>JASDDO010000016.1:248125595-248735623 GCA_030015575.1 Agapanthus africanus | reverse complement strand
TGGGATAGTTGAGAATACCTAGAAATACTCTTTCCTGAAAGCCTAGTATGAAAGAAAAAACGGTAAGTTTGGGGGTTAGAGAAAAAACCCCAAAAAGAGCATCAGTGAAAAAATATATCCGGTCTTGAAAAAGAAAAAAAATAAAAGGAAAAGAAGAAAGAAACAAAGTCAAGTCCTGGAATCTGCTATTTACACTTTAAGCTCACACATTCAGTAATCGGCCGTTAGTGGCTCAAGAAGTATTAATAGTCGCATGAAAGGTGTGTGAGCAACACCGTCCATCATTAATGAAAAAAAGTAGTATTAGGTATTAGGGCAAGGGTACTATAGCTTGAATTGAATTCTTAAGTGTAGGGGTGAATAATTTACACACACCTAGGGGTATACAATCGATGTTTGGAGGAAAGATGGAAATAAAGAATAAGACTTATTTTTTCTGTAAAGTTGATAAAAATCCCTGATTTGAGACCGCACTTTAGAAGGAAAACTCAGGAGATACCAATATCTTTCTAAATTTTTTTGGAACGTATAGGATCTAAGGTTAAATAGATAGGAGGTATGAAACATAAGGGTTCGATATTTCTAACTTAGGATGATAGAATTTCTAACCTAGATACTATACTGTAGGAGTAGAACCAACGTTAGCTTATGAAACTAGCTTGACGGGATTTTTTTGGTAGTATCCGCTGAAAACTCTCAGGTGACAACACTCTTCCTACTAGGGACACCTAGAGGTTTAACGGCTTGTTGCACGTGCTCAGTGCAAGCGCATTCCCCGCGAAAGTGAGGCTAGGATTTTGTTTTGCTCGGGACGAGCAAAAGATAAGTTTGGGGGTATTTGTTCATCACAGAAAACCGCATTTCAATACTGCTCATTCTTTATCTATTTTGTCATATATCGGTACTATTAACCGGTGTTTGCTCAGTAATACAGATTACAGGTGTCTGTGACAAAATACTAGAAATACATCCAGAATCACGGATATATCATTTGTGAGCCGACACTGCAGCCAGAACTGGAAACCGACCGATAACCCAAGAGTTATTTTGCTAATAGTGTGAGCACAATATTTGGTCCAACACATAGCATGTGTACACACTAACTCTTAGGGCTTGGACCATGGACCTAAGTGGGCTGCCATGGCACACACTCATGATGGCTAGAGCAAGTGGCATGGTGTGATGTGCATTTATTGCATAAAGTGTTGATGTGATACATATCTACTTGTTTCCCTCCAAAACCTGGGTGCAGATCAAGCCTAATTTGAGAAAATAAACAACACCAGAGTCATATTGGAGTGCACACCAACCTACACTGCAAACGCAAGCCCATGTGCTCGGATTTGACCCGAGCACATGCTAACCCAAGCCGAGCTCGCCGGCCTCCCTGCTCCCAACTGCTTCCATCTTTCTGTGGGGCCCTCCTTGCTGCCATGTAGCCCTATTTTTATCGTTTATTTTCTTTTCTTTTGTGCCTATATATAGCAGGAAGTAGGCAAGGGTTCAAGGGTCTCACTTTTGCCCAAGTTTTTGTTTACATTTTGTAACTCTCAAGTTTTCTTTTATCTTTTCTTGTACATAGCTTAGGTTTCCCTTGAGTTCATTCCTTTCTCTTGATCTTGCAACCTCTTTAGTGAGCTTGCAAGTTTAATTTTAGGGTATTGATCTCAAGGTTGTATCTTGGACATAATAAAGTTATCATTTTGCACACTCGGATTCTTAGTCTTTCTTGCTCTTTTTATTCATGCTCTTTTTCATTACTTGCTCTTTCTTTAATTTCTTGCAATTTATTTCCATGCACTTACTTGCAATTTAAATTCCATGCACTTAATTACTTGTAGTGTTCTCTTTTCTTTGTACCTTTCTTTTGCTCTTTTTGGTTTGTAGTTTGAATGGATGTAAATGTGTGTTGTTAGGAAATAGATTGGTATTGTAAGTTAACATTCGTTTCTCATTTCCGTTTCCCGTATTGTCCACTTGAAACTCCGTCCAAACCTTACGCAAGCGCTCCGTTAGGCACCCTACCCTACCAAGGTAACGGTGATTCCTAACGGTGACCGATTGCGTTCGATTTGACCGGAGGCGAAAGCAAGAGACAATGTAACGTTTTAAAAATAATTAAATAAATATTTAAATGAATAAAATTGTTTAAGTGAATTTTATGATTTTCGGTAAAGTAAAATGTATTTTTCATAAAACTAAACCGTGATTGTTTTTCATTACAATTTAAAAAATACCTATTTTAATTATGTAATTACTAGTAAATGGTGTTTATTTAGCCACTTATAAATTTTTAGTTTAATTAAATATTTTTCCTAAATTAATTATTTTAAATATTAACATAAGCTTTATTTTTACACTAAATTAGTGTAAATTACAAATTTGAATGGTTTTAATTTGTAAAAATGAACCATGGCATATTATAATTTAGTGTGTATCATGCAAAATTTATTTGCAAATTTTTCCAATTTTCTAGAGCTTTCTTGAGTTGCTATAGTAAATAAATAAAAGAAAAGTAAATAAAAGCATGAAAAGACTTAAAGTTAAGTGATGTTTGGGTGAAGCTTCCACACAATTCCTCACTCATTTCTTTCTCTCCCTCACTCCCTCTCATGGCCGGCCATCACCCCCATGGCAGCCCCCCATTTTTCATTTTTATTTTAACTCCAAAAATGATCAAAAATCCTCCAAAATTCAATAAAAAATCCATAAAATCATATGTATTTCCTACCCTTTATTCTCTACTCTTCTTTACATGGATTTTGGAGTGGGAAAGCATGTATTTTTGAGGCTCATTTTCTTGTTTGGACTTGAGGTTGTGAAGGTATAAATCTATCTCTTTTGTTTTATTTCCATTAGATATTCCTTTTAAAGCCTAATTAGATTTAATATATTAATTCTCTTTACTCCTTTTAAAATTCAAGTTAGGGTTTGAAAAATCAAGTTGTGATTTTTATTAATTAATTAGGGTTATAATAACTAGTTTAACCATTTTAGAAGTGGAAATTCTTGTATGGATGATATATTGTAAATTGTTATCCAAAATTGATTTAATTATGCTATTTAGCTAACTAGTTTTTTTATAAATGTATAAGTGGGTGAGATAAAATTCTAATTAATGTTTTTATCATTATATTATGGTTTTAATAGGTAAATTAACATGTTAGTGGAAAGCAAAACCTAATCTAGTTAGTAGTTTCAATTGTTAGTTAATAAAGTATGATAAATATGCTAATTATGCTAGTTTTTGCAAACTAGATTTTGGAAATTCCTAAATAAATGAGATTAAAAAACATAATTATGGTTTCATCATATCATTATCATCATGAATTGTAGTTTAATACATTAATTCATGTAAAATCATGTTTTGTGGTGGAATTGTGAATTTTGCTTGAAAGAGATTGAAAATTTCTAATGGTTGCAAACTAGAAATTTCAAATTAATACAAATTTGTGTAATAAAAATATAGTAATGGTTCGTATAGTCTAGTTATGCTATTTAATAAGTTTTATAACCATTGGTTTCATTTAAATGTCAAGTTTTGATGAAAAACGGTAAATTGGCACTTTCGGGTTTTACGAAATTGGACGGTTTGATGGATTTTAGGGTTTCGATGGATTTAATCATGTTTTATAATATAAGTAATGTGTTTTAAAACTACGAGTTATTTGTTGATATTTATCTCGATCCATCGGAGTTTGTACGCCGATATCGAGCGATATTTGGTTCTTTTGCGTGGACGGGACATAGGTTTTAACCTATGCCGGTTCATTGCGTCGTTTTGACTTTTGTATGTGATTCATTTTACGATGCTATTTATATGTTTGCGTTTAGGTACCCCTCACGTGGAATGCGGGCGATGAAGAGGAGGATGGCGACACCGTCTTCGGCAGACATGGACCAGGTGAGTAGATGCATATCTACGGGGGGAAGTCGGGTGGATGGCGTTTAGCACCCCCGCAACGTAGAATAGGAATAGTACTTTTGACATTAGGAAACCAGATGTGACCCTAGATTCTTAATGAGTAGGGCGCTAGTAATGACCCTAGGCTGGACAAGACTGATTTAGGAAGACATATCAGAAGATGAATACCTTGGAAGAAATTCATAGGTTTCAGGTAGAAACACACACACGCACACACTGAAAAACGACATGGTGTATACGTGCATGTGTATATATATATAGGACGAGGTATAGGTATAGGTATATATATATATATATATATATATATATATATATACACACAACACGTATATAGGATACATTGATGTGATATGATATCCGAGGTATGATGAAACAGTGTAACTGGGCTTGATGCCGTGATTCTTGGCTATACAGTCGTATTAAGTGTTAGCGGATCATTACAGAATGAGATAATGAACAAGCATACTTAAATTATAATGGGTGGTGATGATATTGAGGTACATGGGACTCTAAAATAGTATCCGGACTGTAACTTGTGATTGATCACGATATGGGATATGTATGACTTGATTACGACATCATATAGGTGTGACCTGATGTCGATATCATAGAGGTGTGACTTGAGGACGATATGATATATATGACATGATATTTCTGAGGATAAACTAATGATGCTTATTATGATGGCAATGATATATGATTGATGTATGCGATCACAGTTTAACACCTTGATCATGAGATGTGTTGATGATGACATTATACTAATGATGAGACACCTAGGAGATACTTTACCCGTACCCTGATATTGGGATGCCGTATAATGGATTTTACCGTACGAGGCATAAATATGATGATTGATCCGCACTCTTGATTCGAGGAAGCCGTACTACGTACGTGACGCTATTGAGGCCGGATCGCCGACTATTAGAGATATTGATTCAGACCTTAGGTAGACTTTTGTTTTTTATTGACTAGTTTCTTAGGTTTTGTTCCTTAGGAGGTTAGATGGACACTAGATTAGGTTCGAGTCATATAGTGGTAGTGGTAATGGTATATCAAATGAGTGGATAATATACATCGGTCTTACTTTCACACTGGAATCATAATGATGCATGTTCTTACATATGTTGCTATAATCAGTATAAACCTTACCTGTTAGGACACCGGCACCATTACCGATGATGCGCATATTCCACGCACACTCATTTGCCGGCTCACACACATCATCATCGGTAATTGCTATGTCACGTACACTTTAGATCATATTATCTTTTATTGATAGAATTAGTTAACAACTAGACCGATATAATATTGTGATTACTTTCTGATGTTAGTATAGACATGATATTTATCACTTAGACATTCATGCATTCATATTTCCATGATATCATGCAGTATCATGGGCATATGCCGACACTTATCATATACTTACTCATGATTTTAAGATTTGGATTTCTATGAGATTTCTGGATTTTTGGGGAAAACCGCAAGAATATATAAAACTTCTCTCTCTCTCCTCTTCTCTTTTTAAAATAAGATGCGGTTTTCTCGTGATGTATGTGTCGTCCACCATGAGATTTCATGTTTTCTGTTGGATTTCGAGGAGTGGATGAACCGTCTCGGGTACATGGTGGGCCCGGTATGGTACCCCGGGGCAAGAAGATCGAGTTGTAGATGATGAGCCTGGCAGGAGAAGGCTACCTACCGGTGATGTCTGGCGCGGCGGATATCCGGAGGATACCGACCGTTGTCGTGAGATTTGATGATATGGGCCGATCCGGACTGACGGAGCCCGAGATATTGAGACTTGAGATTTACATGTTTGTATCGATGCTTGACACGGATTTCCATGGATTTCATTGTTGATATTTCAGATTTCTATGCACGTTTTACTATGATAACAGCTAAAGATTTCTTATACAGATATATCTGGATTTCAGGATTGATTATTTTATATTCATGGTGCATGCATATCCATTCATATGACATAGTACTATATGAGGCACTGACACGAGCACGGAGTATCTGCATTTACACGTAGTTTTACCCTGCTATTACTAGATGATTAGGATATGATAGTGTATTATTATGACCTAGGATAGCGTCGTGCATTTGATTTCTTTTCGTAGATGTCTTCTACTCACGAGTTGGCAACTCACCCCCGTTGTGCCAAATTTTATTACAGGTTCGATGTACAAGTTTCCATGGCAGCTTGCTGGCACATCATTTCATTCAGGGTGATTTGCACGGTAGGTTGGTTCACTTGTATCTGAACCACCATTGTACTTTTATTCTTTCATTTGTATCTAGTAAGCTCCATCAACCATACTTGTATTACTTGATAAGTTTATTGGACCAGTTATTTATTTCGACCTTAGAGTCGTGCATGTATTATTCTGATCTGGTGGTTTTGTTTTCTTTTGAGTTTTGAGCCTCGCCCTTTGGCGTTGTATACTATTGTGTATTGTTGTGGTTGTTTCCGCCTGTTGGCGTTGAGCTAGCTCCCGTTTGGGGATGCTTTTTATTGTTTATGTATATTATACTTGTTGTATACGTTTGGGGCCAGTTTTTACAGAGGAGACTCTGCCGAAATTTTTGGTAAATTTGCTTATTCTTTTAAACTTGTTTTTCTTCATGTTTTCTTTTCTTCTTATTCTTTTATATGGTGTAGATTTCTGGGCTTCGGCTTACTTAGGTTACGTTGCGCCTCTAGACGTTTTGTAATCTAAGTGCCGGTCACGTTCCGTACTTTCGGGTCGTGACAAAGTTGGTATCAGAGCGCTAGGTTTAACCTTGTATAAGTCTAGGTGACCCTTGGTTGATGGAGTGGGCGATTTAGGTAGAGTAACATACCGTGGGTATGGTCCGCGGCATACTTACGATACGCTACTCTGCTTAAGGAACCTTAGGATTTACAATTGTTTGCACCGTATTCCTTTCGTTCTTTTGATCTATATTCGTCAATGTTGGAGGATGGTTTCTGTTACCACGGACACACTACCAGAGGGAGCTACGGCTCGAATGCGATAACCATTAAAGTATTGGTTATTCTTGAGGATTGAAGCATTGCTCAGCGTGCGGACGAAGGTTATTCACATGCCGGCCGGATGAAGTTAAAGGGTTCGAACGATTATTAGAAAACAATTTTCCCAAGTTTAAAGTATTCGGAAGAACATGCAGGTATTTCGATGGACCCTCTAGAAGAATGAAACCCTAACTCGACATAAAGACCACGAGAACGCCCTTGAACCTTAGGGTTTACGGCAGTTCCGCGGTGCTATTAGTGAGGCTTGGGTTTTCCCTTCTACGGCTGGATCATCGATGCTGGAGTATGTACCAGATATTTTTAAACTGTACTTGAGTGTTGAGCTCTCGGGGAATTATGGGATTTTGATGGATCGATCGAAAAGTTTAATGTAGTCCGGATATCAAGTGAAGGGATCGACTACGTGGTAGACTCTAGATATGAGTATTGCCGTGGGTAGCACAGTCAGCACAGCTACGAAGAGACGAGTTCGAAGCAATCGACATCAGAGAAAAGAGGCGGACATTGACGATAGTGTTTACGATTGTGATTTAGTGATTTGAATTTCATATTTTCGTTGATTGGATTTTGGTATTTTGAGGACTTTGTTCTACGATTGGTATTTCATGTGTGTACCTTCATTTCATTCTATTTGTGTTTCATATATCAGTTGTATTGTTGTTGTTTAGTACACACCCAGTACACTTGATTTGGTTTTATATATTTTGAGATTTTTGATTTGATTTCGTGTATAGGGGTTACACATGATTTTGATATATGTTTCGACCTAGTTTTCATGCATTTTTGTGCTGTGATTTCGATTTTGGTATTCGATGTATGTTTTCTTGCACCATGTGCACCTGATTAGGATTCTTGCACATACTTGGCGCACTTGATGCGATTTTGTGCACACCAGATGCAATAAATCGGGGTTTTGTACAGATTAGACGCACCTGATAGTGAGTCGTGCACGCCCGTTGCACTTGACAGATATTTTGGTGCACACCTGTTGCACTTATTTTGTTTTTGTGGGTATTCGTGGTATCTGTATTTGGTTTCGATTTCAGTGCGCACCGGACGCACATGATATTTTATTGATGCGATTGGGATAGATTTCAGTTTGAGCAGTATGTTTTCATAATCATTATTATTCGATTTAGTAATAAAGCGGGACGTGTATGTTAAATAAAAGATATATATATATATATAGCTATTTTTTTTAAATTAAACGTCCGCTACTTATGCCGTGACACGTGCATTGCACGGCGATTTTCAAGAGGGGTTTTTGTATGCTTATTTATTATGATGTTTAGGCGATTTTACTATGATGCGCACTATATATAAGTTATAGATTGATGTATATTATGATGGTTTTCACAATGGGTTTTGATATTTCATTCTCTCCATAACTCCGATGATTGCGTTATGCTCGACGGAGTTGATTTTAGTTATGTATTGATGATTTCGGAGCCCCGACGATTTAAGTGTTTGCTAAATGTTTTAGTATTTGGAAGGGGAATTTTAATTTAAATTCGGGGACCGAATTTCTTAGAGGGTGGAAGATTGTAACGTTTTAAAAATAATTAAATAAATATTTAAATGAATAAAATTGTTTAAGTGAATTTTATAATTTTCGGTAAAGTAAAATGTATTTTTCATAAAACTAAACCGTGATTGTTTTTCATTACAATTTCAAAAATACCTATTTTAATTATGTAATTACTAGTAAATGGTGTTTATTTAGCCACTTATAAATTTTTAGTTTAATTAAATATTTTTCCTAAATTAATTATTTTAAATATTAACATAAGCTTTATTTTTACACTAAATTAGTGTAAATTACAAATTTGAATGGTTTTAATTTGTAAAAATGAACCATGGCATATTATAATTTAGTGTGTATCATGCAAAATTTATTTGCAAATTTTTCCAATTTTCTAGAGCTTTCTTAAGTTGCTATAGTAAATAAATAAAAGAAAAGTAAATAAAAGCATGAAAAGACTTAAAGTTAAGTGATGTTTGGGTGAAGCTTCCACACAATTCCTCACTCATTTCTTTCTCTCCCTCACTCCCTCTCATGGCCGTCCATCACCCCCATGACAGCCCCCCATTTTTCATTTTTATTTTATCTCCAAAAATGATCAAAAATCCTCCAAAATTCAATAAAAAATCCATAAAATCCTATGTATTTCCTACCCTTTTTTCTCTACTCTTCTTTACATGGATTTTGGAGTGGGAAAGCATGTATTTTTGAGGCTCATTTTCTTGTTTGGACTTGAGGTTGTGAAGGTATAAATCTATCTCTTTTGTTTTATTTCCATTAGATATTCCTTTTAAAGCCTAATTAGATTTAATATATTAATTATCTTTACTACTTTTAAAATTCAAGTTAGGGTTTGAAAAATCAAGTTGTGATTTTTATTAATTAATTAGGGTTATAATAACTAGTTTAACCTTTTTAGAAGTGGAAATTCTTGTATGGATGAAATATTGTAAATTGTTATCCAAAATTGATTTAATTATGCTATTTAGCTAACTAGTTTTTTATAAATGTATAAGTGGGTGAGATAAAATTCTAATTAATGTTTTTATCATTATATTATGCTTTTAATAGGGAAATTAACATGTTAGTGGAAAGCAAAACCTAATCTAGTTAGTTGTTTCAATTGTTAGTTAATAAAGTATGATAAATATGCTAATTATGCTGGTTTTTGCAAACTAGATTTTGGAAATTCCTAAATAAATGAGATTAAAAAACATAATTATGGTTTCATCATATCATTATCATCATGAATTGTAGTTTAATACATTAATTCATGCAAAATCATGTTTTGTTGTGGAATTGTGAATTTTGCTTGAAAGAGGTTGAAAATTTCTAATGGTTGCAAACTAGAAATTTCAAATTAATACAAATTTGTGTAATAAAAATATAGTAATGGTTCGTATAGTCTAGTTATGTTATTTAATGAGTTTTATAACCATTGTTTTCATTTAAATGTCAAGTTTTGATGAAAAACGGTAAATTGGCACTTTCGGGTTTTACGAAATTGGACGGTTTGATGGATTTTAGGGTTTCGATGGATTTAATCATGTTTTATAATATAAGTAATGTGTTTTAAAACTATGAGTTATTTGTTGATATTTATCTCGATCCATCGGAGTTTGTACGCCGATATCGAGCGATATTTGGTTCTTTTGCGTGGACGGGACATAGGTTTTAACCAATGCCGGTTCATTGCGTCGTTTTGACTTTTGTATGTGATTCAGTTTACGATGCTATTTATATGTTTGCGTTTAGGTACCCCTCACGTGGAATGCGGGCGATGAATAGGAGGATGGCGACACCGTCTTCGGCAGACATGGACCAGGTGAGTAGATGCATATCTACGGAGGGAAGTCGGGTGGATGGCGTTTAGCACCCCCGCAACGTAAAATAGGAATAGTACTTTTGACATTAGGAAACCAGATGTGACCCTAGATTCTTAATGAGTAGGGCCCTAGTAATGACCCTAGGCTGGACTAGACTGATTTAGGAAGACATATCAGAAGATGAATACCTTGGAAGAGGTTCGTAGGTTTCAGGTAGAAACACACACTCGCACACACTGAAAAACGACATGGTGTATACGTGCATGTGTATATATATATAGGACGAGGTATAGGTATATATATATATATATATATATATATACAACACGTATATAGGATACATTGATGTGATATGATATCCGAGGTATGATGAAACAGTGTAACTGGGCTTGATGCCGTGATTCTTGGCTATACAGTCGTATTAAGTGTTAGCGGATCATTACAGAATGAGATAATGAACATGCATACTTAAATTATAATGGGTGGTGATGATATTGAGGTACATGAGACTCTAAAATAGTACCCGGACTGTAACTTGTGATTGATCACGATATGGGATATGTATGACTTGATTACGACATCATATAGGTATGACCTGATGTCATATCATAGAGGTGTGACTTGAGGACAATATGATACATATGACATGATATTTCTGAGGATAAACTAATGATGCTTATTATGATGGCAATGATATATAATTGATGTATGCGATCACAGTTTAACACCTTGATCATGAGATGTGTTGATGATGACATTATACTAATGATGAGACACCTAGGAGATACTTGACCCGTACCCTGATATTGGGATGTCGTACGATGGATTTTACCGTACGAGGCATAAATATGATGATTGATCCGCACTCTTGATTCGAGGAAGCCGTACTACGTACGTGACGCTATTGAGGTCGGATCGCCGACTATTAGAGATATTGATTCAGACCTTAGGTAGACTCTTGTTTTTTATTCACTAGTTTCTTAGGTTTTGTTCCTTAGGAGGTTAGATGGACACTAGATTAGGTTCGAGTCATATAGTGGTAGTGGTAATGGTATATCAAATGAGTGGATAATATACATCCGTCTTACTTTCACACTGGAATCATAATGATGCATGTTCTTACATATGTTGCTATAATCAGTATAAACCTTACCTGTTAGGACACCGGCACCATTACCGATGATGCGCATATTCCACGCACACTCATTTGCCGGCTCACACACATCATCATCGGTAATTGCTATGTCACGTACACTTTAGATCATATTATCTTTTATTGATAGAATCAGTTAACAACTAGACCGATATAATATTGTGATTACTTTCTGATGTTAGTATAGACATGATATTTATCACTTAGACATTCACGCATTCATATTTTCATGTTATCATGCAGTATCATGGGCATATGCCGACACTTATCATATACTTACTCATGATTTTAAGATTTGGATTTCTATGAGATTTCTGGATTTTTGGGGAAAACCGCAAGAATATATAAAACTTCTCTCTCTCTCCTCTTCTCTTTTTAAAATAAGATGCGGTTTTCTCGTGATGTATGTGTCGTCCACCATGAGATTTCAAGTTTTCTGTTGGATTTCGAGACCCGATTCGAGGAGTGAATGAACCGTCTCGGGTACATGGTGGACCCGATATGGTACCCCGGGGCAAGAAGATCGAGTTGTAGACGATGAGCCTGGCAGGAGAAGGCTACCTACCGGTGATGTTTGGCGCGGCGGATATCCGGAGGATACCGACTGTTGTCGTAAGATTTGAAGATATGGGCCGATCCGGACTGACGGAGCCCGAGATATTGAGACTTGAGATTTACATGTTTGTGTCGATGCTTGACACGGATTTCCATGGATTTCATTGTAGATATTTCAGATTTCTATACACGTTTTACTATGATAACAGCTAAAGATTTCTTATACAGATATATCTGGATTTCAGGATTGATTATTTTATATTCATGGTGCATGCATATCCATTCATATGACATAGTACTATATGAGGCACTGACACGAGCACGGAGTATCTGCATTTATACGTAGTTTTACCCTGCTATTACTAGATGATTAGGATATGATAGTGTATTATTATGACCTAGGATAGCGTCGTGCATTTGATTTCTTTTCGTAGATGTCTTCTACTCACGAGTTGGCAACTCACCCCCGTTGTGCCAAATTTTATTACAGGTTCGATGTACAGGTTTCCCTGGCAGCTTGCTGGCACATCATTTTATTCAGGGTGATTTGCACGGTAGGTTGATTCACTTGTATCTGAACCACCATTGTACTTTTATTCTTTCATTTGTATCTAGTAAGCTCCATCAACCATACTTGTATTACTTGATAAGTTTATTGGACCAGTTATTTATTTCGACCTTAGAGTCGCGCATGTATTATTCTGATCTGGTGGTTTTGTTTTCTTTTGAGTTTTGAGCCTCGCCCTTTGGCGTTGTATACTATTGTGTATTGTTGTGGTTATTTCCGCCTGTTGGCGTTGAGCTAGCTCCCGTTTGGGGATGCTTTTTATTGTTTATGTATATTATACTTGTTGTATACGTTTGGGGCCAGTTTTTACAGAGGAGACTCTGCCGAAATTTTTGGTAAATTTGCTTATTCTTTTAAACCTGTTTTTCTTCATGTTTTCTTTTCTTCTTATTCTTTTATATGGTGTAGATTTCTGGGTTTCAGCTTACTTAGGTTACGTTGCGCCTCTAGACGTTTCGTAATCTAAGTGCCGGTCACGTTCCGTACTTTCGGGTCGTGACAGACAAGAACAGACGGACAAGGGTCAATAAGCCGGATTCTATGAATACCGTGCTTAAATCCCCTAATCCACGTTGTTGCCGATTGTTCTAGCTTCAATCGTTAAGTTCGGCTCAAAGGACTTGAATACAGAATCTATTAACTTACATTATCCTATTGTTTCCTAACAAGTTTAACATTGCATATAACACATAGGATAGATAAAGAACTTTCGGCCTCGCGTATTAACTCATAAGAAAAAGAACGTAAAACGACCCGTCTCCTTATGAATCGACCCGTGATCATCGCGGCTAGTTGTAAAGAGACACTGTCCTGATTGCGGTTAACTTTAATTTTAACAATCAATATGGATCAAACACCATCGCAATCACGTAGTGTACGCAAACGCTCGCCGGGTACCATTACTAGATAGCCACTCCACATAGCCCCGACCAAGTGTCTGTAGGAGAACCCCGTTGCCAAAAGCATCCCCCCGAGTGCTCACGGCCGCGGTGTTCCGCCTAAGTTCACTTCGTCGACGGCATCGGGGGCTGCGGCCGTCTACTAAAGTTTCCGACGAGCGTTCGATCAGGTTGTCGGGAATCTTGTTGAATTGCCCGACTGGTTGTTGAAAAGTGTTTTCAATTTGAGACTAAAATGCCGGGTTTATAATGTTAGGCATGAAATTCAGAATATGAGATATTCCGGGTTTATGATATCTAAGGAATTCATTTGATCGGGCATGAAATCCGAAGTCTGTGTTATTTCGGATTTATGATGTCTAAGGTGGTTGCGGATTCTAATTATTGTAGGTTTCACTTTCTTTTCTGCGACCATAAGTGTAATATGTGGTGTATCGCCGGTTTCGTTGCTATACGTCAACCATAATTGGGATACGCATATTTACTTACGTTGATGACATGTGATGTTATGTGTTGCTGTGATATGTTATATTAGATCATCATGTTTGAATAGTCGGGGGTTTTTACGTGAGATGAGAGTTTTTCATTTTCATTCATGTAAAAACTTGTATGTAATATTCTTTTATTAGGGCACTTCCAGGTTGAGGATGTTGTCACCATTGATGTATATTATTTACTTTTCCGCATTAGGATAGACCCAAGGCGAGGAGCACAAGTAACCGGGTTCTACAGTCCAGTGGGAGACCATCTCGAGGAGTCGAGACCGGTTCTCCTAACTCTAGAATTGGTAGGGTTACTTTCCGCTCTCGTAGGGGTCTAGGGATGTAGGTTTGGCTATTCATCATGACAGTGGAATCCGTGTTTTTTACTTGCTTAATTTAACACACGGACCTCCTAGTATATCCAATATTTTATATGTTGACTTCTGCTGCTATATTCTGTGATGAGATCATATAGCTGCGTGAGACGAATGCTTAATATTATATATATGATATATAATAAACGTTGCTTATATTTTGCATCCGCGCTAGTCCTGCCCCCACTCTGCCATTAGTTATCTAACCTAACGGTGCATGACGGGACCCCGTAGCGAAAGCGGATGGCATAAGCGTACGTTATATAAATATTTTCGTTTCTTTATCTGTGATGCTTAGGAAGCATAAATGATGGGACATCACTAATGAGATTAATGAAAAAGAAAGAAACCTAAAGATATTGTAGAATCCTGTTTTCAAAACTGGTAGCTCTAGTTTTTGCTTTGCATAGTGGTATTCCTTGATGAATATCCAGCACCTCATTCGATGAGGAAAGAGCCGAGATCCTTTCACCGGGAGTGACCTCTTTAGCGAAATTAGAAAATGCTACAACCCACTCGGTTTTGTCTTTTGATTGCTTCTCTAGTTCTTGTTTTGCATAGTGGTATTCATGAATATCCAGCACCTCATTCGATGAGAAAAGAGCCGAGATCCCTTCACCAGAGAGAGCTCTTTAGCAAAACTAGTAAAATCCTTAAAAACACTCCTTTTAAAAATTATTCGATTTTACAACGATATCAAGTTCATTTCGCAAAAGGTTTTCTTGAAAACCTGTTGTAGCCCTCCGGCATTTCAGATAAGTGATATTTAGTATTCGTTCTACGTTTGTTGGCCTTCGTCAAGGCGTAGTGTGCGGTAGCTGATTAGTTTTTATCGGCTAGCATGTGATGCGATTGGATTAGGGTAGTCGTGCGACTTTGTTCGCCTTCGTCGAGGTCGTGCGGGTGGGTTTAATTCAATCAAGAAATGAACGAGTTGAACTTGACTAGCGCCTTATGGTTTGTTGGCCTTCGTCAAGGTCATAGGACGTTAGGGGAAAAATATTATTGGGAATTTCAAGTGTTGAAATTTGCAATGAGATTGCATACCTTCTATAAGATAGTTGGATCCCGATACCCACTGCGAGTAAGAGTTACTCTTGGGAGAGTTTTGCACTTTACGATTAGCCGATCAAGTAAGTGTCTAGAAAAGTGTTAATGGGGTTACGCCTCTGGGAAAATGAAGTTTATTTTAATTAGGTCCGTGCGAAAGCAAGGGGAACCTCCCTCAAAGTACCGACACTGGCCTGGCCGAAAGATTGGCGAACTTGTAGGGTGTAATTAATCCCGGCTAGTCTTACCTTTTATGGTTTGAAGAAAGATTTGATAAAAACAGTGGGAGCCATCCTGATTAGATAAAATAATAACCAATCTAATCTTGCAAGAGCATACGCAGAGTGTTTTCTTCTCTCTCTCTCTCCAGGTAGCGACCGCAACATGCCTTAATCAAGATAATAATATGGATGTATTGACCGAACCCGCTTGTTATATTGAGATGGGGAAGTTGGTTTCGCTCTACCTTATAATTGTTATAAGTCCGAGCAGAAAATAGGGGAATATCCAGATTCCCACGCAACCCAAACGAAGAATGAGCGTATTGATGCATCTTCTTCGGGGATGTTCGTTACCGAGAACTGTTTCTCAAAACAATCTACGTCCTGGGTATTAGATACCGGATCAGGATCCCATATATGTAATATGTTACACAGGCTAAATAAAGGTAAAGAACTGAGAAAATGTGATCATTCTTTAAAACTAGGGAATTGTGCAAATGTTGCAGCCAAAGAAGTTGGCAAATATCACCTTGTATTACCAACTGATAATACATTGATTCTGAACAAATGTTATTACATACCGAACCTGATATGCAATATTATATCAGTTTCTTTATTATGTAAAGAAGGATATAATCTTGTATTGCGGGATAATGTTCAGAACATTTTCCTGAATCAAAAGTTGATTGGATCAGGCACGTTATGTAATGGTATATACGTTCTAAGTCAAAATACAGTTCTTAATATACAGAACACACACAAGAGGAAAAGTTCAAAATGAATGAATCCTTCTTGTGGTATTGTAGACTAGGTCATATCAATGTGACATGGCTAGCTAAGTTGCATAAAGATGGATATTTGAATCAGTTTGAATTTACATCATATGAAACTTGTTAGTCATGTCTCAAAGGTAAAATGATCAAAACTCCGTTTACTGGACACGGAGAAAGAGTTACTGAACTCTTGGGACTGATACATAGTGATGTATGAGGTCCCATGTCTACACATGCCAGGATTGGTTCCTCATACTACATTACATTCACTGATGATCTCTTAAGTTCGGACATGTGTTCCTGTTGAAACACAAGTCTGAGTCGTTTGAAAAATTCAAAGAATATAAGTGCGATGTAGAGAACCAAACAGGTAGAAGTATTAAAATCCTTCGATCTGATCAGGGAGAAGAATACTTAAGCACGGAATTCCTGGAATATTTAAAAGAGAATAGGATTCTCTCTCAGCTTACTCCTCCGAATACACCACAGCACAATGGTGTATCGGGACGGACGAATCACACCCTATTAGATATGGTGCGCTCTATAATGAGTACTGCTGAGTCGCTCATTTCCTTTTGGGGTTATGCGCTTGAGAAGCCGCATACCTATTGAATAGGGTTCGCACCAAATCCGTTCCTACCACTCCATATGCGATATGGTATGGGAAGATACCATGTCTTAAACAAGTTAAGATTGGGGTTGTCCGGCCTATGTTGAAAGGCAAAATCCGGACCAGCTCGAGGAAAGGTCAGTTCTGTGTAAGTTTGTTGGATATCCCAAACATTCGCGAGGGTATATCTTCTACCACACCAAGGAACAAAAGGTGTTTTGTTTCTCGGCATGCCACCTTTTTAGAAAAAGGAATTTCTTGAAAAAAAAAATTAGTGGTTATGTGGTAGAACTGGAAGAAGTTCCAGCTACACAAACTACAGCTGATGATTTGGTGGAACAAAAGGATTCAATAGTCTCCAACGAACCTCAGCCACTCCGCAGATCTAGTAGGGTTCCTTATCCACCTGAAAGATAATGCGGTTTTCTCAATGACAGTGGGAGTGAGAATTGCATCATGGAAGATGATGACCCAGCTAGTTTCAAGCAGACCATCACGAGTGGGGACTCTGTGAAATGGCTGGATGCTATGCGATCTGAGATGGAATCCATGTACACCAACAAAGTATGACTTTGAATGTTGCACCTGAAGGGGTAAAACCCATCGGGAGCAAGTGGATCTTGAGAAGATTCTTTGTGTAAATGGAAAAGTTGAGACTTTCAAAGCTAGACTTTTAGCAAAAGGTTTTCGTCATTAACCAGGTGTAGATTTTGATGAAACCTTTTCTCCAGTAGCTATGCTTAAGTCCATCAGGATTAAAGAAGGCATCGCGGAGTTGGAACATCTGTTTTGATGTGGCTGTCAAAGAGTTTGACCTCATCAAAAGGGTAGATGAACCTTGTATATACAAGAAGGTTGTAGGGAGTAAGGTTGTCTCCTCGTATTATACATGGATGACATACTCTTGATAGAAAATGGTGTTCCTATACTACACTCGGTCATACTCTTCTTATCACTATGTTTCTCCATGAAGGATTTGGGTGATGCCTCTTATATCCTAGGGGGAAACACTGGACAGCAGTGAAGAACATTCTTAAGTACTTGAGAAGCACAAAAGAAATGTTCCTGGTGTATGGTAACGGTGAAGTACAAATGGAGTCCTTTACTGATTCGAGCTTCTAGAGTGATAAGGTCGACTGTAAGACAGTCTCGGGTTTTGTCTTTATCCTCAGTGGAGGGACGGTATGTTGGAAGAGTTCCAAGCTAGATACCGTGGCAGACTCAACAATAAAGGGTGAATACATCGCTGCCAACGATTCTACCAAAGAGGCTGTCTGGGTATAGATGTTCATGACATGAACTTTGTTCCTACCATTGTGGTGACAATGGAGATGTGGCTTTGGCCTAGGAACCCCGGTCCCATCAGTGATCCAGACATATTATTAGGCAGTATCACCTGATCAAGGAGATAGTTGATCTCCGAGCGATCAAGGTCAGGAGAGTTGAGACGAAGAATAACACGGCGGATCCACTCACGAAAGCCTTTCCCTAGAAAGGCTTTAAGGGATGTTGGGTATGTGATACTACAACAACTGGCCTTAGTGCAAGTGGGAGATTGTTAGTTGTATGTATGCCCTAGAGGCCATTATTGTACATGATTGTATATTATAATGGATGCTTGGACATATATAGAGACGACTTTCTTGCTCGACATGATAGTATGCTATTTGGTTTCTCTTTATCTTAACATGTATATTAGTACTGTCTCTCTGTTACATGTTGATAAAGCCCTTAGGATGTGTTAGTTGTATGTATGCCCTAGCGGCCAGTATTGTACAGATGATGTATATTATAATGGATGCTTAGACATATATAGAGAGGACTTTCTTGCTCGATATGATAGTATGCTATCTGGTTGCTCTTTATCTTAACATGTATACTTGTATCTTGATGATGTCTTTTAGTTACATGTTGGTGAAGCCCTTAGGATGTGTACTTGACTACCTGGACTATGATGCAGATCATACTAGTGGGGACAGGGTAGTCTATAAATACATCCTTTAATGTTCCTAGTCGTAGGTGTATCGAGACAGGGCATCGATATACCAGAGTAGACTAGCGTATACGCTTCTCGACCCATGAGATGGGCAATGGATGATCCCATATCCATTGGTGTATGACATCAGAGATGGTATACGGGTGCTCAGTGGAGACTGGGTACACTGGACGGACTAGCCGAGAACTACCAGATGGTATTATACCTCACGTCAAATGGCAGTTCTCTGGTGACACTTGTGCAGGTTAGTCTGTAGACCCGAGATCGTCATAGAGTCTTGTGTGATTCCCACTGTGCTTTGATTTCCACCTTACCACGTCAAAGAGGGCATGCAAAACGGTGGTTTTTGGGTACAGTCCCGAGTCACATGGAGGCGATGAGCGATAGGAGGGGTTTCGTCTCTCCTGGTATTGGGGGTTGATGTTGCGCTGTGCTCGATTGGCCATAACAGGGAAGTCCCTGGCCAGGGCTGATTTAGAGATTTGCTGGTAAGTGTTACCAGTAGTTTCTCGACCCGTTATGAGCCTCACATCGGCACGACTTATCGGTTATTGGGGTCTGACGATTACCACCCCTAGACTTGATATGCGATATATCAGACGAGGAGACCGGACTGTACGGGAAGTATTACCGGCAGGCTTTTACATGAGTTGGAGTGGGCTTGCTTGCTAATCTTCTGATCGCTCAATAACCAGGTGGCCGTTACGTCCAGCTAGTACCGCTGACGGCTTATGGGTGCTTGATGTGATCATCACCTACTGTCGGCGTATTGACGAGTCTTTAGAGTCCTACATAGAGGTTTTACTGGCTCAGGAAAAATGAAATAGGAGCACGTATGTGATATGTCCGGGACCGAGAATAATGCGTGTATGTGATACCATATTCTATTCTCACGATTTTTTGTATCGGTCGGTTATATATGATATAGCCGGGTTATCGAATCAAGTGTTGATTCGATAAGTCGATACAATGGATGTTAGTCGGTTATATGAGATATGACCGGATTATTAAGTCAAGTGTTGATTTAATAATTTAATGTATAATTGTATATTAGATATACTAGTTTACATTAACTAACATTTATTCACTTAAGGATTTTTCTCACATGTGCACAACTTTAATATATATATGTGATATATAATAAAATGTGTTTTCTTTTTGTATCATGGTTGATGATACACATGACATGGGTGTATAAGACATACACCATTCTAATTTTAGTGGAGAGGTTTTTATATTTAAAGTAAATCTAAATTGATTAATATTTGTTAAATGCATGAAGCTTGTAGAAGCTTTTATTGCTTTGACAAATTCAACTCAATTTGTTTTACTTAAGATATTTAGTTAACCCAACCATTAGAATTAGCCATGGTTATGTCTCTACATGAGTCACTATATGATACTCACTCACCCATGGTTACTAGACTCACTTGATCATTATCCTCATCTTTTCTTTTGTCCATCATCTTCTTCTTCTTTGAGCAAAAGAAAAGCTTGCTAGGGTTTTAAAAAGAGAGTGAAACATTGTGAGAAATAAAATTCTAAAGAGAACCCACTTCCTATTTGTCCATCCTCTACTAGACTAGCACTTTAGTTTAGGGTGTTTGCTTCACTAATTCTCTAGTTAGTGAAGTAGTAGCTTGAGTCGGTATTCCCTCGACGTAGATTATCTTCGACCTCGAAGACTTCAAGCAAGGACGCATCTTTCGCCTCGTAAAGCCATGCAAGAGCCCGGGAGAACCATGATCGCAGCGAAGGGACTACGACAAGGAGCTTTAGAAGTGAAGGACCGATCTACAAAGGTTGTATTTCGTATTCACTTAGTCATAGATACTATTTACTTGCATGTGAAACCCTAATTTTCTTACAAAGATCTTGTTTAGGGTTGTTAGGCACGGCTAAAATATTAATAGGGCATGGTTGATGCTTTCTTAACCCTTGTTAGAGTGCCTAGTAAACCTACAGTGTTATCAGAGCCTAGATAGATCATTAGGCGGAGAGTATACGAAGTTAAAACTCCGATCGAACCCCGAAACGCCAAAATGAACCCCTCTCTGGACAAATTTTAAAAACTGTGATTTTTCTGAGGTAAAAATACCTAAAAAAATCACCAGGCTAATATAAGCATTAAAGTGAAAAACGACGGCATAAGCCGTACAAACCGCCGCGGAACCGCGGTAGTACCGCGCTTGGACCGCGGATCCGCGGCAGTACAGAAGCATTATGCAGTCGTTTTAGCACTGTAATGACCGTAGCTGCATGTTTAGTTTTCTGGGTATTTTAACTTGACTCATGTGTTGAGTATTCTGGGGATTATTTTGTATTCGTTGATTCGATCGGAATATTTAATTTCGTTATTTTTTCCGGATAATTTAGAAAGTATTAAAATGTTCAAACGGATATCATTAACTCATTTTTCCCGGCATGAAAAACTTTCAAGTGTTGAATTTTTCTTGAGTTTAAATCTTTCGGAAAAACGTGCATGTAACGCGATGGACCCTCTAGAAGTCAACAAACCTTAACTCGATTATGTGACCGTCTTGAACTGCCTTTTGAACCTTAGGTTTTGGGGGAGTACGGCGTGCCACATGTGAGGCGTTGGCTTGACCCTTCTGCGGCTGGACCGTTGGTACTGTGACGTATTCTGGAATTTTTGAACTCCGCTCAAGTGTTGAGCTATTAAGGAAATCTTGGGTATTTGATTATTCGATCGGAAAGTTTAATACTGTTTATTTATCTGGATTGTGATACAATATGTGGAATTCATATAGTTAGGCATGAAATGCGAAGTATGTGATATTTCGGATTTACGATGTCTAAAGAGATTGTGGATTCCAAATGTTGTAGTTTTACACTTTCTTTTCTGCGACCGTAAGTGTAACATGTGATATTTCCGGTTTCGTTGCTATATGTTAACGACAATTGGGATCCGCATATTTGCTTACGTTGATGACATGTGATGTTATGTGTTGCTGGATATATTATATTAGATCGTCGCATTTCTGAATAGCCGTGGGTTTTATGTGAGATGAGGGTTTTTATTTTCATTCATGTAAAATTAAATGTATGTAATATTCTTTTATTGGGGCACTTCCAGGAAGAGATTGTTGGATATATATGCCCTAGAGGCCTTCATTGTATAGGATACTGGGATATGTATGTACATAACAGTCTTGCTTAATATGATAGTACTCTATTTGGTTTGTCTTTATCTTGACATATGATATATTTTGCGTAGTATTCATATATGTGTGTGTGTGTGTGTGTGTGTGTTGATAAAGCGCATAGGGTGTTTGGCTGACTTCCGGCGTTATGATGGCAGTCATACTAGTGGGAGCTGGATAGTCAATAGGCACATCCTTAGATGTCCCTGGTCGTAGGAGTATAGAGACTGGGCATCGATACTCCGGAGTAGACTGGTGTATACATATCTAGACCCTGAGGAGGGGCGATGGATTGGTTCCGCAGCCAAGGGTGGAGTGCACCTAAGATTGTATACAGATGCTCACTGGGTGTGAGTACACCGGACAGGACTCGCCGAGAACTGACTGGATGGTATTTATACCTAACGTCAGATAGCAGTTCTCAGGAGACATGTGTGCATATAGTCCGTTGACTTAAAGTCGTCATTTGTCTCGTGTGAGTTCCCACTGTGCGTTGATTACTACCCTACCACGGTTCAAAGGAGTCGTGCAAACAGGTTTTAGTTGGGCACAGTCCCGAGCCACGTGGAGGCAGTGAGTGACTGTTAGGGATTCTTCTCTCCCGGTATAGGTAGTTGATATCGCACGGTGATCGGTTGGTCATTACCATAAGTCCCTGGCCAGAGCTGATTGAGAATTACTGATAGATTGATCAGTAGATTCTCGGATGGTGATAGAGCCATACCGACACGACTTGTATGGTTATTAGGGGTCTGACGTTTACTCTTAGATGAACAGACCATAAATGCGATACTCTTAGATGAACAGACCAGACTGCACGGATATTTTCACGCACAGGCTTAGTAGGAGTTCGGATGGGTATCCTCACCGGCCTTCTTATCGACATCTACTTGGGGACCGTTACGTACAGCTAATGCCGCTTGCGGTCTGTGTTAAACCCACTGCCAGCGTAGTAGTCGAGTCTTTAGAGTCCCACACAGAGTTTTCCCAACTCCAGGAGAAATGATATAGAGGTCGTACGGTTTTACGACAGAGGGTTCGGACGCATACGTGTTTAAACGCACGTAAGACATTCGGACAGTTTTTACTAATTGGCTTTGGTTTAAGCCAGATTCTAGTATCGGGTTATTGGATTTATACAGTCTAAAGTTTTTCCGTGTTTTCACGGATGCGAGGTGCGTTCTCGTAATTTTCCGAGAAGCTTCTAGAAGGAGGGTGACTAAGGAGGTTAAGGTGGCATTTTTATTTATTGCAAATTGTGACTCATTAGTGTGATTCACTATGTCATTAATGCATCATTTATTGCTTAATGACTCACATAGTGAATCACTCTTATTGAATTAATGAAACATGGCGAATAATCATTTATATTCATTTATTTGATAATTCATTATGTTTCATATATTCATGTGAGAAGCTTTTTTCATTCTCATTATCATATCCACCTTCTCCCTCCACAAGTGCACTCCTTCTTCAAACCCTAATTCTATCACTCATGAGTTGAGACCATGGATTAGGATAGACTAAACACTCCATAACCTAACTCTACATCATGTTAGTTACTTTGGTTAGCAACTAGAGAAACAAAGTTACCTCAAGTCTTGAGGTGTAGCTTGGATTAGGGTTGTCACGCCCCGCTTCCCAAAATATGGAATACGAAGGGTAGACAAGGCCAGCCATGCTCCTACGGTCAAGGAAATGTTCTGCCGTAGTCACACTTCGGCTTCTAGTTTTTCATGGTAAACAGTAAATAATGCGCAGGTAATGAGAATGCAGTAACTGGAACAAAACAGTAAAATGAACTGACCTGATGGGAAAAACAAAAGATATAACTCTGGATAGCTAAACAAGATGTCCGTGATGTGCGGCTAGTCCTGGTCCAGTCTAAATCTTCTCCTCACACTGAGCATGCATACTCAGGTCGTCAGAGCGACACAATAGCAAAATAATATATATAAAATCATGTGAAAATTCTAACAGTGATAATAGATATATATAACAGTAGATCAATGGCAGTATGGGTATGAACATGCAGTAATCAATGCAGCGAAACAGTAAAGGAGTAGAATGATATGCCACGTATGTCAACAAAGTAAGTATGTATATCGATGCTATCATCCCTATCAATCACTAAGTCTCACTGCACAGGTCAATAAGCCTATCGTCAGTCCAAGTGTGAGAATCAACCACTCGCGAGTGTCCTCCACCCAAAGGTAGAACCCAAGGGCAAGGGACCACGGGCCCAACATGTATATCACGGTAATAATCATGTACCCTGTAAATCTCTATATATCTCCCTAAATATATAAGACGGCATGGGACTCCCGAGATTCTGTTGAACTCACACTCAAACTACCCCACACCCCGTGGTCTATATCAAACGCTAACCATAACCCTAAATACCAATCGGTCTGTGACAAGTCTACGCGAGAACTGGGGGCAGGACCTCCATCAAGCACGTCCTGACTAATACCTAAGATAAATGGCAGTGTCTGGTGCCTTATCTGTGACACCCGTGCAAGAGCTTCCATAAGTGTCACATACCACTTATAGTCACACGTACACGCGTCCCACAGACGTCGACAATGCAATAGAATCATAAGGTTCACTAATTGTGTACAAGTACGTGTCACTTTCACTTATTCACTGATACACGAACACTCTCGTACTTGCTTCAATCATCTTTAATACCTAACACTGGGTAATGCACATTATCACTATGTTATTAATGCAATGACATGTGTATAATATGATGCGTAAACAGTATGTAAGGGTGTCATGAATCAATAATCTACCACTTGCATAATTTATCATAAATTATACGGTTACAGTTTAGTGAAACGATGAACGGAGAATAAATAGTATGTTCAGTTACCTATCCATCGAATTTAGTTTCATGCCAATCGGGTTCTAGGATCACTAATTATAGCCATTTCATTTTAAGCGTTCATGGCTGGAAATCTGGTTTCAGAATCGGAAGTCTGTTTCGCAACGCATTTTAATCTCTATTGGGATCAGATTTTAGTGACTCTACAGTTGAATGAAATCTAGGGTTTTTAGTAAGGTTTTCAACGCAATAGACTGATCTTCGATCGCGTCTGTACGTCAGGATATATACACCGTTCAATACTAGTATGTAAATTCTGATTCTGTTGGGACTGTTATACGTCCATATCTATTAAACTACAGATTAAATAGCAAACGATAACGAAACAGAATGAAACTACTTGTGTTGTCTAGCTAACAGATTCACCTTTAAAAAACAGCAGAGTTCCGCAATCTACGAGTTAACGAAATAGGATGGTGCTCATTACGGGACAGCACACAGTAACTGAGTCGCTCTGGACTGCAGTCCAGAGTCGTACTCCGATCCAAATATTGTCATAGTTTAAGTACAGAAACTAATAGAAACTAGCATAGGGTTAAAGTTCGTCGAGTCAGCTTCGATTTGAGCCCTCGAACGCGTCATTCCAGTATGTATATAATTTATGGTGATTTTAACGGTTTTCAGATACAAGAAAATTCCAGTTTTACGGGTAAATTTGGGGGTAGTCGTTATAGTCGTTAACGGTCATATTATCCAACGAAATTCACACACTAGATTTACATCCATACGGGACAGCTTATACAATTGAGTTCCATCAAATTAAATGATGTTTTCCTATGAGAACATGTATCGAACAATTACGTCGTAATTTTTAACTGAAAAGTTAAAATGGGATATACACGATTGTAATTTGTTATTATCATAAGTAGCATGTAGCAAGTAGAGAACTTGCCTGGAAACGTGTCGACGACAGTACGGCAACGGCAACGGCATGATTGCGACACACGCGCGGCACGACAACTTGACTTGGCTTGAACTCGAGTCTCGGCAGCGACGGCTTGGTTGCTGGGGTCTTGACGGCGAGGGTGGTGGTCGTTGGTGTGGAGTTTCTCACTGTGGTGGTGGCCGGAAGAGGGAGTGTTAGACAGAGAGAGAGAGAGAGAGAGAGAGAGAGAGAGTACTGAGAAAGAGAGAGAGAGAGGAATGAGAGAGAGGGAGAGAGGGAACTGAGAAAGAGAAAGAATACTGAGAAAGAGAGAGAGAGGAATGAGAGAGGGAGTTAGAGAGAGAAAGATGTAGAGAGAGAGAGAAACTCAGAGAGAGAGAGAGAGGATACAGAGAGATTTCAGTGAGAGAGAGAGCAGAGAAGTCGGGTGAGGGAACTGAAGGGGAAGGAAGTGCTTGGTCGAGGGTGTTGTTGGCGACGTGGAAGAGGTCGAGGGGGAGTACGAGATGGTGGGGTCGTCGTCGGAGTGGGTGAGGCTCGGTGGCGGAGGAGTGCAGGGGCTCGAGTTCGATGGGTTTTTGGAGAGAGGAGTGAGCGAGGGAGGAGGGTGAGGTGATGAAGGAAGAGGGATCGGTACTCGTCTTCGTCGCCGGTGGAAGTGTTGCGATGGAGGCGGTGGCTGCGGGAGTGGGTTGACAGAGAAGGAGGAAGGGAAGATGAGAGAGGGAAAGAGGGAGTAGTGGGTAGAGGAGAGAGGTGAAGGGCGCGCGTCGTGGTAACGTTCGCGAACGGGGCGCGTGACGAGCGGCGACGTGAGCGCAGGTGTGGGGTGCGGCGGAGGAAATGGATCGTGAGCGGGAACGTGGGAAGTAGCCGTTGGGAAAGAAATGAGACGAAGCGGGTCGGGTCCGGGGTTGAAGCGGGTCGGGTGTGGGCAGAAGTGAGTGGGCTTGGAGGGGCACTGGGCCGGGCCTGGGGATTAGTATGATGGAAAATCAAATGGGGAATTAAGGGAGTGGGCCGGCTCGGTGGGCTCGGGAAAAATAAGGAAAAAGGGTTTTAAATATTGAGAGAGGGCCGGGCTGCTAGCGAAAAAATTTGGGCTGGGAAAAATAATGAGGGAAAATTTGAAGAGGGAAGAATGGATGGGCCGAGGTTTAAAATAAAAAGAAATATAAGGGAATGGGAAGGGAACGGGCCAGAGAATTTAAAGGAAATCAAAATGGGGAAAACATATGGAGTGAGCCGGGGATTTAAAATAATTTCCTTTTTATTAAAATGCAGGGTTTAGGAGATGGGGAAAGGCCTGGTTTTATTTTGAATAGAAAATTGGGCTGCAGGGATTACGAAAAGGAAATGAGGCATTGGAATTTGGGTTTGGGGTTTAGGAATAAAAATTAAATGAATTAAATAAAATTCAAGAATAATAAAATACAGATATTGGTATAATAAGAAGCGGGGTATTACATTATACCACCCTTATAAAAATTTCGTTCTCGAAATTTAAAATAAACGATAAGTTATACAAACATAGGCGAAAGCTATTATATTGCAAACTAACACAAAGATTTTACTAGAAATATGCGGACGAAGAAATTTGAAAGTATAAATATGTAAGAACAACATATAAAAAGATAGGTCTAAATAGGTATAAGGCAGGAATAACTATAGGGGCAACTACATGTATACGGGAATATAAATAACAACAATAAAGAACAATATTATTCGAGACGTACTCGAAAAAATCGAAACTCAAATATGTGCATATATAAGTATATTAAAAGTAGCACAGTAGAAATAATGGGTATAAAGCACAATCATCTATAATAGTAAACATAGGCACCACACCTGAAAATAAAGTAACGATAATAACGTAGTGAAAAATTTGTTGGTAGGTTAAGACATTTTAGGACGATGTATCAATCAAATAGTTTTAAATAACTTAGAAAACTCATATCGTGAAAATAAGAAACATGGAACAAAAATATGCGCGGTGTAAGGTTGCGCTACTGAAAATGAGAATAATAGTAATATACTTAAAATACATAAAACGGAGTAATCAACAACACGCACTCTCTGATAAGTACAAAAATACTGAAAACTAAATTTTCGAATAACAGTTTCCCTAAATATAGTTAGGGTAACCGGAAAAACACAAAGAGGTATAGGGCTAGCTAGGGTGATGATTACAAGGAAGGGTGACTCATTCAGAAGGTAGGAGTGTAGCGGCTTTAGGCTGAAGTTCAAGGAGATTGGGATCGGATCGGCACGGGAAGTAAGGGTGAGCAACAATGGTCTACAAGGGAAAAAAGTATGGGAATGGTGACGGTCGGTACATCATATGAATCAAAAAATTTCGAAGGGTCAGTCAACTTGGAGATTTTATTATCAACGTCCCCAGCCAAAAGGATATCAAACGAGGCATATACGAAGGATGAAAGATGGCCTATTCCCAAGATCAGGGTGCGGTACTAGTTAATCTCAGTGAGAGTTAAAACAATGTAAGGAGTAGGGGTGAACAGATCTCAGTAGGAAAATAATTGTATAGTAGAAATAATCAAGCTTCAAGGGAACTAAGCAGATCGATGGATTAGCGAACTCAACAATTTATTTCATTTCAAAAGATTTTAAACAAACCATTCTCAAAGACGAAAAGTGTCCCTAAACTATACACAGATCTTATTTGGCCAGAGAAGACAACATCTAAAAGAAATCCCGTCAGTCGCGGTTGTGGAGATTCAGCAGATTGCGGTAGGCTCACGCGCTCAGGTAGGGGCATCCATTTCCATAGCGCCTCGCTGGGATCGCCATTGGGAGTTCTTCCACTGCAAGGTCTTGATCTTCCGGTCCTTCTTCCTCGGCTTAGGCTTCTTCATCGAGGTCTGATTCCATATGATTCTCTTCTTCTGGATTTTCTTCCACGGGATTTTCCTCGACTGGATTTTCTTCTATCGGGTCTTTCTCGGGATCTTCCTCTATCGGGTTCTCTTTAGGGTCTTCTTCCTCTTCGTCGGAATGGCCTATCATGTCAAACTCTAGGGCGGCTGCTCCTTCGTCCTCTGAATTGTTGTTTCCGACAATGGCCTGAGGATCGTTGATCTCATCATCAGAACTCGTCACCGTGCGTTCTAAGGAAATGCATGACTGTACATCCTCATCTAGATGCGGTGCTGCTTCAGGGTGGGCCATGGTCTGAAAAGAAAGAGTCATGATTAGACAGTAGAATACATCAAGAAAATAGCTCAGGGTACGAAGTATAGGAAAATATGCGGTGGCAAAAATTGAAAGATCAGGAATAAAATGCTATGGTAATGAATAGTATGAATAATGGAAAAACAAGAGAATGATACATATATTACGATTCAAGTTTTTATTTCATTCAACTAAAAGTTCGACGGATACAAAGTTTTGAATGGAAAGAAATGTTTATAAGAGAATGACAACATAAAAAATTTTCTTTGATTGCTAGACCGCTGCATTCTCGTCACGCGAGTTGAATCCTGTGTTGGGTCCGCGTTATCCTCGAGGTTCAAACTACGCAATAATCATCACTTGGCAGAAGTGGGGAGCATGGACGAGTCTCCTCCTCGTAGTTCTTTCCTTTCTGGGCAACCGTTGATGAGATGTTCGTTGGATCCGCAAATCAGACATTTCCCATGAGCGCGGCGACAGTCCCTCTGAAGATGTCGTGGCCTCTTACAGTATCCACAACATGGGTTCTTCTTCTGCTTCTGTCGTGGGGAAACAAAATGGCGCTTCGTCTTCTTCTCTTTTCCTCGCCTAACAGGGATCCCTTTACAATTTGAGGTTCCCGCTGGTGCCTGATTCACCTTCCTTCTCAGTCCTTCAACTAACAAATTGTTCGTACGCTCCTGGGCTTGCTTCAGACCTTGCAGTACCCTCAGAATCTCAATGGTCTGATTCTGGGGAGTGGAGATAGAGGAAGAGTCAATGGAAGACATGATCCTGAAACAAGAATTTTGAGGATGATATAAGGCACAAGCTATAAGGATATAATATGGATTGGACAAAGATTTAAGAATATCAGATGTGATGAAATTTATTACACGCGGAAAAATCAACTGTGTGACTCCAAGTCATTTAAACAGAGTATGGTAGTGTAATCGTGATGTAGTTCACAATTACAACCACGAAACTTTGCCAAGTCACCTGAAACCCCAGTGAATGGATAGCAGAACACTCAATGTGAATATGGATCAAGAATATCAAGTTTACAATTTAGACTGATTGTCAAGCTATACACAGAAAACTGCAATCCCAATCGAAGAAAAACCTGGGCTCTAATACCAACTAAACCATGTCATGCCCCGCTTCCCAAAATACGGAATACGAGGGGTAGAAAAGGCCAACCATGCTCCTACGATCAAGGAAATGTCCTGCCGTAGTCACACTTCGGCTTCTAGTTTTTCATGGTAAACAGTAAATAATGCGCAGGTAATGAGAATGCAGTAACTGGAACAAAACAGTAAAATGAACTGACCTGATGGGAAACAAAAGATATAACTCTGGATAGCTAAACAAGATGTCCTTGATTTGGGGCTAGTCCTGGTCCAGGCTAAATCTTCTCCTCACACTGAGCATGCATACTCAGGTCGTCAGAGCGACACAATAGCAATATAATATATATAAAATCATGTGACAATTCTAACAGTGATAATAGATATATATAACAGTAGATCAATGGCAGTATGGGTATGAACATGCAGTAATCAATGCAGCGGAACAGTAAAGCAGTAGAATGATATGCCACGTATGTCAACACAGTAAGTATGTATATCGATGCTATCATCCCTATCAGTCTCTAAGTCTCATTGCACAGGTCACTAAGCCTATCGTCAGTCCAAGTGTGAGAATCAACCACTCGCGAGTGTCCTCCACACAACGGTAGAACCAAAGGGCAAGGGACCACGGGCCCAACATGTATATCACGGTAATAATCATGTACCCAGTAAATCTCCATATATCTCCCTAAATATATAAGCCGGCATGGGACTCCCGAGATTCTGTTGAACTCACACTCAAACTACCCCACACCCCGTAGTTTACATCAAACGCTAACCATAACCCTAAATACCAATCGGTCTGTGACAAGTCTGCGCGAGAACTGGGGGCAGGACCTCCATCAAGCACGTCCCGACTAATACCTAAGATAAATGGCAGTGTCTGGTGCCTTATCTGTGACACCCGTGCAAGAGCTTCCATAAGTGTCCCATACCACTTATAGTCACACGTACACGCGTCCCGCAGACGTCGACAAAGCAATAGAATCATAAGGTTCACTGATTGTGCACAAGTACGTGTCACTTTCACTTATTCACTGATACACGAACACTATTGTACTTGCCACAATCATCTCTAATACCTAACACTAGGTAATGCACATTGTCACTATGTTATTAATGCAATGACATGTGTATAATATGATGCGTAAACAGTATGTAAGGGTGTCATGAATCAATAATCTACCAATTGCATAATTTATCATAAATTATACGGTTATAGTTTAGTGAAACGATGAACGGGGAATAAATAGTATGTTCAGTTACCTATCCATAGAATTTAGTTTCATGCCAATCGGGTTCCAGGATCACTAATTATAGCCATTTCATTTTAAGCGTTCACGGCTGGAAATCCGGTTTCAGAATCGGAAGTCTGTTTCGTAACGCATTTTAATCCCAATTGGGACCAGATTTTAGTGACACTACAGTTGAATGAAATCTAGGGTTTTCAGTAAGGTTTTCAACGCAACAGACGGATCTTCGATCGCGTCTGCACGTCAGGAGATATACACTGTTCAATACTAGTATGTAAATTCTGATTCTGTTGGGACTGGTATACGTCCACATCTATTAAATTACAGATTAAATATCAAACGATAACGAAACTGAATGAAACTACTTGTGTTGTCTAGCTAACAGATTCACCTTTAATAAACAGTGAAGTTCCGCAATCTACGAGTTAAGGAAACAGGATGGTACTCATTACGGGACAGCACACAGTAACTGAGTCGCTCTGGACTGCAGTCCAGAGTCGCACTCCGATCCAAATATTGTCACATTTTAAGTACAGAAACTAATAGAAACTTGCATAGGGTTAACGTTCGTCGAGTCGACTTCGATTTGATCCCTCGAACGCGTCATTCCAGTATGTATATAATTTATGGTGATTTTAACGGTTTTCCGATACAAGAAATTTCTAGTTTTACGGGTAAACTTGGGGGTAGTCGTTATAGTCGTTAACGGTCATATTATCCAACGAAATTCACACACTAGATTTACATCCATACGGGCCAGCTTATACAATTGAGTTCCATCAAATTAAATGATGTTTTCCTATGAGAACATGTATCGAACAGTTACGTCGTAATTTTTGACAGAAAAGTAAAACATGGGATATACACGATTGTAATTTGTGATTATCATTAGTAGCATGTAGCAAGTAGAGAACTTGCCTGGAAACGTGTCGACGACGGTACGGCGACGGCAACGGCACGATCGCGACACACGAGCGGAACGACAACTTGACTTGGCTTGAACTCGAGTCTCGGCAGCGGCGGCTTGGTTGCTGGGGTCTTGACGGCGAGGGTGGTGGTCGTTGGTGTGGAGTTGCTCACTGTGGTGGTGGCCGGATGAGGGAGTGTTAGACAGAGAGAGAGAGAGAGTACTGAGAAAGGGAGAGAGAGAGAGAGAGGAATGAGAGAGAGGGAGAGAGGAAACTGAGAGAGAGAGAGAGAGAATACTGAGAAAGCGAGAGATAGGAATGAGAGAGAGAGAACACACAGAGAGGGAGTTAGAGAGAGAAAGATATAGAGACAGAGAGAAGCTCAGAGAGAGAGAGAGAGAGGATACAGAGAGATTTCAGTGAGTGAGAGAGAGCAGAGAAGTCGGGTGAGGGAACTGAAGGGGAAGGAAGTGCTTGGTTGAGGGTGTTGTTGGCGACGTGGAAGAAGTCGAGGCGGAGTACGAGATGGTGGGGTCGTCGCCGGCGTCGTCGGAGTAGGTGAGGCTCGGTGGCGGAGGAGTGCAGGGGCTCGAGTTCGATGGGTTTTTGGAGAGAGGAGTGAGCGAGGGAGGAGGGTGAGGTGATGAAGGAAGAGGAATCGGTAGTCGTCTTCGTCGCCGGTGGAAGTGTGGCGATGGAGGCGGTGGCTGCGGGAGTGGGTTGAGAGAGAAAGAGGAAGGGAAGATGAGAGAGGGAAATAGGGAGTAGTGGGTAGAGGAGAGAGGTGAATGGCGCGCGTCGTGGTAACGTTCGCGAGGGGGGCGCGTGACGAGCGTCGACATGAGCGCAGGCGTGGGGTGCGGCAGAAGAAACGGATCGCGAGCGGGAACGTCGGAAGTAGCCGTTGGGAAAGAAAAGAGACGAAGCGGGTCGGGTCGGGGGTTGAAGCGGGTCGGGTGTGGGCAGAAGTGAGTGGGCTTAGATGGGCACTGGGCCGGGCCTGGGGATTAGTATGATGGAAAATCAACTGGGGAATTAAGGGAGTGGGCCGGCTCGGTGGGCTCGGGAAAAATAAGGAAAAAGGGTTTTAAATATTGAGCAAGGGCCGGGCTGCTGGCGAAAAAATTTAGGCTGGGAAAAATAATGAGGGAAAATTTGAAGAGGGAAGAATGGATGGGCCAGGGTTTAAAATAAAAAGAAATATAAGGGAATGGGAAGGGAACGGGCCAGAGAATTTAAAGGAAATCAAAATGGGGAAAATATAGGGAGTGAGCCGGGGATTTAAAATAATTTCCTTTTTATTAAAATGCAGGGTTTAGGAGATGGGGAAAGGCCTGGTTTTATTTTGAATAGAAAATTGGGCTGCCGGGATTACGAAAAGGAAATGAGGCATTGGAATTTGGGTTTGGGGTTTAGGAATAAAAATTAAATGAATTAAATAAAATTCAAGAATAACAAAATATAGATATTGGTATAATAAGAAGCTGGGTATTACAAGGGTATTCGGGTGGATCTTCTATTACGGAAAGGAGGCCGAGGATGACGTAGAGATCACAAAGACGAAGGACTAAAATCATTAGGTATAATCTCTCTACATAGTAGCTTAGAACTCTATAGTTTTTGTTAATTATCGTTTAGCAAAGATCTTCGGTTAGTCGATGTACGCTTCAAAACAAGAACGTTTTTCATATTTCCGCCTCCCCGCTACTCGTGGGGTGTTGCACATCAACTTACAGTGGTATCAGAGCCTCACTAAACAATAATTAACTCACTTGCAAAGTCGTATGAATTTCGAACGCAAAACGAACCGGAAAATACACCGATACTGCATAGTTTCTGTCGATTTTTAAATGAGGTCCAAAAATTTTTCAGCTTCCTCTAGAAGACCCTACATGAAAATATAAGAACACAGAACAAAAATGGGCTCCTGATTCGGCCACTGAGCCGCGGAACCACGGCCGATCCCACCGATCCGCCGCGGATCCGCGGCCGAGTTGGGGCCGATTCAGCCCAGTTTTCTTCTGTGCATCTTTAGTGATATGTTGTATTTTCTGGTACTGTTTATTTTCTGCTCAGGTTTCAAATTTACAGAGAAGATTTGGAGTAGAATTTAATGTGTTTAACCGATCGAAATTATACGATGTTTTCTTGTTTGATTATATATGTGAACTGTATTATGTGTTCGTAAACCTCCCCTAATTGCTAGTATGTCGGTTGGCAGGGGGTTGCATATATCTGTAATGTTTTTTAACTGTTTGTGATTATGAACTCTATTGGATTGTTGTGATGATTTGCCGGGGTTCTGTGATGGGTTATTGTATTAATTCATTCGATGTAATTGTAATAAGTTGTAATATTATTTTGCGGGGCACATCCAGGTTGCGGTTGTAGCCACCGTTGTATTATTTCTTTTTACTGTTTTTGCTCCTAGGATAGACCCAAGGTGGGGTGCACAAACTACCGGGTATTTCGAAGTGTTTAGTGGCCTACTCACGTCGTTGAGAGAGACCGCTTCACTTCGGGTACTTGGCGGGTAGTTTGCCGTACCCGTAGGGGTCTAGGGTGGGGTAATGGCTATTCATCACAACTGTGTAATCCGTCTTTAATTACAGGCTCAAAAGAAACGCGGATTGCTTGCAAATCCAATATTGTTTATCTGTGATCTGGAATGCCTATTATTGCGTCTGACGAATGTACAATATATATATATGATGGCTATTTAGACGTCACTTATATTTTACACCCGCGCTAGCCCAGCCCCCGCTCTGCCGTTAGTTAAGTAACCTAACGGGTGATGACGGGACCCCGTGGCGAATGCGGATGGCATAAGAGGACGTTGTATTTTCGTTGTTATCTGTAATGATAGGTTAAAGATGGGACGCATTATTTTTAATGCAAAGAAAAATAAAACCTAAACTGAATCGTTGGAACAATTTCTAAAAACCACTCGGTTTTCTTGAAAAAGCAAATTTTAAATGCGAAGCTTAAACCACTCCTTTTAATAAAAGCTATCTTGGTTCCTTCGATCAAATCAAGTTCACTACGTTAACGGTTTTTTGCCAAAAACCAGCCGTAACCCTCCGTCGTTTCAAATAGGCAGCACATCGTATTCATGCTATGCTTGTTGGCCTACGTCAAGGCATAGTGGATGGTAGCAGTGTGGCTTGATTATTTGTTGCATAGATAGATGCATTAGTATAGGACATACGTACAGCCTTGTTGGTCTACGTCAAGGGCATGTACGATATACCTAAATTAATCAGGACAACGACGGGTAGAACTTGACTTGCGTCTTATGACTTGTTGGCCTACGTCAAGGTCTATAAGAGCTTGGGTTATAAAAATCACATCGGGAATTTCAAATATAAAGGAAACTTGCAGATTTAGCATACCTTCTAGAGTGTGGTGACTAGAGTTGCTTCCATCTAGTACATCATGCAATGATAGTTGGATCCCGATCCCACTGATGAGTAGGATTACTCTCAGGAAACATTCTCACTTAACAATCAATGCTATAAACCAAGTAGGTGTCCAGAAAGGTGTTAGAGGGGCAACGCCTCCAGGACAAAGTGGTTATTTAATTAAGGAACTTCACGAAAGCGTTGGAAAACCTCCCTCGAAGTACCAACACCAGCCTGGCTGAAAGGTTAAGCAAGTATTGTGACGTATGATTGTTGGATATATATGCCGTAGAGGCCTACATTGTATAGGATGCTTGGGATATGTATGTACATGACAGTCTTGCTTGATATGATAGTACGCTATTTGGTTTGACTTTGTCTTAACATATAATATATTTTACTTGGTATTTATATATATATGTTGATAAAGCCCATAGGGTGTTTGTCTGACTACCGGCGTTGTGATGGCAGTCATACTAGTGGGAGCTGGATAGTCAATAGGCACACCTTTAGATGTCCCTGGTCGCAGGAGTATCGAGACTGGGAATCGATACTCCGGAGTAGACTAGTGTATACATATCTAGACCCTGACGAGGGGCAATGGATTGGTCCCGCAACCATTGGTGATGTTCACCTAAGATTGTATACAGATGCTCACTGGATGTGAGTACACCGGACAGGACTCGCCGAGAACTGACTGGATGGTATTATACCTAACGTCAGATAGCAGTTCTCAGGTGACATGTGTGCAGATAGTCCGTTGACTTAAGGTCATCATTTGTCTCGTGTGAGTTCCCACTGTGCTTTGATTGTTACCCTACCACGGCTCAAAGGAGTCGAGCAAACAGGTTTCAGTTGGGCACAGTCCCGAGCCATGTGGAGGCAGTGAGTGACTGTTAGGGATTCGTCTCTCCCGGTATAGGGAGTTGATATCGCACAGTGATCGGTTGGTCATTACCATAAGTCCCTGGCCAGGGCTAATTGAGAATTACTGATAGGTTGATCAGTAGATTCTCGGATGGTGATAGCGCCATACCGACACGACTTGTGTGGTTATTAGGGGTCTGACGTCCACCACCTCCCTAGACCGTACATGTGATACTCTCAGACGAACAGACCGGACTGCGCGGATATTGTCACATATAGGCTCAGTAGGATTTCAGATGGGTTACCTCATCAGCTTTCTTATCGACAACTACCTGGGGACCGTTACGTACAGCTAGTGCCGCTTGCGGTCTGTGGTTAAACCCACTGCCAGCGTAGTAGTCGAGTCTTTAGAGTCCAACACAGAGTTTTCCCAAACCCAGGCGAAAAGATATAGAGGTCGTATGGTTTTACGACAAAGGTTCGGACGCGTACGTGTTTGATCGCACGTACGACATTCGGACAGTTTTTACTAGCCGGCTTTGGTTTAAGCCAGATTCTAGTATCAGGTTATTGGATTTATACAGTCTAAATTTTTTCCATGCTTTCACGGATGAGAGGGGCGTTCTCGTAATTTTCCGAGAAGCTTCTAGAAGGATGTGACATAAAGAGAGAGGTGGTATTTTCATTTATTGAATTAGTGACTCATTGTGAGTGATTCATCATGTCATTAAAGCATCATTTATTGCTTAATGACTCACATGATGAATCACACACTTGATTAAATGAAACATGATGAATATTCACTTATTATTCATTTCTTTCTTATTCATTATGTTTCATATATATCAAGTGAGAAGCTTTATTCAATATAATAATATCATTATCATCTTCTCATTCTCTCTCTTCAAGTTCTCTCTCCTTCACCAAACCCTAATCCTACCCTCATGAGTTGAGAACAAGGATTAGGAAAGACTAATTACTCCATAACCAATCTCTACATCATCTTAGCTACTCTATTTAGCAACTAGAGAAACTAAGTAACCTCAAGTTTAGAGGTTATAGCTTGGATTAGGGTTCTCGGGTGGATCGTCTATCACGGGAGAAAGCCGAAGAGGACGTGGAGATCCAAAGAGGCCGTAGAGAACATCAAGACGAAGGACTAGAACCGTTTGGTATAATCCCTTCGCATAGTAGATTAAAACTCTAAAGCTTTTGTTCAAACTTGTATAGCAAACGATTCGTACGGTTAATCGATGTTTGATCATAGAACTTGATTGTTATTCATATTTCCGCCTCCCCATAAGTATTGGGGTGTTGAACATCGACTTACAGTGGTATCAGAGCCTAGCTAAACAAGTTTTAACTTAATCGCAAATTTGTACGAATTTCGAACGGAAAAACGAAGCCGGAAAACCCTAAAAATTACAAGTTTCTGTCGAATTTTAAATGAAGTCCAAAATTGGTTCAGGGATGTTCAGAAAGCTTGTTGTGACACCAGAAGAATACCCAAGAAATTTGGGGCCATGACTCGACCAAACGACCGCGGTTCCGCGGCGGATCCCACCGATCCGCCGCCCTTCCGCGGCCGAGTTGCCGAGTCATGATCCCAGTTTTCTTGGGTGGGTTCTCTGTTGGATTTGGGATTTTCTGGAATATTTATTTTTTGCTAAGGTTTCAGTTTTACAGAGAAGATTTTGGAGCAATGTTGAAAGTGTTTAATCGATCGAAATTGTACAGTATTTGCATATTGGATTATATCTGTGATTGTATAATGTGTTCGTAAACCTCCCCTAACTGCTAGTATGTCGGTTGGCAGGGGGTTGCACATTTCTGTAATGGTTTTAGCTGTTTGTGCATATAAACTGTATTGGATTGTTGTGGTGATTAGCCGGGTTTAGTGATGGGTTATTGTTTTAATTCATTTGATGTAATTGTAACAAGTTGTAATATTATTTCGCGGGGCACATCCAGGTTGCGGTTGTAGCGACCGTTGTATTATTTCTTTTTACTGTTTTTGCTCCTAGGACAGATCCAAGGTGGGGTACACAAACTGCCGGGCGGGTTGTTTGCCGTACCCGTAGGGATCTTGGGTGGGGTAACGGCTATTCATCACAACTGTGTAATCTGTCTTTTCTTGCAGGCTCAAAAGAAATACAGTTTGCTTGCAAATCCAATATTGTTTATCTGTGTTCTGGAATGTATATCATTGCGTCAGACGAATGTAAAATATCTATATATATGATAGCTATTTAGACGTCGCTTATGTTTTACACCCGCTCTAGCCCAGCCCCCGCTCTGTCGTTAGTTAAGTAACCTAACGAGTGATGACGGGACCCCGTGGCGAATGCGGATGGCATAAGAGGACGTCATATTTTCGTTGTTATCTGTAATGATAGGTTAAAGATGGGACGCATTATTATTAATGCAAAGAAAATAAAACCTAAACTGAATCGTTGGAACAATTTCTAAAAACCACTCGGTTTTCTTGAAAAAGCAAATTTTAAATGCGGAGCTTAAACCACTCCTTTTAATAAAAGCTATCATAGTTCCTTCGATCAAATCAAGTTCATTACGTTAACGGTTTTTTGCCAAAAACCAGCCGTAACCCTCCGTCGTTTCAGATAGACAGCATATCGTATTCATGCTATGCTTGTTGGCCTACGTCAAGGCATAGTGTATGGTAGCAGTGTGTGTGCCTATTTGTTGCATAGATAGATGCATTAGTTTAATACAGACGTACACCTTGTTGGCCTACGTCAAGGGCTTGTACGATGTATTTAAATTGATTAGGACAACGACGGGTAGAACTTGACTTGCGTCTTATGACTTGTTGGCCTACGTCAAGGTCTATAAGAGCTTGGGGTAAAAATCACATCGGGAGTTTCAAACATAAAGGAAACTTGCAGATTTAGCTTACCTTCTGGAGTGTGGTGACTAGAGTGGCTTCCATCTAGGGCATCATGCAATGATAGTTGGATCCCGATCCCACTGATGAGTAGGATAACTCTCGGGAATTTCTCTCACTTAACAATCAATGCTATAAACCAAGTAGGTGCCTAGAAAGGTGTTAGAGGGGCTACGCCTCCAGGGAAAAGAGGTTATTTAATTAAGGAACTTCGCGAAAGCGTTGGAAAACCTCCCTCGAAGTACCAACACCAGCCTGGCTGAAAGGTTAAGCAAGTATTGTGACGTGTGATTAAATCCTGACTAGTTCTTCTTTTAGGTTATGAAGAAGGATTTGAGGAAACAGTGGGAGCCATCCTGTTTAGATAAATTAATAAACCAATCTAAACTTGCAAGAGCATATGCTGAGTGTTTTCTTTTCTCTCTCTCTGGCAGCTACCATGACTGGACTAAAACTATTACTTGAAAAGAATATATTGACCGGGCAGAACTATAAAGATTGGCTAAGAAACGTCAATATTGCGCTGACTTATGACAAAGTTGCATATGATACCACCGCTGTTCCTCCCCTTATCCCAGGACCAGATTCCTCAGTTGCGGACAAGGAAGTTCGTAAAACCTGGGATCTAGATTGTGAGCGAGCTAAGTGTATCGTGCTGGCGTCCATGAATAATGAACTCCAGAAACAGCACGAGAGTATGGATATTGCATCCATATTCCTCCATTGCAAGGAATTGTATGGTGAACACTCCCGTATCGCGAGGTACGAAACCTCAAGGAAACTCTTCCAGATGAGGTTAGCTCCAGGATCGCCTGTTGGAGAGCACGTCCTCAAAATGATCACCCTCATTGAGGAACTCGCAAACCTGGGATGCGTGCTAGAGAATGATTTGTACATCGACTTGATTTTGCAGTCCCTTCCCCACACCTTCTCTCAGTTCGTGCTGAACTTCAACATGCACGAAATGGAAGCGGATCTTCCAAAGCTCCTCAATATGTTGAGGGTAGCAGAGACCTCCTTGAAAAAGGAGAAGACCCCCGTTCTGTATGTTGGCCAATCATCTTGTTCTAAAACTAAAGCGAAAGCTAAAGGGAAGAAGAAGATGAAGGCCACCAAACCGAAGGGAGGGGTCAAGAAGGTGCAGGGAACGAACAAGACAGGAAGGGTGAAGGCGGAAAAGAACGAGTGCTTCTATTGTCACAAGCAGGGGCACTGGAAGAAGGATTGTCAGGCCTTCAAAGCCAAGGACATGAAGCAAGTAGTTGCTTCTACTTCAGGTGTGTTCGTAATCGAAAATTGTCTTTCAGTAAACTCTACTTCATGGGTACTTGATACCGGTTCTGGTTCTCACATCTGTAATTCTTTGCAGGATCTGAGAAACAGTAGAGTACTGGGGGCAGGTGATATGACTCTCCGGATGGGCAATGGAATGCATGTGGATGCAGTTGCAATAGGGGAATATCACCTAGGGTTGAATAGTGGAAACATTTTGGTATTGTATAACTGTTTTTGTATTCCCAGTATGTTGTGTAATATTATATCAGTATCTTTATTGTCGAATAAAGGATATAATTTTGTGCTTGAAAGAAATGTCATGAACATTCTCCTAAATCAAGAACTGATTGGGTTTGGCACACTGGAAAACGGCATATACATACTTAATCAACCACAAATTTTCAATATTCAAAACACGCGTAAAAGAAAGGCTCCAGAATCGAATCAAGCCTTCCTATGGCATTGTAGACTTGGTCATATAAATGAAACAAGGTTGACTAAGTTACATAAAGATGGATATCTAGATCCGTTTGAATATTCATCATATGCAACTTGTCAATCATGTATCAAAGGAAAAATGACCAAATCTCCGTTCACCGGACACGGAGAAAGAGCCATCGAACTCTTGGGACTAGTACACAGTGATGTATGTGGTCCGATGTCTATACATGCACGAAGTGGTCACTCCTACTTCATCACTTTTACTGATGACCTCTCTAGGTATGGACATGTGTTCTTAATAAAGCATAAATCCGAGGCTTTTGAGAAGTTTAAGGAGTATAAAAATGAAGTAGAGAAACAAACTGGTAAAAGCATCAAGACACTTCGATCTGATCGAGGTGGAGAATACTTAAGTACCAGTTTCCTTGAATACTTGAAAGCAAATGGAATACTCTCTCAGCTTACTCCTCCTTATACACCTCAGCATAATGGTGTATCAGAAAGAAGGAATCGCACGCTATTAGATATAGTGCGTTCGATGATGAGTAGTGCTGAGTTACCACTTTCCTTCTGGGGATTTGCTCTAGAATCAGCCGCATATCTATTAAATAGAGTTCCAACTAAGTCTGTACCTACCACTCCATATGAAATGTGGTGTGGGAAGAGACCATATCTCAAGTATATCAAGATATGGGGGTGTCCGGTATATGTTAAAAAGCATAATCCGGACAAGCTCGAGGCACGATCGGTTTTGTGCAAGTTTGTAGGATACCCCAAGCATTCAAGAGGGTACATGGTCTACCACACTGAAGAACAAAAGGTGTTTGTCGCTCGTCACATTGTCTTCTAAGAAAGCGAATTTCTTGCAAAAGAAATTAGTGGGAGCGCGGTAGAACTGGAAGAAATTCCAGAACCTCAAACTGTAACCAAAGACTTAGAAGAATCTCAGACTTCAATAGAACATGACGAACCAATGCCACTCCGCAGATCTAGTAGGCTTTCTCATCCTCCTGAAAGATACTATGGTTTCCTTCTTGATGGGGATCGAGAGGATTGCATCATCGATGATGATGAGCCTACTAGTTTTCAGCAGGCTATCACAAGTAGCGACTCAGTAAAGTGGCTGGATGCAATGAGATCCGAAATGGAATCCATGTATACCAATAAAGTATGGACTTTAGAAGTTGCTCCTCCTGGGGTAAAACCAGTTGGATGCAAATGGATCTTCAAAAAGAAGATTGGTACATTTGGACAAGTGGAAACGCACAAAGCTAGACTAGTAGCAAAAGATTTTCGTCAAAGAACAGGATTGGATTACGATGAAACTTTTTCGCCAGTAGCTATGCTTAAATCCATTTGGATCATGCTTGCCATTGCTGCCTTCCATGATTATGAAATCTGGCAGATGGATGTAAAAACAGCTTTTCTAAATGGACATCTAGAAGAGAGTGTTTACATGGATCAACCAGAAGGTTTCTTAGACAGTGGGAGCAGCGGAAGAGTGTGCAAATTGCTTAAATCCATTTATGGGTTAAAGCAAGCATCGCGGAGTTGGAACATCTGCTTTGATGAAACAGTCAAGGAATTTGACTTTATCAAAAATGTAGTTGAACCATGTGTTTATAGGAAGATTGTAGAAGGAGCAGTAGTCTTCCTCGTTTTATACGTCGACGACATACTACTGATAGGGAATGATATCCCTATGTTACAATCAGTAAAGCTCTTCTTGTCACAGAAATTCTCTATGAAAGACTTGGGAGATGCATCATACATTCTGGGCATTAAGATCTATCGAGATAGATCTAATAAAATATTGGGACTTTCACAGTCCAGGTATATAGACACTATACTAAAGAGATTTAGTATGGAAGATTCCAAGCGCGGCAATATGCCCGCTTGTCACGGAATCACCCTCTCCAAAGATATGTCTCCAAAGACTGATGAAGAGAGGGCTCGCATGGGCATTATACCCTACGCTTCGGCGGTAGGATCAATAATGTATGCGATGTTATGTACCAGACCAGATGTAGCTTACGCACTTAGTGTGGTAAGCAGGTATCAATCAGACCCAGGTGAGAAACATTGGATAGCGGTGAAGAACATTCTCAAGTACCTGAGAAGGACTAAGGAGATGTTCTTGATTTACGGCAATAAGGACCTCCAGGTAGAGGCTTTTACCGACTCCGGCTTCCAAAGTGACAAGGATGATTCTAAATCTATTTCGGGTTTTGTGTTTACCCTCAATGGAGGGGCGGTGAGTTGGAAGAGTTCCAAACAAGATACCGTCGCAGACTCAACTATGGAGGCTGAGTATATAGCTGCTAGTGAAGCCGCAAAAGAGGCTGTCTGGATAAGGAAGTTCATTTCTGAACTTCAGGTGGTTCCGTCCATTGCCAATCCAATACCTTTGTATTGCGATAACAATGGCGCTGTAGCTTTAGCGAAGGAACCAAGGTCCCATCAGAAATCCAGGCATATCTTAAGGCGTTTTCACCTGATCAGGGAGATCGTGGATCGTCGGGAGATCGAGATACGGAGAGTAGACACAAAAGACAACACGGCAGATCCATTCACCAAGGCCATTCCTCAAGTACAGTTCGAGAGGCTTTTTGAGATGTTGGGCATGCGGTACGCAAGCAACTGGATCTGGTAGAGACAGTGGGTACTCATTGCGCCAATTATAGGCCTTAGTGCAAGTGGGAGATTGTTGGATATATATGCCCTAGAGGCCTACATTGTATAGGATGCTTGGGATATGTATGTACATGACAGTCTTGCTTGATATGATAGTACGCTATTTGGTTTGACTTTGTCTTAACGTATAATATATTTTACTTGGTATTTATATATATATGTTGATAAAGCCCATAGGGTGTTTGTCTGACTACCGGCGTTGTGATGGCAGTCATACTAGTGGGAGCTGGATAGTCAATAGGCACACCCTTAGATGTCCCTGGTCGCAGGAGTATCGAGATTGGGCATCGATACTCCGGAGTAGACTAGTGTATACATATCTAGACCCTGACGAGGGGCAATGGATTGGTCCCGCAACCATTGGTGATGTTCACCTAAGATTGTATACAGATGCTCACTGGATGTGAGTACACCGGACAGGACTCGCCGAGAACTGACTGGATGGTATTATACCTAACGTCAGATAGCAGTTCTCAGGTGACATGTGTGCAGATAGTCCGTTGACTTAAGGTCATCATTTGTCTCGTGTGAGTTCCCACTGTGCTTTGATTGTTACCCTACCACGGCTCAAAGGAGTCGTGCAAACAGGTTTCAGTTGGGCACAGTCCCGAGCCATGTGGAGGCAGTGAGTGACTGTTAGGGATTCGTCTCTCCCGGTATAGGGAGTTGATATCGCACAGTGATCGGTTGGTCATTACCATAAGTCCCTGGCCAGGGCTAATTGAGAATTACTGATAGGTTGATCAGTAGATTCTCGGATGGTGATAGAGCCATACCGACACGACTTGTGTGGTTATTAAGGGTCTGACGTCCACCACCTCCCTAGACCGTACATGTGATACTCTCAGACGAACAGACCGGACTGCGCGAATATTGTCACAGACAGGCTCAGTAGGATTTCAGATGGGTTACCTCATCAGCTTTCTTATCGACAACTACCTGGGGACCGTTACGTACAGCTAGTGCCGCTTGCGGTCTGTGGTTAAACCCACTGCCAGCGTAGTAATCGAGTCTTTAGAGTCCCACACAGAGTTTTCCCAAACCCAGGCGAAAAGATATAGAGGTCGTATGGTTTTACGACAAAGGTTCGGACGCGTACGTGTTTGATCGCACGTACGACATTCGGACAGTTTTTACTAGCCGGCTTTGGTTTAAGCCAGATTCTAGTATCAGGTTATTGGATTTATACAGTCTAAAGTTTTTCCGTGCTTTCACGGATGAGAGGGGCGTTCTCGTAATTTTCCGAGAAGCTTCTTGAAGGATGTGACATAAAGAGAGAGGTGGCATTTTCATTTATTGAATTAGTGACTCATTGTGAGTGATTCATCATGTCATTAAAGCATCATTTATTGCTTAATGACTCACATGATGAATCACACACTTGATTAAATGAAACATGATGAATATTCACTTATTATTCATTTCTTTCTTATTCATTATGTTTCATATATATCAAGTGAGAAGCTTTATTCAATATAATAATATCATTATCATCTTCTCATTCTCTCTCTTCAAGTTCTCTCTCCTTCACCAAACCCTAATCCTACCCTCATGAGTTGAGAACAAGGATTAGGAAAGACTAATTACTCCATAACCAATCTCTACATCATCTTAGCTACTCTATTTAGCAACTAGAGAAACTAAGTAACCTCAAGTTTAGAGGTTATAGCTTGGATTAGGGTTCTCGGGTGGATCGTCTATCACGGGAGAAAGCCGAAGAGGACGTGGAGATCCAAAGAGGCCGTAGAGAACATCAAGACGAAGGACTAGAACCGTTTGGTATAATCCCTTCGCATAGTAGATTAAAACTCTAAAGCTTTTGTTAAAACTTGTATAGCAAACTATTCGTACGGTTAATCGATGTTTGATCATAGAACTTGATTGTTATTCATATTTCCGCCTCCCCATAAGTATTGGGGTGTTGAACATCGACTTACAATGATTAAATCCTGACTAGTTCTTCTTTTAGGTTTTGAAGTAGGATTTGAGGGAACAGTGGAAGCCATCATGTTTGGATAAACTAATAACCAATCTAAACTTGCGAGAAGCATATGCTGAGTGTTTTCTTTTCTCTCTCTCTAGAAGCTACCATGACAGAACTAAAACTATTACTTGAAAAAAATATACTGACCGAGAAGAACTATAAAGATTGGCTAAGGAACGTCAACATTGCACTGACTTATGACAAAGTAGCATATGTTACCACCGCTGTTCCTCCCCTTATCCCTGGACCAGATTCCTCGGTTGTGGACAAGGAAGTTCGCAAAACTTGGGATCTGGATTGTGAGCGAGCTAAGTGTATCATGCTGGCGTCTATGAACAATGAACTCCAGAAACAGCACGAGAGTATGGATGTTGTATCCATCTTTCTCCATGTTAAGGAATTATGTGGAGAGCACTCCCGTATCGCAAGGGACGAGACCTCAAGGAAACTCTTCCAGATGAGGTTAGCTCCAGGATCACCTGTAGGAGAGCAAGTCCTAAAAATGATCAGCCTCATTGAGGAACTCGCAAACCTGGGATGCGTGCTAGAGAATGATTTGTACATCGACTTGATTTTGTAGTCCCTTCCCCACACCTTCTCTCAGTTCGTGCTTAGCTTCAACATGCACGAAATGGAAGCTGATCTTCCAAAGCTCCTCAACATGTTGAGGGTAGCAGAGACCTCCTTGAAAAAGGAGAAGACCCCCGTTCTTTATGTTGGCCAATCATCCTCTTCTAAATCTAAAGCGAAAGCTAAAGGGAAGAAGAAGATGAAAGCCACCAAACCGAAGGGTAGGGTCAAGAAGGTGCAGGGAAAGAACAAGGCAGGAAGGGTGAAAGCGGATATAAACGAATGCCATTATTGTCACAAGCAAGGGCATTGGAAGAAGGACTGTATGGCCTTCAAGGCAAAGGACACGAAGCAAGCGGTTGCCTCTGCTTCAGGTGTGTTCGTAATCGAAAATTGTCTTTCAGTAAACTCTACATCATGGGTACTTGATACCGGTTCTGGTTCTCACATCTGTAATTCATTGCAGGATCTGAGAAATATAGAGTACTGAAGACAGGTGATATGACTCTCCGGATGGGCAATGGAATGCATGTAGATGTTGTTGCAATAGGGGAGTATCACCTAGGGTTGACTAGTGGGCACATTTTGGTGTTGTACAGCTGTTTTTGTATTCCCAGTATGTTGTGTAATATTATATCGGTATCTTTGCTATCTAATGAAGGATATAATTTTGCGCTTGAAAGTAATGTCATGAACATTCTCCTAAATCAAGAACTGATTGGGTATGGCACACTGGAAAACGGCATATACATACTTAATCAACCTCGAATTTTCAATATTTAAAACACACTTAAAAGAAAGGCTCCAGATTCAAATCAAGCCTTCTTATGGCATTGTAGACTTGGTCATATAAACGAAACAAGGTTGACTAAGTTACATAAAGATGGATATCTAGATCCGTTTGAATATTCATCATATGCAACTTGTCAATCATGTATCAAATGAAAAATGACCAAATCTCCATTCTCCGGACACGGAGCAAGATTTACTGAACTCTTGGGACTTGTACACAATGATGTATGTGGTCCAATGTCTACACATGTGCGAAGCGGTCACTCCTACTTCATCACTTTTACTGATGACTTCTCTAGGTATGGACATGTGTTCTTAATGAAACATAAATCAGAGGCCTTTGAGAGGTTTACGGAGTATAAAAATGAAGTAGAGAAACAAACTGGTAAAAGCATCAAGACACTTCAATATGATCGAGATGGAGAATACTTAAGTACCAGTTTCCTTAAATACTTAAAAGAGAATGGAATTCTCTCTCAGCTTACTCAGCCTTATACACATCAGCATAATGGTGTATCAGAAAGGAGTAATCGCACGATATTAGATATGGTGCGTTCAATGATGAGTAGTGTTGAGTTGCCACTTTCCTTCTTGGGATTTGCTCTAGAATCAGCAGCATACTTATTGAATTGAGTTCCAACTAAGTCTGTGCCTACCACTCCATATGAAATGTGGAGCGGGAAGAGACCATATCTCAAGTATATCAAGATATGGGGGTGTTCGGCATATGTTAAAAAGTATAGACCGGACAAGCTCGAGGCACGATCGGTTTTGTGCAAGTTTGTAGGATACCCCAAATATTCAAGGAGGTACATGGTCTACCACACTGAAGAGCAAAAGTTGTTTGTCACTCGCCACATTGTCTTCTTAGAGAGTGAATTTCTTGCAAAAGAAATTAGTGGGAGCGCGGTAGAGCTGGAAGAAATTCCAGAACCTCAAACTGCTACCAAGGACTTAGAAGAACCTCAGATTTCAATAGAACACGACGAACCAACGCCACTCCGCAGATCTAGTAGGTTTTCTCATCCTCCAGAGAGATACTATGGTTTTCTTCTAGATGGGGATCGAGAGGATTGCATCATCGATGATGATGAGCCAACTAGTTTTCAGCAGGTTATCACGAGTATTGACTCGATGAAGTGGCTGGATGCTATAAGATCCGAAATGGAATCCATGTACACCAATAAAGTATGGACTTTAGAAGTTGCTCCTCCTGGGATGAAACCAGTTGGATGCAAATGGATCTTCAAAAAGAAGATTGGTGCACTTGGACAAGTGGAAACCTACAAAGCTAGACTCGTTGCAAAAGGTTTTCGTCAAAGACCAGGATTAGACTATGATGAAACCTTTTCACCTGTAGCTATGCTTAAATCCATTCGGATCCTGCTTTCCATTGTTGCCTTCCATGACTATGAAATCTAGCAGATGGATGTAAAAACAGCTTTTCTAAATGGACATTTAGAAGAGAGTGTTTACATGGATCAACCAGAAGGTTTCTTAGACAGTGGGAGTAGCGGAAGAGTGTTCAGGTTGCTTAAATTCATCTATGGATTAAAGCAAGCATCGCGAAATTAGAAGATCTGCTTTGATGAGACAGTCAAAGAGTTTGACTTTTTCAAAAATCTAGACGAACCATGTATTTATAGGAAGATTGTAGAAGGAGCAGTAGTCTTCCTCGTTTTGTACGTCGACAACATAATACTGATTGGGAATGATGTCCCTATGCTACAATCAGTAAAGCTCTTCTTGTCACAGAAATTCTCCATGAAAGACTTGGGTGATGCAACCTACATTTTGGGCATTAAGATATATCATGATAGATCTAATAGAATGTTGGGACTTTCACAGTCTAGGTATATTGATACTATACTAAAGATGTTTAGTATGGAAGATTCCAAGCGCGGTAACATGCCCGCTTGTCATGGGATCACCCTCTCCAAAGAGATGTCTCCAAAGACTGATGAACAGAGGGATCGCATGAGCAGTTTACCCTATGCTTCGGCGGTAGGATCTATAATGTATGCGATGTTATGTACAAGACCGGATGTAGCTTACGCACTTGGTGTGGTAAGCAGGTATTAGTCTGACCCAGGTGAGAAACATTGGATAGCGGTAAAGAACATTCTCAAATACCTGAGAAGGACTAAGGAGATGTTCTTGATTTACGGTAATGGGGACCTCCAGGTACAGGCTTTTACCGACTCCGGCTTCCAAAGTAATAAAGATGATTCTAAATCCATTTCGGGTTTTGTGTTTACCCTCAATGGAGGGACGGTATGTTGGAAGAGTTCCAAAAAGGATACCGTCGCAGACACAACTATGGAGGCTGAGTATATAGCTGCTAGTGAAGCCGCAAAAGAGGCTGTCTGGATGAGAAAGTTCATCTCTGAACTTCAGGTGGTTCAGTTCATTGCCAATCCAATACCTTTGTATTGTGATAACAATGGGGCCGTAGCATTGGCAAAGGAACCCAGGTCCCATCAGAAATCCAGGCATATCTTAAGGCGTTTTCACCTGATCAGGGAGATCGTTGATCGTCGGGAGATCGAGGTACGGAGAGTGGATACAAAAGACAACACGGCATATCCATTCACAAAGGCCATTCTTCAAGTTCAGTTCGAGAGGCTGTTTGAGATGTTGGGCATGCGGAACTCCAGCAGCTGGATATAGTGAAGACAGTGGGTACTCATTGCGCCAATTATAGGCCCTAGTGCAAGTGGGAGATTGTTGGATATATATGCCCTAGATGCCTTCATTGTATAGGATACTGGGGATATGTATGTACATAACAGTCTTGCTTAATATGATAGTACACTATTTGGTTTGTCTTTATCTTGACATATGATATATTTTGCGTAGTATTCATATATATATATATGTGCGTGTGTGTGTGTGTTGATAAAGCCCATAGGGTGTTTGCCTGACTTCCGGCGTTATGATGGCAGTCATACTAGTGGGAGCTGGATAGTCAATAGGAACATCCTTAGATGTCCATGGTCGCAGGAGTATAGAGACTGGGCATCGATACTCCGGAGTAGACTGGTGTATACATATCTAGACCCTGAGGAGGGGCGATGGATTGGTCCCGCAGCCATTGGTAGAGTGCACCTAGGATTGTATACAGATGCTCACTGGGTGTGAGTACACCGAACAGGACTCGCCGAGAACTGACAGGATAGTATTTATACCGAACGTCAGATAGCAGTTCTCAGGTGACATGTGTGCAGATAGTCCGTTGACTTAAAGTCGTCATTTGTCTCGTGTGAGTTCCCACTGTGCTTTGATTACTACCTTACCACGGTTCAAAGGAGTCGTGCAAACAGGTTTTAGTTGGGCACAGTCCCGAGCCACGTGGAGGCAGTGAGTGACTGTTAGGGATTCGTCTCTCCCAGTATAGGGAGTTGATATCGCACGGTGATCGGTTGGTCATTACCATAAGTCCCTGGCCAGGGCTGATTGAGAATTACTGATAGATCGATCAGCTGATTCTTGGATGGTGATAGAGCCATACCGACACGAATTGTACGGTTATTAGGGGTCTGACGTTTACCACCACCCTAGACCATATATTCGATACTTTTAGACGAACAGACCGGACTGCACGGATATTATCACGCACAGGCTCAGTAAGAGTTCGGATGGGTATCCTCACCGGCCTTCTTATCGACATCTATCTGGGGACCGTTATGTACAGCTAGTGCTGCTTGCGGTCTGTGGTTAAACCCACTGCCAGCGTAGTAGTCGAGTCTTTAGAGTCCAACACAGAGTTTTCCCAACTCCAGGCAAAATGATATAGAGGTCGTATGGTTTTACGACAAAGGGTTCGGCCGCATACGTGTTTAAACGCACGTACGACATTCAGACAATTTTTACTAGTCGGCTTTGGTTTAAGCCAGATTCTAGTATCGGGTTATTGGATTTATACAGTCTAAAGTTTTTCCGTGTTTTCACGGATGCGAGGGGCGTTCTCGTAATTTTCCGAGAAGCTTCTAGAAGAAGGGTGACTAAGGAGGTTAAGGTGGCATTTTCATTTATTGCAAATTGTGACTCATTAGTGTGATTCACAATGTCATTAATGCATCATTTATTGCTTAATGACTCACATAGTGAATCTCTCTTATTGAATTAATGAAACATGGTGAATAATCATTTATATTCATTTATTTGATAATTCATTATGTTTCATATATTCAAGTGAGAAGCTTTTTTCATTCTCATTATCATCTCCACCTTCTCTCTCATTAAGTGCACTCCTTCTTCAAACCCTAATCCTACCACTCATGAGTTGAGACCATGGATTAGGATAGACTAAACAATCCATAACCTAACTCTACATCATCTTAGTTACTTTGGTAAGCAACTAGAGAAACAAAGTTACCTCAAGTCTTGAGGTGTAGCTTGGATTAGGGTACTCGGGTGGATCTTCTATTACGGAAAGAAGGCCGAGGAGGACGTAGAGATCACAAAGAAGAAGGACTAGAATCATTAGGTATAATCACTTTACATAGTAGCTTAAAACTCTATGGTTGTTGTTAGTTATCGTTTAGCAAAGATCTTCGGTTAGTCGATGTACGCTTCAAAACAAGATCGTTTTTCATATTTCCGCCTCCCCGCTACTCGTGGGGTATTGCACATAGACTTATAGAGGTTGATGTCACCATTTGTATATTATTTACTTTTCCGCACTAGGATAGACCCAAGAAGGAGAGCACAAGTAACCGGGTTCTAGAGTCGAGTGGGAGACCAACTCGAGGAGTCGAGTCCGGGTCTCCTACCTCTAGAATTGGTAGGGTTGCTTACCGCTCTCGTAGGGGTCTAGGGGTGTGGGTTTGGCTATTCATCGCGATCGTGGAATCCGTGTTTTATAGAGGTTCAAAATAAAACACGGACGTCCTAGTATATCCAATATTTCATATGTTTCTTCTGCTGCGATATCTATGATGTGATTATTTGATATGTTGTGATAAATACTGTATATAGTATATATGATATATTATATAGACGTTACTTATGTTTTACACCCGTGCTACCCCTACCCCACTCTGTCGTTAGTTACCTAACCTAACGGTGCACGAGGGGACATCGAGGCGAATGCGGATCGCATAAGTGTACGTCGTATTTATCTGTGATGTTTAGGTGACTTAAATGATGAGACTTCATTAATGTGATTAATGAAAGAAAAGAAACCTAAAAGATGTTGTAGAATCAAATTTTCAAAAAGGGTAGCTACAGTTTTTTCTTTGCGTAGAGATATATATGATATATCCTGCACCTTATTCGATGACGAAAGAGCTGAGATCCGTTCACCGGGAGTGACCTCTTTAGCAAAACTGGGAGATGCTATAACACTCGGTTTTTCTTTTGATCGCTTTTAGAATTTTGCTTTGCATAGTGATATATATGTTATGTCCTGCACCTTATTCGATAAGGAAAGAGACGAGATCACTTCACCGGGAGTGACCACTTTAGCAAAACTAATAAAAGTCTCAAAATCACTCCATTTCAAAATTCACTCGATTCTACAACGATATCAAGTTCATTACGCAATAGGTTTTAAGAAAAACCTGTTGTAGCCCTCCGTCATTTCAGATAAGTCCTACTTAGTATTCGTACTATGTTTGTTGGCCTGCGTCAAGGCGTAGTGTGTGGTAGCTAACTAGTATTTATCTGCTTATGCATATGATGCAGATTGGATTAGGGTAGTCGTGCGACTTTGTTGGCCTGCGTCAAGGGTCGTGCGGGTGGGTTTAATTCAATCAAGAAATGACGGGTTGAACTTGACTAGCGCACTATGGTTTGTTGGCCTGCGTCAAGGTCATGGGAGGCTAGGGGAAAAATATTATCGGGAATTTCAAGTGTTGAAATTTGCAATAAGATTGCATACCTTCTATGAGATAGTCGGATCCCGATACCCACTGCGAGTAATTGTTACTCCCGGGAGAGTTTTACACAGGACAATTAGCCGATCAAGTAGGTGTCTAGAAAGGTGTCAACGGGTTTACGCCTCTGGGAAAACGAGGTTTACTTTAATTAGGTCCGTGCGAAAGCACGGGGAACCTCCCTCAAAGTACTGACACTGGCCTGGCTGAAAGATTGGCGAAATTGTAGGGTATAATTAATCCCGGCTAGTCTTTCCTTTTAGGGTTTGAAGGACGATTTGATAAAAACAGTGGGAGACATCCTGATTAGATAAAATAATAACCAATCTAATCTTGCAAGAGCATACGCTAAAGTGTTTTCTTATCTCTCTCTCCAGGTAGCGACCATATCATGCCTTAATAAAGATAATAATATGGATGTATTGACTGAACCCGTATATTATACTGTGCTGGGGAACGTTGGTTCCGTTCTTTCTTATAAAAGTTATAAGACTGAACAGGATATAGGGGAATACCAGGATTCCCATGCCACCCGAATGAAGAAAGTACATGTTGATGCATTTTCTTCGGGTGTGTTCGTTACAGAGAACTGTTTCTCATTTCCTCTACGTCCCGGGTATTAGATACCGGGTCAGGATCCCATATATGTAATCAGTTACATGGGCTTAGGAAAGGTAGAGAACTTGGAGAAGGCGATAAAGACATAAGGGTTGGAAATGGTGCAATTGTTGTAGCTAGAACCGTCGGGGAATATCACTTTGTATTGCCAACTAGTAATACATTGATTCTGAACGAATGCTATTACATGCCGAACCTGATATGCAACATTATATCGGTTTCTTTGTTGAGTAAAGAAGGATATAATTTTGTATTACAGGATAATGTTATGAACATTTTTCTAAACCAAAAGTTGGTTGGATCAGGCATGATGTGCAATGGCATTTATGTTCTAAATCAATCAACAGTTCTGACTATAACAAACACAAACAAGAGGAAGAGCTCAGAACTGAAAGAATCCTTCTTGTGGCATTGTAGACTGGGTCACATCAATACGACACGACTAGCTAAGTTGCATAAGGATGGATATTTGAATCCGTTTGAATTTTCATCTTATGACACTTACCAGTCATGTCTCAAAGGCAAGATGACCAAAACTCCGTTTACGGGACACGGAGAAAGAGTTACGGAACTCTTGGGACTGGTACATAGTGATATATGCGGTCCCATGTCTACACATGCCAGGAATGGTTCTTCGTATTTCATTACATTCACTGACGATCTCTCTAGGTTCGGATATGTGTTCCTGATGAAACACAAATCAGAAGCTTTTGAGAAATTTAGAGAATATAAACAAGAAGTCGAGAACCAAACCGGAAAAAGTATTAAAATCCTTCGATCTGATCGAGAAGGTGAATACTTGAGCAATGAATTTCTGGACATCCTAAAAGAGAATGGGATTCTCTCTCTGCTAACTCCTCTATATACACCACAGTTCAACGGTGTATCGGAACGGAGGAACCGCACTCTATTAGATATTGTGCGCTCTATGATGAGCACAGCTGAGTTACCAATTTCCTACTGGGGGTATGCACTGGAAACAACTGCAGACCTATTGAATATGGTTCCCACCAAATCTGTGCTAACCACTCCATATGAGTTATGGAAAGGAAAGAGACCATATCTTAATTATGTTAAGATATGGGGTTGTCCGGCATATGTAAAAACGCAAAATCCGGACAAACTCGCGGCAAGGTCCATTCTGTGTAAGTTTATTGGATATCCCAAACATTCGCGTGGGTGTATCTTCTACCACACCGAGGAACAAAAGGTGTTTGTTTCTCGACATGCCACCTTTTTAGAGAAGGAATTTCTTGAAAAAGAGATTAGTGGCAAGGAGGTAGAACTGGAAGAGGTTCTAGCAATACAGACTACGACAGAAGATTTGGTTGAACCGGAGGATTCGGTAGTTCCCAACGAACCTCAGCCTCTCCACCGATCTAGTAGGGTTCCTCACCCACCAGAGAGATACTACGGTTTTCTCATGGATGGTGGGAGCGAGGATTGCATCATGGTTGATGATGACCCGACTAGCTTCGAGCAGGCCATCACGAATGGGGACTCAGTGAAATGGCTGGATGCAATGCGGTCCGAGATGGAATCCATGTACACCAACAAAGTATGGACTTTGGAAGATGCTCCTGAAGGGGTAAAACCCATTGGGAGCAAGTGGATCTTCAAGAAAAAACTTGGTGTAGATGGGAAAGTGGAGACTTTCAAAGCTAGACTTGTTGCAAAGGGTTTTCGTCAAAGACCAGGTGTGGACTATGACGATACCTTTTCTCCAGTGGCTATGCTTAAATCCATCCGGATCATGCTTTCCATCGCTGCAAATCATGACTACGAAATCTGGCAAATGGATGTTAAGACCGCCTTTCTAAACGGTGATTTAGAAGAGAGCGTGTACAAGACTCAGCCAGAGGGCTTCGTAGATAGTGGGAGCAGCGGGAAGGTGTGCAAGCTGCTTAAATCCATTTATGGATTAAAGCAAGCATCGCGGAGTTGGAACATCTGCTTTGACGCCGTTATCAAAGAGTTTGATTTCGTAAAAAACGTAGATGAACCTTGTATCTACAAGAAGGTGGCAGAGAATAAGGTTGTCTCCCTCGTATTGTACGTGGACGACATACTCTTGATAGGAAATGACATTCCTATGCTGCAATCGGTCAAGCTCTTCTTATCACAAAGATTCTCAATGAAAGATCTAGGTGATGCCTCATATATACTGGGAATTATGATATATAGAGATAGATCTAAAAGGATATTGGGATTGTCCCAATCCAGGTACATTGACACCATACTAAAGAGGTTTAGTATGGAAGAATCCAAGCGTGGGAACTTTCCCACGATCTCTGGACTCACTCTCTCCAAAGAGATGTCTCCCAAGACTGATTTGGAGAGAGCTCGCATGCAAGGGATACCCTATGCTTCGGCAGTAGGCTCTATCATGTATGCGATGCTATGTACCAGACCCGATGTAGCATGCTCACTAAGTGTAGTGAGTAGGTATCAAGCTGATCCTGGAGAGAGTCACTGGACAGCTGTGAAAAGCATTCTCAAGTACTTGCGAAGGACTAAAGAGATGCTCTTGGTGTATGGTAACGAAGAACTCCAAGTGGAGTCCTTTACCGATTCGAGCTTCCAGAGTGATAAGGACGACTCTAAGTCGCACTCGGGATTTGTATTTACCCTTTACGGAGGGGCGGTTAGCTAGAACAGTTCCAAGTAGGAAACCATGGCGGACTCGACGATGGAGGCCGAATACATCGCTGCCAATGTGTTTGGTTTACCTAGCACCTCATGAAGGGTTTGGAAGCATCACATGTGTCAAAATCAAATTTTTAAGGTGCTAAGTGAACATACAAAGAATCATCACTAGAAATTTAGGATTTCATAACATTGACATCACCACAAGTAGTAAAAGCTATGGTTTTGAGAGTACAACCTTTGTAGCTCCCTACGCTAGACTCCTTGGCTACTTGAGGGTTGGAAAAAGGTCCGCTTGAGATCCTCTAGGTCCACGATGATCCACCCGGGGTCCTCTTTGTCCAAGCTTGAAACTTCACAAGATCAAGAGAAAAAATGGAAGCTAACACTCTTCACTAATGGGAAAGACTAGTGTAGAATGGTGTTGTGGTTGGTTTTCTCACTTCATAATCCTAACTTGGTAACTCTTTTGCTCACTTGAGAGAACTAGAGAGCAAGAGAGAAAGGAGGAAGAAGATGATGGCTTAAATGATAAGCTTGTGTAGAAAATGAGAAAATGAAAATATATATATTTTTACTCTCTCATTCTAAACCATGGTTGTAAAATATCTTAGATAGTTTTGTTTGGAACAAAAATGACCATATAAAATGAATCATGGTTAATACAAGGGGTTAGGGTAAGAATAAAAAATTAAACCATGAAACAATTTCCTTTTCATTTTCCTTTTTCCAAATAAATAATATCCATATATTTTACATATGGTGTGAGTCTTATATTACCACCATCTACTATATCAACAACCATGAAAACCATTATGTATGCATGTATGTGTGCATGCACATCCTATATGCATGAATGAGAATGAATGCATACATGCATGCATACAACATAAAGACAAGAAAGGATTTCAAGTGAGAAACAAATGGTTAATGATAAATCAACACTTGATTTAGCAACCCGGTCGTATCACATACGACCCAACCAAAAGCAAGCCACCCGATTAATATACGGTATCTCATACGCGCATTTTAACCGGGTCCACACGCATATCGCATATGCGCACCACATCGTTTCGCCTGGACTAGGTGACTCCATTTTGGGACTCTAAGACTCGTCAATACGCCGGCAGTGGGTGATTATCATATCAAGCACCCCCAAGCCGCAAGCGGTCAGCTAAACGTAACGGCTGTTAGTTATATGTATGCCCTAGAGGCCATTACTGTACATACGATGTATATTGTAATGGATGCTAGGACATATATAGGGAGGACTTTCTTGCTTGACATGATAGTATGGTATCTGGTTGTACTTTATCTTAACATGTACTCTGATTGTCTTTATGTTACATGTTTATATAGCCCTTAGGATATATACTCGACTACTGGGACTATGATGAGATCATATTAGTGGGGCCTCGGTAGTCGACGAGTACATCCTATAACTGTTCCTAGTCGAGAGTGTATCGAGACAGCGCATCGATGCACCAGAGTAGACTAGCGTATACGCATATTGACCCGTATGATGGGCGATGGATGATCCCATATCCATCGGTGTTTGACATCAAGGATGGTGTACGGGTGCTCAGTGTTGGAGATAGTGCCCTCGGAGTCAATTATTGGATCACAGGCACGTGATTGCAATGATTGAGGGAGGACCTATCCCGGTAGGACAGTCTTACTCGAGATGATAGTATGCTATATGGTTTGTCTTTATCATCGTGTACTGCTTTAGGTGACCTTACGAGTCAATATTACACGTTGATAGAGCCCCTAAGATTCTTGCTTGACTGCCAGCAGTATGAGGGCGATCATATACGTGGGAGCTGGTAATCTATAAGCACATCCTTAAAAGGTCCTTAGTCGTGGGAGTTTCGAGACAGGGCATCGATTCTCCAGAGTAGACTGGTGTATACAGTCGAGACCCCGACGAGAGGCGGTGGCCGGTCTCACAAGCCACTGGTGTCAGTTAGTTCACCTAAGATGTATACAGGTGCTCATTGGGTTATGAGTAAACCGGACAGGACTCGCCCTGCTAGTTGGGATTATACTTGACGTTAGATAGCAGTTCCCTGGTGACATGTGTACAGGTTAGTTCATCGACCTGAGATCGTCATTTGTCTCGTGTGAGTTCCCACTGTACTTTGATTACTACCCTACCACGGCTCAAAGGAGTCGTGCAAACAGGTTTTAGTTGGGTACAGTCCCGAGCCACATGGAGGCATTGAGCGGATCTGCAGGGGTTCGTCTCTCCCGGTATTGGGGGTGAGGTCGCGCTGTGTCTAGGTGAGCCATTACACAAAGCCCTCGGCCGAGGCAGGAGATTTGCTGGTAGGTATTCCAGTATTATCTTAGGGTGTTCTGGGCTACACTCCGACACGACTTGTACCGCCTTTGGGGGTCTGACTTTTACCAACCCCCTAGGCCCGCCATGCGATACTCATAGACGAACGGACCGGACTGTACGGTTATTGTCATTGACAGGCTCAGTAGGGTGTCAGGATGAGTTCGCTCATCGATGTCCCTTTTAGTCAATAGCTGGTAGCTCGTGACGTATGGCTAATACCTCTGACGTGCCAGTGGTTAAATCCACAGCCATAATATTGACGAGTCTTTAAAGTCCACCACACAGACAGTTACTCAGGTTTCGGGCGAAACGCTGTAGATGCCGTATGGAGATATGGCAGGGTTTGATCAGATATGTGCGGTATTGCACGGATCGTGATCGGACGGATTTTACTAGCCGGCTTTGGTTTAAGCCGGATCCTAGTATTAGACAGTGTAGATTTTGTCTCGTTGCATTTGTATTCAGTGGGAATACAAATGCGGGCATGTATATGCAGTTGCGGGGTTTTCCTGTAATTTATTACGGGATCAGTTTTCTGAAGTTGCCAGTTTGCATTCCGTTCTGGCCGGTTTTCCTTTGTTCCTTCCCGGCCGGACTTTTCTGATGGAGGGGGTTATTTGCAAGTTTGCAAATAACTTTTTGTGGAGGGGTTTATTGCATTATGAGGCATTATGATTCATAAAGCATCTTTACTTTTCTTGTTCTCATGATGGTGCAATAAATGTGATAAGAAAGGATTAGAGTTGATTTGGATTAATGATGTGAGATTTGCTTTTTGGGGTGTGGTCACCCATTCTCTTTTCCTACACTCACCTTCCTTTTGGTTTTGAGATGACCTCCACCATTTTGTGAGATGAGGGGACGGCCACATTGAGAAGAGGAATAAGAGTGGTTCATTTTTGATGAGAGAAAATTTGTTCATATCATTTTTCCATGCTTCACAAATTCATCAACCTCACTCCAAAGTCCATTCTTGATTCTTCCATCACCATGGCAACTTCACAAACCCCATGAGGCAAAGTGATTCTACACTACAACCTACAGTACCCTTGGACGCGTCGGCTAGCCAACTTCGCGCCCGAGTTGCCTCGGTCCAGAGGTGGGAGACCGTAAAAGATATCGGCTACGTGGTGCCCTTTTCGACGAGGAGGCGACGACCGGAGTTTCCACGGGAGATCGGGACGATGACGAGAAGACCGGAGGACTCGGATCACTCGGTATATCTCATCCCCATCTCTTGTTTGCTAGCATTAGGTTAATGGTTACGATCCGGGTATATTGTCCGCGGTAGCGCCAGTTTAAAGTTAAGAAAAATTTTTGATTCCGCATTTTGGCCTCGGATTGACGGCCGGGCCACTGCCGTGGCATAACACTCAGTAGAGACCGGGTACACTGGACGGACTCGCCGAGAACTCCCAGATGGTATTATACCTCACGTCAGATGGCAGTTCTCCGGTGACACTGGTACAGAGTAGTCTGTTGACCCGAGATCGTCATAGAGTCTTGTGTGATTCCCATTGTGCTTTGATTTCCATCATACCACGTCCAAGAGGGCGTGCAAAAAGGTGGCTTTTAGGTAAAGTCCCGAATCACATGGAGGCAATGAGCGATAGGAGGGGATTCGTCTCTCCTGGTATAGGGAGTTGATGTTGTGCTGTGTTCGATTGGCTATAACCGGAAATCCCTGGCCAGGGTTGCTGAGATTTACTGGTAAGTGTTATCAGTAGTTTCTCGAACTGTTATAGACCCCATATCGACACGACTTATCGAGCTACTGGGTCTGACGTTTACCACCCCTAAGCGAGATATGCAACATATCAGACGACGAGACCGGACTCTACGAGAGTGTTACTGTTTGGATTCACAGGAGAATGTACAGGCTTGCTTGTTGATCTTCTGAGCGCTCAATACCTGGGTGGCTGTTACGTTTAGCTGACCGCTTGCAGCTTGTGGGTGTTTGATATGATCATCACCTACTGCTGGCGTATTGACGATTCTTTAGAGTCCTACACAGAGGTTTCTTGCCTCATGCAAAACGGAGTAGGAGCACATATGTGATATGTGCGGGACCAAGGATAATACGATATGAGATACCGTATTCTATTCTCGCGATATTTGATATCTGCCGGGTCATCGGATCAAGTGTTGATTCGATGAATCGGTACGGATAAATATTAGTCGGTTATATGCGATATAGCCGGATTGTCGGATCAAGTGTTGATTCGATAATTTAATGTATAATAATATATATGATATATTAAATTATATTATCTAATATTAGCCCACTAAAAGATTCTTTTTCTCACTCGGGTAATACATTGATATATATGCGATATATGTTAATTGTATTATTTTATTTTGTTACGATAAATATTGTATATGTGATATATAATATTGTAACATGATATGATTACTAATGCAACATGTTTAGTGGAGATTAAACATGCTTAGGGTTTGATTAGGGTTAAGCTTTTCTAGATGTTTCTAGAAGCTTTCTTTTTGTTTTGTGCAAAGATATTTATTTAGATATTTTTGCATGATATTTCTTAACCCAACCACACCCCTTAACCCTAGTTCAATCTCTACAAAGGTTACTTGACCATGGTTGCATTATTCATCATAATTATCCTTTCATTATTCATCACAAAAGGATTTGGATCACTATTCTTCTTCTTCTTCCTCTTTTGCAATGCTTTCTTGCTTTGATTTTGTGATGAAAAATAAGTGAGAATAAGAAAATAAAATAGAGCAAAAATTCTACTTCATCATCCTCATCTATCATTGCCATTTAGATGAGGGTGTTCACTTCATATTATGAGTGTTAGCTTGTATTAACGAAACATCAAGGTAGATCATCTTTGTATCGAAGATCGGAAGCAAGACTGCATCTTTCTTTTCGTGAAGCCTCTCGAGAGTCCGGAACACGATGATCGCAGCGAAGGGGCCTCAACACGGAGCTTAAGAAGTGAAGGACCGGATCTACAAAGGTTGTAATCGCTCTCACTTGGTGTTAAAAAGTTTAACATGCTTGTTTTCGCCTAATCTTTAGATTAAAGATCCGGCTTTGGGTTGTTCGGCACGGCTAAATTTTTAATCGGGCATGGTTGATACCTCGTGGAACCTTGTGAGCATGCCTAGCAACCCTACAGTGGTATCAGAGACAAGCTAGAGCTTTAGGCGATGTCTAGACGAAGTTTAAAGTCCGATCGAACCAGAAAACCCCGACACGAACCCTTCTCTGTACATTTTTTTAAAATGTGTTTTTTTCTGAATTAAAATTTCTCAGAAAAATAAGCAGGAAAAAATAAGAATTACTGTGAAGTACGGTCTACTAACTCGATATTTTGACCGCGGAACCGCGGCCAAACCATGGGTTTGGCGGCAGTTCCACGGCCAAAATTTCGACTTAGTCCCTGCAATTTCACTTATTTATTCTTAGATCCTTTCTTGGCAATTTTTTCTGGGAATTTTTTAATTCCACTCAAGTGTTGAGTTTTCTAGGGTTGTATTGGGGACTCGTTGATTCGATCAGATAATTTAACTTTGTTTAGTTTTGTCCGGATAATTTTAGAAACTGTTAAAAAGTTCGAACGTATATCAATAACTCACTTTTTCCCCAGTCGGAAAATTTTTCAAAAGTTGGATTTTTTTCTCGAGTTTAAGAACGTTCTAAGTCGTGCAAGTAACGCGGTGGACCCTCTAGAAGACAACAAACCTTAACTCGATTATGTGACCGTCTTGAACTGCCTCTAAATCTTAGGGTTTGGGGCAGTACGGCGTGCCACATGTGAGGCGTTGGCTTGACCCTTCTACGGCTGGACCAATGGTACTATGGCATGTGATGGATGTTTTTAAACTGATTTCAAGTGTTGAGATATATTGGGGAAATCTTTGGTGTTTGATTATTCGATCGGAAAGTTTAACGTTGTCTATTTATCTGGAATGTGATACAATATTTGGAATCCACATGTAGTTATGAGATAACTAATTTGAATGTTATAAATCTAGCAGTTCAGTCTCATATGATCGGTTGCCACGGAATTTTGATGTGATCAAAAGTCCGTCGAAATCAAGTAGCGTACGCAGATACTCGCCGGGTAAACTTAATAGACAACCACGCCCCATAGCCCCGACCAAGTGACTGTAGGAGAACCCCGTCGCCAATAGCATCCGTTTGGGTGCTCGCGGCAGCGGTGTTCCGCCTTAGTGCACTTCGTCGACGGCATCCAGGGGTGCGGCCGTCTACTAAAGTTTGCGACGAGCATTCGATCAGGATGTCGGGAATCTTGTTGAATTGCCCGACTTGATATTGAAAAGTGTTTTCGATAATGAGACTAAAATGCGGGGTTTATAATTGTTAGACATGCGATGTCTAAGGAATTCATTTGGTTAGGCATGCGATGTCTAAAGAGGTTGCGAATTCCAACTGTTGTAGTTTTACACTTTCTTTTTTATGACCGTAAGCGTAGTATGTGGTATATCGCCGGCTTCATTGCTATACGTCAACGACAATCGGGATACGCATACTTGCTTACGTTGATGATATGAGATATTATGTGTTGTTGTGATATGTTATATTAGATCGTCGCGTTTTGAATAGCCGGGGGTTTTATGTGAGATGATAGTTTTTTTCTTTTTCATTCATGTAAAATTTATTTGTATGTAATATTCTTTTATTGGGGCACTTCCGGGCTGATGATGATGTCACCGTTGTATATTATTTACTTTTCCGCATTAGGTAGACCCAATGTGGGGAGCACAAGTAACCGGGTTCTAGGGTCCAGTGGGAGACCATCTCGAGGAGTCGAGACCGGGTCTCCTAACCCTAGAATTGGCAGTGTTGCTTGCCGCTCTCGTAGAGGTCTAGGGATGTGGGTTTGGCTATTCATCGCGACCGTGGAATCCGTGTTTTGTACAGGCTCGTATTGAAAACACGGACGTCCTAGTATATCCAATATTTCATATATGTTCTTCTGCTGCAATATTCTGTGATGAGATCATATTATTGCCTGTGACGAATGTTTATATTATATATATGAGATATATGTTATATTGCAGATTTTGTTTCAAATGAGATGCTTATGAAGCATAATAAAACGGGACTTCATTAATGTGATTAATGAAATAAAAGAAACCTAAGATATTGTAGAAACTTGTTTAAAAACTGGTAGCTCTAGTTCTTGCTTTGCATAGAGGTGTGCCTTGTAGAACATCCAGCACCTTATTCGATAAGGAAAGAGCCGAGATCCCTTCACCGGGAGTGACCTCTTTAGTTAAACTAGCAGATGCTACAAACTCGGTTTGTCTTTTGATTGCTTCTATAGTTCTTGCTTTGCACAGCGGTATATATGATATACCCTGCACCTTATTCGATGAGGAAAGGGCCGGCGATCCCTTCACCGGGAGTGACCCCATTAGCAAAACTAGAAAAGCCTAAAAAACACTCCATTTAAAATCAGTCGATTCTACAACGATATCAAGTTCATTACGCAAAGGGTTTTCTTAAAAACCTGTCGTAGCCCTCCGTCATTTCAGATAAGGACTGTTTAGTATTCGTGCTGCGTTTGTTGGCCTTTGTCAAGGCGTAGTGTGCGGTAGCTGAATAATACTTATCTGCTTATGCATATGATGCGGATTGGATTAGGGTAGTCGTGCGACCTTGTTGGCCTTTGTCAAGGGCCGTGCGGGTGGGTTTACTTCAATCAAGAAATGACGGGTTGAACTTGACTAGCAGCCTATGTTTTGTTGGCCTTTGTCAAGGTCATAAGAGGCTTGGGGCAAAATATTAATGGGAATTTCAAGTGTTGAAATTTGCAATGAGATTGCACACCTTCTATCAGATAGTTGGATCCCGATATCCGCTGCGAGTAAGAGTTACTCCTGGGAGAGTTTTACACATTACAATTAGCCGATCAAGTAGGTGTCTAGAAAGGTGTTAACGGGGTTACGCCCCTGGGAAAACGAGGTTTACTTTAATTAGGTTCGTGCGAAAGCACGGGGGACCTCCCTCAAAGTACCGACACTTGCCTTGCCGAAAGATTGGCGAACTTGTAGCGTGTAATTAATCCCGGCTAGTTTTTCCTTTTAGGGTTTGAAGGAAGATTTGACTAAAACAGTGGGAGACATCCTGATTAGATATATTAGATAACCAAGCTAATCTTGCAAGAGCATACGCTGAGGGTTTTCTTCTCTCTATCTCCAGGTAGCGACCATATCACGCCTTAATCAAGATAATAAAACGGATATATTGACCGAACCCGCTTGTTATACTGAGCTGGGGAACGTTGGGCCCGCTCCAACTTATAATTGTTATAAGACAGAGCAGGAAATTGGGGAATACTAGATTTCCCGTGCCGCCCAAATGAAGAAAGTGCATGTTGATGCATCATCTTCGGGTGTGTTCATTACAGAGAACTGTTTCTCAGTATCCTTTACGTCCTGGGTATGAGATACCGGATCAGGATCCCGCATATGTAATATGTTACACGGGCTACTGATAGGTAGAGAACTGAGAACGGGTGATAAGTTTCATGAGATAGAAACGGTGCAAGTGTTGCAGCCAAGTCTGTCGGTCACTGTCACCCTGTATTACCAGAATACATTGATTCTGAACGAATGTTATTAGATACCGAACCTGATATACAACATCATATCAGTCTCTTTATTAGTAAAGAAAGGATATAATTTTGTCTTGTTGGATAATGTTTTGAACATTTCCTATATCAAGAGTTGATCGTTTCAGGCACGTTATCTAAAAGCATTGACGTTCTAAATCAAACTATAGTTCTTAGTATACAGAACACACACAAGAGGAAGAGTTCAGAAATGAACGAATCCTTCTTAGGCATTGTAGACTAGGTCATATCAATGCGACCTGACTAGCTGAAGTTACATAAAGATGCATATTTAAATTAGTTTGAATTTACATCTTATGAAACTTGCCGGTCATGTCACAGAGATAAGATGACCACAGATCCGTTTATTGGAAAAAGAGAAAGAGTTAGTGAAATTTTTGGATTGATACATGCTGATGTATGAAAGTCCCCTGTCTACACATGCCAAGACCGGTTCTTTGTACTTCATTACATTCTCTGATGATCTCTCAAGATTCAGACATATGTTCCTGTTGAAACACAAGTCCGAAGCTTTTGAGATATTCATAGAATATAGGTTAGAAGTAGAGAACCAACAATGGGTATAAGTATTATGTTCTTTGATGAGATTAAGGAGGAGAATACTTGAGCACGAAATTCCTGGACTATTCTAAAGGAGAATGAGATTCTCTCTCAGCATTACTCCTCCGTATACACCATAGCACGATGGTATATCGGGGCGGAGCAATAGCACCCTATGTAATATGGTGTGCTCTATGATGAGTACTACTGATTTTCCTATTTCCTTTTGGGAGTTATGCACTTGAGAAGCTGCATACCTATTGAATAGGGTTCAAATCAAATCAGTTGTCTACCACTTCATATGTGATATGGAAAGGGAAAAGCCCATATCTTAAGTTTGTTAAGATTTGGGGTTGTCCGGCCTATGTCTAAAACCAAAATCCGGACAAGCTCGAGGCAAGGTCTGTTATGTAGAACTGGAAATGTTCTAGCTATACAAACTGCAGCTGATGATTTGGTAGAACCAAAGGATTCAATAGTTTCCAACGAACCTCAGCCTCTCTGCCGATCTAGTAGGGTTCCTCACCCACCTGAGAGATACTTCGGTTTTTCTATGACAGTAGGAGTGAGGAATGTATCATAAGATGATGACCCAACTAGTTTCGAGCTGGCCATCAGGAGTGAGACTCTGTAAGAATGGCTGGATGCTTATCGATCTGAGATGGAATCCTTATACACCAACAAAGTATGGACTTTGGTTGCTTTATCTGAAGGGTTAAATCCCCATCAGGAGCAAGTATATCTTGAGAAGATTACTAGGTGTACATGGAAAAGTTGAGACTTTCAAAGCTCTGCTTAAGTCCATCCAGATCCTACTTGCCACGGCTACATACCATGACTACGATATCTGGTGGTTGAGAGTCATGACTGCTTTTCTAAATGATGTTTTAGAAAAGAGCTTCTATAAGTACACAGCCAGAGGGCTTCGTAGACAGTGGGAGCAGCGAAAACGTGTGCAAGATGTTTTATATGATAAAACAGGCATCGCAGAGTTGGAACATCTATTTTGATGTGGAAGTCAAAGAGTTTGACTTCATCAAAATGGTAGATGAACCTTGTATATACAAAAAGGTAGTAGAGAGTATGGTGGTGATCCTCGTAGAGTACGTGGATGACATACTCTTGATAGGGAAGGAGTTTCCTATGCTATGCTCGGTCAATCTCCGCTTATCACAACGATTCTCCATATAGTCTCAAAGTGATACCTCCTAAATCCTGGGTTTTTGGATCTATGAGATAGATATAATTGGATGTTAGGATTCTTACTATTTGTAGTGAGATGGTATTAATCGATCCTGGGGAGAATCACTGGAAAGGTTCCAGGGTGATAAGGACGACTGAATGTCAGTCACAGGTATTGTCTATACCCTCAGTGGAGGGACGGTATGTTGGAAGAGTTCCAAGCTAGATACCGTGATTTACTAGACGATTAAAGGCAAGATACAACGTTACCAAGGATACTACCAAAGAGGCAGTCTGGATATTTATAAGTTCATGAGATGAACTTCGTTCCTACCATTGTGTGACAATGGAGTTGTGGCTTATGCCAAGGAACCCCCGTCCCATCAGAAATCCGGATATAATTCTTAGGCAGTATCACCTGATCATGGAGTTGGTTGATCTCCAGGGAGATCTAGGTTAGGAGAGTAGACACAGAGGACAACAGCGCGGATCCACTCACAAAGGCCTTTTTCCCAGGAGAGACTTTTATGGGATGGTTGAGTATGAGATACTTCAACCGCGGCAAATTGTTGGGTATGTGATACCACAACAGATGGACCTAGTGCAAGTGGGAGATTGTTAGATATATGTATGCCCTAGAGGCCCTTACTGTACATACGATGTATATTGTAGTGGATGCTAGGACATATATAGGGAGGACTTTCTTGCTCGACATGATAGTATGGTATCTGGTTGTACTTTATCTTAACATGTACTCTGATTGTCTCTATGTTATATGTTGATAAAGCCCTTAGGATATGTACTCGACTACTGGGACCATGATGAGATCATACTAGTGGGGCCACGGCAGTCGACGAGTACATCCTATAACTTTTCCTAGTCGAGGGTGTATCGAGACAGGGCATCGATGCACCAGATTAGACTAGCGTATACGCATCTTGACCTATATGATAGGCGATTGATGTTCCCATATCTATCGGTGTTTGACATCAAGGATGGTGTATGGGTGCTCAGTAGAGACTGGGTACACTGGACGGACTCTCCGAGAACTCCCAGATAGTATTATACCTCCGTCAGATGGCAGTTCTCCGGTGACACTGGTACAGAGTAGTATGTTGACCCGACATCGTAATAGAGTCTTGTGTGATTTCCACTATGCTTTGATTTCCATCATACCACATCCAAGAGGGCGTGCAAAAAGGTGGCTTTTGGGTACAGTCCCGAATCATATGGAGGCAATGAGCGATAAGAGGGGATTCGTCTCTCCCGGTATAGGGAGTTGATGTTGTGCTGTGTTCGATTGGCTATAAGCGGAAATCCCTGGCCAGGGTTGCTGAGATTTACTGGTAAGTGTTATCAGTAGTTTCTCGATCTGTTATAGACCTCATATCGACATGACTTATCGAGCTACTGGGGTCTGACGTTTACCACCCCTAGGCGAGATATGTAACATATCAGACGACGAGACCGGACTGTACGGGAGTGTTACTGTTTGGATTCACAGGAGAATGTACATGCTTGCTTGTTGATCTTCTGAGCGCTCAATACCTGGGTGGCTGTTACGTTTAGCTGACCGCTTGCAGCTTGTGGGTGTTTTATATGATCATCACCTACTGCCGGCATATTGACGATTCTTTGGAGTCCTACACAGAGGTTTCTTGGCTCAGGCAAAACGGATTAGGAGCACATATGTGATATGTGCGTGACCGAGGATAATACGATATGAGATATCGTATTCTATTCTCGCGATATTTGATATCTGCCGGGTCATCGCATCAAGTGTTGATTCGATGAATCGGTACGGATAAATATTAGTCGGTTATATGCGATATAGCCGGATTGTCGGATCAAGTGTTGATTCGATAATTTAATGTATAATAATATATATGATATATTAAATTACATTAACTAATATTAGCTCATTAAAAGATTCTTTTTCTCACTCGGGTAATACATTGATATATATGCGATATATGTTAATTGTATTATTTTATTTTGTTACGATAAATATTGTATATGTGATATATAATATTGTAACATGATATGATTACAAATGCAACATGTTTAGTGGAGATTAAACATACTTAGGGTTTGATTAGGGTTAAGCTTTTCTAGATGTTTCTAGAAGCTTTCTTTTTGTTTTGTGCAAAGATATTTGTTTAGATATTTTTGCAAGATATTTCTTAACCCAACCACACCCCTTAACCCTAGTTCAATCTCTACAAAGGTTACTTGACCATGGTTGTATTATTCATTATAATTATCCTTTCATTATTCATTACAAAAGGATTTGGATCACTATTCTTCTTCTTCTTCCTCTTTTGCAAAGCTTCTTGCTTTGATTTTGTGATGAAAAATAAGTGAGAATAAGAAAATAAAAGAGGGCAAAAATTCTACTTCATCATCCTCATCTATTCTTGCCATTTTGATGAGGGTGTTCACTTCATATTATGAGTGTTAGCTTGTGTTAACGAAACTTCATGGTAGATCATCTTTGTATCGAAGATCGGAAGCAAGACTGCATCTTTCTCTTCGTGAAGCCTCTCGAGAGTCCGGAACACGATAATCGCAGCGAAGGGACCTCAACACGGAGCTTAAGAAGTGAAGGACCAGATCTACAAAGGTTGTAATCCCTCTCACTTAGTGTTAAAAAGATTAACATGCTTATTTTCGGCTAATCTCTAGTTTAAAGATCCGGCTTTGGGTTGTTCGGCACGGCTAAATTTTTAATCGGGTATGGTTGATACCTCGTGGAACCTTGTGAGCGTGCCTAGCAACCCTACAATGGCCACCGGGGTATTGAGCGATCAGAAGAAAACAAGCGAACTTGTTACAACTCCCGTCGAGCCAACCGGCAACACTACCGTACAGTCCGGTCTCTTCGTCAGATATGCTGCATATTGAGTCTATGGATGGTAACGTCGACCCCAATAACTCAATAAGTCATGCCGATGAATGGTCTATAAGAGATCGAGAAACTACTGATAACACTTATCAGTAAATCTCAACAGCCCTGGCCAGGGACTTACTGATATAGCCAATCGAGCACAGCACAGCATCAACCCCCAATACCGGGAGAGACGAAACCCCTTCTATCGCTCATCACCTTCGTGTGTCTCCGGACTGTGCCCAATGGCCACCTGTTTGTACGACTCGGTAGAGCTGTGGTAAGGTGGTAATCAAAGTACAGTGGGAGAACACACAAGACTCTATGACAATCTCGGGTCTACAAACTAACCTGCACCAGTGTCACCTGAGAACTGCTATCCGATGATAGATACAATTCCATATAGGAGTTCTCTGTGAGTCCGTCCAGTGTACCCAGTCATCACTGAGCACCCGTATACGATCTCGATGTCAAACATCGATGAATGTGGGAACATCCATCGCCCATCATATGGGTCTAGTATCATATACGCTAGTCTACTCTGGTATATTGATGCCCCATATCGATACACCTACGACTAGGGACATTCAAAGATATGCTTATAAACTACAGATGTCCCACTAGTATGATCTCTATCATAATCACAGTAGTCAAGTCTATATCCTCAGGGCTTTAACAACATGTGTGAATGAATAAAAGCATGATCAAATCAACATGTCAGATAAAGATGAACTAGATAGCATACTATCATGTCGAGCAAGAATGTACACTGAATATATATATATATATATATATATATATATATATACACACACACACATGTATAAATACATCCACTATCATATAATGGCCTCTAGGGCATACATATATCCAACAATATCCCACTTGCACTAAGGCTAGTTATTGGCGTATCTTATACCCAACATCTCAAAAAGTCACTCATGCTGCGGCTGAGGGAGGGCCTTGGTGAGTGGATCCGCGGCGTTATTCTTTGTGTCTACTTTCCTAATCTCGATCTCGCGGCGATCTACAATCTCCCGGATCAAATGAAAGCGCCTTAGGATGTGTCTGGACCGCTGATGGGACATGGGCTCCTTGGCTAACGCCATAGCCCCATTATTATCACAATACAATGGTATTGGATCAATAATGGTTGGCACTACTCCTAGCTCCGAGACGAACTTCCTCATCTAGACGGCTTCCTTGGCGGCATCATTTACAGCAATGTACTCAGCCTCCATCGTAGAGTCTGCAATGGTATCCTGTTTGGAACTCTTCCAACCTACCGCTCCTATATTGAGGGTAAATACAAACCCTGAGATAGATTTGCTCTCGTCCTTATCTCTCTGGAAGCTCGAATCGGTAAAGGCCTCCATTTGGAGATCTCCATTACCATACACAAAGAACAATTCTTTAGTCCTTCATAAGTACTTAAGAATGTTCTTCACAGCTATCCAGTGATTCTCTCCTGGGTTGGATTGATACCTGCTTACAACACTAAGTGCATAAGCTACATCTGGGCGTGTAAATAACATCGCATACATTATAGATCCTACTGCCGAAGCATAAGGTATAATGCTCATGCGAGCTCTCTCTTCATCGGTCTTTGGGCAAGAGTCGATGGAGAGAGTGACTCCATGGAAAGCGGGTAAGGCACCCCTCTTGGAGTCTTCCATACTAAACCTTTTTAGGATGGTGTTGATGTACCTGGTTTGGGACAATCCCAATAACCTTTTGGATCTATCCCTATAGCTCCTAATGCCCAGAATGTGTGTGGCATCACCCAGGTCCTTCATGGAGAACCATAGTGATAAGAAAGATTTGACCGACTGTAGCATAGGAATATCATTTCCTATCAAAAGAATGTTATTCACGTACAATACGAGGAATGTGACAGCTCTCCCTACAGCCTTCTTATAAACACAAGATTCATCTGGATTTTTGATGAAATCAAACTCTTTGATAACATCATCAAAACAGATGTTCCAACTCTGTGATGCCTGCTTTAACCCATATATGGATTTAAGCAATCTACATGCTTTCCCGCTGCTCCCACTGTCGATGAAGCCCTCTGGCTGATCCATATAAACGCATTCTTCTAAATCCCCATTTAGAAATGCCATTTTAACGTCCATCTGCCAGATTTCATAGTCGTAGTGAGCAGCAATAGCAAGTATGATCCGAATGGTTTTAAGCATGGCTACGGGCGAAAAAGTCTCTTCATAGTCCAAACCTGGTCTTTGACGAAAACCCTTCGCCACAAGTCATGCCTTATAGGTCTCTACCTGCCCATCGATACCAATCTTTCTTTTAAAGATCCATTTACACCCCACAGGTTTTACCCCAGGGGGTACAACGTCCAAAGTCCATACTTTGTTGGTGTACATAGACTCCATTTCGGATCTCATGGCATCCAGCCACTTCACAAAGTCTCCACTCGTGATAGCTTGCTAAAAACTGGTAGGATCATCATCCTCCATGATGCAGTCTTCTTTGTCACCATCAATGAGGAAACCGTAGTACCTTTCCGGTAGGCGAGAAGTCCTACCAGACCAACGGAGTGGCCGAGGTTCCTCAGTTTCTATTGCAACAGCCGGTTCAACCAAGTCGTCATTTGTAGTTTGTGTCTCTAGAACCTCTTCTAGATCTACCATACTGCCATCGGCGTCATTTATGAAAAACTCTTTTGCCAAGAATGTGGCATGCTGAGAAACAAACACTTTTTGTTCCTCCTTGTGGTAGAAAAGATATCCATAAGAATTCTTTGGATATCCTACAAAATTACACATGACTGACCGTGTCTCGAGTTTGTCTGGATTCTGCTTTTTAACAAAGGCCGGGCAACCCCAAATCTTAATTCTCTTAAGAGATGGTCTCTTCACATGCCATATCTCATATGGCGTGGTAGACACGGTTTTGGTTGGAACCCTGTTCATTAGAAACGCTGCAGTCTCCAATGCATGCCCCCAAAATAAGACAGGTAACTCAGCATCACTCATCATGGAGCAGACCATATCTAATAGGATCCGATTCCGTCGTTTAGACACACCGTTGTGCTGTGGTGTGTAAGGAGGAGTGAGCTGAGAGAGAATCCCATTCTCTTTTAGGAAGTTTGCAAATTCTGTAGTGCGGTACTCCCCACCTCGATCTGATCGAAGCATTTTTATACTCAAGCCGGTTTGTTTTTCTACTTCTTGTTTATATTCAGTGAATTTCTCGAAAGCTTCGGATTTGTGCTTTAATAAAAATACATGACCGAATCTTGAGAAATCGTCAGTGAAAGTAATGAAGTAAGAAAAACCGCCTCTAGCCTGTGTAGACATTGCCCAACATACATCACTATGTATGAGGCCTAGGAGCTGAGTAGCTCTTTCTCCGTGTCCGGTAAACGGAGTTTTGGTCATTTTACCCTTGATACAAAACTGGCAAGTCGCATAAGATTTATATTCAAAAGGGTTTAAATATCCATCTTTGTGTAACTTGTTTAGTCTTGTTTCGTTAATATGACCAAGTCTACAGTGCCAAAGAAAAGCTTCATTTATTTCTGAAAGTTTTCTTTTATTAGTGTGTTGATTTAGGACGTATATCCCGTTATTAAGCGTACCATACCCAACCAACATTTGATTCAGGTGAATGTTCATAAGATTGTTCTGCAATACAAAATTATATCCTTCATTCTCTAACAAAGAAACAAATATTATATTACAAAGCATACTTGGTATAAAATAACATGGGTTCAAAACCAATATACACCCAGATGGCAACCCCAAGTGATACTCTCCCACTGCGACTGTATGTACATTGGAACCATTTCCAACGCGGAGAGTATGGTCACCTGTCTTCAAAACCTTGCTATTTCACAGCCCCTGCATAGAATTGCAAATGTGAGAACCTGAACCGGTATCTAATACCCAGGAAGCAGAGTTTATTGAAAAACAATTTTCTGTCACAAACACAGATGAAGCGGAAGCATCCCCATGCTTCTTCTTGAGATTTAAGTACTCCGTACAGTTGCGCTTCCAATGTCCTGTTTTATGGCAATGAAAACATTCCCCTTTCCCCGATTCTCCAGCTTTGGACTTGTCCTTCCCCTTAACCTCTTCAACTCCACCCCTAGGCTTGGTGGGCTTCTTCTTGAGATTTCCCTTGGCCTTAGCCTTTGGGTGAGAAGAAGAAGATTGCCTAACACTCAAAACGGGAGTTTTCACTGATTTCAGTGTGCTCTCTGCACTCCTTAAGATATTAAGGAGTTCAGGTAGTTCCTTCTCCATGTTGTGCATGTTGAAGTTAACTATGAATTGAGCAAAGGTGGAGGGGTGGGACTACAGAATAATATCCGTATATTGTTCATTGTCCATCATCCATCCAAGGTCCTCAAGCTCTTCTATGAGAGCTATCATCTTCAGAACATGGTCTCCTACTGGTGTGCCAGGGGCCATTCGCATCTGAAAAAATTTCTTTGATGCTTCGTATCGTGATACGCGGGATTGCTCTCCATACATCCTTTGTATGGAGGAATATGGCTTGAATGTCCATATTCTCGTGCTGCTTTTGATGTGTGTTGTTCATCGATGCAAGCGCGAGGCATTAGGCCGTGGCACAGTCAGCGTCCCATGTCTTGCGGACTTCAATATCCGCAACTGAGGATTTTGGACCTTGGACGGGCGCGACTGAAGCCGTGAGGACATATGATACTTTATCATAAGTCAAGGCAATTTTCAGATTCCTCAACCAGTCTTTATAATTAGTCCCATTCAGATTATTTTTATCTAGTAGAAGCTTGAGTCCAGTCATTGGTATCTGCCATTAAGAGAGAGAAAAGAATACACTAAGCGAAAGCTCTTGCAAAGATCAGATTGGTTATTATCTTGTCTAATCGATGTCTCCCACTGCTTTAATCAAGTTTTTCTTTCAAACTTAAAAAGAAAACTAGCCAGGATTAATTACAGTCTACAACTTCGCTAACCGTTCAACCAGGCCAGTGTCGGTACTTGAGGGAGGTTCCCCGTGCTTTCGCACGGACCTAATTAAAGTAAACCGCGTTTTCCCAGAGGCGTAGCCCCGTTAACACCTTTCTAGACACCTAATGAGTTAGCTAATTGTAAATTGCAAAATTCTCCTGGGAGCAACTATTGCCCACAGTGGGATCGGGATCCAACCATCATATGGAAGGTATGCAATCTCATTGCAAATTTCGACTATTGAAATTCCTGATGTGGTTTTTACCCCTAGCACTCATGACCTTGGCTATGGTCAAGAAATCATAAGCACTAGTCAAGTTCAACCCGTCATTTCTTGATTAATCAGACCCGTTCACATGACCGTTGGATAAGGTCAACAAAGTCATATGCCTGTCCTAATTAATCTGCATCATATGAATTGTAGGAAGACATCACTTAGCTACCGTACACTACGCCTTTGCTAAGGTCAACAAATGTAGCACGAATACTAAGTACTCTACTTCCTAAAATGACGGAGGGTTGCGGATGATTTTTAAGAAAATCTTTAACGCTTTGAACTTGATATCGTCGTAGAATAAAATGGTTTTCAAAAGGAGTGGCTTAAGCTCCGCAGTTTTGAAATGTAGCTTTTTCATAAAGAGCCGAGTGGTTTTCAAATCTGATTCTACAACATCCATTTAGGTTTATTTTCTTTACATTAATCATATTAATGTTGTCCCATCATTTAAGTCTTTAAGACAATCACAGAAAAGAAACGAAAATACAACATACGCTTATGCCATCCGCATTCGCCGCAATGTTCCGTTATGCACCGTTAGGTTACTTAACTAACGGCATACCGGGACGGGACTAGCGCGGGTGTAAAACATAAGTAACGTCTACTATATATCTCATATATAATATATCATTCGTCTCAGATATCACATCACAGTATACAAGCAGCAGAAATACAGATATAATGTGGGATATACTAGGACGTCCGTATTTAGTATTTATCCAACAATAGAAAATACGGATTCTACAGTCGCGATGAATAGCCAAGCCCACACCCATAGATCCCTACGAGAGCGGCAAGCGACCCTACCAATTCTGGAGTTTAGGAGACCCAGCCTCGACTCCTCGAGATGGCCTCCCACTGAACCCCAGAACCCGGTCACTTGTGCTCCCCTCCTTGGGTCTATCCTAATGCGGAAAAGTAAATAATATACAACGCTGGTGGCGTCAACCTCAACCCGGAAATGCCCCAAATAAAAGAATATTACATTACATTTGAATTTTACATGAATGAAAATAAAACTCCCATCTTACATAAAAAACTCCGGCTATTCAATCACGGCAATCCTGCACATCATATCTCAGCAACACATAATATCATATATCATCAACGTAAGTAAGTATGCACACCCCGATTGTCGTTGATGTATAGTAACGAAACCGGCGATAAGCGACATACTACACTTACGGTGACAGAAAAGAAAGTGTAAAACTACAACATTTGGAATCCACATTCTCTTTAGACATCGTAAAACCAAAATGTAATACACAGCCCCTTTTTGTACGCCTATATCCGTATTTCTTTTTTCACCTATAAATTTGTATTTATAATTATTGATTATTTTAAAATTTCCCAATCTATTTTAGTTCATCCCCTCCCCGTTCTCAAACCCAAAATCCCCATACAATAACACTCAGCACCATTCCTTCAGCCCAGCCTTTGTAATTTCTCATTAGTTTATTTTATTTTATTTAAACCCATTCCCCCTCCATTTCTCACAAAATTTCATTTAAATTATCCCAAGCCCATCTCCCATTCTTTTATAAACTTAATCCATCTTATTAAATCCCAAAACCCACTTTTCTTTTATATCAAATCCCCGGCCCACACACTATATTTTTCCCCATTTTGATTTTCCTTTAAATTCTCTGGCCCGTTCTCTTCCCATTCCCTTATATTTCTTTTTATTGCAAAACCCCCAGCCCATTATTTTTCCCCACTCTATTCTTTAAGCACGGCCTCTTCTCTTCATTTATCCTTGATTTTATTACTTGGCCCGGCCCTATTTTCCTTCTCCTCACAATTCAATTTATTTTTATTTTTCCTGCCCAACCCCCGCGCCCATCTTCTCAGCCCCGGCCCCATACTTTTCCTTTATTTTTATTTGATTTTTCTAAAGCTGAACCGGCCCACTCTCTCCAAGCCCGCTTCGCCTCTAGCCGCACCCGCTTCCTCGACCCGACCCGCTCCTATTCATCCTTCTCCCCAACGGCTCTCTCGTTATTTTCCCGCTCATTCCTTTACTTGTGATCCTTTCTTTCTGCCGCACCCCATGCCTGCGCCCACGTCGCCGCTCGTCATGCGCCCCGCTCGCGAACATTACCACGACGCGCGCCCTCCACCTCTCTCTTCTACCCACTACTCCCTCTTTCTCTCTCGGATCTCTCCCTCCCTCTTCTTCTTTTCCCATTTCTCCCTCGAACCCACGCTTACGCCAGCGCGTCACGCTTGCCGTCATTCCTTCACGTCACTCGCCTCCACCTCGCCTGCCTCATCGCCGCGACACCATCCCTACACACCCGTTCGTCGACCAACCCCGTCGAGCCCCTTCCTCCACCTCGTCGCACCCACCAATTCACCTACACCCGAGCCGACTCTCTCCTCACCTCCGTTCAGCCGTCGCCATCAGGACCTCCTCAACTACTCCACCTCGTCACCAAACTCCTCCACTCACCCACAGCACCCTCGAGCTCCTCCTCCTCGCACAACCTCTCTCTCCCCTGCTTCTCTCTCTCTCTCTGATCTCACCACTTTCTCTCTCTCTCTCTGTTCTCACTCATCACTCTCCCCCTCTAAATCTTTCTTTGTGTCTCTCTCTCATTGTCTCTCTCTCTTTCTCACTCAATCTTTCTAATTTTCTCTCCCTGCACTCTCTCTCCCTTCCTCTGTTTTCTTTCACTATCTCTAACTTTTTCTCTCTCTACACCCTATCCCCCCGATCTTTCTCTCTCTCTCTCTCTCTCTCTAGCACTCTCACTCCCCCTCTCTAAACTTCGTCGTTTTTCTCTTCTCTATCAACCTGCCACCACACGACATCGCCAGAGCCGCAACAGCCCATTCCCAAGCTCGGGCCAAGCATAGCCGAGACTCGTCGCGTGCTTGCTACCCCATTCCCAGGACGTGTCACTACTGCCTATGCTGCCGCGCCATCAGTTCACCATCTCCAGGCAAGTTCTCTACTTGCTTCATGCTATTCTATTTATGTTACAAATCCAAATCGTATAAATTGCAATGTTACTATTCGTGATAACGTACACTATTTACCTGTTCGATGTGTGTTCCCAATGAGAATACTTTTCTAATTTGACGGAACTGGATGATTTATATTGGCCCTTGTAGTGATGGATATCTTGTGCAAGTTTCACTGGAAAATATGACCGTCAACGACTAAAACGACTACCCCAAGTTTACTCGTAAAAGTGGAATTTTCTTGTACCTGAAAACCGTTAAAATCGCCATAAATTATATACATACTGGAATGATGCGTTCAAAGGCTTAAATCAAAGCCGACTCGACGAACTATAACCTTATGCAAGTTTCAAATTATTTATGTACTCATACTGTGTCAATATTTGGATCGGAATGCGACTCTGGACTGCAGTCCAAAGCGACTCCAGTTGTGATTTACTGTCCCGTATTGAACACCACCCTGTTTCCTTAAGTTGTTGGTTGCGAAACTCTGCTGTTTATTATAGGTGAATCTGTTAGCTAGACAACACAAGTAGTTTCATTCTGTTTCATTATCGTTTGTTATTTAATCTGTAATTTAAAAGACTGGGACGTATAACAGTCCCAACAGAATCAGAATTGACATACTAGCATTAAACAGTGTATGTCTCCTGACGTACAAACGCGATTGAAGATCCGTCTGTGGCATTGAAAACCTTACTGAAACCCTAGATTTCATTAAACTGTAGCGTCACTAAAATCTGATCCCAACTGGGATTAAAATGCGTTGCGAAACGGACTTCCGATTCTGAAACCGGATTTCCAGCCGTGAACGCTTAAAATGAAATGGCTATAATTAGTGATCCTGGAACCCGATTGGCCTGAAACTAAATTCGATGGATAGATAACTGAACATACTATTTATTGCCCGTTCATCGTTTCACTAAACTGTAACCGTATGATTTATGATAAATTATTCAAGTGGTAGATTACTAATTCATGACATCCTAAACATGCTTTATATACTGTTCACGCATCATATCCTACACATGTCACTGCATTGATAACCTAGTGATAACGTGCATTACCCAGTGTTAGGTATTAGTGATGATTGCGGCAAGTACGTTAGTGTTCGTGTATCAGTGAATAAGTGAAAGTGATACGTACTTGTACGCAATCAGTGAAACTTATGATTCTATTGCATTGTCGACGTCTGTGGAACGCGCGTACGTGTGACTATAAGTGGTATGGGACACTTATGGAAGCTCTTGCACGGGTGTCACAGATAAGACATCAGACACTGCCATTTATCTTAGGTATTAGTCAGGACGTGCTTGATGGAGGTCCTGCCTCCAGTTCTCGCGCAGACTTGTCACAGACCGATTAGTATTTAGGGTTATGGTTAGCGTTTGATGTGGACCACGGGGTGTGTGGTAGTTTGAGTGTGAGTTCAATAGAATCTCGGGAGTCCCATGCCAGCTTATATATTTAGGGAGATATATGGAGATTTACAGGGTACATGATTATTACCGTGATATACATGTTGGGCCCGTGGTCCCTTGCCCTTGGGTTCTACCCTTGGGTGGAGGATACTCGCGAGTGGTTGACTCTCACACTTGGACTGACGATATGTTTAGTGACCTGTACAGTGAGACTTAGAGACCGATAGGGATGATGGCATCATTATACATACTTACTGTGTTGACATACGTGGCATATCATTCTACTGCTTTTATTGTTCCGCTGCATTGATTACTGCATGTTCATACCTGTACCGTCATTGATTTACTGTTATACATACCTACTATCTCTATTAGAATTATCACATGATTTGTATATTATATTGCTATTGTGTCGCTCTGACGACCTGAGTATGCATGCTCAGTGTGAGGAGAGGATTTAGCCTGGACCGGGACTAGACGTACATCACGGACATCTTGATTAGCTATCCAGGGTTATACCCTTTTGTTTCCCATCAGGCCAGTTCTTTACATTGTTTCATTTAGTTACTGCATTTCTCATTACCTGCGCATCATTGACTGTTTGCCATGTAAAACTAGAAGCCGAAGTGTGACTATGGCAGGACATTTCCTTGACCGTTGGAGCATGGCTGGGCTTGTCAACCCCTCGTATTCCGTATTTTGGGAAGCGGGGCATGATATGGTTTAGTTGGTATCAGAGCCCGGTTTTGCTTCGATTGGGATTGCAGTTTTCCGTGTAGAGCTTGATAATCTATGAAATCCCTCAGTCTTGATTGTAAACTTGATATCCTTGATCCATATTCACATTTTGTGTTCCGCTATCCATTAGCTAGAGTTTCAGGTGACATGGCAAGTTTCGTGGTTGCAATTGTGAACTACATCACGATTACACTACCATACTCTGTTTAAGTGACTTAAAGTCATACAGTTGATTTTCCAATTGCAATGAATTTCATCACATCTGATATTCTTGAATCTTTGTCCAATCCGTATTACATTTTGATTCTTATAACGTGTGCCTTATATCATCCTCAAAATCATTGTTTCAGGATCATGTATTCCAACGACTCTTCCTCTATCTCCACTCCCCAGAATTAGACTGTTGAGATCCTGAGTGTACTGCAAGGTTTAAAGGATGCCCAGGAGTGAACAAACGACTTATTATCTGAAGGACTGAGAAGGCAGGTGAGTCAGGCCCCAGCGGGAGTCTCCAATCATAAAGGGATCCCCGTTAGACGAGGAATGGAGAAGAAGATGAAGCGCCAATTTTTTTCCCCACGACAGAAGCAGCAGAAGACCCCATATTGTGGGTACTGTAAGAGGCCAGGACATCTTCAGAGGGATTGTGGCCGCGCCCAAGGGAAATGTTTGATTTGCGGATCCAGCAGACATCTTATCAATGGTTGCCCCAAAAGGAAAGAGCTACAGGGAGGAGACTCATCCACACTCTCCACTTCTGCCAAGTGATGGTTATTGCGTAGTTCAAACATCGAGGATAAGGCGGACCCAGCGCAGGATTCAACTCACGTGACAAGAATGCAACGTTCTAGTAGTCAAAGAAGAATTTTCATGTTTTTCTACTTTCAGTAATAATGTTGTCATCCTCTTATGAATATTTCTTTCCGTTTGAAATCTTGTATCCGTTGAACTTTTAGTTGAATGCAATAAAACTTGAATCGTAATATATGTATCATTCTCTTGCTTTCTCCTTATTTATACTATTCGTCATCACAGCATTCTAATTCGGATTTTTCAGTTCCCGCCACCGCATAACTTTCTATACTTCGTACACTTAGCTATTTTCTTGATGTATTCCACTGTCTAATCATGACTCTTTCTTTTCAGGCCATGGCCCACCCTGGAGCAGCACCGCATCTAGATGAGGATGCACAGTTATGCGTATCCTTAGACCGCACGCTGATGAGTTCTGACGATGAGATCAACGGTCCCCAGGTCAATTTCGGAAACAACGATTCAGAGGACGAAGGAGCAGCCGCCCCAGAGTTTGACTTGATAGGCGATTCCGACGAAGAGGAAGGAGACCCTGAAGAAAACCCAATAGAAGAAGATCCCGAGGAAGACCCGATGGAAGAAAATCCCGTGGAAGAAAATCTAGAAGAAGAGAATCACATGGAATCAGACCTCGATGAAGAAGCTCCTGCCGAGGAAGAAGGGCTAGAAGGATAAGACCCTGCTGTGGAAGAACTCTCAATGACGATACCTGTGAGGCGCTATGGAAATGGACGCCCTTAACTGAGTGCGCGAGCCTACCGCAACATGCTGAACCTCCACAACCGCGACTGACGGGATTTCTTTTAGATGTTGTTTTCTCTGGCCAAATAAATCTGTGTATAGATTAGGGCCACATTTCGTTTTGAGAATGCTTTGTTTAGAATCTTCTGGAATAAAATAAATTGCTTAGTTCGCTAATCTTTTGGTCTTCTTAGTTCACCTGCTACTTGATTATTTCTTCTATACAATTATTTTTCCTACTGAGATCTGTCCACCCCTACTCCTTACTTTGTCTTAACCCTCACTAAGATTAACCAGTACCGTACCCGATCTTTTAGAGGTCCACCTTCATCCTTCGTCTGTGCCCCGTTTGAGATCCTTCTGGGAGGAGAACATTTCTTGTGAAACTTCTGAGTTCACTAACCCTTCAAATTCTTGATTCATATGATGTACCGAACGTTATCCTCCCCATACTTTCCCCTTGTAGTCCTTTGTTGCTCACCTCTACTTCCTGAGCTGACCCGATCCCAGCCTCCTTGATCTTCAGCCTAAAGCCGCCAAACTCCGACTTTCTGAAGGAGCCACACTTCCTTGTAATCCCTACCCTAGCTAGCCCTATATATATATATATTTTTTTGTGTTTTCCTTTTTCCCTATATATGTAGGGACTTTATTATTCGAAATTTGGTTTTTACTATCTTGTATTTTTCGAAGGGTGCGTGTTATTGACTACTTAGCTTTATGTATTTCGAAGCACACTACTATTATCCTTATTTTTCAACAACGCAAGCTTACATCGCGCATATTTTCGTTCCATGTTCCCTATTTTCGCTATGTGAGTTTTTTTTAGTTATCTGATCGATACGTTATCCTAAAAAAGTTTTAACCTACCGACAAATCTTTCATTACCTTATTATCGTTACTTTACTTTCGGGTGTTGTGCCCATGTTTACTATTATCGATGATTGTGCCTTATACTCATTATTTCTGCCGTGCTACCTTTGATATACTTATACGTGCACATATTTGAGTTTCGATTTTATCGAGCACGCCTCGAATATCATTGTTCGTTATTGTTCTTATTGCTATACTCGTATACATGTAGTTGCCCCTATAGTTATTCCTGCCTTACGCCTACTTAGATCTATCTTTTTGTATGTTGTTCTTACATATTTATACCTTCAAATTTCTTCGTCCACGGATTCAAGTAAATCTTTAGGTGTTAGTTTGCAATATAATAGCTTTCGCTTATGTTTGTATAACTTATCGTTTATTTTAAATTTCGAGGACGAAATTTTTGTAAGGGTGGTATGATGTAATACCCAGCCCCTTTTTGTACGCCTATATCCGTATTTCTTTTTTCACCTATAAATTTGTATTTATAATTATTGATTATTTTAAAATTTCCCAATCTATTTTAGTTCATCCCCTCTCCTTTCTCAAACCCAAAATCCCCACACAATAACACTCAGCACCATTCCTTCAGCCCAGCCCTTGTAATTTCTCATTAGTTTATTTTATTTTATTTAAACCCATTCCCCCTCCATTTCTCACAAAATTTCATTTAAATTATCCCAATCCTATCTCCCATTCTTTTATAAACTTAATCCATCTTATTAAAACCCAAAACCCATTTTTCTTTTATATCAAATCCCCGGCCCACTCCCTATATTTTTCCCCATTTTGATTTTCCTTTAAATTCTCTGGCCCGTTATCTTCCCATTCCCTTATATTTCTTTTTATTACAAAACCCCCAGCCCATTATTTTTCCCCACTCTATTCTTTAATACCGGCCTCTTCTCTTCATTTATCCTTGATTTTATTACTTGGCCCGGCCCTATTTTCCTTCTCCTCACAATTCTATTTATTTTTATTTTTCCTGCCCAACCCCCGAGCCCATCTTATCTGCCCCGGCCCCATTCTTTTCCGTTATTTTTATTTGATTTTTCTAAAGCTGGCCCAGCCCACTCTCTCCAAGCCCGCTTCGCCTCTAGCCGCACCCGCTTCCTCGACCCGACCCGCTCCTATTCATCCTTCTCCCCAACAGCTGTCTCGCTATTTTCCCGCTCATTCCTTTACTCGGGATCCTTTCTTTCCGTCGCACCCCATGCCTGCGCCCACGTCGCCGCTCGTCACGCGTCCCGCTCGCGAACGTTACCACGACGCGCGCCCTCCACCTCTCTCCTCTACCCACTACTCCCTCTTTCTCTCTCGGATCTCTCCCTCCCTCTTCTTCCTTTCCCGTTTCTCCCTCGAACCCACGCTTACGCCAGCGGGTCACGCTTGCCATCGTTCCCTCACGTCACTCGCCTCCACCTCGCCTGCCTCATCGCCGCGACACCGTCCCTACACACCCGTTCGTCGACCAACCCCGTCGAGCCCCTGCCTCCACCTCGTCGCACCCACCAACCCACCTACACCCGAGATGACTCTCTCCTCACCGCCGTTCAGCCGTCGCCATTGGGACCTCCTCAACTATTCAACCTCGTCACCAAACTCCTCCACTCACCCACAGCACCCCCGAGCTCCTCCTCCTCGCACAACCTCTCTCTCCCCTGCTTCTCTCTCTCTCTCTGATCTCACCACTTTCTCTCTCTCTCTCTATTCTCACTCATCACTCTCCCCCTCTAAATCTCTCTTTGTGTCTCTCTCACTGTCTCTCTCTCTCTTTCTCACTCAATCTCTCTAATTCTCTCTCCCTGCACTCTCTCTCCCTTCCTCTGTTTTCTTTCTCTATCTCTAACTTTTTCTCTCTCTGTACTCTATACCTCCGATCTTTCTCTCTCTCTCTCTCTCTCTAGCACTCCCACTCCCCCTCTCTAAACCTCGCCGTTTTTCTCTTCTCTATCAACCTACTACCACCATACGACATCGCCTGAGCCGCAACAGCCCATGCCCAAGCTCGAGCCAAGCCTAGCCGAGACTCGTCGCGTGCTTTCTACCCCGTGCCCGGGACGTGTCACTACTGCCTACGCTGCCGCACCATCAGTTCACCGTCTCTACGTAAGTTCTCTACTTTCTTCACGCTATTCTATTTATGTTACAAATCCAAATCGTATAAATTGAAATGTTACTATTCGTGATAACGTACACTATTTACCTGTTCGATGTATGTTCCCAATGAGAATATTTTTCTAATTTGACGGAACTGGATGATTTATATTGGCCCTTGTAGAGATGGATATCTTGTTCAAGTTTCGCTGGAAAATATGACTGTTAACGACTAAAACGAGTACCCCCAAGTTTACTCGTAAAACTGGAATTTTCTTGTACCTGAAAACCGTTAAAATCTCCATAAATTATATACATATTGGAATGATGCGTTCGAGGGGTCAAATCAAAGACGACTCAACGAACTATAATCCTATGTAAGTTTCAAATTATTTATGTACTCATACTATTTCAATATTTGGATCGGAGTGCGACTCTGGACTGCAGTCCAGAGCGACTCCAGTTGTGATTTACTGTCCCGTATTGAACACCACCCTGTTTTCTTAACTTGTAGGTTGCGGAACTCCACTGTTTATTATAGGTGAATCTTTTATCTAGACAACACAAGTAGTTTCATTCTGTTTCGTTATCATTTGTTATTTAATCTGTAATTTAAAAGATCGGGACGTATAACAGTCCCAACAGAATCAGAATTGACATACTAGCATTAAACAGTGTATGTCTCCTGACGTACAGACGCGATTGAAGATCCGTCTATTGTGTTGAAAACCTTACTAAAACCCTAGATTTCATTCAATTGTAGCATCGCTAAAATATGATCCCAACTGTGATTAAAATGCGTTACGAAACGGACTTCCGATTCTGAAACCGGATTTCCAGCCGTGAACGCTTAAAATGAAATGGCTATAATTAGTGATCCTGGAACCCGATTGGCATGAAACTAAATTCGATGGATAGATAACTGAACATACTATTTATTCCCCGTTCATCGTTTCACTAAATTGTAACCGTATGATTTATGATAAATTATTCAAATGGTAGATTACTAATTCATGACATCCTAAACATGCTTTATATACTGTTCACGTATCATATCATACACATGTCACTGCATTGATAACCTAGTGATAACGTGCATTACCCAGTGTTAGGTATTAGTGATGATTGCGGCAAGTACGTTAGTGTTCGTGTATCAGCGAATAAGTGAAAGTGATACGTACTTGTACGCAATCAGTGAACCTTATGATTCTATTGCATTGTCGACGTCTGTGGAACGCGTGTACGTGTGACTATAAGTGGTATGGGCACTTATGGAAGCTCTTGCATAGGTGTCATAGATAAGGCATCAGACACTGCCATTTGTCTTAGGTATTAGTCGGGACGTGCTTGATGGAGGTCCTGCCTCTAGTTCTCGTGCAGACTTGTCACAGACCGATTAGTATTTAGGCTTATGGTTAGCGTTTGATGTAGACCACGGGGTGTGGGGTAGTTTGAGTGTGAGTTCAACAGAATCACTGGAGTCCCATGCCGGCTTATATATTTAGGGAGATATATGGAGATTTACAGGGTACATGATTATTACCGTGATATACATGTTGGGCCCGTGGTCCCTTACCCTTGGGTTCTACCCTTGGGTTCTACCCTTGGATGGAGGACACTCGCGAGTGGTTGACTCTCACACTTGGACTGACGATTGGTTTAGTGACCTGTACAGTGAGACTTAGAGAACGATAGGGATGATGGCATCATTATACATACTTACTGTGTTTACATACGTGGCATATCATTCTACTGCTTTTATTGTTCCGCTGCATTGATTACTGCATGTTCATACCTGTACCGTCATTGATTTACTGTTATACATACCTACTATCACTGTTAGAATTTTCGCATGATTTTATATATTATATTGCTATTGTGTCGCTCTGACGTCCTGAGTATGCATGCTCAGTGTGAGGAGAGGATTTAGCCTGGACCGAGACTAGACGTACATCACGGACATCTTGATTAACTATCCAGGGTTATACCGTTTTGTTTCCCATCAGGTCAGTTCTTTACATTGTTTCATTTAGTTACTGCATTTCTTATTACCTGCGCATCATTGACTGTTTGCCATGTAAAACTAGAAGCTGAAGTGTGACTACGGCAGGATATTTCCTTGACCGTAGGAGCATGGCTGGCCTTGTCAACCCCTCGTATTCCGTATTTTGGAAAGCGGGGCGTGACACAAAATATCACATAGTTTGCATTTCATGCCTAACTGTATGAATTCCACATATTGTATCACATTCCAGATAAATAGACAGTATTAAATTTTTCGATCGAATAATCAAATACCCAAAATTTCCTAAAGCTCAACACTTAAGCGGAGTTCAAAAAACCAGGAATGTGTCACAGTAGCAGCGGTCCAGCCGTAGAAGGGTCAAGCCAACGCCTCACATGTGGCACGCCGTACTGCCCCAAACCTTAAGGTTTATAGGCAGCTCAGACGGTCACATAATCGAGTTAAGGTTTGTGTTCTTCTAGAGGGTCCACCACTTAACTTGCATGTATTTCCGAAAGATTTGAACCCTAGAAAAAATCAACACTTGAAAATTTTTCGTGATGGGAGAAAGTGAGTTAATGATATCCGTTCGAACTTTTTAATACTTTCTAAATTATCCGAAAAAGGCACGAAATTAAAATTCCGATCGAATCACCGAATCAAAAACAATCCCCAGAACATTCAACACTTGAATCAAATTAAAAATACCTAAAATATGTACTAGCAGATACTAACATTACTGTATAAAAACGAGGCCTTACTTCTCCTATACGGCCGCAGATCCGCGGCCCAAGCAAGGTCTGGCCGCGGTTCCGCGGCGGTATGTCCGAATTATTGCGTTGTTTTTTACAGTGTTGCTTAGATTTCCCTGCTGAATTTTTTACGTAATTTTAATTCTGAAAATAACACAGTTTCAAAAAATGTCCAGAGAGGGTTAAAAAATCCGTATTTTGGGTTCGATCGGAGTTTTAACATCTCTAAAGCATCGCCTAAAGCTCTAGCCTGGCCCTGATACTAATGTTAGGTTTACCTAGCACCTCATGAAGGGTTTGGAAGCATCACATGTGTCAAAATCAAATTTTTAAGGTGCTAAGTGAACATACAAAGAATCATCAATAGAAATTTAGGGTTTCATAACATTGACATCATCACAAGTAGTAAAAGCTAGGGTTTTGAGAGTACAACCTTTGTAGCTCTCTACACTAGACTCCTTGGCTACTTGAGGGTTGGAAAAAGGTCTGCTTGAAATCCTCTAGGTCCACGATGATCCACCCGGAGTCCTCTTTGTCCAAGCTTGAAACTTCACAAGATCAAGAGAAGAAATGGAAGCTAACACTCTTCACTAATGGGCAAGACTAGTGTAGAATGGTGTTGTGGTTGGTTTTCTTACTTCAAAATCCTAACTTGGTAACTCTTTTTCTCACTTGAGAGAACTAGAGAGCAAGAGAGAAAGGAGGAAGAAAATGATGGCTTTTAAACTCAAGATAAATGATAAGCTTGTATAGAAAATGAGAAAATGAATATATATATATTTTCACTCTCTCATTCTAAACCATGGTTGTAAAATATCTTAGATATTTTTGTTGGAAAAAAAATGACCATAGAAAATGAATCATGGTTAATACAAGGGGTTAAGGTAAGAATAAAAAATTAAACCATGAAACAATTTCCATTTCATTTTCCTTTTTCCAAATAAATAATATCCATATATTTTACATATGGTGTGAGTCTTATATTGCCACCATCTACTATATCAACAACCTGTAAGTCCACGTTACCTCTTCCGGTTCTTTCGGGCTTGCGGAAATGGTGAAAAATGATTTTTCGGGTCATGGTAACATGGACTAGAAAACCCGGATCTTTGCTAAACAACACATAAGCAACTAACAAGAGCTTTACCTACTCGGTTAGGGGGTTATACCTTACTTGAACTCCTTCTCTTGGACTCCTTGTGGTGGTCGGATGGTTCTCTCCCCGTCGCCTTCTCTTGCAGAAGATGGATCCACCAGAGGGTCTCTACCTTGAGCTTCTTCCTCGAACTTGAGAAAACTAAAGTGTCTGGCTTGCTAGACCTTCAAACTTAGGATGAGTAGAGAGTGGGTTTGGTGTTTTATCTCCAAGGAAATGTTTCTTAACACATGAGATGAATTTTCCTTGAGCTAGAGGAAGAGCAAGAAGAAAGGATGAGAGAGAATGAATATGAGAGAATGATTATAGTTTTACAACCATAACCAATATATGTGAATTAATCTAATTAATAATATTAATCAAAATTAAAAAGGTGATGGTTGGTTTGATAAGACCATTATCATTTCACATTAAATGTTTTTGCAAAGATCAAAGAGCATCTTTGGAGTGAAATGATGATGGTCAATGTTTCAACCTTGGTCAACAAGTCAACAACCCTAACCATAACCCAATTTTATTTAATTAATATTATTAATTGATATTTCACATATTCATTAGGGTTTGGAAAAAGACAACTGTCAACTGTGCATACACACCCGTTCCAAAACCCTAATGAAAATCCTCTTCCTCCGCCTCAAACAACTGTGCATACACGCCCGCATTCGTGTTCCGAGGAACACGAATATAACGAGATAAAACTAACCCCAAAACATATACTAGGATCTGGCTCAAACCAGAGCCCTCTAGTAATGACTGTCCGGACACCAAACGTGCACAAGTGCGCGGATGTGAACGAACCCCGTCGCAAAACCATGCAACCTCTACTCTGTTTTGCCCAAAGGCGAATAACCCTTTGTGTGGGACTCTAAAGACTCGAGACTACGCTGGCAGTGGGTTTAACCACAGACCGCAAGTGGCACTAGCTGTACGTAACGGTCCCTAGGTAGATGCCGATGAGAAGACTGATGAGGTGAACCCATCCGAACTCTTACTGAGCCTGTATGTGACAATCTCCCTACAGTCCGGTCTGTTCGTCTAAGAATATCTCATGGCGGGCCTAGGGGGGACGGTAAACGTCAGTCCCCTAATAGCGGTGCAAGTCGTGTCGGAGTGTAGCCCAGAACACCCCGAGATAACACTGGAAACCTACCAGTATATCTCGCTTGCCCTGGCCAGGGACTTTGTGTAATGGCTCTCCTAGACACAGCGCGATATCAACCCCCAATACCGGGAGAGACGAATCCTGTCTAACCGTCACTGCCTCCAAGTGCTTCGGGACTGCACCCAACTACCACCTGTTTGCACGACTCCTTTGAGCCGTGGTAGTGTAGTAATCTAAGTATAGCGGGAACACACTCGAGGCGAAGTGACAATGTCAATTCAGCGGACTAAGCTGTACTCATGTCACCTGGGAACTGATAACTGACGATTGGTATAGTACCAACCAATAGTTCCCGACGAGTCCTGTCCAGTGTACTCGTAACCTAACGAGCTCCCGCATACTATCTCAAGTACGACATACTGACGGCTGTGGGACAGACCGTCTCCCCTGCTGGGATGAGAAGCGCATACGCTAGTCTACTCCGGAGTATCGATACCTTGTCTCGATAGTCCTACGACTAGGGACCTGCATAAGGATGTGCTTGTGGATTACCCAGCCCCCACGAGTGTGACTGTCATCACAACGCTGGTAATCAAGCTAAGATCCTAAGGGCTCCACTAATGTGTGATATACTAAAATAAACACATGTACACATTAAAGTAGAAACAAACTAAGTAGCATACTAATATTTTCAGCAAGATTGTCTATACAGCTGTGAATATCCCAAGCTTCCATTAAGTAATATACAAACTAGTATGATACAATAATGGCCTCTAGGGCATATACACTAACAATCTCCTACTTGCACTAAGGCCATGTACTGGCGTATCGAAGACCTATCATCTCGATCAGCCGCTCGAACTGAGTCTGGGGTAAGGCCTTCATGAATGGATCAACAGTGTTGTCTTCCGTAGCAACTCTCCGAACCTCGATCTCCTGGCGACCCACGATCTCCCTGATCAGGTGATACCGCCTCAAGATATGCCTGGACCTCTGATGGGAACTGGGTTCCTTCGCTAAAGCTATAGCCCCGTTGTTGTCGCAATACAGAGGTATTGGATCAACAATGGACGTAACCACCTGAAGTTCTGTCAAGAACTTCCTTATCCAGACTGCTTTTTTTGCGGCATCTGCAGCAGCGATATATTCGAGTCAGCAACGGATTCCTGTTTGGAACTCTTCCAACACACCGCCCCTCCATTGAGGGTAAAGACATAACACGACAAGGACTTGGAATCATCCTTGTCACTCTGGAAGCTGGAGTCAGCAAAGGCCTCGATCTGGAGGTCTTTTCCGCCATACACCCGGAACATCACCTTAGTCCTTCTCAGGTACTTGAGAATGTTCTTTACCGCTATCCAGTGCTTCTCCCCAGGGTTTGACTGATACCGGCTTACCACAGTCAGTGCATAAGCTACATCTGGTCTGGTACACAACATCGCATACATTATAGAGCCTACCGCAGAAGCGTAGTGTATAATAGACATGCGATCCCTTTCCAAATCAGCCTTGGGAGACATCTCTTTGGAGAGGGTGATCGCGTGACAAGTTGGTAGATTACCGCGCTTGGAATCTTCCATACTGAATCTTTTCAGTATGGTGTCGATGTACCTGGACTGTGAAAGCCCTAATATCCTCTTGGATCTATCACGATAGATCTGGATCCCCAGAATGTAAGAGGCATCACCCAGGTCTTTCATGGAAAACCTGTGTGACAAGAACCCTTTGACAGATTGTAGTATAGGAATGTCATTTCCTATTAAGAGAATGTCATCCACGTATAAAACGAGGAATATGACAGTTCTTGCTACAAATCTACTATAGATGCATGGTTCATCTGGATTTTTGATAAAGCCAAATTCTTTGACTGTCTCATCAAAACAGATATTCCAACTCCGCGATGCCTGCTTTAGTCCATAGATGGACTTAAGCAACTTGCACACCTTTCCGCTGCTCCTACTCTGAATGAAACCCTCTGGCTGGTCCATATAAACACACTCCTCTAAATTTCCATTTAGAAAAGCGGTCTTTACGTCCATCTGCCAAATCCCGTAATCGTGGAAAGCAGCAATGGCAAGAAGGATCCGAATGGATTTCAGCATAGCCACTGGAGAAAAGGTTCTGTCGTAGTCCAAACCAGGTCTTTGACGAAAACACTTTGCAACAAGTCTAGCCTTATAGGTCTCAACGTGTCCATCTACACCAATCTTCTTTTTGAAGATCCACTTGCATCCTACGGGTTTTACCCCATCTGGAGCAATGTCCAACTTCCATACTTTGTTGGTGTACATGGACTCCATTTCGGTCCGCATTGCATCCGGCCATTTTACCGAGTCAACGCTCTGAATGACCTGCTGGAAGCTAGTCGGCTCATCACTATCAATGATGCAATCCTCTCTATCCCGGTCTATGAGAAAACCGTAGTATCTCTCGGGCGGATGAGACTGCCTACTACTCCTGCGGAGCGGCGCAGGATTGTCCTGATCTTTCGAACCTTCTGGTTCTACTAAGCTTTCAGTAATAGCTCGTGGTTCTTGAATTTCTTCCGGTTCTATTGCGCTCCCACTTATCGGATTTTCCAAAAACTCAGTTTCCAAGAAGCGGGCATGACGAGAAACAAAAACCTTTTGTTCCTCTTCGTAATAGAAGAAATATCCCTTGGAGTTCTTTGGATATCCCATAAACTTACACTGTACTGAGCGTACCTCGAGTTTGTCCGCATGCTACTTTTTGACAAAAGCTGGAAATCCCCATGTCTTAATGTGCTTAAGATAGGGTTTCTTTCCACACCACATCTGATATGGTGCGGTAGGCACAGTCTTAGTTGGAACTCGGTTCAAAAGGTATGCAGCTGATTCTAGTGCATATCCCTAGAATGATCGCGGTAACTCAGCGTTACTCATCATGGAACATACCATATTCAATAGGGTCCGGTTCCGTCGCTCCGATACACTGTTATGTTGCGGAGTGTATGGAGGAGTAAGCTGAGAGAGAATTCCATTCTCTTTTAAGTAATCCGGGAACTCAGCACTTAAATATTCACCACCTCGATCAGATCTCAGTGTTTTGATACTTTTGCCTGTTTGTTTTTCTACTACATTCTTATATTCCTGGAATTTTCCAAAGGCTTCGGATTTATGTTTCATTAAGAAGATATATCCGTACCTTGAAAAGTCATTCGTAAAAGTAATGAAGTAAAAATAACCGCTTCGCGCATGCGTAGACATTGGACGGCACACGTCGCTGTGTACGAGTCCCAAGAGCTCGCTCGCTCTTACTCCGTGTCCAGTGAACGGAGTCTTTGTCATCTTTCCTTTGAGACAGGATTGAAAAGTTGCATATGATTGATATTCGAACGGATCCAAATATCCTTCTGTATGTAACTTCGTCAACCTTCTCTCATTGATGTGACCCAGTTTACAATGCCATAAGAAAGCCTGATTTGTTTCCGGAAACTTTCTTTTGTGTGTATTCTGGACATTGAAAATCTTTGGTTGGTTTAATACGTATATACCATTGCTTAATGTACCTGACCCAATCAAAACTTGATTAAGGTGAATGTTCAAAACATTACTTACAAATGCAAATTCATAACCTTCTTTAGATAATAAAGATACAGATTTGATATTACAGGTTGCATTGGGTATAAAATAACAATCACGTAAAACCAAAACATGTCCATCTGACATTCCCAGGTGATAGTCTCCCACGGACTCAGCATCCATGCCAGCTCCGTTTGCAACTCTGAGGATCATATCACCTGCCTTCAAAACCCTACGCTTTCTCAGTGCCTGCAAATAATTACAGATATAAGATCCTGATCCGGTATCCAGTACCCAGGAAGTAGAGTTTATTGATAGACAATTTTCATTAACATACACATCTGAAGCTGAAGCCGCAACTTGCTTCAGATCCTGGTTTCTGGCCTTCCAAGCCCTGCAATCCTTTTTCCAGTGTCCACTCTTGTGATAGTAAAAGCATTCTTCCTTTCCCACAAGCTTTCCTGCTACCTTTGTTTCCTTTGCCGTTCCTTTCGTATCCACTTTACTAACACCGCCCCTTGGTTTGGTGGGGGTTTTCTTCTTCTTTCCCTTGGCTTTCGCCTTGGACCTAGAAGAGGAAGATCCTCCTACAAACAAAGTGGATGTTTCCCTACTTTTCTGTAGGGTGCCCTCTGCACTCCTCAGCATGTTGAGGAGTTCTAAAAGTTCAACTTCTTTTTCTTGCAAGTTGAAGTTCAGGATAAACTGGTCGTAAGTTGAAGGAAGGGACTGGAGAATCAAGTCCGTGTAGAGCTCGTTCTCTAACGTGGTCCCAAGGTCCGCGAGCTCCCCAATGAAGCCAATCATCTTAAGCACGTGTTCCGCTACCGATGATCTAACGACCAATCTACCTGAAAACAGCTTTTTCGAGACTTCGTATCTGGCGATACGGGATTTCTCTCCATACAGTTCTTTTGTATGGAGAAATATGGATTCAAGGTCCATATTCTCGTGCCTCCTCTGGTGTTCATTGTCCATAGAGGCAAGCACGAGGCACTTGGCCTTCGCGCAGTCGATTTCCCAGGTCTTATGGATTTCCTTATCCGCGACGCTGGTTTTGGAACCTGGGACAGGGGGAGCTTTGGTGGTAAGGAGATACCCCAACTTGTCATAAGTGATTGCCATTTTGACATTCCTGAGCCAATCTTTATAGTTTGGCCCTGTCAGTATGTTTTTATCTAGTAGTAACTTAAGTCCGGTCATGATACTTGGTCGCTGCAATTAGAAGAGAGAGAAGAAACACTATATCATGATGCTCTTGCAAGTTTAGAGTGGTTTTTAATTTGTCTAAACAGGATGGCTCCCACTGTCTATCGAATCCTTCCTCAAACCAAAAAGGAAGAATTAGTCGGGATCAATCTCACCGTACAATACTTGCTTAACCGTTCAGCCAGGCCAGTGTTGGTACTTCCATGGAGGTTTTCCAACGCTTTCGCGAAGTTCCTTAATTAAATAACCTCTTTTTCCTGGGGGCGTAGCCCCGCTAACACCTTTCTAGACACCTACTAGGTTTATAGCATTGATCGTAAAGTGAGAAATTTCCCGATGAGTAGCATATACTTACAGTAGGATCGGGATCCAAATATCATCGCGTGATAAAACTGATGGAATCCTACCAGAATCATCACACTCCAAATGGTATGCAGCGCTAGCAAGTTTCAGTTTCTTTTGAAACTCCTGATGTGAATTTTTTCCCCATGCTCTTATGACCTTGACTTTGGCCAACAAATCATAAGTCACATGTCAAGTTCTACCCGTCATTCTCCAGGTTAATTTGAACCCACCCGTACCTACCCTTGACTTTGGCCAACAAGGCAGTACGACTGTCCCAAACCAACACATCTATCTATGCTGCTGTAACACCTTAGAATGTGTTTTGTAGCTAATTATATTTTAAATGATAGTTTTTAATTAAAAGTTTACCAAATTAAGTCTTAAATATTTTATCTTATTTAATGTGTATTTTAATAGAATTTTGTTAGGCACACACACACTTGTGCATGTTAACTAGACTTGTTTTTGGGGTTAAACCATGTTTAGCTAGCATGAAGGGTTAACCAATTTGTATTAAGTGTTTTGGGTTTTAATTATTGTTTAAGTGTTTTGTGTTTATTAGTTGCATGGTGGTTTTTAAAATGAAAATGAATTTTTTTGAAAAAGGGTTTTGTTTTGTATGGTTGACTTGGAGAGAGAGAGAGAGAGCATGGGCATTATGACCTTGCCCATGCCTCATTTAATGAGGAAGAGAAAGAGAGGGGGAGGTCTTGGATGTTTGCTCCCACTCTCCTCTCACTTTCCTACCCTCATTCTCTCACTCTCACCTACACACACACTCACACAGAGAGAGAGAGGCAGTGGCAGCAGAAGCAAGCTGCCTCAGCAGCAGCAGCAACAGAGAGAGAGAGAGAGAGAGAGAGCAGCAGCCGCAGCAGCAACAACATCATCATCATCATCATCATCATCATCATCATCTTCGGCAGCAGCATCAGCAACAACAACATCAAACAACAACAACTACAACAACAGCAATAGCAGAAGCAGCAGCAAGAAGCAACAGCAAGCACCAAGTGCAGCCCTTCCCCTTCACTTCTTCACCTTCCTGCAGCTCCCTAGGGTCAAGAGTGAGGTATATTTCCTAACTTGATTCCCTAGTTAGCTTAGATTGTGTAGTTTTGCTTCGGTTATCGGATTTTAGTGCGTTTTAGTGTGATATGGGGTAATTTGTGAGATTCTTGTGCAACGATGTGAGTTGTGGTTTCAGTAGCTTGTTAGTGAGTTAGTGAGGCCATTGTAACCTAGTCCAACCCCTATTACGCTAAAATACCACCGATTTCACGATTCGATGCAAAATATCGTATTTGTGCCAGATTTTAGGATATGGTGATCTGCTTTTACTGAATGAGTTTTTGATAGTTTGAAACAACTTCAGAATGTTGTGCAGGGTTTTTGGGGTATGTGTGTGAAGTTCGAGCCCAGTCCACCGGCTTTTGCCCGGCGGTCCTTCATTGTCGGCCCGGCGACGCCGGCCTCCCCTCCCCATTTTGAGTTGGGTTTTGTGCAGGGTAGTTCCTTGGGGTGTTTTGCAGTGTTTGGTCTTGTTGAATTTGTGGGATTTCTTCCAGGTAAAAATCTGGGAGTTGTTTCCCTTTTGTTGGGGTGTGGGTTTAGTGTGACATGCATGCTTGTTTTGGTCTGGTGCGTGCTACGCATCGTAGCGCGTCGGGGTGGTTCTTGGTTCAGCACACACGTGTATTAGCGTGTCGCTTTTGTGTTTAGTTGTGTTTGCGCGATACGCGCGATACGTGAGTGGGTTCGGTGATCCAGCGTATCGCGGCGTGTCGCGATGGTTTCTAGACGCGTACACACACGATTCAGCGTATCGTGCACACGCGCGCTTAGTTCGCGACGCGAGTTTCTCGTTTCGTTTCGATATCGCGTTTCGCGGGATATTTGGCTTATATGTGATTTCCATGTCTTATTTGCAGGGTTGCAGACAGGGACTACAGACATCACTACAGAGGGAGCAGACGGTAGGATTCACCCAGCGTGGAGTGTAGGTGAGTAGATATAACATCTACAGGGGAATCGCCCGCATGGCGTTATGCGTCTGGGCTAGGATTCAATTTCCTGTCGCACTTTCTACGTCATTGTAGAATTGCGCATTTACTGCATTTCCTAGATATAGCTATATACTGTGACTAGCAGCCGTAGGACACTGCACACATTATTGACGGTTCATGTTGCACGAGCACGGATTGCATGCTACACACACACCGTCAATAATTGCCATGTCACACACTACCCCTTATAGCTACCATTGCTTGACCCACTTGACATCTAGTTTATCGGTATACCTATAGTGTATCATACCTTTAGTGATAGGTATATTTTCACTTGAGATACAGCTACAGGTATACCTCCTACATATTTTACCTATACCGGGAGGGATTTCCTACATATGTTACTTATACCCAGGGGGGTATACGACATCAGTTCCTATAGGTAGATACCTATACTTTGCTACACCTGTACGTTAGATACATATTCAGTGGTTGTCGCATATTCATTACTGATGTTACTTAGCTGTACCTTACCATGATTTCGCATACATCTGGTTCAGCTATGTACTTATGTTTACCTGCTCGCATTCAGATATATCGCATACTTCTATTCCTGTATTTATGCATTGTTTTATCTGGATTTCATATGATGTTTTCGGGATTTGGGAACTGCGGGAGTTCATGAAATTATGCATACATGTAACAACCCGGTTTCCTTGATATGATATTTCGAGCGTCCCCCATGAGTTTTATCGGTGCTGATTCTATACTCCATACGAGGTGTGGTTGCCGTATGAGAGTACATGGTGGGGCCCGGTATGGTTCCCCTCGGCAAGAAGATCGATGGGTTTGCCGATTGAGCCTGGAGGCGGGCGAGTACCTACCGGTGATTGTTTGGACCTGGCAGTTGCCTGGAGGCTACTGGCCAGAGTAGAGAGATGGATGCGGGACGACCTGTACTGTCGAGGCCGAGGGCCGACACTGCAGACGGACCCCGTGGGCTGTCCGGACCGACGGAGCCCCATATACGAGGATTTCTGTGTCGATGCTTGGCACATGGTTTCATGATATTTCTTTAACCCCCTTTTTGTATATATAACAGGGGACTTAGCCGTTGTTATATATACCCTTACACCAATATTAGTGGAATGGGACGCTAATATATGTGTATTGCCCCCATCATATTTATTCTGTACATATATTTATCTTTAGGATGTTAGAAACTTACTTGAGATTGGACTTGGGATACTAGGTGATTCATTGGGACTTGGGCATTGGATTACCTATGTGATTGGTGACTTGTACATTCGAGATATAGGAGATTACTCAACATTGTACATTGAGGAGATGTGAGACTTATTTGATGTGAGTGCCCAATGTGGGGCCTGGTTTGAGGATTTGGGGATTGGAGTATCTTAGTGGATTGTGATCCTGCCACGACGTCAGGTTTCCGTGGAAAATGACATATTCCACCTACACCTCACCATTACCTACCTTATGCACAGATTCATATATTGGCAGTACTTGTAGTGTACCCTTATGATAGTTGCATATTTGCTTTCTCATATCTCTATTGCATAGACATTGCATACCACTATCATGCCATCATTGCTTCACTTATTGATCGTACCTGCTAGTGTACCCTCTTTATCTCAGCATTTCATGACATATTGTTACTACTGTAATCGCATATCTTAGATTCATGCTGTACGTGCATTCCTGCGATTACCTGCATATGTTTTATACTATTCACGAGTTGGCAACTCACCCCCGTTGTGCCACAGGTGTTTCAGGTTATTCCCCAGAGTAGTCGAGGCAGGCTATTCCCCTATCCAGCTATCCAGCTACCATCTTTTGCTACAGATACCGCATCAGCTCACAGTACCATTTTGCATAGGTGGGTTAGACGGTTATCTGTATTATATTTTGTACCCTCGTTGTATTGTACTCTCCATCTACTGTTGTATTATTGACATAGAGACTTGGTGAGGACGTTATGTGTATTATGGTGGATTTGATGTCTTTGTATATACAGCTTCTATCTCTACTGTTATTATTTTCTGTTGTATTCATCGTGGCTGGTTTCTACAAATGGATGTTGCTAAAATTTTAAAGAAAGAAAGTAAAGACTTTTAAAGAATTTGGGTTGCGATTTTCAAATGTTTCAAAACTTATATTATCTTTTCCGTATTTTTATGGTTTAGATTTCTGGGTTTTGGCTTTCTTTTACTACGTTGCGTCTTTAGGCGTTGCGTAGTATTAGGGCCGTCACGGGCCATTCTTGGGTCGTGACAAAGTTGGTATCAGAGCGTTAGGTTTTACCTTTCGGAGTGTAGGATGACCTTAGTATGATGGAGTAGGTAGCTTAAGCAGAGTAACGTAGTGTGTGTATGTCTGCAGCATACTCACAGCGCGGTACCTTGCATTAAGTGACCTAAGTACAAGATTGCTTGACATTCCTTCCTTGATGATTCATATCCTTGAGATCCGATTTCCTCATTCTTATCGAATCTCATCTTATATCTATTTATAGCCTTGCCGCCGATGACTATGGGGACTCAGAGCGATGCAGCGAGGGCCGAGGTCAGGGATAGCTCGGGTGAGACGAGTACTGACCAGGATGGCACTCTAGTTGCACAGGTGCAGACGGATCAGCCTACGACCTATACCATGGATAGACTTTTGGTAGAGATGCAGGAGTTCCGCCAGACGATGAGTTCTTTAGTTGACGTAGTTCGGGAGCTCCGACAGGAGGTTGTCACCCCTGTTACTCAGCTGTCCCTTACGATCAGCATGCAGCAGTCCGTCACCTATTTAGCACCAGTGGTTGCAGTTCCAGTTGACGAGGCACACATTCCAGAGGCTCAGAGAGTTCCAGGACAGTGGAGGACTCGTACCAGCGTACCAGCCCAGAGACAGAGGTTTGGTCGTCGAGACAGATTTCGTGGCCACTACGGGAGTAGCAGAGGCTTGGGACGAGGACAATCGTTCAGCTCTCATCCCCAGGATGGTCAGCAGTCAGCACGTGGATGTTTTCGATGCGGAAGCCTTCAGCACTTCGTCAGGGATTGTTCCTTAGCACCTCGTCATGATCGTTTTCGGAGAGGCCGTGGACGTGGAAGATTTGTTCAGAGGGCTCAGGATACCAGAGGAGTTCATCCAGCTGCGAGTAGAGTGCAGACACAGGAGTTTGCTTCTACTCATCTGGACGTGCAGACGTCCAATGTGGAGTTTTCAGGTACCCTCGAGTTATATTTTCTCTTGTTACATTGTTTGTTTCTTGCTTGTATCGTGGTTGGGTAGATTAGTCGTAGTTGTTTTAACTTCTGTCAGCGATTCTTTGAGTGCGCGACACGTATTCCAGCTTTGTGCCAAGCAGATAGGAGATAAAGATTTCGTCCGTCGTTTTGATCCTTCTAGAGATGTTGGATTTGACGTTCTCCTGGGCACGGACTGGTCAGCTACGTGTTGGGCGTCTGTGGACTACCGTGTGGAAACAAGTTAGGTTTTGTTTTCCCCGGCAAGTCAATTCTTGTTGTGCAGGTGGATAGTTGGGCCGCCTCTCACAGCTTGAATTCAGCCTTTTTCGCTAGTCGGCTACTGAGGAGATGGCGTGGATTCTTGGCGTTCATTCGTGATACCGGAGCCACCGTGGGATTGTTGGACCGGGTTCTTTTCGTGCGAGAGTTTTCCGACGTTGTTCCAGATGAGCCGGCGAAGCTGAGGGAGCTTAAGGATCAGCTGCAGAGTTTTGGTTTGGGGAGTTTTGTGCGTCTGAGTGTTTCGCTTTTGGAAACTCCTATTTCTGTTCGTCGAGGGGGAAAGACGGCAGTTTAGGGTTGTGTATCGACGGATCGTCAATTGAACCGGCTTACGGTGCGGATAGGTATCCTTCACCTTGCCGTGGCGATTTCTTCGATCAGCTCCAGAGTGCGAGGCATTTTTCTAAGTGTGCTTGGGATCAGGTCATCATTATTGCGGATTCGGAGTGATGGCATTTCGAAGACTGCCTTATGCGTGCTACGGGCTTGTGTGTTTCGGTGAGTCGTTGGATTCCCTGATGCCCTAGCAGCATTCGTAGATATGATGAACCAGTTTTCTTCAGGCCGTTCCTCGACCAGTTTCTATTGTATTATTTACGACACTCTGGTCTACTTAATGTGTTTTGAGGGACAGGAGTAACACTTGAGGATTGTTATGCAGATGCTGGGAGAGCGCCAGCAGTTTGCTAAATTCTCGGAGTGTTTCTTCAGGCTTGTTTGTGTTGACTCCTAGGTCTTGTAGTCGCGGGAGACGGTTCCGTATGGTTCCGAGGGAGATCGTGGCCGTACAGCTTAAGCCTAGACTTGTGTGCAGGACGAAGATCCGCAGATTGTTGGGCTTAGCAGGTTTTGCCGCCGTTTCATGCAGGATTGCTAGAGTAGTGCTGCACCGTCGACTGAATTGACCAAAAAGGAGGTTTCTTTTCTTTGAACTGAGGCACGTGTACAGAGTCTTCAGCAGTTGAAGATTCAGTTAACAGCTGCATCAGTTCTTCCTTTGCTTTTGGTTCGGGCGACTTTGTTGTTTAACTGTAATGTTTCTTGTGTGGGCTCGAGTGTGTACTGAGGTGACACTATAGAGTTATCGCTTTTGCTTCCCTACATTTGGAGGAAGTACGAGGAGGATATTCCACTCATGATCTGGAGATGGCCGCGGTGGTTTTGCGTTGGAGATTTGGAGACACTACTTGCTTGAGAGTCGTGTCAGATTTTCCACGAACCACTAGAGCTTAATGTACATCTTCCTGCAGCGGATTTTGATTGTTGTGATGGTCTTCTGCAGATTTACAGTTTTTGTGTGATCGTTGAGTATAGCTTAGTTCGTCTCTACGGAGAGGACAGCTTGCTCATGTCCGCGCCCGACCACCTTTCATAAAATCGTTTTCGCGAGACACTGCCCGTCGAAGCTCGTACGTCAGAGGTACTTGAGCATATTCGGCTGGGTAATGATCCAGAAACCTTAAATTGTGACAATGATGTGCTAAGTTAAGGATGCGTTTGGGTACCTGGTTTCATCGGGTAGAGACGTAAAATCCTAGAGCGTGCACATCTGTCAACTCTCTGTATTCATTCAAGTTCCACCAGCTTTGGCGTGACTTGTGAGATAGTTACAAGTGGACAGGAATGCAAGGAGAAGTTTCAGGTTTCGTTTCAAGTGTCTGTCTTGTTGTGTGCTTTGGGTCGAGCATCTGAGGCCGGCTGGAGAGTTGCAACCTTTTACCGTTCCGAAGCAGGAATGGGAGCAGATCTCCATGATTTCGTTATGGTTTCTACCCAGGTTTGGATAGGGTGTGATTCCATTCGGATTCTGGTCATCCGGTTATACTCAGCTTGCTCAGTGGTTTTGTTAAATTTGTGTGTTTGTTGTTTTGTCTGGTCGTCAGCAGCTTGGGATTGTCACTCGCCATCGTTAGGGTTCTCCTACGATAGCTGTTATCAGGAGACGCTCTAATTGGCCACCCTTAGGCTTAAGGGTTAGGTCGTGTCGATCGCCAGCCTGTTGTTTTCTGACTCTGCGTAGGTAGGATTTTGGACCCCAGCTATGTCTAGAGAATTCGGAGATAGTCCAGTTGTGTTCAGGTCAGGATGAGAACTGTCCATTGCAAACAGATGTCTTATGCGACTGTGTTGGTCGCAGACTTGAGTGCGCAGTGGCACATCATGTATTCCTACGGACCTTCCGATGAATGACGTGTTGGATTTTGGGAAGCTTATCCCAGGATTTTAGGTCCATTTAGATCCGACAAGCGAGTTAGTTTCGTTGCCTTTAATTTGGCACTTCCGCCCAGATTATTGGATTTTCACCCATATTCCTTGCGATGATACTTTACAATTACCTTCTTGACCTTTCTCACATGTTTGCACCAGACCTTCTAGCTGGACGCGATCTTTCGTTCACCAGCAGCCATGTGTGTTAATGGCTCGACAGGTGGAGAAACGTCGGTCAAATGTCGTGCCATCTGTGAAGGGTTTTCTCGGGCGTAGCCGTGTAGTGAGATAGTCACTTGGGAGGCTGCGAGCGAGATTTGAGGATTTTAATCTTCTCTTTGAAGGTACACGTAAAGGTATATTCTTAAATTCGGGGACGAATTTCTTTTAAGGGGGGGAGATTGTAACACCTTAGAATGTGTTTTGTAGCTAATTATATTTTAAATGATAGTTTTTAATTAAAAGTTTACCAAATTAAGTCTTAAATATTTTATCTTATTTAATGTGTATTTTAATAGAATTTTGTTAGGCACACACACACTTGTGCATGTTAACTAGACTTGTTTTTGGGGTTAAACCATGTTTAGCTAGCATGAAGGGTTAACCAATTTGTATTAAGTGTTTTGGGTTTTAATTATTGTTTAAGTGTTTTGTGTTTATTAGTTGCATGGTGGTTTTTAAAATGAAAATGAATTTTTTTGAAAAAGGGTTTTGTTTTGTATGGTTGACTTGGAGAGAGAGAGAGAGAGCATGGGCATTATGACCTTGCCCATGCCTCATTTAATGAGGAAGAGAAAGAGAGGGGGAGGTCTTGGATGTTTGCTCCCACTCTCCTCTCACTTTCCTACCCTCATTCTCTCACTCTCACCTACACACACACTCACACAGAGAGAGAGAGACAGTGGCAGCAGAAGCAAGCTGCCTCAGCAGCAGCAGCAACAGAGAGAGAGAGAGAGAGAGAGAGCAGCAGCCGCAGCAGCAACAACATCATCATCATCATCATCATCATCATCATCATCATCTTCGGCAGCAGCATCAGCAACAACAACATCAAACAACAACAACTACAACAACAGCAATAGCAGAAGCAGCAGCAAGAAGCAACAGCAAGCACCAAGTGCAGCCCTTCCCCTTCACTTCTTCACCTTCCTGCAGCTCCCTAGGGTCAAGAGTGAGGTATATTTCCTAACTTGATTCCCTAGTTAGCTTAGATTGTGTAGTTTTGCTTCGGTTATCGGATTTTAGTGCGTTTTAGTGTGATATGGGGTAATTTGTGAGATTCTTGTGCAACGATGTGAGTTGTGGTTTCAGTAGCTTGTTAGTGAGTTAGTGAGGCCATTGTAACCTAGTCCAACCCCTATTACGCTAAAATACCACCGATTTCACGATTCGATGCAAAATATCGTATTTGTGCCAGATTTTAGGATATGGTGATCTGCTTTTACTGAATGAGTTTTTGATAGTTTGAAACAACTTCAGAATGTTGTGCAGGGTTTTTGGGGTATGTGTGTGAAGTTCGAGCCCAGTCCACCGGCTTTTGCCCGGCGGTCCTTCATTGTCGGCCCGGCGACGCCGGCCTCCCCTCCCCATTTTGAGTTGGGTTTTGTGCAGGGTAGTTCCTTGGGGTGTTTTGCAGTGTTTGGTCTTGTTGAATTTGTGGGATTTCTTCCAGGTAAAAATCTGGGAGTTGTTTCCCTTTTGTTGGGGTGTGGGTTTAGTGTGACATGCATGCTTGTTTTGGTCTGGTGCGTGCTACGCATCGTAGCGCGTAGGGGTGGTTCTTGGTTCAGCACACACGTATATTAGCGTGTCGCTTTTGTGTTTAGTTGTGTTTGCGCGATACGCGCGATACGTGAGTGGGTTCGGTGATCCAGCGTATCGCGGCGTGTCGCGATGGTTTCTAGACGCGTACACACACGATTCAGCGTATCGTGCACACGCGCGCTTAGTTCGCGACGCGAGTTTCTCGTTTCGTTTCGATATCGCGTTTCGCGGGATATTTGGCTTATATGTGATTTCCATGTCTTATTTGCAGGGTTGCAGACAGGGACTACAGACATCACTACAGAGGGAGCAGACGGTAGGATTCACCCAGCGTGGAGTGTAGGTGAGTAGATATAACATCTACAGGGGAATCGCCCGCATGGCGTTATGCGTCTGGGCTAGGATTCAATTTCCTGTCGCACTTTCTACGTCATTGTAGAATTGCGCATTTACTGCATTTCCTAGATATAGCTATATACTGTGACTAGCAGCCGTAGGACACTGCACACATTATTGACGGTTCATGTTGCACGAGCACGGATTGCATGCTACACACACACCGTCAATAATTGCCATGTCACACACTACCCCTTATAGCTACCATTGCTTGACCCACTTGACATCTAGTTTATCGGTATACCTATAGTGTATCATACCTTTAGTGATAGGTATATTTTCACTTGAGATACAGCTACAGGTATACCTCCTACATATTTTACCTATACCGGGAGGGATTTCCTACATATGTTACTTATACCCAGGGGGGTATACGACATCAGTTCCTATAGGTAGATACCTATACTTTGCTACACCTGTACGTTAGATACATATTCAGTGGTTGTCGCATATTCATTACTGATGTTACTTAGCTGTACCTTACCATGATTTCGCATACATCTGGTTCAGCTATGTACTTATGTTTACCTGCTCGCATTCAGATATATCGCATACTTCTATTCCTGTATTTATGCATTGTTTTATCTGGATTTCATATGATGTTTTCGGGATTTGGGAACTGCGGGAGTTCATGAAATTATGCATACATGTAACAACCCGGTTTCCTTGATATGATATTTCGAGCGTCCCCCATGAGTTTTATCGGTGCTGATTCTATACTCCATACGAGGTGTGGTTGCCGTATGAGAGTACATGGTGGGGCCCGGTATGGTTCCCCTCGGCAAGAAGATCGATGGGTTTGCCGATTGAGCCTGGAGGCGGGCGAGTACCTACCGGTGATTGTTTGGACCTGGCAGTTGCCTGGAGGCTACTGGCCAGAGTAGAGAGATGGATGCGGGACGACCTGTACTGTCGAGGCCGAGGGCCGACACTGCAGACGGACCCCGTGGGCTGTCCGGACCGACGGAGCCCCATATACGAGGATTTCTGTGTCGATGCTTGGCACATGGTTTCATGATATTTCTTTAACCCCCTTTTTGTATATATAACAGGGGACTTAGCCGTTGTTATATATACCCTTACACCAATATTAGTGGAATGGGACGCTAATATATGTGTATTGCCCCCATCATATTTATTCTGTACATATATTTATCTTTAGGATGTTAGAAACTTACTTGAGATTGGACTTGGGATACTAGGTGATTCATTGGGACTTGGGCATTGGATTACCTATGTGATTGGTGACTTGTACATTCGAGATATAGGAGATTACTCAACATTGTACATTGAGGAGATGTGAGACTTATTTGATGTGAGTGCCCAATGTGGGGCCTGGTTTGAGGATTTGGGGATTGGAGTATCTTAGTGGATTGTGATCCTGCCACGACGTCAGGTTTCCGTGGAAAATGACATATTCCACCCTACACCTCACCATTACCTACCTTATGCACAGATTCATATATTGGCAGTACTTGTAGTGTACCCTTATGATAGTTGCATATTTGCTTTCTCATATCTCTATTGCATAGACATTGCATACCACTATCATGCCATCATTGCTTCACTTATTGATCGTACCTGCTAGTGTACCCTCTTTATCTCAGCATTTCATGACATATTGTTACTACTGTAATCGCATATCTTAGATTCATGCTGTACGTGCATTCCTGCGATTACCTGCATATGTTTTATACTATTCACGAGTTGGCAACTCACCCCCGTTGTGCCACAGGTGTTTCAGGTTATTCCCCAGAGTAGTCGAGGCAGGCTATTCCCCTATCCAGCTATCCAGCTACCATCTTTTGCTACAGATACCGCATCAGCTCACAGTACCATTTTGCATAGGTGGGTTAGACGGTTATCTGTATTATATTTTGTACCCTCGTTGTATTGTACTCTCCATCTACTGTTGTATTATTGACATAGAGACTGGGTGAGGACGTTATGTGTATTATGGTGGATTTGATGTCTTTGTATATACAGCTTCTATCTCTACTGTTATTATTTTCTGTTGTATTCATCGTGGCTGGTTTCTACAAATGGATGTTGCTAAAATTTTAAAGAAAGAAAGTAAAGACTTTTAAAGAATTTGGGTTGCGATTTTCAAATGTTTCAAAACTTATATTATCTTTTCCGTATTTTTATGGTTTAGATTTCTGGGTTTTGGCTTTCTTTTACTACGTTGCGTCTTTAGGCGTTGCGTAGTATTAGGGCCGTCACGGGTCATTCTTGGGTCGTGACAGCTGCACATGAATACCAATAGCTACCAATCACTATGCCTTGACTTTGGCCAACAAACATAGCTTGAATACTATTGACTATCTATGTGAAACGACGGATGGCTACGAATGGTTTTGGCGAAACTGCGAACGTAGTGAACTTGATATAATCGATGGAACAGATAGCTTTTAAAAGGAATGGCTTAAGCTCCGCGTTTAAAAGTTGTTTTTGAAAAGAAACCGAGTGGTTTTGAAAGTGTTCCAACGACTCTATTTTGGTTTATTTTCTTGCATTAATTTAATGCGTCCCATCATTTAATCCTACCATTGCAAAAAACAACGAAAATATGACGTACGCTTATGCCATCCGCATTCTCCACGGGGTCCCGTCATCACCCGTTAGGTTACTTAACTAACGACAGAGCGGGGACTGGACTAGCGCGGATGCAAAACATAAGCAACACCTAAATAGATATCTACATATAGATATATACATTCGTCAGATGCAATGATAGCCATTCCAGATCACAGATGAATACATTGGATATACTAGGAATCCACGTTTCGTTCGAGCCTGCAACGAAAAGCGGATTACACGGTCGCGATGAATAGACAATACCCCACCCTAGACCCCTACGGGTGCGTCAAACTACCCGCCAAGTACCCGAAGCGAAGCAACCTCCCTCAACAACGTGAGTAGGACACTCGGCACTTCGAGGTACCCGGTAGTTTGTGCACCCCACCTTGGGTCGATCCTAGGAGCAAAAACAGTAAACGAAATTATACAATGACGGCTACAACCCCATCCCGGTTGTACGGCCATACAAATAATATTACATCAATTACAAATTACATGAATTGAAAGAAAAAGAAAACTCTCATCTCACAACCCCCGGCTATTCATCCGCGACAATCCAACGAATTCATATACACATACCATCAACATTACAGATCACAGATATGTTTAACCCCCACTAATCGACGTATAGCGATTAGCAGACGTTCAATACATATATCACATCACAGATATAACCCATTAGCCAAAGTCTAGAGAAGTTCGATCAAAATACGGATTTGTAACGGCCCCAAAAACAAATTTGTTCTCTGGAAAATCTGGGCAGAAACAAACCATCCTAAAAATCCTAAAACATCAATATAAGAACACTGCAGGAGAAACGGCCCACGGCCGAGTCAACTCGGTCGCGGATCCGCGGCAAGAGCATGCTCTTGCCGCGGTTCCGCTGTGAGTTGGTCGACTCGCTGGGTCGTTTTTGTTGGGTGTTCTTTAAAAACCCTAAGCCGATTTTTAGTACATGATTTATTATTTTTTGAGCAGAGAATAAAAATCGGCAGAAAGTTGATATTTTTGACGTGTTTTGCGATTTTTTGTCCGATCGAAATTCTAGATATTTTGCTAACATGCTAGGGTGTGTTTAGCTAGGCTCTGATACCACTGTAAGTCCACGTTACCTCTCCCGGTTTTTTCGGGCTTGCGGAAATGGTGAAAAACGATTTTTCGGGTCATGGTAACATGGACTAGAAAACCCGGATCTTTGCTAAACAATACACAAGAAACTAACAAGAGATTTACCTACGCGGTTAGGGGGTTATACCTTTACTTGAACTCCTTCTCTTGGACTCTTTGTGGTGGTCGGATGGTTCTCTCCTCGTCGCCTTCTCTTGCCGAAGATGGATCCACCTGAGGGTCTCTACCTTGAGCTTCTTCCTCGAACTTGAGAAAACTATAGTCTCCGGCTTGCTAGACCTTCAACCTTAGGATGAGTAGAGAGTGGCTTTGGTGTTTTATCTCCAAGGAAATGTTTCTCAACACATGAGATGAATTTTCCTTGAGCTAGAGGAAGTGGAAGAAGAAAGGATGAGAGAGAATGAATATGAGAGAATGATTATAGTTTAACAACCATAACCAATATAGGTGAATTAATCTAATTAATAATATTAATTAAAATGAAAAAGGTGATTGTTGGTTTGATAAGACCATTATCATTTCACATTAAATGTTTTTGCAAAGATCAAAGAGCATCTTTGGAGTGAAATGATGATGGTCAATGTTTCAACCTTGGTTAACAAGTCTACCTTGGTCAACAAGTCAACAACCCTAACCATAACCCAATTTCATTTAATTAATATTATTAATTGATATTTCACATATTCATTAGGGTTTGGAAAAAGACAACTGTCAACTGTGCATACACACCCTTTCCAAAACCTTAATGAAAATCCTCTTCCTCCGCCTTTAAACAACTGTGCATACACACCCGCATTCGTGTTCCGAGGAACACGAATATAATGAGATAAAACTAACCCCAAAACATATACTAGGATCTTGCTCAAACCAGAGCCCGCTAGTAATGACTGTCCGGACACCAAACGTGCACAAGTGCGCGGATGTGAACGAACCCCGTCGCAAGACCATGCGACCTCTACTCTGTTTTGCCCAAAGGCGAATAACCCTCTGTGTGGGACTATAATGACTCGACACTACGCTGGCAGTGGGTTTAAGCACAGACCGCAAGCGGAACTAGCTGTACGTAACGGTCCCCAGGTAGATGCCGATGAGAAGACTGATGAGGTGAACTCATCTGAACTCCTACTGAGCCTGTATATGACAATCTCCGTACAGTCCAGTCTATTCGTCTAAGAATATCGCATGGCAGGCCTAGGGGGCGGTAAACGTCAGTCCCTTAATAACGGTACAAGTCATGTCGAAGTGTAGCCCAGAACACCCTGAGATAACACTGGAAATCTACTAGTATATTTCGCTTGCCCTGGCCAGGGACTTTGTGTAATGGCTCTCCTAGACACAGCGTGATATCAACCCCCAATACCGGGAGAGACGAATCCTGTCTAACCGTCACTGCCTCCAAATGCTTCGGGACTGCATCCAACTACTACCTGTTTGCACGACTCCTTTGAGCCATGGTAGGGTAGTAATCTAAGTACAGTGGGAACACACTCGAGGCGAAGTGACAGTGTCAAGTCAGCGGACTAAGCTGTACTCATGTCACCTGGGAACTGATAACCGACGATAGGTATAGTACCAACCAACAGTTCCCGACGAGTCCTATCCAGTGTACTCGTAACCTAATGATCACCCGCATACTATCTCGAGTACGACGTACTGACGGCTGTGGGACAGACCGTCTCCCCTGCTGGGATGAGAAGCGCATACGCTTGTCTACTCCGGAGTATCTATGCCCTGTCTCGATAGTCCTATGACTAGGGACCTGCATAAGGATGTGCTTGTGGATTACCCAGCCCCTACGAGTGTGACTGCCATCACAACGCTGGTAATCAAGCAAAGATCCTAAGGGCTCCACTAATGTGTATAGGTGATATACTAAAATAAACACATGTACACATTAAAGTAGAAACAAACCAAGTAGCATACTACTATTTTGAGCAAGATTGTCTATACAACTGTGAATATCCCAAGCTTCCATTAAGTAATATACAAACTAGTATGATACAGTAATGGCCTCTAGGGCATATACATTAACACAACCATGATAACCATTATGTATGCATGTATGTGTGCATGCACATCCTATGTTCATGAATGAGAATGAATGCATACATGCATGCATACAACATAAAGACAAGAAAGGATTTCAAGTGAGAAACTAATGGTTAATGATAAATCAACACTTGATTTAGCAACCCGGTCGTATCACATACGACCCAACCAAAAGCAAGCCGTCCGATTAACATACAGTATCTCATACACGCATTTTAACCGGGTCCACGCGCATATCGCATATGCGCACCATATCGTTTCGCATGGAATAGGTACTCCATTGTGGGACTCTAAGACTCGTCAATACATCGGCAGTGGGTGATGATCATATCAAGCACCCCCAAGCCGCAAGCGGCCAGCTAAACGTAACGGCCACCTGGGTATTGAGCGATCAGAAGAAAACAAGCAAACCTGTTACAACTCCCGTCGAGCCAACCAGCAACACTACCGTATAGTCTGGTCACTTCGTCAGATATGCTGCATATCGAGTCTAGGGATGGTAACGTGGACCCTAATAACTCAATAAGTCATGCCGATGAATGGTCTATAACAGATCGAGAAAGTACTGATAACACTTATCAGTAAATCTCAACAGCCCTGGCTAGGGACTTACTGATATAGCCAATCGAGCACAGCATAGCATCAACCCCCAATACCGGGAGAGACGAAACCCCTCCTATCGCTCATCGCCTTTGTGTGTCTCGGGAATGTACCCAATGGCCGCCTGTTTGTATGACTCAATAGAGCCGTGGTAGGGTGGTAATCAAAGTACAGTGGGAGAACACACAAGACTCTATGACGATCTCGGGTCTACAGACTAACCTGCACCAGTGTCACCTGAGAACTGCTATCCGACGATAGATATAATTTCATATAGGAGTTCTCGGTGAGTCCGTCCAGTGTACCCAGTCATCACTGAGCACCCGTATACGATCTCGATGTCAAACATCGATGAATGTGGGAACATCCATCACCCATCATATGGGTCTAGTATCATATACGCTAGTCTACTCTGGTATATCGATGCCCCGTCTCGATACACCTACGACTAGGGACATTCCAGGATATGCTTATAAACTACAGATGTCCCACTAATATGATCTCTATCATAATCACAGTAGTCAGGTCTATATCCTCAGGGCTTTATCAACATTTGTGAATGAATAAAAGCATGATTAAATCAACATGTCAGATAAAGAAGAACCAGATAGCATAATATCATGTCGAGCAAGAATGTACACTAAATATATATATATATATATACATGTATAAATACATCCACTATCATATAATGGCCTCTAAGGAATACATATATCCAACACAACGATGCTGCCAAAGAAGCTGTCTGGATCAAGAAGTTCATTACTGAACTTGGAGTGGTTCCATCCATTGAGCATCCAATACTTTTGTATTGCGATAACAATGGAGCGATGGCTTTTTCCAAGGAACTCAGGTCCCATCAGCGATCCAGGCATATTCTAAGGCGGTATCACCTGATCCGGAAGATAGTAGATCGCCGGGAGATCGAGGTCAGGAGGGTTGATACGAATAACAACACTGCGGATCCACTCACGAAGGCCATTCCCCAGATACAGTTTGAGAGACTCTTCGGGATGCTTGGTATGCGATACTACAGCAGCTGGCCCTAGTGCAAGTGGAAGATTGTTTGTTGTATGTATGCCCTAGAGGCCAGTATTGTACAGATGATGTATATTATATTGGATGCTTGGACTATATAGAGAGGTCTTTCTTGCTCGATATGATAGTATGCTATCTGGTTGCTCTTTATCTTAACTTGTATACTTGTCTCTTGATGCTGTCTTTTAGTTACATGTTGGTGAAGCCCTTAGGATGTGTACTTGACTACCTGGACTATGATGCAGATCATACTAGTGGGGACAGGGTAGTCCATAAGTATATCCTTTAATGTTCCTAGTCGTAGGTGTATCGAGACAGGGCATCGATATACCAGAGTAGACTAGCGTATACACTTCTCGACCCATGAGATGGGCGATGGATGATCCCATATCCATTGGTGTATGACATCAGAGATGGTATACAGGTGCTCAGTGGAGACTGGGTACACTGGACGGACTCGCCGAGAACTCCCAGATGGTATTATACCTAACGTCAGATGGCAGTTCTCTGGTGACACTTGTGCAGGTTAGTCTGTAGACCCGAGATCGTCATAGAGTCTTGTGCGATTCCTACTGTGCTTTGATTTCCACCTTACCACGTCCAAGAGGGCGTGCAAAATGGTGGTTTTTGGGTACAGTCCCGAGTCACATGGAGGCGATGAGCGATAGGAAAGGTTTCGTCTTTCCCGGTATTGGGGGTTGATGTTGCGCTGTGCTCGATTGGCCATAACAGGGAAGTCCCTGGCCAGGGCTGATTTAGAGATTTGCTGGTAAGTGTTACCAGTAGTTTCTCGACCCGTTATGAGCCTCACATCGGCTTGACTTATTAGTTATTAAGGTCTGACGATTACCAACCCTAAACTTGATATGCTACATACCAGATGAGGAGACCGGACTGTACGGGAAGAGTTACCGGCAGGCTTTTCCAGGAGTTGGAGCGGGCTTGCTTGCTGATCTTCTGATCGCTCAATACCAGGATGGTCGTTACGTCCATCTAGTACCGCTGACGGCTTGTGGGTGCTTGATGTGATCATCACCTACTGCCGGCGTATTGACGAGTCTTTAGAGTCCTACATAGATGTTTTACTGGCTCAGGCAAAACGAAATAGGAGCACGTATGTGATATGTGCGGGACCTAGAATAATGCGTGTATATGATACCGTATTCTATTCTCGCGACTTTTTGTATCGGTCGGTTATATATGATATAGCCGGGTTATCGAATCAAGTGTTGATTCGATAAGTCGATACAATGGATGTTAGTCGGTTATATGAGATATGACCGGATTATTAAGTCAAGTGTTGATTTAATAATTTAATGTATAATTGTATATTAGATATACTAGTTTACATTAACTAACATTTGTTCACATAAGGATTTTTCTCACATGTGCACAACGTTAATATATATATGTGATATATATTAAAATGTGTTTTCTTTTTGTATCATGGTAGATGATACACATGACATGGGTGTATAAGATATACACCAATCTAATTTTAGTGGATGGGTTTTTATATTTAAAGTAAATCTAAATTGATTAATATTTGTTAAGTGCATGAAGCTTGTAGAAGCTTTTAGTGCTTTGACAAATTCAACTCAATTTGTTTTACTTAAGATATTTAGTTAACCCAACCATTAGAATTAGCTATGGTTATGTCTCTACATGAGTCAGTATATGATACTCACTCACCCATGGTTACTAGACTCACTTGATCATTATCCTCATCTTTTCTTTTGTTCATCTTCTTCTTCTTCTTTGAGCAAAAGAAAAGCTTGCTAGGGTTTTAAAAAGAGAGTGAAACATTGTGAGAAATAAAATTCTAAAGAGAACCCACTTCCTATTTCTCCATCCTCTACTAGACTAGCACTTTAGTTTAGGTTGTTTGCTTCACTAATTCTCTAGTTAGTGAAGTAGTAGCTTGAGTCGGTATTGTAAGTCCACGTTGCCCACCCCGGTGCTTGCGGGGAGGTGGAAAACGGAATAAAAATCGGATTTTTATCGAACTAGGAAACATGGACTAACTAAAGGAGGATCTTTGCTAAACAAAAAATAACTAAAAGCTAACTAGATTTAGCTACATGGAAGAAAGGTTATACCTTGGGATTTATGTCCTTCTCTCCTTGCTCCTTGGAGTGGAAGAAAGAGATCACCTTGTCGCCTTCTCTAGTCGAAGAAGGATCCATCCGAGGGCCTCAAACTTTGGCTTCAACTTCAAGCTAGAAGTAACTAAGGTGCTAGAAGTGCTAATCCTAGAACCTTAGATGAGAGTAGACATTACTTTAGAGAGGTTTATCTCAAGCTCAAGTGTTTCTTAACACATGAGAGGGGAGAGCTTGAGAGAGAGGAAGAGGAGGAGAGAGAATCTATATGATAGAATGAGGAGAAATATAAACCATTCTCACATATATGTGTGAATTATGTAAATGATAATTAGCAAGATAATTGTCATGGTTTAATCAAGACTTGACCATTATCATTTCATATTAAATGCAAATTGCAAGGATCAAAGAGCATTTTTTATATGGAATGATGATGGTCAAAGTGTCAACCTAGGTCAACAAGTCAAGTATGGTCAAATGGTCAACAATCTTAACCATGCACAATTATATTTAACTAATATCAATTATTCATAATACACACATAAGCATTAGGGTTATGAAAATGACAATGGTCATTAACCCTAATCAAAGTCCTTTCCCTCTGTATCAATCAACTGTGCATACGCACTCGTATTCGTGATCCAAGAAACACGAATACAAAGAGATAAAACCAATCCCAAATCATATACTAGGATCTGGCTTAAACCAAAGCCCGCTAGTATAACCTGTCCGGACAGCAAACGTTCACAAGTGCGCGGATGTGAACGAACCATGTCGCAAAACCATGCGACCTCTACTCATTTTGCCTAAAGGCGAATAACTCTCTGTGTGGGACTCTAAAGACTCGACACTACGCTGGCAGTGGGTTTAACCACAGACCGCAAGCGGCACTGGCTGTACGTAACGGTCCTCAGGTAGATGCCGATAAGAAGACCGATGAGGTGACCCCATCTGAACTCCTACTGAGCCTGTATGTGACAGTCTCCGTACAGTCCGGTCTGTTCGTCTGATACATCGCATGGCGGGCCTAGGGGGCGGTGAACGTTGGTCCCTAATAGCGGTACAAGTCGTTTCGGAGTGTAGCCCAGAACACCCTGAGATAACACTGGAAACCTACCAGTATATCTCGCTTGCCCTGGCCAGGGACTACTTGTGTAATGGCTCTCCTGGACACAGCGCGATGTCAGCCCCCAATACCGGGAGAGACGAATCCTGTCTAACCGTCACTGCCTCCAAGTGCTTCGGGACTGCACCCAAAAACTACCTGTTTGCACGACTCCTTTAAGCCGTGGTAGGGTAGTAATCAAAGTGCAGTGGGAACACACTCGAGGCGAAGTGACAGTGTCAAGTCAGCGGACTAAGCTGTACTCATGTCTCCTGGGAACTGATAACTGACGATAGGTATAATACCAACTAACAGTTCCCGACGAGTCCTGTCCAGTGTACTCGTAACCTAACGAGCACCCGCATACTATCTCAAGTACGACGTACTGACGGCTGTGGGACAGACCGTCTCCCATCCTGGGATGAGAAGCGCATACGCTAGTCTACTCCGGAGTATCGATGCCCTGTCTCGATAGTCCAACGACTAGGGACCTGTATAAGGATGTGCTTATGGATTACCCAGCCCCCACGAGTGTGAGCGCAATCACAACGCTGGTAATCAAGCAAAGATCCTAAGGGCTCTACTAATATGTATATAAGTGATATGCTAAAAGAAACACATGCACATATTAAAGTAGAGACAAACCAAGTAGCATACTACCATTTCGAGCAAGATTGTATATACAACTGTGAATATCCTAAGCTTCCATCAAGTAATTTACATACTAGTATGATACAGTAATGGCCTCTAGGGCATATACACTAAAAATCTCCCACTTGCACTAAGGCCATGTACTGGCGTATCGAAGACCTATCATCTCGATCAGCCGCTCGAACTGAGTCTGGGGTAAGGCCTTCATGAATGGATCTGCGGTGTTATCTTCTGAAGCAACCCTCCGAACCTCGATCTCCTGGCGATCCACGATCTCCCTGATCAGGTGATACCGCCTCAAGATATGTCTGGATTTCTGATGGGACCTGGGTTCCTTCGCTAAATCTATAGCCCAGTTGTTGTCGCAATACAGAGGTATTTGATCAACAATAGACGGAACCACCTGAAGTTCTTTCAAGAACTTCCTCATCCAGACAGCTTCTTTTGCGGCATCAGATGCAGTGATATATTTCGCTTCCATAGTCGAGTCAGCAATGGTTTCCTGTTTGGAGCTCTTCCAACACACCGCCCCTCCATTGAGGGTAAAGACAAAACCCAACATGGACTTGGAATCATCCTTGTCACTCTGGAAGCTGGAGTCAGCAAAAGCCTCAATCTTGAGGTCTTTTCCGCCATACACCAAGAACATCTCCTTAGTCCTTCTCAGGTACTTGAGAATGTTCTTTACTGCTATCCAATATTTCTCCCCAGGGTTTGACTGATACCTGCTTACCACACCCAGTACATAAGCTACATCTGGTCTGGTACATATCATCGCATACATTATAGAGCCTACCGCAGAAGCGTAGGGTATAATAGACATGCAACCCCTCTCCAAATCAGTCTTGGGAGACATCTCTTTGGAGAGAGTGATCCCGTGACAAGCCGGTAGATTACCTCGCTTGGAATCTCCCATACCGAATCTTTTCAGTATGGTGTCAATGTACCTGGACTGTGAGAGTCCTAGAATCCTCTTGGATCTGTCACGGTAGATCCGAATCCCCAGAATGTATGAGGCATCACCCAGGACTTTCATGGAGAACCTGTATGACAAGAAACCCTTGACAGATTGTAGCATAGGAATGTCATTTCCTATTAAGAGAATGTCATCCACGTATAAAACGAGGAATACTACAGTTCTCGCTACAAATCTACAATAGATGCATGGTTCATCTGGATTTATGATAAAGCCAAATTCCTTGACCGTCTCATCAAAACAGATGTTCCAACTCCGCGATGCCTGCTTTAGTCCATAAATGGACTTAAGCAACTTGCACACCTTTCCGCTGCTCCCACTCTGAATGAAACCCTCTGGCTGGTCCATATAGACACACTCCTCTAAATTTCTATTTAGAAAAGCGGTCTTTATGTCCATCTGCCAAATCTCATAATCGTGGAAGGCAGCAATGGCAAGAAGGAACTGAATGGATTTCAGCATAGCTACTGGAGAAAAAGTTTCGTCATAGTCCAAACCAGGTCGCTGACGAAAACCCTTCGCAACTAGTCTAGCTTTATAGGTCTCAACCTGTCCATCTACACCAATCTTCCTTTTGAAGATCCACTTGCATACTACGGGTTTTACCCTATCTGGAGCAATGTCCAACGTCCATACTTTGTTGGTGTACATGGACTCCATTTCGATCCGCATTGCATCCAGCCATTTTACCGAGTCGACGCTCTGAATGGCTTGCTGGAAGCCAGTAGGCTCATCACAATCTATGATGCAATCCTCTCTATCCCCGTCTACGAGAAAACCGTATTATCCTTCGGGCGGATGAGACTTCCTACTACTCCTGCGGAGTGGCGTAGGAATGTCCTGATCTTTCGAACCCTTTGGTTCTAGTAAGCTTTCAGTAATAGCTTGTGGTTCTGGAATTTCTTCCAGTTCTATAGCGCTCCCACTTATTTCCTTTTCTAAGAACTAATGTTCCAGAAAATGGGCATTACGAGAAACAAGGACTTTTTGTTCCTCTGCGTAATAGAAAAGATACCCCCTGGAGTTCTTTGGGTATCCCACAAACATGCACAGTACTGAGCGTGCTTCTAGTTTGTCCGCATGCTGCTTTTTGACACAAGCTGGACATCCCCAAATCTTCAGGTATTGAAGATAGGGTTTCTTCCAACTCCATAACTCATATGGTGTGGTAGGCACAGTCTTAGTGGGAACTCGGTTCAAAAGGTATGCAGCTGATTCTAGCGTATATCCCCAGAATGATCGCGGTAACTCAGCATTACTCATCATGGACCGTACCATATCCAATAGGGTTCGGTTCCGTCTCGCCGATACACCGTTATGTTGTGGAGTATATGGAGGAGTAAGCTGAGAGAGAATTCCATTCACTTTTAAGTAACCCAGGAACTCGGCACTCAAGTATTCACCACCTCGATTAGATCTTAGTGTCTTGATACTTTTGCCTGTTTGTTTTTCTACTTCATTCTTATATTCCTGGAATTTTTCAAAAGTCTCGGATTTATGTTTCATTAAGAAGACATATCCGTACCTTGAAAAGTCATCCGTAAAAGTAATGAAGTAAGAATAACCGTTTCGTGCATGTGTAGACATTAGACCGCACACGTCACTGTGTACGAGTCCCAAGAGCTCGCTCGCTCTTACTCCGTGTCCAGTGAACGGAGTCTTTGTCACCTTTCCTTTGAGACAGGATTGACAAGTTGCATACGATTGATATTCGAACGGATCCAAATATCCTTCTACATATAACTTAGCCAACCTTCTCTCATTGATGTGACCCAGTCTACAATGCCATAAGAAAGTTTTATTGATTTCTGGAGACTTTCTTTTGTGTGTATTCTGGACTTTGAAAATATGTGGTTGGTTTAATACGTATATACCGTTGTTTAATGTACCTGACCCAATCAGAACTTGATTAAGGTGAATGTTCACTACATTACTTACAAATGCAAATTCATAACCTTCTTTAGACAATAAAAATACAGAAATGATATTACAGGTTGCATTTGGTACAAAATAACAACTACGCAAAACCAAAAAGTGTTCATCTGACAATCCCAGGTGATAGTCCCCCACGGCCTCAACATCCATGCTAGCTCCGTTTGCAACTCTGAGGGTCATATCACCTGCCTTCAAAACTCTACGCTTTCTCAACGCCTGCAAAGAATTACAGATATGAGATCCTGATCCAGTATCCAATACCCAGGATGTAGAGTTTATTGATAGACAGTTTTCAATAACATACACACCTGAAGCTGAAGCCGCAACTCGCTTCAGATCCTCGGTTCTGGCCTTCCAAGCCTTGCAATCCTGTTTCCAGTGTCCACTTTTGTGATAGTAGAAGCAGTCTTCCTTCCCTACCAGCTTTCCCGCTACCTTTGTTGCCTTTCCCTTTCCCTTCGTATCCACTTTACTGACACCGCCCCTTGGTTTGGCGGGGGCTTTCTTCTTATTTCCCTTGGCTTTCGTCCTGGACCTAGAAGAGGAAGATCCTCCTACAAACAAAGTGGATGTCTCCCTACCTTTCTGTAGAGTGCCCTCAGCACTCCTCAACATGTTCAGAAGTTCGGAATGTTCAACCTCCTTTCCTTGCATGTTCAAGTTAAGGATAAACTGGGCGTAACTGGAAGGAAGGGACTGGAGAATCAAATCAGTGTAGAGTTCATTCTCCAACGTGGTCCCAAGGTCCGTGAGCTCCTCTATGTAGCCAATCATCTTAAGCACGTGTTCCGCTACCGATGATCCGACGGCCAATCTTGCCGAAAATAGCTTCTTCGACACTTCGTATCTTGCGATACGAGACTGCTCTCCTTACAGTTCTTTTGTATGGAGAAATATGGACTCTAGGTCCATATTCGCATGCCTCCTATGATGTTCGTTGTCCATCGAGGCAAGCACGAGGCATTTGGCCTTCGCGCAATCGATCTCCCATGTCTTACGGATTTCTACATCCGCGACGCTGGAGGTGGGACCTGGGACAGGGGGAGCTTTGGTAGTAAGGACATACCCCAACTTGTCGTAAGTGATTGCCATCTTGACATTCCTGAGCCAATCTTTGTAGTTTGTCCCTGTCAGTATGTTTTTATCTAGTAATGACTTAAGTCCAGTCATGTTGAATGGTCACTGCAATTAGGAGAGAGAAAAGAAACACTTTAGAATGATGCTCTTGCAAGTTTAGAGTGGTTTTTAGTTTGTCTAAACAGGATGGCTCCCACTGTCTCTCGAATCCCTCCTCAAACCATAAAAGAAGAATTAGTCGGGATCAATCTCACCGTACAATACTTGCTTAACCGTTCAGCCAGGCCAGTGTCGGTACTTCGAGGGAGGTTTTCCAACGCTTTCGCGAAGTTCCTTAATTAAGTAACCTCTTTTCCCTGTGGACGTAGCCCCGCTAACACCTTTCAAAACACCTCATAGGTTTATAGCATTGATCGTTAAGTGAGAGTTTTCCCGAGGAGTAGCATATACTCACAGTAGGATCGGGATCCAAATATCAACGTGTGATAAAACTGAAGGAATCCTACCAGAATCATCACACTCCAAATGGTATGCAGCGCTAGCAAGTTTCAGTACTTATGAAACTCCCGATGTGGATTTTTGCCCCATGCTCTTATGACCTTGGCGTGAGGTCAAAATGTCATAAGTCACATGTCAAGTTCTTCCATTCATTATCCGGGTTAATTTGAACCCACCCGTACCTACCCTTGACGTAGGCCAAAATGGCAGTACGACTGTCTCAAACCAACGCATTCTATCTATGCAACAGATAAATATCCGGCAGCTACCAATCACTATGCCTTGGCGTGAGGTCAAAATACATAGCTTGAATACTACCGAATATTTAACTGAAATGATGGAGGGCTACGAATGGTTTTGGCGAAATCGTGAACGTAGTGAACTTGATATAATCGATGGAACGAGATAGCTTTTAAAAGGAGTAGTTCAAGCTCCGCGTTTAAAAGTTTAGTTTTGAAAAGAACCGAGTGGTTTTCAAAGTGTTCCAATCGACTTTTACTTGGTTTATTTTCTTACATTAGTTCTTTTAATGCGTCCCATCATTTAATCCTACCATTGCAGAAAACAACCAAAATATGGTGTACGCTTATGCCATCCGCATTCGCCACGGGGCCCCGTCATCACCCGTTAGGTTACTTAACTAACGACAGGGTGGGGGCTGGACTAGCGCGGATGCAAAATATAAGAAACAACTAAATAGTTACCATATATAAATATATAGCAATGATAGTCATTATAGATCACAGATGAACACTTTGGATATACTAAGAATCCGCGATTCGTTCGAGCCTGCAACGAAAAGCGGATTACACGGTCGCGATGAATAGCCAATACCCCACCCAAGACCCCTACGGGTGTGGTAAACTACCCGCCAAGTATCCGAAGCGAAGCAACCTCCCTCAACGACGTGAGTAGGCCACTTGGCACTTCGAGATACCCGGTAGTTTGTGCACCCCACTATGGGTCTATCCTAGGAGCAAAAACAGTAAAAAGAAATTATATAATGACGGCTACAACCCCGACCCGGTTGTGCGGCCAAATAAATAATATTACATCAATTTACATATTACAATGAATGAAAGAAAAAAAAAAGCTCTCATCTCACATCCACCCCGGCTATTCATCCGCGACAATCCACTGAGTTCATATACACAAACCAATAAGCATTACAAATCACAGATATGTATAACCCCCACTAATCGACGTATAGCGATTAGTAGACGTTAAATACATACAAACATCACAGATATAACCCAATAGTCAAAGTATAGTGAAGTTCGATAAAAAAAATACGGATTTATAGCCACCCAAATAAAAATTTCTATTCTGGAAAATCTGGGCCGAAATAAAATATCTTAAAAATCCCAAAACCATTACAGAAGAACACTGCACCAAACTCGGTCCAGAACCGAGTCAACTCGGCCGCAGTTCAGCGGCAATAGCATGCTATTGACGAGGAATGCGGCGCTTTGAACAGTTGACTGGATCGTTTTTGGTTTGCTTCTTGACAAAACCCTGAGCCGATTTTTGAAGTATGATTTATTAGATTCTGAGCAGAAAAAAAAATCAACAGAAACTTAGGGTTTTGAAAACTTGGTTTTGCGATTTTTATCGATCGAACTTCTATACACATTACTACCTAGCTAGTTTATGTTTAGTTAGGCTCTGATACCACTGTAAGTCCACGTTGCCCACCCCGGTGGTTGCGGGGAGGCGGAAAACGGAATAAAAATCGGATTTTTATCGAACTAGGCAACATGGACTAACTAAAGGAGGATCTTTGCTAAACAAAAACTAATTAAAAGCTAACTAGATTTAGCTACATGGAAGAAAGGTTATACCTTAGGCTTTATATCCTTCTCTCCTTGCTCCTGGGAGTGGATGAAAGAGATCACCTTGCCGCCTTCTCTAGTCGAAGAAGGATCAACCCGAGAGCCTTAACCTTTGGCTTCAACTTCAAATTAGAAGTAACTAAGGTGCTAGAAGTGCTAATCCTAGAACCTTAGATGAGAGTAGAGATTACTTTAGAGAGGTTTATCTCAAGCTCAAGTGTTTCTCAACACATGAGAGGGGAGAGCTTGAGAGAGAGGAAGAGGAGGAGAGAGAATCTATATGATAGAATGAGGAGAAATATGAACTATTCTCACATATATGTGTGAATTATGTAAATAGATAATTAGCAAGATAATTGTCATGGTTTAATCAAGACTTGACCATTATCATTTCATATTAAATGCAAATTGCAAGGATCAAAGAGCAACTTTTATATGGAATGATGATTGTCAAAATGTCAACCTAGGTCAACAAGTCAAGTATGGTCAAATGGTCAACAACCCTAACCATGCATAATTATATTTAACTAATATCAATTATTCATAATACACACATAAGCATTAGGGTTATGAAAATGACAATGGTCATTAACACAAATCAAAGTCCTCTCCCTCTGTCTCAATCAACTGTGCATACGCACCCGTATTCGTGATCCGAGGAACACGAATACAAAGAGATAAAACCAATCCCAAATCATATACTAGGATCTGGCTTAAACCAAACCAACTAGTATAAGCTGTCCGGACAGCAAACGTGCACAAGTGCGAGGATGTGAACGAACCCTGTCGTAAAACAATTCGACCTCTACTCATTTTGCCTAAAGGCGAATAACTCTCTGTGTGGGACTCTAAAGACTCGACACTACGCTGGCAGTGGGTTTAACCACAGACCGCAAGCGGCACTAGCTGTACATAACGGTCCCCAGGTAGATGCCGATAAGAAGACCGACGAGGTGGCCCCATCTGAACTCCTACTGAGCCTGTATGTGACAGTCTCCGTACAGTCCGGTCTGTTCGTCTGATACATCGCATGGCGAGCCTAGGGGGCGGTGAACGTCGGTCCCCTAATAGCGGTACAAGTCATGTCGGAGTGTAGCCCAGAACACCCTGAGATAACACTGGAAACCTACCAGTATATCTCGCTTGCCCTGGCCAGGGACTACTTGTGTAATGGCTCTTCTGGACACAGCGCGATGTCAACCCCCAATACCGGGAGTGACGCATCCTATCTAACCGTCACTGCCTCTAAGTGCTTCGGGACTGCACCCAAAAACTACCTGTTTGCACGACTCCTTTAAGCCGTGGTAGGGTAGTAATCAAAGTGCAGTGGGAACACACTCGAGGCGAAGTGACAGTGTCAAGTCAGCGGACTAAGCTGTACTCATGTCACCTGGGAACTGATAACCGACGATAGGTATAATACCAACCAACAGTTCCCGACGAGTCCTGTCTAGTGTACTCGTAACCTAACGAGCACCCGCATACTATCTCAAGTACGACGTACTGGCGGCTGTGGGACAGACCGTCTCCCACCCTGGGATGAGAAGCGCATACGCTAGTCTACTCCGGAGTATCGATGCCCTGTCTCGATAGTCCAACGACTAGGGACCTGTATAAGGATGTGCTTATGGATTACCCATCCCCTACGAGTGTGAGCGCCATCACAACGCTGTTAATCAAGCAAAGATCCTAAGGGCTCTACTAATATGTATATAAGCGATATGCTAAAAGAAACACTTGCACATATTAAAGTAGAGAGAAACCAAGTAGCATACTACCATTTCGAGCAAGATTGTATATACAACCGTGAATATCCCAGGCTTCCATCAAGTAATATACATACTAGTATGATACAGTAATGGCCTCTAGGGCATATACACTAACAGGTATTCCCTCGACGTAGATCATCTTCGGCCTCGAAGACTTCAAGCAAGGACGCATCTTTCGCCTTGTAAAGCCTTGCAGTAGCCCGGGAGAACCATGATCGCAGCAAAGGGACTACGACAAGGAGCTTTAGAAGTGAAGGACCGATATACAAAGGTTGTATTTCGTATTCACTTAGTCATAGATGCTATTTACTTGCATGTGAAACCCTAATTTTCTAGCAAAGATCTTGTTTAGGGTTGTTAGGCATGGCTAAAATATTAATAGGGCATGCTTGATGCTTTCTTAACCCTTGTTAGAATGCCTAGTAACCCTACAGGATGTGTACTTGAGTACCAGGACTATGTTGCAGATCATACTAGTGGGGCCTGGGTAGTCCACAAGTACTCCATTAATTGTTCCTAGTCGTGGGAGTATCGAGACAGGGCATCGATATTCCAGAGTAGACTAGCGTATAAGTTTCGTGACCCATGAGATGGGCGATGGATGATCCCACATCCATTGGTGTTTGACATCAAAGATGGTATAAGGGTGCTCAGTGGAGACTGGGTACACTGAATATGACTCGCTTCTCATATCATAATATTGCATTATTGTATTCCCCATTCTTATGCCTTTTACAAATAAACAGGTGCTTTTGACCTATGTCTGCTACTTAATTACAGGTTACAGGTTCTCGGAGCAAAAACAGTGAAATGATGGAAAAAAAGATACAAAGTGAGACTAAGACCAATAAATGGTGGAATCTTGATCAAGCCTACACAAAGATCAGTTCACAAAGTACGAGGCAGTGGAAGATTCAAGACTTCGTCTAGAAGCAACGGTAAAAGTCACTACAGCTATTCACTGAGAGATAGGGAGAAGAAATAGAAGCCAATTTGAGAAAAGACCTACAGAAAAAGGAAGTACAAGTCAAGCAGAGCCAGCAGTAGAAAATTGAACACTCAAACTCACCTTTTGGCCGCGGAACTGGGGCCAAACCCTGGTTGCGGGCGCGGTTCCGCGGCCGTCTAAAGCACGGAGTTGAAGAAAATTTTACCAAAATAAATTGCGGCGCTGACTAGTTTTTCTAGGGGTATTTTTATAAATACAGACATGCGGCAATTGTAAACCAAGGGTTTTCTATGTCCTATAAATAGAAGCCCAATTCCTTGTATTAGGTCATGCCTCCTTTCATTAATAAAATTCAGAATTCTTTTTGGAGAGCATCAATTTAGGAGTAAGTTTTCAATTCTTGCCCTAAGTAATTTCTATTCATGCCCTAGTTAAATTTAATTCCTAGTCCTAGTTAGATAGTTAGATCTTTTATTCTCTTCCCTAGATAAATGCTTTTCAATTCCCTAATGAGCGAGTAATCTCCTCGCTTGTTAGGGTTAGATTTGGGGAAGGTTTGAGAGATGAACATCTCTCACCCCTTTCTTTTCCGTCATATATTTTCATAGGACTCCATGCATACATGCATACACCGCTCCCTACAGCACCATATCCCACGAGGTAGCGGTGATACCGTAGTATAAAGGCCCGGTTGCGCGTGTTTTCCATGGAGGTTTGGGTAAGGATTGATAAAGGAAGGACAAGAACCTAGAGGAAGAAACATCTTTCCAAATAGTTCTAATCCCCTTTATTAATAATTACCATAACTCCTAATAGATCTTAATATGGGTATAGAAAGCGGTGAGATTTACTGACTTTCCAAACTTAACCTAATCCTAACCCTAGCAAGACTTAGATCTAGATTAATTTAGTTTTTAGATTTAATCAATCAGGCACCCATCGGAATTAACTCGTAAGAGCAATTAGGAAATTCACAACATCCCTGTGGACCGACCCGTACTCACCGGCTAGCTGCCAAGCGACGCCGTTCTTAATTGCGGTTACTAGAAATATTTTTGATCAATCAGATGGCGCCGTTGCCGGGGATCGAACCCGGGTCACCCGCGTGACAGGCGAGAATACTCACCACTATACTACAACGACTAGGGCCTTTTCAATTTGGCTATTGCAGCAATAGACATGAGTTAGTTGAACCATCAGACTCGGTTGCTTACGGTCATTTTGAACCGTTGATGGAATCTTTCAAGTTCGAGACAGTTTACTACGGTGAGAATGAGACTATCCCTAATTCACTCCCTTTCTTCCTTCCTATCTTTCCGACCGTACGAGAGACCGTTACGCTTTCATCTCCAATACCAAGTTCGACGTACCCATGTTTGCTCACGATTCTTGAGGGATTTAATCTCATTTTTCCGCGGGTTGATAGATTCGCACAATCGATTTTTACACATCGGTCATTACAAATTGTGCTAATTTATACACTCCTTCCCCACCCTTAAGTTCGTATTCCCACTTTCTTTGGTTCTTCTAATCTTCCTTTAATGATACCGAGTGTTGATGAATCACTATCCGATATTTTGAGTTCGATAATTTTCAATTGGACCTTCGATGAAAGTTTCGAAGATATTTTTGCCGACGAACTCGCATTCTTAAATGATACAAATTTTGTTATTAATCATCCTCCACTCGAAGAAGTAGAACCACCACCATTTCTTTTTCCCTTCAGTCATTCTTCTCCTCCACCGAGACCATATTCCACTCTTCTTCTCATACGGTCTCATGTGTTTCTCATTTCTTTTCTTTACACTCCATTCTTTCACCAACTTTACTTTTATCACGATAAGATATTTGAATGGTTGGTGCTAAATTTTGGTCTGTGTAAGGCCTTGTATAGTATGATTTTTCTCCTCCTTAACTCTAAACTTTAACGCTTAAACAGTGGGAACACTGTCTCACTTAAGTTTAGGGGGGACCTTGTTGTATATATATTTTGTTTTTCTTTTAATCATTTAAAAAAAAATATAAGTAAATAAACAGGGGAGTGCCGACATTTTGACCCTCTTGGTGTAGCATGACTGTGAGGACACTGTCAAGTTTATGTTTGGGGGTTTGCTCGGTAAGCCTTCTTCCTTCGCATTCATGTGTATATTTTTGCATTTGCATACTTATTTTAAAACACATAAAAATTGAAAAATTTCAAAAATTATAAAAATTAATGTATTCAATTTTGGCCTTCATTGACTTGAGTTTGACAAATAGGTTAACTAGTTAGGAACAACTAGATCTTAGACTTAGTAAATTAAAAGCCCTAAAAATAACCTTTCTTAAAGTTTAACGGTAGAAAGTATATGTCTTTGTAGTTTATTTAGAAATAGGCAAATTTTGAATTCAGTTCTTGGGCTAAGTTAAAACAAGGGAAAAGTATTGATATTTTTATTGAAGTTTAAGTTTGAAAAATAATCCCTAAGATTAAGTCTAGATTCTGAAAATATATACCCTACAAATTGCACAAACACGCACCTTGAAACTTGGAATAGTAGAGGAGACCTTGAAATGCTCTTGTCTAAAGTCCTTAGTACGAAGAAGAAAAAATACAAGTGTGAAAAAAGGAAAAAAAAGAACACTAGTTTTTGTGATTACTTAAGGCTACAAAAATAGAAAAATAGTTAGCGAGGGTGCTTCATCACCTAATGCCTTAGACCAACTGGTTTGGGAGTCACTGCTAAAAATCCTTAGGTGTTACAAGACTAGGAAGTACGCTTTAATGTTCAAACACATCTTGTAATCGGTTGTTGGTACCTCAAGAAGTATTAACGGTCGCATGAAGGATGTGTAAGAAAAATTCATTTAAAAATTCACCAATTAAGAAGTGCTTTGGACAACGGACAAGAGTATGATTGCTTGATTTGAATCTCCAAGCGTAGGGGTGATTTATACACACACGTAGGGGTATGTGATTGGAATTTAGATAAGAGACAGGAATGAAGAATAGAACTTGTATCTTTAGTAGAGTTGATAAAAATTCCTAAGTGGAGATGGAACCCTAGAAGGAAAACTTAAGAGATGCCAAAAGCTAAGTAGGTCTGCAGAACATATATAATCTTAAGTTAAATGATGAGGAAGTGTGAACAATATGGGTGGATAATTTACGAGTCGACGATAATAGAATTCCTTGTTAGAAAACCTAATTGGAGAATAAAAGTTGAAAAGCCAAATTGATAGGATTTTATGGGCAGTATCCGATGAAAACCCTCAGGAGACAACACTCCTTCTATTAGGGACACCTAGAGCTTTAACGGCTTGTTCCACGAGCTCAGTGCAATCGCGATTCCCTGCGAAAATGTGGTTAGGTTTTTGTCGAGAATAAAACTAGGTTTGCTCGAGCACGAGCAAAAGATAAGTTTGGGGGTATTTGTTCATATCATAATATTGCAATATTGTATTCCCCATTCTTATGCCTTTTACAAATAAACAGGTGCTTTTGACCCATGTCTGCTACTTAGTTACAGGTTATAGGTTCTCGAAGCAAAAACAGTGAAATGATGAAAAGATGATACAAAGTGAGACTAAGACCAATAAATGGTGGAATCTTGATCAAGACTACACAAAGATCAATTCACAAAGTACGAGACAGTGGAAGATTCAAGACTTCGTCTAGAAGCAACGGTGAAAGTCCACTACAGTTATTCACTGAGAGATCTGGAGAAGAAATAGAAGCCAATCTGAGAAAAGACCTATAGAAAAAGGAAGTACAAGTCATGCAGAGCCAGCAGCAGAAAATTGAACATTCAAACTCTCCTTTTAGCCGCGGAACCGCGGCCAAACCCTGGCTGCGGCCGCGGTTCCGCGGCCGTCTAGAGCACGAAGTTGAAGAAAATTTTACCAAAAGAAATTGCGGCGCTGACTAGTCTTCCGGGGGGTATTTTTGTAAATACAGATAAGGGGCAATTGTAAACCTAGGGTTTTCTATATCCTATAAATAGAAGCCCAATTCCTTGTATTAGGTCATGCCTCTTGTTATTAATAAAATTCAGAATTCTTTTTGGAGAGCATCAATTTAGGAGTAAGCTTTCAATTCTTGCCCTAGGTGATTTCTATTCTTGCCCTAGTTAAATTTAATTCCCCGCCCTAGTTAGATAGTTAGATCTTTTATTCTCTGCCCTAGATAAATGCTTTTCAATTCCTTAATGAGCGAGTAGTCTCCTCGCTTGTTAGGGTTAGATTTGGGGAAGGTTTGAGAGATGAAGATCTCTCACCCCTTTCTTGCCCGTCATATATTTTCATAGGACTCCATGCATACATGCACACACCGCTCCCTACGGCACCATATCCCACGAGGTAGCGGTGATACCGTAGTATAAAGGCCCGGTTGCGCGTGTTTTCCATGGAGGTTAGGGTAAGGATTGATAAAGGAAGGACAAGTACCTAGAGGAAGAAATATCTTTCCAAATGGTTTTAATCCCCTTTATTAATAATTACCATAACTCCTAATAGATCTTAATATGGGTATAGAAAGCAGTGGGATTTACTCACTTTCCAAACTTAACCTAATCCTAACCCTAGCAAGACTTAGATCTAGATTAATTTAGTTTTTAGATTTAATCATTCCGGCACCCATCGGAATTAACTCGTTAGAGCAATTAGGAAATTCACAACATCCCTGTGGACCGACCCGTACTCACCGGCTAGCTGCCAAGCGACGCCATTCTTGATTGCGGTTACTAGAAATATTTTGGATCAATCACTCGCCGAGAACTCCTAGAGTTATTATACCAATCATCGGATAGCAGTTCTCTGGTGACACTGGTACATGTTAGTCTGTAGACCCGCGATCGTTATAATGTTTTGTGTGATTCCCGCTGTGCTTTGATTTCCACCATACCACGTTCAAGAGAGAGTGCAAAATGGTGGTTTTTGGATACAGCCTTGAGTCACATGGAGGCAATGAGCGATAGGAGAGGTTTCGTCTCTCCCGGTATTAGGGGTTGATGTTGCGCTATGCTCGATTGGCTATAACAGGAAGTCCCTGACCAGGGATGATACTGAGATTTACTGGTAAGTGTTATCAGTAGTTTCTCGACCCGTTATGAGCCTCATATCGGCATTACATATCAATTTATTAGGGTCTGACGTTTACCACCCCCAGACTAGATATGCGACATATCAGACGAAGAGACTGGACTGTACGGCAGTGTTACTGTTAGGCTGCGGGAGTTTAGACTCGCTTGCTTGCTGATCTTCTAATCGCTCAATACCCGGGTAGCCGTTACGTCCAGCTAGTACTGCAGACGGCTTGTGGGTAACTGATATGATCATTACCTACTGTCGGCGTATTGACGAGTCTTTAGAGTCCTACACAGAGGTTTCCTGGCTCAAGCGAAATGAAGTAGGGCACATATGTGATATGTGCAGGACCGAGATTAATACGTGTATGTGATACCGTATTCTTATCTCGTGATATGTGATATCGGTCGGTTATATGTGATATTGCCGGGTTATTGAATCAAGTGTTGATTCGATAAGTTGATATATATGATATTAGTCGGTTGTATGCGATACAGCCGAGTTATTAAATCAATTGTTGATTTAATAATTTAATGTATGATTATATATTTAATATATTAATATACATTAACTAATATTAGCTCACTTAAGAATTTATTTTTCTCATTGTACATTTAATATATATGTGATATATATTACTGTATTATTTCCTTTGTGTCATGCTTGATGATACATTGTACATGGGTGTGTGAGACTCCTACCAAATCATAGATAATTTTGGGCAATTATTTATTTAGAGAAAAATCAAAATTAGGTGGAAATAAGTATGGCAAAGAGGCTTGGAGAAGTTTCTGGAAGCTTTGACTTATGTCCACTAATTTTCTTTTTACTTTAGATATTTATTAACCCAATAATTATCTTTAGCCATGATTAAGTCTCTACTATGATCATATATGATATTTTATCACCCATGGTTGCCATTCTATTTCTTGACTTCATCTTCTTCATCTCAAGTTTGCTCACTAGATTTTCTTGAGGTGAAGAAAAGGAGTGAGAAAAATTATTCTAAAGTGAGAAAAATTCATACTTCATCAATCTACACTAGACTAGCCATTTAGTATAGGTTGTTTACTTCACTAATTCTCAATTGTAGGGTTCCTAGGCACTCTTACAAGGGTTAATAAGGCATCAACCATGCCCGAATAAAATTTTAGATGTGCCGAACAACCCAAAGCCGGGATCTTTACTAGATTATTAGGGTTTAACAAGCAAGTAAACATCTTTACAACTAAGTGTGAGGGATTACAACCTTTGTAGTCCACTCTTTCGCTTCATAAGCTCCGAGTAGAAGTCCCTTCGCCGCGATCCATGATCTCCCGGACTCAAGAGAGGCTCCACAACTCGAACGATCCATGTTAGCTTGTAGTCTTCCTTTTCTCCGATGATCTACCTCTAAGTTTCTATAACTCAAGCTCTCTCTCTCTAATGAGGTGAACACCCTAATCTAATTGGCTAGATTAGATGAGGATGATGGAGTAGTATTTATGCTTTCTTTTTGTATCATTCACACACAAAAACATCACATAATGAAAACCTAGAAAGCTTTCTCAAAGCTCAAGGTTGAAGAAGAAGAACAATAATGAATTAAAACCTTTTGTGATGAATATTGAAAAGATATATGATTAATAATGTAACCATGGTCGACTATGACTAGGCTAACCCATGTAGAGAATTAACTAGGGCTAGGGTTTGGGTTGAGTTAAAGAATGAGTCATAAGAAAATATCAACCATAATATCTTTCTCATGACAAAAGAAAACCTTCTAGAAGGTTCATGAAATATCTAACCCAATTCAAACCCTAACCTTGTTTAATCTTCACTAAACATGTTTCATTAGTAATCATATCATGTTAAAATAATATATATCACATATATATTATATATTTGTAAAAAAAGAAAATAATACAATTAACATATATCGCATATATATCAATGTATTACCCGGTGAGAAAATGAAATAATAAAGCAAGCCAATATTAGATAATGTAATGCAATATATCATATATATTATTATACATTAAATTATCGAATCAACACTTGATCCGACAATCCGGCTATATCGAATATAATCGACTAATATATCATGTACCGATTCATCGAATCAACACTTGATCCGATGACCCGGCTCATATCTAAATATCGCGAGAATATAATACGGTATCTCATATCGCATTATCCTCGGTCTTGCATATATCACATATGTGCCCCTACTGCGTTTTGCCTGAGTCAAGAAACCCCTATGTAGGACTCTAAAGAATCGTCAATACGCCGGTAGCAGGTGATGATCATATCAAACACCCACAAGATGCAAGCGGTCAGCTAAACGTAACAGCCACCCAGGTATTGAGCGATCAGAAGATCAACAAGCTAGCCTATACATTCTCCTATGAATCCAATCAGTAACACTCCCGTACAGTCCGTTCTCTTCGTCTGATATGTTGCATATCTAGTCTAGGGGTAGTATACGTCAGACCCCAGTAACCGATAAGTCGTGTCGATGTGAGGCTCATAACAGGTTGAGAAACTACTGGTAACACTTACCAGTAAATCTGTATATCAGCCCTGGCCAGGGACTTCCGGTTATAGCCAATCGAACACAGCACAACATCAACTCCCTATACCGGGAGAGACAAATCCCCTCCTATCGCTCATTGCCTCCATGTGATTCGGGACTGCACCCAAAAGCCACCGTTTTGCACGCCCTCTTGGACGTGGTAAGGTGGAAATCAAAGCACAGTGGGAATCACGCAAGACACTATGACGATCTCGGGTCTACAGACTACCCTGTACCAGTGTCACTGGAGAACTGCCACCTGACGTGTGGTATATCACCATCTGGGAGTTCTCGGCGAGTCCGTCTAGTGTACCCAGTCTCCACTGAGCACCCGTACACCATCCTTGATGTCATAACACCGATGGATATGGGATCATCCATCGCCCATCATATGGGTCATGATGCGTATACGCTAGTCTACTCTAGTGTATCGATGCCCTGTCTCGACACACCCTCGACTAGGAATAGTTATAGGATGTACTCATCAACTACCGTGGCCCCACTAGTATGATCTCATCATAGTCCCAGTAGTCGAGTACAGATCCTAAGGGCTTTATCAACATGTGAGATTAAGACAGTAAACTAATATAAGTCAACATGTTAAGATAAAGCAAAACCAAATAGCATACTATCATGACGGGCAAGAAAGTCCTCTCTATATATATCCAAGCATCTATTATAATATACATCATATGTACAACAATGGCCTCTAGGGCATATACATAACTAACAATCTCCCACTTGCACTAAGGCTAGTTGCTGTAGTATCTCATAGCTAGCATCCCGAATAATCTCCCAAACTGTATCTAGGGAATGGCCTTCGTGAGTGGATCCGCAGTGTTGTCCTTCGTATCTACTCTCTTGACCTAGATCTCCCGGCGATCAACTATCTCCCTGATCAGGTGATACCGCCTCAGAATATGTCTGGACTTTTTAAGGGACCTGGGTTCCTTGGCCAGAGCCACATCTCCATTGTTATTGCAATACAGAGGTATTGGATGTTCAATGAATGGAACCACACCAAGTTCACTAATGAACTTCTTTATCCAGACAGCCTCTTTGGCAGCATTATTGGCAGCGATTTATTCAGCCTCCATCGTCGAGTCTGCAACGGTATCCTGTTTGAAACTCTTCCAACATACCACCCCTCCATTGAGGGTAAAGACAAATCCCGAGTGCCACATAGAGTCGTCCTTATTACTTTGGAAGCTGGAATCGGTAAAGGACTCCACCTGGAATTCTTTGTTACCATACACCAAGAACATCTCCTTAGTCCTTCGTAAGTACTTGAGAATGTTCTTCACAGCTGTCCAGTGACTCTCTCCGGGATCTGCTTGATACCGACTCACTACACATAGTGAGTATGCTACATCGAGTCTGGTACATAGCATCGCATACATGATAGAGCCTACTGCCGAAGCATAGGGTATCCTTTGCCTGCGAGCTCTCTCCAAATCAGTCTTGGGAGACATCTCTTTGGAGAGAGTGAGTCCAGAGATCGTGGGTAGGTTCCCACGCTTGGATTCTTCCATACTAAACCCCCTTAGTATGGTGTCAATGTACCTGGATTGGGACAATCCCAGTATCCGTTTAGATCTATCTCTATAGATCATAATTCCCAGTATGCAGGAGACATCACCTAGATCTTTTATTGAGAATCTTTGTGGTAAGAAGAGTTTGACTGATTGCAGCATAGGAACATCATTTCCTATCAAGAGTATGTCATCGACGTACAATACGAGGAAGACTACCTTACTCTCTGCAACCTTCTTATAGATACAAGGTTCATTTATATATTTGATGAAGTCAAACTCTTTGACTACAACATCAAAGCAGATGTTCCAACTCCGCGATGCTTGCTTTAACCCATAAATGGATTTAAGCAGTTTGCACACATTTCCGCTGCTCCCACTCTCTACGAAGCCCTCTTGCTGAGTCATGTACACGCACTCTTCTAAATCACCGTTTAGAAAGGCCGTCTTCACATCCATTTGCCAGATTTCATAGTCATGGTATGCAGCAATGGTAAGTATGATCCGGATGGACTTAAGCATAGCCACTGGAGAAAAGGTTTCGTCATAATCCACACCTGGACGTTGACGAAAACCCTTCGCAACAAGTCTAGCTTTGAAAGTCTCAACTTTTCCATCTACACCAATTTTCTTTTTAAAGATCCACTTGCTCCAAATCGGTTTTACCCCTTCAGGAGCATTTTCGAAAGTCCATACTTTGTTGGTGTACATGGATTCCATCTCAGATCGCATTGCATCCAGCCATTTCACAGAGTCACCACTCGTGATGGCCTGCTCGAAACTAGTCAGGTCATCATCTTCCATGATGCAATCCTCGCTTCCACCATCAATGAGAAAACCATAGTATCTCTCAGGTGGATGAGAAATCCTGCTAGATCGGTGGAGAGGCTGGGGTTCGTCGGGTACTACTGAATCCTCTTGCACCAACAAATCATCAGTTGTAGTTTGTGGTGTTGGAACCTCTTCCAGCTCTACCTCTTTGCCACTAATTTCTTTTGCAAGACATTCCTTTTCCAAAAAAGGTGGCATATTGAGAAATAAACACTTTTTGTTCTTCAGCGCGGTAGAAAAAGTATCCTTGGTAATTCTTAGGATATCCCACAAACTTGCAAAGAACTGATCGTGCCTCGAGTTTGTCCGGATTTTGCCATTTGACATAGGCCGGACAACCCCATATCTTAACTCGTTTAAAATATAGTCTCTTCCTACTCCATATCTCACATGGTGTGGTAGGTACAGATTTAGACTGAACTTAATTCAATAGGTATGCTGATGTCTCAAGTGCATAACCCCAGAAAGAAATAGGCAACCCAGCAGTGCTCATCATAGAGCGCACTATATCTAATAGGGTGCGATTCCTCCGCTCCAATATACCGTTGTGCTGTGGTGTATAAGGAGGAGTAAGCTGAGAAAGAATCCCATTCTCTTTTAGATAATCTAGGAACTCATTGCTTAAGTATTCTCCTCCTCGATCAGATCGAAGGATCTTAATACTTTTGCCCGTTTGGTTCTCTACTTCGTGCTTATATTCTCTGAATTTCTCAAAAGTTTCAGACTTGTGTTTCATCTAGAACACATGTCCGTATCTAGAGAGATCGTCAGTGAATATAATGAAGTAGGAAGAACCGTTCCTGGCATGCGTAGACATAAGACTGCATACATCACTATGTACCAGTCCTAAGAGTTCCGTAACTGTTTCTCCGTGTCCACTAAACGGAGTTTTGGTCATTTTTCCTTTGAGACATAAATGGCAAGTATCATAAGATGATAATTCGAACGGATTCAAATATCCATCCTTATGTAACTTAGCTAGCCGTGTCGCATTGATATGACCAAGTCTACAATGCAACAAGAAGGATTCGTTCTTTTCTGAACTCTTCCTCTTGTGCGTGTTTTGTATATTAAGGACTGTATTTTGATTGAGAATGAATATGCCATTATGTAACGAGTCTGATCCAATCAACTTTTGATCTAGGAATATGTTCATAACATTATCCTTACTACAAAATTATATCCTTCTTTACTTAATAAAGAAACTGATATAATGTTTCACATCATGTTCGGTATATAATAGCACTCATTCTGATTTGTGTATTACGACTTGGTAATACAAGGTGATATTCGCCAACTGATTTCGCTGCAATACTTGCACCATTCACTACTTGAACGGAATGATCACCTTTTCCCAGTTCTCTACCTTTACGTAGCCCATGTAACAATTTACATATGTGGGATCCCGATCCGGTATCTAATACTCAGGACGTAGGGTGAACTGAGAAATAGTTCTCAATAACTAACACACCCGAAGAAGGTGCATCAACATGCATGTTCTCCGTTTGGGCGGCATGAGAATCCAGATATTCTCCTATTCCCTGTTCAGTCTTATAACTCTTATAAGAAAGAACGGGATCAACGATCCCCTGCTCAGTATAATAAGCGGGTTCAGTCAATACATCCATATTATTATCTTGATTAATTCCTGACTTGGTCGCTACCTGGTGAGAGAGAATAGGAAACACTTTTAGCGTATGCTCTTACAAGATTAGATTGGTTATTATCTTATCTAATCAGGATGTCTCTTACTGTTTTTATCAAATCTTCCTTCAAACCCTAAAAGGTAAGATTAGCCGGGATTAATTACACCCCACAATTTCGTCAATCTTTCAGCCAGATCTGTGTCGGTACTTGAGGGAGGTTCCCCGTGCTTTCGCACGGACCTAATTAAAATAAACCTCGTCTTCCCAGAAGCTTAACCCCGTTAACACCTTTCTAGACACCTACTCGATCGACTAATTGTCCTGTGTAAAATTCTCTCAGGAGTAACTCTTACTCGTAGTGGGTATCAGGATCCATTTATCTCATAGAAGGTATGCAATCTCATTGAAAATTTCAACACTTGAAATTCCCGATAATGCTTTTTCCCCTAGCAACTTATGATCTTAACATAGTCAACAAATCATAATTGCTAGCCAAGTTCAACCCGTCATTTCCCGATTGAATTAAACCCACCTGCACGACCCTTAATATAGTCTACAAAGTCGTACAACTACCCTAATCCAATCACATCTCATATTTTAACAGATAAGTATTAATTAGCTACCGCACACTACGTCTTAACATAGTTAACAAACGTAGTACGAATACTAACTAGTCTTTATCTGAAATGACGGAGGGCTACACAGGTTTTTCAGAAAACCATGAGCGTAATGAACTTGATATTGTTGTAGAAACAAGTGATTTTGAAAAGGAGTGTTTTTGAGGCTTTTCTAGTTTCGCTAAAGAGGTCACTCCCGGTGAAGGGATCCCGGCTCTTTCCCCATCGAATAAGGTGCAGGATATATCATATATACCGCTGTGCAAAACAAGAACTATATAAGCTGTCAAAAACTAAACCGTGAGTTTGTAGCATCTGCTAGTTTAGCTAAAGAGGTCACTCCCGGTGAAGGGATCTCGGCTCTTTCCTCATCGAATAAGGTGCAGGGTATATAATATATACCGCTATGCAAAGCAAAACTGTAGCTACCCTTTTTATAAAGTTTTGATTCTACAACATCTTTTAGGTTTCTTTTCTTTTATTAATCTCATTAATAAAAAACCATCAGCTTATGCTTCCTAAGCATCACAGAAGAAACGAAAGCAGTAATATTTATATATCAGCATATATATATAGTATAAGCATTCATCTCAGGCAGTAATATGATCTCATCACAGAACATTGCAGCAGAAGAACACATATGAAATATTGGATATACTAGGATGTCCGTGTTTTTAATACGAGCCGGTATAAAACACGGATTCCACGGTCGTGATGAATAGCCAAACCCACATCCCTAGACCCCTACGAGAGCGGCAAGTAACACTGCCAATTCTAGGGTTAGGAGACCCAGTCTCGACTCCTCGAGATGGCCTCCCACTGGACCCTAGAACCCGGTTACTTATGCTCCCCTCCTTGGGTCTACCTAATGCGGAAAAGTAAATAATATACACTGGTGACATCAACCTCATCCCGGAAGTGCCCTAATAAAAGAATATTACATACAAATGAATTTTACATGAATGAAAATAAAAATCCTCATCTCACATAAAACCCCCGACTATTCAGAACACGACGATCTAATATAACATATCACAGCAACACATAATATCTCATATCATCAACGTAAGTAAGTATGCATACACCGATCGTCGTTGATGTATAGCAACGAAAACCGGCAATACAACTACATACTACACTTACGGTCACAGAAAAGAAATTGTAAAACTACAACATTTGGAATCCACAATCACTTTAGACATCATAAATCTGAAATATCACATACTTCGCAATTCATGCCTAACTATATGAATTCCACATATTGTATCATATTCCAGATAAATAGACAGTATTAAACTTTCCGATCGGATAATCAAATACCCAAGATTTCCTAAATAGCTCAACACTTGAGCGGAATTCAAATAATCCCAGAATATATCACAGTACCAATGGTCCAGCCGTAGAAGGGTCAAGCCAACGCCTCACATGTGGCACGCCGTACTGCCCCAAACCCTAAGGTTTAGAGGCGGTTCAGACGGTCATATTATCGAGTTAAGGTTTGTGTTCTTCTAGAGGGTCCACAGCGTTACTTGCACGTTTTTCCGAAAGATTTAAAACCAAGAAAAATTCAACACTTGAAAGTTTTTCGTGCCGGGAAAAAGTGAGTTAATGATATCCGTTCGAACATTTTTACAGTTTCTAAATTATCCGGAAAACAGAACGAAATTAAATTTTCCGACCGAATCAACGAATTCAAAATAATCCCCAGAACACTCAACACTTGAGTCAGATTAAAAATACCCAGAAACAGATAAAAATACCTACGGGTATTACTGTGCCAAAAACGATGCATAACACTTCTGTACGGCCGCGGTTCTGCGGCACAAGCATGGTATTGCCGCGGATCCGTGGCGGTTTGTACGGATTATAGCCTCGTTTTCCACAGTAATGCTTATATTTCGATAAGTCGATATAATGGATGTTAGTTGGTTATATGAGATATGACTGGATTATTAAGTCAAGTGTTGATTTAATAATTAAGTGTATAATTGTATATTTGATATACTAGTTTACATTAACTAACACTTGTTCTCTTTAGGTATTTTCTCATATGTACACTTGGATATATATATTAAAAGTGTTTTCTTTTGTATCATGGTTGATGATAAACTAAACATGGGTGTGTAAGACATACACCATACTATATTAGATGGTGGTTAATATTTATTTAACGTAATTACAAATTAGTGGTGCTTAGGTCATAAGCATGAAGCTTGTAGAAGCTTGTGGATACTTTGACAAAGTCCACTAAATTTGTTTTACTTTAGATTTTTATTAACCTAACCATTTTAAATTAGCTATGGTTATTGCTCTACAAGAGTTAGTATATGATACTCACTCACCATGTTTAGCTTTCTCACTTGATAATTATCCTCATCTCTTTCATTTCTTCTTCTTCTTCATTGCTAAAAAGAAAAGGCTTGCTAGGGTTTGATCTAAAGTGAGAAAGATTGTGAGAAATAAAATTCTAAAGAGAACCCACTTCCTATTTCTCCATCCTTTACTTGACTAGCACTTTAGTTTAGGGTGTTTGCTTCACTAATTCTCAAGTTAGTGAAGTAGAAGCTTGAGTTGGCATCCCCTCGACGTAGATCATCTTCGGCCTCGAAGACTTTAAGCAAGGACGCGTCTTTCGCCTCGTGAAGCCATGCAAGGGTCCGGGAGAACCACGATCACAGCGAAGGGACTTCAACAAGGAGCTAAAGAAGTAAAGGACCGATCTACAAAGGTTGTATTTCGTATTCACTTAGTTGTAAACATAGTTTACTTGCACATAAAACCCAAATTTTCTAGCAACGATCTTGTTTAGGGTTATTCGGCACGGCTAAAATGTAAGTCGATGTACAACACCCCACGACTTGCGGGGAGGCGGAAAATTGAAAAACGATCTTGTTCTTTGCATAAACATCGACTAAGCGAGAATCTTTGCTAAACTATAACAAACAAGTATCATAGAAGTTAACAACTACTATGAAAAGTGATTATATCTAATGAACCGTGTCCTTCGTCTTTTCGTTCTCCATGTCCTCTCCGGCCTTCTCCATGTAGTAGATGATCCATCCGAGAGCTTTACTTCAAGCTTCACCTCTAACTTGAGGTAACTAGGTTTCTTAAAGTGCTAATCTAAGTAACCTAGGTGATATAGAGAAGGGTTATGGATTAAGTAGTCTAATATAATCCTTGGTCTCAACACATGAGATGGGAGGATTAGGGTTTTAAGAGAGAGAGCTTGAGGGGAGAGAAAGTGAGCAAGAGAATATGAATGAGATAATGATCTATCATAATATATATGAAGCATTATTATTTATCCATAAAAGAAAATAAAGGATTTAATAACCATGCTTCATAAATACAAATGGGTGATTCATCTCCATGAGTCATTAAGCATTTATGATGCATTAATGACATGGATGAATCACACAAATGAGTCACTAATCTCATTTAATGCATATGCCACATACACCCCCAAGTCATCAACCTTCTAGAAGCTTCTCGTGAAATTACGTGTCACGACCCGCAGGGTACGGAACGTGACTGGCACTTAAGTTTACGAAACGTCTCAAGACGTCCGTAAAATAAGTAAGCCAAAGCCCAGAAAACCAAAACCAAATAAGCAGAAGAGTGAAGAGAACCCAATCAATTGAAAGCGAGTTTATCAAATAAGTCATATAAAACCTTTTTTAAAAACAATATCAATTTTTCCGAAAAATTCGGCAGAGTCTCCTTTGTAAATACTGGCCCCCAAAATGGGTACAACAAGAATATATATAAATACAACAAATAAGGCATCCCCAAGCGGGAGCTAGCTCTTCGCCACAAGGCGGTCACAAATCCCACGCAATATAAACAACAACATGCAAAATAATTGTCACGTCCCGAAAGTACGGAACATGACCGGCACTTAAACTACGAAACGTCTCGAGGCGTACGTAATCTAAGTAAGCCGAAAACCCAGAAATCCAAACCAAGAAAAGTAGCAGAGTGAAGGAAAACCAATTTAAAACAAGAAGTTTCAATAGCATAAACCGAATTATGCGGGTTAAAAAAAACAATAAAAAAATTTCCTGAAAATTTCGGCAGAGTCTCCTTTGAAAAATACTGGCCCCCAAACGGGATACAACATGAATAGTATACGAAATCAAAAAAAAGGGCATCCCCAAGCGGGAGCTAGCTCTTCGTCAATCGACGGTCACAACCACACAAGCAATATAATATGTAACTCTAAGGGCGAGGATCAAAACTCAAAAGGAAACTCAAAACCACAAGAAATATAACGCGCGACTCTAAGGTCGAAAGAATAAACACCACTGGTCTCTATCTCAAAATAAATACATGTTTGGTTGATGGAACTTCTAGATACAACAGAATAATGATATACAAGATAAATAATGGGGGTACGATAAAAGTAAACCCACCTACTAGTAAATCACCCGAACGAAACTATGCCCGCAAAGCCGTAATGAAACCTGTACGGCAAACCTGCAAGAAACTGGGGCACAACGGGGGTGAGTTGCCAACTCGTGAATAGAAAAACATCTATGAACAGAAACCGCATGAACAACGCAAACCTAGGTCAACGATCATAATATATCCTCAAATATATAACATGCAGCCTATAACAATGGCTAGGGTAAATATCTAACCCGAATGTAATCTCATGTGCCCGTGTCAGTGCCTCAGGTAGCAATATATCATATGAATGAGGTATGAATGCATGAAAACAGAATATATGTAAATGAAGAAACTGTTTTCATAATTTAGTGAGATTTCCTTTGTATTTTTAAAATGAGGTATCATAATGAAATCATCATCAACAGTGTCTAGCATCGACACAAAACATAAATCTCAATGTCTCAAAATCTCAGGCTCCGGCTATCCGGACTAGCCTGTATCATCAAATCTCAGTACCTCAATATCTCGAAATCTCAATGTCTCAATCTCAATATCTAGGGCGCCGTCAGTCCAGACCGGCCCCTACCATCCATCTCAAGACCACGACGGTATCCTCCGGATATCCGACGCGTCGGGTAATATCACCGGTAGGTAGTCTCCCCCTGCCAGGCTCATCGTCATCACCACGAGCTTCTTGCCCCGGGGTACCTTACCGGGTCCACCATGTACCCGAAACGGTTCATCCAACTCCTCGAATCGGGTCTCAAAATCCATCAGCAAACTCATGGTGGACGACTCATACATCATGGGAAAAACCGCGCTTTTATTTAAAAAGAGAGAAAGCAGTTTATATATGTTTTGCGGTTTTCCTCCAAATCCAGAAAATATTAGGGAAATCCGAATCATCAATAGCATGTAACCATGAATATAAGCATGAGAATCCATGAATACGGCATAACAATGAATAACGGTATGCATGAAGCGACAAGTAATAACTACAATATCTAAGCTAGCATATAAGGTATGTACACTAATATTATGTCAAACTACTGGCTATCAAGCTAAGTTAAGCAATAATATTTTCTAACGTGTACATGACATGGCAATTACCGATGAAGATGTGTATGAGCCGGCAAGTAAGTGTATGTGGTACATACGCATCATCGGTAATGGTGCTGGTGTCCTAACAGCATAATGTCAACAATGCAATATGACATAACAATATAAGTATGCGATGCGGAGCGAGCAACCAAAATGAGCGGGAGCTAAATATTAAACAAAGGTGCCATTTGAAATAACACGAATCGCGGGGTTTTGAAAATAGGGGCTACGGTGTTTTTATGAAAAGATACGTCTTTTGAAATATCCGTAGGATCCCTTGGGCTGTCTTTAAAAATACTCACGATTCGTTAGTTTTTGAAATAGGTAAGAATCGAATCTAATCTAACAGCTAAACTAAACTAAAGGGCTAAGCTAACAAGCTGGACTACAGGTAAGAAAACCGCCTAACATCTGTGTCGATACATATACATACCTGTATATATATTAGTCGGTGATCCCGCCTCAATAATATCATACCCGATACCATATCTATAACCAGACATCCCAAGTCAAGAGTGCGGATCAATCATCAAAATATAGCTCGTAGGTAAATCCGTCGTACGGCATCCCCAAATCTGGGTACGGGTCAATATCACATTCATCATACTATTCACCTGGTATCCTCTTTATCAAATATCATGATCGGGGTACTGATCTACGTCTAGTACAACACTGATACCGCCTAAGTATGCATAGACGTGTGTGAAACACTACGTCAAGGACCCGCTACAACGTCATGTCGTATCTCAAATACGAACCCTGCTATATCACCGATCTCACAGCCTCAAATCAGATCACATCGACTCATCTTAAATCCCAAGTATCATCCTCAAATCCGTATGCGAACACATAGTCCCATACCCATGTGAACACATAATTATAAAGAAACCCATGAGCACATATAAATAGGAATGTATGCAAGTATGTATGTGTGTATGTGTAGTGCAACACTACCCTAGGGTTCACAACACTAAAATACTCCAACACGCCAATATCCATCCTAAACATCGTTATTAATCCTAAATAACATATAATAATTGTTGGTGTGTATACGCATCCGTATACACCACCACGGACTGTGGGGGTGCTATACGCCATCCACCCGACTTCTACCCGTAGATATAAATCTACTCACCTGGTCCTCGCTCGCCGGTGCCGACGTCGCCACGCGCTTGCTTGTCGTAGTCCACATAGGGCACCTACATATCATAACGCACCGTATCGCATTAAAACCAAATTCGTAATCGAAACGGCATACGAAAATCAAATCGGCACGCGTATCACGCATAGGTCAAAACCTATCGCCTACGCAGGCAAGAATAGCCAAACCAACCCTCGATGTCGATGTACAAACGTCAAACCATCGAGAAAAACCCAAACACTCTCATTTTCACATTCACGAACACTAATTTTAATATAAAATAGATTAAAACTCACAAAAACCCCAATTTCACTTAAAAAGTCATTTTTCCGAAAATCTAGCAAGCACAATTCGCCGTTTTTGTACAAAACATGATGTTTAATCAAAAGTAGCGGCCATAATACTTATTAAATATCTTAAATAAGTTATACAAACAATTTCCACATTTTTAATCCCAATTATTTAACCAATTTCAAAAGCCTAGTTAGCAAATTAGCATAATTAACACAATTTTTTTTAAACTAACCATTAACTACTAACTAGTAATCTTGTTTTAACAATTTTAGTGGCCACAATATTCACCAAATAACTTAATTAGGTCACAAAAATATTAACTAGATTTTTCACTAAAATATATTCAAAATTCCTAAAAACCTAGTTTGCACAATCATGCAATTTTAACAATTTTTCATGTAACAATTTGCAATCTAACTACTAGTTTACATTCTTCAAATCCTAAGATGGTAAGCTACCCATTACAACCATAATCTATAGATCAAAATGCTAACATTAAATCAAAATCTTTCTTGATTTCCAAGCTTGCAATCAAAACTTAATTAAACACTTAATTAAAAACTTAGACTAAAACAAGTATCATTTGGAAAAGGGGTTATACCTTAAACTAGTTTGAAATGAGATCCACACTTGCCAAAACATAGCCCCCAAAATGCCATCTTACTCCAAGGATTCAAGCTAGCATGGGCAAAGAAATAATGGGTCAAGGTTGGATTTGAGATTAGTGATGTTTTTATGTGGATTTTGAAGAAATTTTGTGGATTTTAGAGGTGAAGAATGTGAGGATTTGGAGAGGGGAGGGCTGTGCAATTTCTGGCCGAAAATTGAGGGGGTGAGGGGGTGTGGGTGTGGGAGTGAGAGTGGGTAGAAAAGTCCAAGTCAAAGGAAGTCCAAGTCAACCCAACCAATACTTATATATATATACCCTTTCTTCTCATTTCTTTTCATTTCTTTTCTTTTAGCCAATCAAGTGAGAAAATGAGGGGGCACTAGGGGCTGCTGATTTGGAGAGGGGAGAGAGGGTGTGGGTGAGTGTGGGTGAGAGAAAAAGATAAATGTATTTCCCCAATTCCCATTAACACTAATTTCACCGGAAAAAAAAGACTTTTTCTTCGATATTTTCTAAACCGTTTTGGCAAACGATTTCATTTAAAAAACCATATGATAAAATTTTATTTAATGTTTTATGATGCACAAAATTTGTTTCAACTCATTACAATTTGTAATTTTCCCTAATTAAATGTATTAGTGACGGCTTAAAATAATATTAAAATAATATTTTTTCAGAAAATTTGAAATTTCACCAGTGGCTCAATAAACACCAAATACTAGCAATTACATAGCTAGAATATGTATATTTAATTTTATAATAAAGATATTTGCATTTTGACTTTTTACAGAAAACCCCCTTATTTTACCGTTTTTTCGAAATTTCACCGAAACGATTTTCAAAACGTTACAATCTTCCCCTCTTAAAGAAATTCGGTCCCCGAATTTAAATTAAAACTCCCCCAAATACTAAAACATCTAAGCAAAACCATCAAGTCGTCGGGCTCCAAATTCATAAATACGTAAAACAAGACGTAGCGCAGCGCGTGCGCATGAAAAATGAGCATATAACTCAAAATCAAAACTCCGTCAAGCATCCCGCAATCATCGGAGTCATGGTAAAGACACAAATTTCAAATCCAATACAAAACTAATATGATATAACTCGAAACTATACACGTAAATATCAAATCTATACATGTAAATATCTGAAGGGAATGCATGCCAAATCTCTTAAAGTCGCTGTGCAATGCGCATAACACTGCACAGTGGCGGACGTGTATCATAAGAAAATAATCATATACATATATACCTTTTTTTTGAACTGTACGTTCCGCCATTTTGGGAAACAATTTGGAAGGTTTTTCTTGTTTTAAACGTTTCGTGTCATAACAGACACGTAGGTAAATACTGAGACTATAGCTCGCTTTTTGGAATTCCCTTCGATAGCTATCAATGCATGCAAAATACATTCAGGTACTGTCCTCTGACTAGTCCTGCTCAGTAAGAAAACACATAGCAAATATCATAAAAACGTACTGCTCTATAAGAAATCAATCCCAAAATATGCATACGAATACTAGGTGTGTCTGGTGCGCACGGAAATCAAAATCCATATATGTGCCAATATGTGCACAGAAACAAGATCTAAATGCATCGGGTGTGCACGAAACATCTGTCATAGGCAACGTGGGTGCCTGACAGCAAAATCAGGTGCATCTGACATACACGAAAAAAAATCTCGATTTAGTGCATCTGGTGTGCACCAAAATCGCACCTCAAAACATGCGCCCAACATGCGCGAAAATCCAAATCAGATGCATCCATCGTGCACGAAATCATGAAATCCGATATCAAGCGCCGAACATGCACAAAATCCAATCAGGTGCACAATGTGCAAAAAACAAATATCGAACATCACAATCGAAATCGAAGTCCAATGCATCTAAATGCACAACATACGTAACACTGCACTGCAAGCATATATGAACTATACCGAGTGCAAAAACCAAATCGTGTGCGTACATACGCACAAAATCAACTCAACTGTATAAAACGCATAAAATCACAAACATGTGAAACCAAAGCACGAAAACGATATCAAGTGCAACACTGTGCAAAGATCGTAAATCCTCAATCATTAAAATCAAATCATGCGAATAAATCACCCAAAATATCGAAATCAATAATGGCGGAATAGTCCCGCTCAAGCACATCCTCCAAGAATCTCTGGCCAACTGCCGTGGTCACTCATAGCATGTCTCGTCGACGATCCTGAACTCTGGCCTGCCGGTGTGCATAACATGACCCCTGCTGGGTCCAAGTCTTCTCGTAATTTATTCCAGAAAGGTCCTGTCGAAATCTCTCCCAAATCTCGTCTCTGCCGAACTGTCCGGAAGTCATCGTCCCTTACTAGATCAGTTCTCGTTCCGGAACGGCTGCATACTCATCACGACTCCTTCTGGAAGGTATATCCAAGTACAATGACTCGGCATGCGTATCGCATCTCTGATGTCGGCGGAGTGGAACGTCGTCTCATCAAGATCTCATACGAACCTTTTACTCCACTTTCTCTAATGTCGACTGCTTCGGACTCGTCTTGTTGTGGCTGCATGGACTGAGCTCCAACGTCTATCCTCGTATCTGGAGTCTCCCAAGAAATGCATCTCACCACCTAGCATCCGAATGAAGTCGAACCATCCGATCGATTCGTCAAAACCTCATAATCCCCCAAGAGCTCAACATCTTGGGTACAGTTTAATAGTATCGAGTACGTACCACAGTATCGATGGTCCAGCCGTAGAAGGGCAAACCCAAGCCTCACTAATGGCACCGCGGAACTGCCGCAAACCCTAAGGTTCAAAGGCTTTCACACGGTCATTAAGTCGAGTTAGGGTTTCATTCTTCTAGAGGGTTCATAAAGTTGCCTGCATGTCTTTCCGAATACTTTAAACTTGGAATAATAGGTTTCTGACATTCGATCGTCTCTGTCGACTCTCAACGTCTCCCCGTGAAGTCGTCTCTAGCTGAAATCAATCCATCTGATGACCTTGCATCGGGGTTGGCGAACGAACTACCTGTCCTAGTCATTCATCCTCGGGTGACTAGCGACCTCCTATCATCTCTTAGTACAACTCGTACCGCAATAGCTCCAACATTTGGGGCGATATCACGTCGTTCGCAGCAATAACGGGCTCACTCGTCTGCACATTGAACCGTGCCTCAATCATCATGAATAGGCTATATATCAACGGTCACCAAAATCTGGCTGGCCTCTATCAGTGGCTCAATCCTCTAGTGCAAATCAGCACGTCCGAGTAACCTCATAAAGGCAATCCGCCAAACGCTCGTGGCTCAGAAACACAGTAAAAAGACACATCTCTGCAATCGTGTGTTGCCGGAATTTCGCCCTGGTCAGTCCTCGTTCGTGACGAGCTCGTGCTGACCGGAACTCTAGCTGTAACTCTCCCTGCCCGAAATCATGGCAGCAAAACCAAAACTGGTACTGATGAGGCTAGATCAGGAATGAATATGATACTGAGCAAAAAAATGTATATCCTAAGGCTCCATAAGTGGAGTAGTGTATCGTAAGTATGCCGCGGAACATACCGACGGTACGTCACTCTACTTTAGTCACCTATTCCATCAACCAAGGGTCATCCTACGCTCCGAAAGTAAAACCTAACGCTCTGATACCAACTTTTTCACGTCCCGAAAGTACGGAACATGACCGGCACTTAAACTACGAAACGTCTCGAGGCGTACGTAATCTAAGTAAGCCAAAAACCCAGAAATCCAAACCAAGAAAAGTAGTAGAGTGAAGGAAAACCAATTTAAAACAAGAAGTTTCAATAGCATAAGCCGAATTATGCGGGTTAAAAAAAACATTAAAAAAATTACCTGAAAATTTCGGAAGAGTCTCCTTTGAAAAATACTGGCCCCCAAACGGGATACAACATGAATAGTATACGAAATCAAAAAAAAGGGCATCCCCAAGCGGGAGCTAGCTCTTCGTCAATCGACGGTCACAACCACACAAGCAATATAATATGCAACGCCAAGGGCGAGGATCAAAACTCAAAAGGAAACTCAAAACCACAAGAAATATAACGCGCGACTCTAAGGTCGAAAGAATAAACAACACTGGTCTCTATCTAAAAATAAATACATGTTTGGTTGATGGAACTTCTAGATACGACAGAATAATGATATACAAGATAAATAATAGGGGTACGATAAAAGTAAATCCACCTACTAGCAAATCACCCGAACGAAACTATGCCCGCAAAGCCGTAATGAAACCTGTACGGCAAACCTGCAAGAAACTGGGGCACAACGGGGGTGAGTTGCCAACTCGTGAATAGAAAAACATCTACGAACAAAAACCGCATGAACAACGCAAACCTAGGTCAACGATCATAATATATCCTCAAATATATAACATGCAGCCTATAACAATGGCTAGGGTAAATATCTAACCCGAGTGTAATCTCATGTGCCCGTGTCAGTACCTCAGGTAGCAATATATCATATGAATGAGGTATGAATGCATGAAAACAGAATATATGTAAATGAAGAAACTGTTTTAATAATTTAGTGAGATTTCCTTTGTATTTTTAAAATGAGATATCATAATGAAATCATCATCAACAGTGTCTAGCATCGACACAAAACATAAATCTCAATGTCTCAAAATCTCAGGCTCCGGCTATCCGGACTAGCCTGTATCATCAAATCTCAGTACCTCAATATCTCGAAATCTCAATGTCTCAATCTCAATATCTAGGGCGCCGTCAGTCCAGACCGGCCCCTACCATCCATCTCAAGACCACGACGGTATCCTCCGGATATCCGACGCGTCGGGTAATATCACCGGTAGGTAGTCTCCCCCTGCCAGGCTCATCGTCATCACTACGAGCTTCTTGCCCCGGGGTACCTTACCGGGTCCACCATGTACCCGAAACGGTTCATCCAGCTCCTCGAATCGGGTCTCGAAATCCATCAGCAAACTCATGGTGGACGACTCATACATCATGGGAAAAACCGCGCTTTTATTTAAAATGAGAGAAAGCAGTTTATATATGTTTTGCGGTTTTCCTCCAAATCCAGAAAATATCAGGGAAATCCGAATCATCAATAGCATGTAACCATGAATATAAGCATGAGAATCCATGAATACGGCATAACAATGAATAACGGTATGCATGAAGCGACAAGTAATAACTACAATATCTAAGCTAGCATATAAGGTATGTACACTAATATTATGTTAAACTACTGGCTATCAAGCTAAGTTAAGCAATAATATTTTCTAAGGTGTACGTGACATGGCAATTACCGATGAAGATGTGTGTGAGCCGGCAAGTAAGTGTATGTGGTACATACGCATTATCGGTAATGGTGCTGGTGTCCTAACAGCATAATGTCAACAATGCAATATGACATAACAATATAAGTATGCGATGCGGAGCGAGCAACCAAAATGAGCAGGAGCTAAATATTAAACAAAAGTGCCATTTGAAATAACACGAATCGCGGGGTTTTGAAAATAGGGGCTACGGTGTTTTTATGAAAAGATACGTCTTTTGAAATATCCGTAGGATCCCTTGGGCTGTCTTTTAAAATACTCACGATTCGTTAGTTTTTGAAATAGGTAAGAATCGAATCTAATCTAACAGCTAAACTAAACTAAAGGGCTAAGCTAACAAGCTGGACTACAGGTAAGAAAACCGCCTAACATCTGAGTCGATACATATACATACCTGTATATATATTAGTCGGTGATCCCGCCTCAATAATATCAAACCCGATACCATATCTATAACCAGACATCCCAAGTCAAGAGTGCGGATCAATCATCAAAATATAGCTCGTACGTAAATCCGTCGTACGGCATCCCCAAATCTGGGTACGGGTCAATATCACATTCATCATACTATTCACCTGGTATCCTCTTTATCAAATATCATGATCGGGGTACTGATCTACGTCTAGTACAACACTGATACCGCCTAAGTATGCATAGACGTGTGTGAAACACTACGTCAAGGACCCGCTACAACGTCATGTCGTATCTCAAATACGAACCCTGCTATATCACCGATCTCACAGCCTCAAATCAGATCTCATCGACTCATCTTAAATCCCAAGTATCATCCTCAAATCCGTATGCGAACACATAGTCCCATACCCATGTGAACACATAACTATAAAGAAACCTATGAGCACATATAAATAGGAATGTATGCAAGTATGTATGTGTGTATGTGTAGTGCAACACTACCCTAGGGTTCACAACACTAAAATAATCCAACACGCCAATATCCATCCTAAACATCGTTATTAATCCTAAATAACATATAATAATTGTTGGTGTGTATACGCATCCGTATACACCACCACGGACTGTGGGGGTGCTATACGCCATCCACCCGACTTCTACCCGTAGATATAAATCTACTCACCTGGTCCTCGCTCGCCGGTGCCGACGTCGCCATGCGCTTGCTTGTCGTAGTCCACATAGGGCACCTACATATCATAACGCACCGTATCGCATTAAAACCAAATTCGAAATCGAAACGGCATACGAAAATCAAATCGGCACGTGTATCACGCATAGGTCAAAACCTATCGCCTACGCAGGCAAGAATAGCCAAACCAACCCTCGATGTCGATGTACAAACGTCAAACCATCGAGAAAAACCCAAACACTCTCATTTGCGCATTCACGAACACTAATTTTAATATAAAATAGGTTAAAACTCACAAAAACCCCAATTTCACTTAAAAAGTCATTTTTCCGAAAATCTAGCAAGCACAATTCGCCGTTTTTGTACAAAACATGATGTTTAAACAAATGTAGCGGCCATAATACTTATTAAATATCTTAAATAAGTTATACAAACAATTTCCATATTTTTAATCCCAATTATTTAACCAATTTCAAAAGCCTAGTTAGCAAATTAGCATAATTTACACAATTTTTTTTTAAACTAACCATTAACTACTAACTAGTAATCTTGTTTTAACAATTTTAGTGGCCACAATATTCACCAAATAACTTAATTAGGTCACAAAAATATTAACTAGATTTTTCACTCAAATATATTCAAAATTCCTGAAAACCTAGTTTGCACAATCATGCAATTTTAACAATTTTTCATGTAACAATTTGCAATCTAACTACTAGTTTACATTCTTCAAATCCTAAGATGGTAAGCTACCCATTACAACCATAATCTATAGATCAAAATGCTAACATTAAATCAAAACCTTTCTTGATTTCCAAGCTTGCAATCAAAACTTAATTAAACACTTAATTAAAAACTTAGACTAAAACAAGTATCATTTGGAAAAGGGGTTATACCTTAAACTAGTTTGAAATGAGATCCACACTTGCCAAAACATAGCCCCCAAAATGCCATCTTACTCCAAGGATTCAAGCTAGCATGGGCAAAGAAATAATGGGTCAAGGTTGGATTTGAGATTAGTGATGTTTTTATGTGGATTTTGAAGAAATTTTGTGGATTTTAGAGGTGAAGAATGTGAGGATTTGGAGAGGGGAGGGCTGTGCAATTTCTGGCCGAAAATTGAGGGGGTGAGGGGGTATGGGTGTGGGAGTGAGAGTGGGTAGAAAAGTCCAAGTCAAAGGAAGTCCAAGTTTACCCAACCAATACTTATATATATATACCCTTTCTTCTCATTTCTTTTCATTTATTTTCTTTTAGCCAATCAAGTGAGAAAATGAGGGGGCACTAGGGGCTGCTGATTTGGAAAGGGGAGAGAGGGTGTGGGTGAGTGTGGGTGAGAGAAAAAGATAAATGTATTTCCCCAATTCCCATTAACACTAATTTCACCGGAAAAAAAAGACTTTTTCTTCGATATTTTCTAAACCTTTTTGGCAAACGATTTCATTTCAAAAACCACATGACAAAATTTTATTTAATGTTTTATGATGCACAAAATTTTTTTCAACTTATTCCAATTTGTAATTTTCCCTAATTAAATGTATTAGTGACGGCTTAAAATAATATTAAAATAATATTTTTTCAGAAAATTTGAAATTTCACCAGTGGCTCAATAAACACCAAATACTAGCAATTACATAGCTAGAATATGTATATTTAATTTTATAATAAAGATATTTGAATTTTGACTTTTTACAGAAAACCCCCTTATTTTACCGTTTTTTCGAAATTTCACCGAAACGATTTTCAAAACGTTACAATCTTCCCCTCTTAAAGAAATTCGGTCCCCGAATTTAAATTAAAACTCCCCCAAATACTAAAACATCTAAGCAAAACCATCAAGTCGTCGGGCTCCAAATTCATAAATACGTAAAACAAGTCGTAGCGCAGCACATGCGCATGAAAAATGAGCATATAACTCAAAATCAAAACTCCGTCAAGCATCCCGCAATCATCGGAGTCATGGTAAAGACACAAATGTCAAATCCAATACAAAACTAATATGATATAACTCGAAACTATACACGTAAATATCAAATCTATACATGTAAATATCTGAAGGGAATGCATGCCAAATCTCTTAAAGTCGCTGTGCAATGCGCATAACATTGCACAGTGGCGGACGTGTATCATAAGAAAATAATTATATACATATATACCTTTTTTTTGAACTGTACGTTCCGCCATTTTGGGAAACAATTTGGAAGGTTTTTCTTGTTTTAAACGTTTCATGTCATAACAGACACGTAGGTAAATACTGAGACTATAGCTCGCTTTTTGGAATTCCCTTCGATAGCTATCAATGCATGCAAAATACATTCAGGTACTGTCCTCTGACTAGTCCTGCTTAGTACGAAAACACATAGCAAATATCATAAAAACGTACTGCTCTATAAGAAATCAATCCCAAAATATGCATACGAATACTAGGTGTGTCTGGTGCGCACAGAAATCAAAATCCATATATGTGCCAATATGTGCACAGAAACAAGATCTAAGTGCATCGGGTGTGCACGAAACATCTGTCATAGGCAACGTGGGTGCCTGACAGCAAAATCAGGTGCATCTGACATACACGAAAAAAAATCTCGATTTAGTGCATCTGGTGTGCACCAAAATCGCACCTCAAAACATGCGCCCAACATGCGCGAATATCCAAATCAGATGCATCCATCGTGCACGAAATCATGAAATCTGATATCAAGCGCCGAACATGCACAAAATCCAATCAGGTGCACAATGTGCACAAAACAAATATCGAACATCACAATCGAAATCGATGTCCAATGCATCTAAATGCACAACATACGTAACACTGCACTGCAAGCATATATGAACTATACCGAGTGCAAAAACCAAATCGTGTGCGTACATACGCACAAAATCAACTCAACTGTATAAAACGCATAAAATCACAAACATGTGAAACCAAAGCACGAAAACGATATCAAGTGCAACACTGTGCAAAGATCGTAAATCCTCAATCATTAAAATCAAATCATGCGAATAAATCACCCAAAACATCGAAATCAATAATGGCGGAATAGTCCCGCTTAAGCACATCCTCCAAGAATCTCTGGCCAACTGCCGTGGTCACTCATAGCATGTCTCGTCGACGATCCTGAACTCTGGCCTGCCGGTGTGCATAACATGACCACTCCTGGGTCCAAGTCTTCTTGTAATTTATTCCAGAAAGGTCCTGTCGAAATCTCTCCCAAATCTCGTCTCCGCCGAACTGTCCGGAAGTCATCGTCCCTTACTAGATCAGTTCTCGTTCCGGAACGGCTGCATACTCATCACGACTCCTTCTGGAAGGTATATCCAAGTACAATGACTCGGCATGCGTATCGCATCTCTGATGTCGGCGGAGTGGAACGTCGTCTCATCAAGATCTCGTACGAACCTTTTACTCCACTTTCTCTAATGTCGACTGCTTCGGACTCGTCTTGTCGTGGCTGCATGGACTGAGCTTCAACGGCTATCCTCGTATCTGGAATCTCCCAAGAAATGCATCTCACCACCTAGCATCCGAATGAAGTCGAACCATCCGATCGATTCGTCAAAATCTCATAATCCCCCAAGAGCTCAACATCTTGGGTACAGTTTAATAGTATCGAGTACGTACCACAGCATCGATGGTCCAGCCGTAGAAGGGCAAACCCAAGCCTCACTAATGGCACCGCGGAACTGCCGCAAACCCTAAGGTTCAAAGGCTTTCACACGGTCATTAAGTCGAGTTAGGGTTTCATTCTTATAGAGGGTCCATAGAGTTGCCTGCATGTCTTTCCGAATACTTTAAATTGGAATAATAGGTTTCTGACATTCGATCGTCTCTGTCGACTCTCAACGTCTCCGCGTGAAGTCGTCTCTATCTGAAATCAATCCATCTGATGACCTCGCATCGGGGTTGGCGAACGAAATACCTGTCCTAGTCATTCATCCTCGGGTGACTAGCGACCTCCTATCATCTCTTAGTACAACTCGTACCGCAATAGCTCCAACATTTGGGGCGATATCACGTCGTTCGCAGCAATAACGGGCTCACTCGTCTGCACGTTGAACCGTGCCTCAATCATCATGAATAGGCTATATATCAACGGTCATCAAAATCTGGCTGGCCTCTATCAGTGGCTCAATCCTCTAGTGCAAATCAGCACATCCGAGTAACCTCATAAAGGCAATCCGCCAAACGCTCGTGGCGCAGAAACACAGTAAAAAGACACATCTCTGCAATCGTGTGTTGCCGGAATTTCTCCCTGGTCAGTCCTCGTTCGTGACGAGCTCGTGCTGACCGGAACTCTAGCTGTAACTCACCCTGCCCCAAATCGTGGCAGCAAAACCAAAACTGGTACTGATGAGGCTAGATCAGGAATGAATATGATACTGAGCAAAAAAATGTATATCCTAAGGCTCCAGAAGTGGAGTAGTGTATCGTAAGTATGCCGCGGAACATACCCACGGTACGTCAGTCTACTTTAGTCACCTATTCCATCAACCAAGGGTCATCCTACGCTCCGAAAGTAAAACCTAACGCTCTGATACCAACTTTGTCACGTCCCGAAAGTACGAAACATGACCGGCACTTAAACTACGAAACGTCTCGAGGCGTACGTAATCTAAGTAAGCCGAAAACCCAAAAATCCAAACAAAGAAAAGTAGTAGAGTGAAGGAAAACCAATTTAAAACAAGAAGTTTCAATAGCATAAGCCGAATTATGCGGGTTAAAAAAAACATTAAAAAAATTTCCTGAAAATTTCGGCAGAGTCTCCTTTGAAAAATACTGGCCCCCAAACGGGATACAACATGAATAGTATACGAAATCAAAAAAAAGGGCATCCCCAAGCGGGAGCTAGCTCTTCGTCAATCGACGGTCACAACCACACAAGCAATATAATATGCAACGCCAAGGGCGAGGATCAAAAATCAAAAGGAAACTCAAAACCACAAGAAATATAACGCGCGACTCTAAGGTCGAAAGATTAAATAACACTGGTCTCTATCTCAAAATAAATACATGTTTGGTTGATGGAACTTCTAGATACAACAGAATAATGATATACAAGATAAATAATGGGGGTACGATAAAAGTAAACCCACCTACTAGCAAATCACCCGAACGAAACTATGCCCGCAAAGCCGTAATGAAACATGTACGGCAAACCTGCAAGAAACTGGAGCACAACGGGGGTGAGTTGCCAACTCGTGAATAGAAAAACATCTACGAACAGAAACCGCATGAACAACGCAAACCTAGGTCAACGATCATAATATATCCTCAAATATATAACATGCAGCCTATAACAATGGCTAGGGTAAATATCTAACCCGAGTGTAATCTCATGTGCCCGTGTCAGTGCCTCAGGTAGCAATATATCATATGAATGAGGTATGAATGCATGAAAACAGAATATATGTAAATGAAGAAACTGTTTTCATAATTTAGTGAGATTTCCTTTGTATTTTTAAAATGAGGTATCATAATGAAATCATCATCAACAGTGTCTAGCATCGACACAAAACATAAATCACAATGTCTCAAAATCTCAGGCTCCGGCTATCCGGACTAGCCTGTATCATCAAATCTCAGTACCTCAATATCTCGAAATCTCAATGTCTCAATCTCAATATCTAGGGCGCCGTCAGTCCAGACCGGCCCCTACCATCCATCTCAAGACCACGATGGTATCCTCCGGATATCCGACGCGTCGGGTAATATCACCGGTAGGTAGTCTCCCCCTGCCAGGCTCATCGTCATCACCACGAGCTTCTTGCCCCGGGGTACCTTACCGGGTCCACCATGTACCCGAAACGGTTCATCCAACTCCTCGAATCGGGTCTCGAAATCCATCAGCAAACTCATGGTGGACGACTCATACATCATGGGAAAAACCGCGCTTTTATTTAAAATGAGGGAAAGCAGTTTATATATGTTTTGCGGTTTTCCTCCAAATCCAGAAAATATCAGGGAAATCCGAATCATCAATAGCATGTAACCATGAATATAAGCATGAGAATCCATGAATACGGCATAACAATGAATAACGGTATGCATGAAGCGACAAGTAATAACTACAATATCTAAGCTAGCATATAAGGTATGTACACTAATATTATGTTAAACTACTGGCTATCAAGCTAAGTTAAGCAATAATATTTTCTAAGGTGTACGTGACATGGCAATTACCGATGAAGATGTGTGTGAGCCGGCAAGTAAGTGTATGTGGTACATACGCATCATCGGTAATGGTGCTGGTGTCCTAACAGCATAATGTCAACAATGGAATAGGACATAACAATATAAGTATGCGATGCGGAGCGAGCAACCAAAATGAGCGGGAGCTAAATATTAAACAAAGGTGCCATTTGAAATAACACGAATCGCGGGGTTTTGAAAATAGGGGCTACGGTGTTTTTATGAAAAGATACGTCTTTTGAAATATCCGTAGGATCCCTTGGGCTGTCTTTTAAAATACTCACGATTCGTTAGTTTTTGAAATAGGTAAGAATCGAATCTAATCTAACAGCTAAACTAAACTAAAGGGCTAAGCTAACAAGCTGGACTACAGGTAAGAAAACCGCCTAACATCTGAGTCGATACATATACATACATGTATATATATTAGTCGGTGATCCCGCCTCAATAATATCATACCCGATACCATATCTATAACCAGACATCCCAAGTCAAGAGTGCGGATCAATCATCAAAATATAGCTCGTACGTAAATCCGTCGTACGGCATCCCCAAATCTGGGTACGGGTCAATATCACATTCATCATACTATTCACCTGGTATCCTCTTTATCAAATATCATGATCGGGGTACAGATCTATGTCTAGTACAACACTGATACCGCCTAAGTATGCATAGACGTGTGTGAAACACTACGTCAAGGACCCGCTACAACGTCATGTCGTATCTCAAATACGAACCCTGCTATATCACCGATCTCACAGCCTCAAATCAGATCTCATCGACTCATCTTAAATCCCAAGTATCATCCTCAAATCCGTATGCGAACACATAGTCCCATACCCATTTGAACACATAACTATAAAGAAACCCATGAGCACATATAATTAGGAATGTATGCAAGTATGTATGTGTGTAAGTGTAGTGCAACACTACCCTAGGGTTCACAACACTAAAATAATCCAACACGCCAATATCCATCCTAAACATCGTTATTAATCCTAAATAACATATAATAATTGTTGGTGTGTATACGCATCCGTATACACCACCACGGACTGTGGGGGTGCTATACGCCATCCACCTGACTTCTACCCGTAGATATAAATCTACTCACCTGGTCCTCGCTCGCCGGTGCCGACGTCGCCATGCGCTTGCTTGTCGTAGTCCACATAGGGCACCTACATATCATAACGCACCGTATCGCATTAAAACCAAATTCGAAATCAAAACGGCATACGAAAATCAAATCGGCACGCGTATCACGCATAGGTCAAAACCTATCGCCTACGCAGGCAAGAATAGCCAAACCAACCCTCGATGTCGATGTACAAACGTCAAACCATCGAGAAAAACCCAAACACTCTCATTTGCGCATTCACGAACACTAATTTTAATATAAAATAGGTTAAAACTCACAAAAACCCCAATTTCACTTAAAAAGTCATTTTTCCGAAAATCTAGCAAGCACAATTCGCCGTTTTTGTACAAAATATGATGTTTAAACAAATGTAGCGGCCATAATACTTATTCAATATCTTAAATAAGTTATACAAACAATTTCCACATTTTTAATCCCAATTATTTAACCAATTTCAAAAGCCTAGTTAGCAAATTAGCATAATTTACACAATTTTTTTTTAAACTAACCATTAACTACTAACTAGTAATCTTGTTTTAATAATTTTAGTGGCCACAATATTCACCAAATAACTTAATTAGGTCACAAAAATATTAACTAGATTTTTCACTCAAATATATTCAAAATTCCTAAAAACCTAGTTTGCACAATCATGCAATTTTAACAATTTTTCATGTAACAATTTTCAATCTAACTACTAGCTTACATTCTCCAAATCCTAAGATGGTAAGCTACCCATTACAACCATAATCTATAGATCAAAATGCTAACATTAAATCAAAACCTTTCTTGATTTCCAAGCTTGCAATCAAAACTTAATTAAACACTTAATTAAAAACTTAGACTAAAACAAGTATCATTTGGAAAAGGGGTTATACCTTAAACTAGTTTGAAATGAGATCCACACTTGCCAAAACATAGCCCCCAAAATGCCATCTTACTCCAAGGATTCAAGCTAGCATGGGCAAAGAAATAATGGGTCAAGGTTGGATTTGAGATTAGTGATGTTTTTATGTGGATTTTGAAGAAATTTTGTGGATTTTAGAGGTGAAGAATGTGAGGATTTGGAGAGGGGAGGGCTGTGCAATTTCTGGCCAAAAATTGAGGGGGTGAGGGGGTGTGGGTGTGGGAGTGAGAGTGGGTAGAAAAGTCCAAGTCAAAGGAAGTCCAAGTCAACCCAACCAATACTTATATATATATATACCCTTTCTTCTCATTTCTTTTCATTTCTTTTCTTTTAGCCAATCAAGTGAGAAAATGAGGGGGCACTAGGGGCTGCTGATTTGGAGAGGGGAGGGAGGGTGTGGGTGAGTGTGGGTGAGAGAAAAAGATAAATGTATTTCCCCAATTCCCATTAACATTAATTTCAACGGAAAAAAAAGACTTTTTCTTCGATATTTTCTAAACCGTTTTGGCAAACGATTTCATTTCAAAATCCACATGATAAAATTTTATTTAATGTTTTATGATGCACAAAATTTGTTTCAACTCATTACAATTTGTAATTTTCCCTAATTAAATGTATTAGTGACGGCTTAAAATAATATTAAAATAATATTTTTTCAGAAAATTTGAAATTTCACCAGTGGCTCAATAAACACCAAATACTATCAATTACATAGCTAGAATATGTATATTTAATTTTATAATAAAGATATTTGCATTTTGACTTTTTACAGAAAACCCCCTTATTTTACCGTTTTTTCAAAATTTCACCGAAACGATTTTCAAAACGTTACAATAATCATAAAGAAGCATGAGAAAAATAGCATATCGACTCAAGTGAGCTCGACCCCAAAATACAGCATAAAAAGTCCACAAATCCCACAGTCTCATCTCTAGGTCAATATACAACAATACTGGTAGATATACCGTAGATGGAGTACACTAGATACAAGGAATATACAAGGTGGTACAAAAATAATAATATAACCCACCTAAGTGCAAAACCTCGAGTCCAGGCAAAAGAGGCAAAAGAAGCAAGTGCGCCCGCCGCTACTGTACTGACGGAGCGGACCTGTAAAAGGCTGTGGCACAACGGGGGTGAGTTGCCAACTCGTGAGCAATAAATAACATCTACACAGGCTATTGAAAGCATGCACACAAGTATCCTAGCATCTAAATACAGGTAAGGCAGGACATAATAGCAGGTATGTATGCATGCGAATCAACTCATGATCTGAATATGTAAGTATAAGAATCAGGTTTTTCCTTTAGGAATCTCTTTTGAAATACCAGCACAATACCAATAGAATCAAGAAGAACATGTGTCCAGCAACGACACCTCAAAACTATCACAAATCTCATATATACATGTCATAGTATCTCTGGCCTCAGCTATCCGGCTGACCCATCTCAATATCAATATCTCATCATCTCGCGGCCAAGGTCGGTATCCTCTGGATATCCGCCGTCCCAAACAGTCACCGGTAGGTAATCCGTCCCCTGCCAGGCTCATCGTCAGCAACACGAGCTTCTTGCCCCGGGATACCTTACCGGGCCCACCATGTACCCGAGACGGTTCATCCAACTCCTCGAAACGGGTCTCGAAAACCACATCAAACTCATGGTGGACGATACTTACATCACTAGAAAACCGAAATTTACATATTTTAAAAATATAATAAGTTTAGAAATTTTGCGGCTTTCCCCCGAAATCCAGAAATATCATAAAATCTCAAGAAATCCTCATAAGTGCATATGTCAATGATAATGAATGCATATGGTATCAATAATCAAGTTGCGATGTGTGATTAAAAGATTAGGCATGAACAAATAATATGATGAAGTACATGCACATGAATAGCAATCCTACGATTTCATTTTAAGGAATTAAAGCAATAGCGCAAGTTTAAGTATCAATTATAGTAAAAGGTTTCAATTTAAAGATTATCTAGTGTGGTGGTATGGCAATTACCAGGGTGTGTGTGTAAGCATGAATAGTGCTCGTGCTGCATATAAAAACCCTGGCAATGGTGCAGGTGTCCTATAGAATGGGTTCGTATATGTATGTCAATACAAGGCATGAATGTAGCAAATAATCATACAAGTATTACACCCCTAATTACTAACATTACTAAGAATCTTTTTAAGCTACTAAAACTATCGGGCGACTTACGCCATCCAACGATAGTCCCCCGTAGATGTTACATCTACTCACCGGAATCCCTAGCTAGTCTGACGTCTGACGTCCCGGGCGACTTACATCTACTTTCCCCTTTCGTGCCGCGTCTGACGTCTCCGCGACCGAACCTGGAATTTACATCAATACCAAACATAAGGTTATATACCATGAAACGACGCAAATCCCAAACGAAAATACCATAGTTCATAAGATAGGTACAATGTGCACGAGGTGCGCGGAACACACGCGAAAATCGCAAAAACTAACTAAAATCGCCGATTTGGTCGCCCGGCAAAGCTAAAACCCGATCACTCAAACATCCGCACTCACACATCCCAAATATCATAGGATATGCCAAAAATATCATCAAGATATCGCAAATAATTCATCCCAATATTTTATAACAAAACTAGCAAGCACAAACATTCCAAAAATCGGCGCAACATCGCCGTTATGCGACAAAAAGGACTACCACCTAGCATAACATCCAACCGCAACTAGTTAACCACAATCACTTTGATTAAAACACATTACAAAGCTTCAAATCCTATGTTTCCATAAACAACCCTTTTCTTGATTTTTATAACCACCAATTTAAATCCAATTTCACACTTGAAAAACCTAAATTAACACAAATCGAAGTCCACGTAAACAAAGTAATCTCTCAATTTAGGCTTGTATAAAACTAGATAACAAGATAACTTAATTAACTAATCATTGGTGCTAAAAAAAATAAATTAGAAACTAACACTAAATTTAACGCTAAACAAATTTCAAGGTTCTAGTTTAGCACACTTAAGCTACAATTTAACCATTTGATTAGAATGTATACCTCAAAAGATCAATCCTAAGCTTGCTCAAGCCTCCCAAGACACCTCCTTTCTCCTTGATTTAAACCAAATTAGGTTGGAGAAGAGATGGAATATGGTTTTGTGTTGAATTTGTGAAGGAAATTGTGGATTTTGTTGAATTTTTGAGATGAAAATGAAGCAAAAGAGAAGAAGAAACGGGGAAAATATTTGGGGCTGTTGGTGCAGGATTTTCTGCTGAGAGGAGAAGGATGGGGGATGTGAAGGGATGGTGTAAAAGTCTAAGTCAAAGCCCCCCCCCCAAAATACCATAATACCCCCACCCATTTCTACATTTTAAACCCTTTTTAAACAATTTAAAAGGAGTTGAAGAATACAATTTGGAGGGGGGGTGGGAATGTGCTTCAGTAGGAGGTGGGGCCGGCCAAGGGAGTGAGGGAAGGGTGAATGGGGTTTTACAAAAGAAATTTTATGCAAAAAGACCCCCTACAAGTCCAAAATTGCAAGTTTTAGCTTAAATTCCATAAATTTCGTTTTCCATAATAAAAATTAGTTAAAACTTAAAATAAATTACTAAAAATTTATGTTACAACTAGATTTTAATTAACATGATTTTAAAGATTAAAATTAGCCTAAAGAAATTTGTATATATCGCTAATTTAATGTATTTTCTTACCGGCTTAAAATAATATTAAAAAATTGAAAAAAAGGGAAAAATTTTTACATGACCAAAAATTAATAAGTAACTCATTAGCTACTAAAAACAAGCAATTACCTATCCATTTTAGGTATAATTAGTCCTAAACTGCAAAATAACAAAAGGACGGTTTACGGGAAAAAATACCGAATTTTCACCGATTTCAGGAAAACACCAAAACGACTTTTCAAGGCGCTACAATCTTCCCCCCTTAAAGAAATTCGGTCCCCGAATTTAAAAATATAACTATGCGTACCTTCAAAGAGATGGGGATATTTCTTCCTCATCTCGCCCTCGGTCTCCCAGGTGACCTCCTCGCTGCTCGGGCCACACCAAAGGACATTGACGGTCGGTATAACCTTCGATCTCAACCTCTTCACCTGCCGATCCAGGATGGCCACCGACTGTTCTGCAAAAGAAAGGTCGCGCTCTAGCTGGACTGTCCGGTGCTGAATCGCATGCGAAGGGTCGTGAAGGTACTTGCGGAGCATCGAAACATGGAAGACGGGGTGAACATCGGGAAAGCTGGGTGGAAGGGCCAAACGATATGCAACAGCGCCGACACGCTCGAGGATGTCGAAGGGACCTACGAATCTAGGGCTAAGCTTCCTCTTTCGCCCAAAACGCATCACGCCCTTCATCGGAGAGACTCTTAGAAAAACATGGTCGCCAACTGCGAACTCTAATCTGCGACGGCGCCTATCCGCATACGATTTCTGCCTGCTCTGAGCCGCTCTCAACCGGTCTCGGATCAAATGAATCTTCGCTGTCGTCTCCTCAACAAGCTGCGGCCCCAAAATACTGTTCTCGCTGAGCTCTGTCCAACAGACGGGCGATCTGCATCTCCTCCCATACAATGCCTCGAAAGGTGCCATCTGAATAGTATCCTGGAAGCTGTTGTTGTAGGAGAACTCCACTAGAGGTAAATGACGATCCCAGCTACCGCCAAAGTCTAAAACGCACGCTATGAGCATGTCCTCGAGAGTCTGAATGGTCCGCTCTGACTGTCCGTCGGTCTGCGGATGAAACGCTGTGCTGAAGCTCAAACGAGTGCCCAAAGCCTCCTGAAGTCTCTGCCAAAGTCGGCAGGTGAACTGGGTGCCTCGATCTGACGCGATACAAGTCGGTACGCCATGCAACCGCACGATCTTGTCGATGTAAAGCTGGGCATACTGAGCAAAGCTGAAAGTCGTCTTCACTGGCAGGAAGTGAGCCGCTTTCGTCAATCGATCTACGATCACCCAGATGGAGTCATACCCTCGACTGGTCCTGGGTAGACCCACAACGAAATCCATCGAAATATGCTCCCATTTCCACTCCGGAATGGGTAACGGCTGTAGATCTCCTGCGGGCCTCTGGTACTCGGCCTTGACTTACTGGCAAGTCAGGCATCTCGATACAAACTCCGCAATGTCCCTCTTCATCCCGTCCCACCAGTAGGTCTCTCTCATATCATGGTACATCTTGGTGGAACCGGGGTGGACACTATACACTGATCGGTGTGCCTCCTCAAGAATGTCGCGCCGTAATCCATCAGCATCTGGTATGCACAGCATAGATCCATAGCGTAAAATCCCCTGATCGTCAATCACGAACTCGGAAAATCTGCCCTGTCCCATCTGTGCCATGATCTCTGAGCAACGGTCGTCACTGCGCTGTGCCTCATATATACGGTCAAGCAACTGTGTGCGTGCACGAACATGCGCGAGCTGTCCCCCTGTCTGAGTGAACTCGAACTCAACTCGGCTGTCGGATAAAATCTGCCAATCTGCTGACGACTACCTCTGCACTGCGCGCAAATAGTATAGACTACCCCCGGGCCTCCTGCTCAAAGCATCTGCCACTACATTCGCCTTGCCTGGGTGATATAAGATCTCGCAGTCGTAGTCTTTCACCAACTCCATCCAACGACGCTGTCTGAAGTTCAGGTCTCGCTGTTGAAATATGTATTTTAAGCTCTCGTGGTCTGTGAATATTTGGCACGACTCGCCATATAGGTAATGTTGCCAAATCGTCAATGCAAAGACCACAGCAGCCATCTCCAAATCATGAGTGGGGTAGTTCTATTCATGCTTCTTCAACTGCCGAGAAGCATATGCGATCACCCGGCCATGCTGCATCAATACGCATCCTAACCCTACTCACGAAGCATCACAGTAGACCACAAATCCGCCTGATCCCGAAGGCAAAGATAATACTGGCGCCGTAGTCAAACAAGTCCGTAGCTGCTGAAAACTGCGCTCGCACTCCTCTGTCCAAACGAAAGGAACTCCCTTCCGGGTCCAACCAGTCAAAGGTGTAGCTATACGGGAGAAGTCCTGAACAAAACGCCTGTAGTAGCCTGCCAGGCCTAGAAAACTACGGATCTCAGTAACCGATGTAGGTCGGGGCCACTGCTGAACATCCTCAATCTTCTTCGGGTCCACACATATGCCGTCTCTCGTAACCACGTGACCCAAGAATCCGACGCTGTCCAGCCAGAAAGCACACTTGGAGAAATTTGCGAACAGCTGGTGCTCTCTCAGAGTCTGTAACGTAATCTGCAAGTTCTGCTCGTGCTCCTCTCTGCTCTGGGAGTACACCAAGATATCGTCGATAAACACGATGATGAACAAGTCAAGATACGGCCTGAATGTACGGTTCATCAAATCCATGAATGCTGCTGGGGCGTTGGTGAGTCCGAACGACATCACCAAAAACTCGTAGTGGCCGTAGCGCGTGCGGAAAGCTATCCTCGGTATCTCTTCCTGTCGAACTCGCAGCTGATGGTATCCTGATAGCAAGTCGATCCTCGAAAAATACCCCGCACCCTGAAGCTGGTCGAACAAATCATCAATGCGTGGCAAGGGATATCTGTTTCAAACGGTAACTTTGTTCAGCTGGCGGTAGTCGACGCATAAGCACAAACTTCCATCCTTCTTCTTGATAAACAGGACCGGAGCACCCCACGGAGAAACACTAGGTCGAATAAGCCCCTTATCTAACAAATCCTGCAACTGATCCTTCAGCTCTCGAAGCTCTGCCGGGGCCATCCGATAAGGCGGTATAGAAATAGGCCCCGAGCCGGGAATCAAATCAATGCAGAACTCAACATCGCGCTCAGACGGTAGCCCAGGTAGCTCATCAGGGAAAACATCAGGGAACTCACAAACAACCTGGACCCGGTCCAACGGAACCTCTGCAGCTCGAGTATCATAAATATACGCTAAGAATCCCTGACATCCCTTCCGCAAGAGCTGACCAGCGCGAAAAGACTAAATCAAGCTGGGAAGGGTGACGCTGCGGTCTCCCTGAATAACAAGGACTGGCTCTCCCAGAAAGCTAAATCTGACTGACTTCTCACGGCAGTCCACCAAAGCATAACAAGTGGCTAGCCAATCCATGCCCAGAAGCACATCAAAGTCCAATATATCGAGGAGAATCAAATCAACTGATGAATCCCTCTCCCCGATACGAACGGAACACAATCGAAATACAAAACGAGCGACAAACGACTCGCCTACCGGAGTAACAACAACAAGCGGATGATCTAACGACGACGACTCACGGCCCAACATCGGTGCAAAGTGTGTAGAGAAGTACGAATGTGTGGAACCTGGGTCAAATAATACCCGGGCGTCGAAAGAACAAACTGGCAAGGTACCTGTCACAACGGCATTGGATGCCTGCGCATCCTGCGGTGTCAAAGCAAATACTCGGGCCTGTCCTCCACCGATAGCGGACTGACCTCGACCTCGGCCTCTGCCTCCTCGTCCTCTCTGAACAGGACCGCCGCGTCCACGGCCTCTGGGTGCACCTAGCTGGCGTGGAGCATTGCCTGTGGTAGGAAGTAGGGCTCTCTAAGGAGGGGGTGGTGATGGTGGTAGGGTCACATGCGGAATGGTCGCCGCTCCATGTCGTCTCGCCGGACAGTCTCTGACAAGATGGTGCGGACTCCCGCACCCAAAACACCCTGGCGACGGCTGCTATCCCTGGGGATAAGAACCATATAACTGTCCCCGTCCAAATCCTCTGCCAGGCCTATCTCTCGGAAAGAATCTGGCACGCTGCCTCTGAGACGGTACATCGGTGCGAATCCTCTTCAGCCCAGAAACGGCCGAAGTCTGTGATATGCATGCCTCCATCCGTAATGCCTTATCCATAGCCGCTGAATAAGTGTCGTAGTGCTGGGCGCCAATGGCAAGATATAGCTGGGCATCAAGTCCCTGTACGAACCGCTTCACCATCTTCTCTTCGGTATCCACCAAATACGGAGCATAACGGGATAACTGTGTAAACTGGATGTCATACTCAGACACCGTCATCCCAGGTGTCTTGACTAAGGCCTCGAAGCTACGAGCTCTGGCGTCACGAACGCCCTTTGGGAGGTAACGAGCTAGAAAGACCGCTGTAAACTCGGCCCAAGTCATAGGCGGTAGGTCTGCAGCTCGACCTCTCAAGACTGACTCCCACCATATCTGCGCGAGACCCTCTAGTCGGAAACTCGCAAGCTCTACCCATCGATCATCCGAACATCTCAGCGAACGGCAGATCCTGGCTAAACTGTCAAGGAATGTCTCCGCTGCCTCGGTGCCGGTGAATACTGGGGGTCTCAGCCTAATGAAATCCTGTAGTGAAACCAGGATGGTCACGGCGGTAGTAGTAGCAGCAGGTATCATAGCAGTCTGGGATATGGTAGGTGCGTCATCCGGCTTCGCTGTACGACTGACTGGCTGCAACTAGGGATCCTACCATCTGACGTAGCTCCTGCATGCCCCCCATCATCTGTCGCAACTCCTCCATACCAGTCTCAAGCCTATCCATATGGCCTGGGGAAGATGGATCGGTCTGTCCCTGCGGCGTAGGCATACCACCCTGCTCAGTCCTAGTGTCGGACGAGCCAGCTCGAATCTCGTTTCGGGCGGCAGCCCTCTGTGCCCTCGTAGCCTTCGGCGGCATAGTGGCTGTTACAGGAAAACGGATAATAAGAACAGTGCAATAGGATCATAGGATACACGGAATTGAAGAAGGAATTTTCAAGCAAGTATATCCTAAAGTCACTTAGACGGAGTACCGTATCGCAAGTATGCCGCGGACATACACACGCTACGTTACCCTACTTAAGTCACTTACTCCATCTACCAAGGGTCATCCTACACTCAAAAAGGTAAAACCTATCGCTCTGATACCAACTTTGTCACGACCCGCAGGGTACGGAACGTGACTGGCACTTAAGTTTACGAAACGTCTCAAGACGTCCGTAAAATAAGTAAGCCAAAGCCCAGAAAACCAAAACCAAATAAGCAAAAGAGTGAAGAGAACCCAATCAATTGAAAGCGAGTTTATCAAATAAGTCATATAAAACCTTTTTTAAAAACAATATCAATTTTTCCGAAAATTTCGGCAGAGTCTCCTTTGTAAATACTGGCCCCCAAAATGGGTACAACAAGAATATATATAAATACAACAAATAAGGCATCCCCAAGCGGGAGCTAGCTCTTCGCCACAAGGAAGTCACAAATCCCACGCAATATAAACAACAACATGCAAAATAATCATAAAGAAGCATGAGAAAAACAGCATATCGACTCAAGTGAGCTCGTACCCAAAATACAGCATAAAAAGTCCACAAATCCCACAGTCTCATCTTTAGCTCAATATAAAACAATACTGGTAGATACAGTAGATGGAGTACACTAGATACAAGGAATATACAAGGGGGTATAAAAATAATAATATAACCCACCTAAGAGCAAAACCTCGAGTCCAGGCAAAAGAGCCAAAAGAAGCAAGTGCGCCCGCCGCTACTGTACAGACGGAGCGGACCTGTAAAAGGCTGTGGCACAACGGGGGTGAGTTGCCAACTCGTGAGTAATAAATAACATCTACACAGGCTATCGAAAGCATGCACTAAAGTATCCTAGCATCTAAATACAGGTAAGGCAGGACATAATAGCAAGTATGTATGCAATGCGAATCAACTCATGATCTGAATATGTAAGTATAAGAATCAAGTTTTTCCTTTAGGAATCTCTTTTGAAATACCAGCACAATACCAATAGAATCAAGAAGAACCTGTGTCCAGCAACGACACCTCAAAACTATCACAAATCTCATATATCCATGTCATAGTATCTCTGGCCTCAGCCATCCGGCTGACCCATCTCAATATCAATATCTCATCATCTCGCGGCCACGGTCGGTATCCTCTGGATATCCGCCGTCCCAAACAGTCACCGGTAGGTAATCCGTCCCCTGCCAGGCTCATCGTCAGCAACACGAGCTTCTTGCCCCGGGGTACCTTACCGGGCCCACCATGTACCCGAGACGGTTCATCTAACTCCTCGAAACGGGTCTCGAAAACCACAGCAAACTCATGGTGGACGACATTTACATCACTAGAAAACCTCAATTTACATATTTTAAAAATATAATAAGTTTAGAAATTTTACGGCTTTCCCCCGAAATCCAAAAATATCATAAAATCTCAAGAAATCCTCATAAGTGCATATGTCAATTGATAATGAATGCATATGGTATCAATAATCAAGTAGTGATGTGTGATTAATAGATTAGGCATGAACAAATAATATGATGAAGTACATGCACATGAATAGCAATCCTACGATTTCATTTTAAGGAATTAAAGCAATAGCGCAAGTTTAAGTATCAATTATAGTAAAAGGTTTCAATTTAAAGGTTATCTAGTGTGGTGGCATGGCAATTACCAGGGTGTGTGTGTAAACATAAATAGTGCTCGTGCTGCATATAAAAACCCTGGCAATGGTGCATGTGTCCTATAAAATGGGTTCGTATATGTATGTCAATATAAGGCATGAATGTAGCAAATAATCATACAAGTATTACACCCCTAATTACTAACATTACTAAGAATCTTTTTAAGCTACTATAACTATCGGGCGACTTGCGCCATCCAACGATAGTCCCCCGTAGATATTACATCTACTCACCGGAATCCCTAGCTAGTCACGTCCAGTCAATACTTTCCCCTTTCGTGCCGCGTCTGACGTCTCCGCGACCGAACCTGGAATTTACATCAATACCAAACATAAGGTTATATACCATGAAACGACGCAAATCCCAAACGAAAATACCATAGTTCACAAGCTAGGTACAATGTGCACGAGGTGCGCGGAACACACGCGAAAATCGCAAAAACTAACTAAAATCGCCGATTTGGTCGCCCTGCAAAGCTAAAACCCGATCACTCAAACATCCGCACTCACACATCCCAAATATCACAGGATATGCCAAAAATATCATCAAGATATCGCAAATAATTCATCACAATATTTTATAACAAAACTAGCAAGCACAAACATTCCAAAAATCGGCGCAACATCGCCGTTATGCGACAAAAAGGACTACCACCTAGCATAACATCCAACCGCAACTAGTTAACCACAATCACTTTGATTAAAACACATTACAAAGCTTCAAATCCTATGTTTCCATAAACAACCCTTTTCTTGATTTTTATAACCACCAATTTAAATCCAATTTCACACTTGAAAAACCTAAATTAACACAAATCGAAGTCCACGTAAACAAAGTAATCTCTCAATTTAGGCTTGTATAAAACTAGATAACAAGTTAACTTAATTAACTAATCATTGGTGCTAAAAAAATAGATTAGAAACTAACACTAAATTTAACGCTAAACAAATTTCAAGGTTCTAGTTTAGCACATTTAAGCTACAATTTAACCATTTGATTAGAAATTATACCTCAAAAGATCAATCCTAAGCTTGCTCAAGCCTCCCAAGACACCTCCTTTCTCCTTAATTTGAACCAAATTAGGTTGGAGAAGAGATGGAATATGGTTTTGTGTTGAATTTGTGAAGGAAATTGTGGATTTTGTTGAATTTTTGAGATGAAAATGAAGCAAAAGAGAAGAAGAAATGGGGAAAATATTTGGGGCTGTTGGTGCAGGATTTTCTGCTGAGAGGAGAGGGATGGGGGATGTGAAGGGATGGTGTAAAAGTTTAAGTCAAAGCCCCCTCAAAAATACCATAATACCCACACCCATTACTACATTTTAAACCCTTTTTAAATAATTTAAAAGGAGTTGAAGAATACAATTTGGAGGGGGGAAAATGTGCTACAGTAGGAGGTGGGGCCGGCCAAGGGAGTGAGGGATGGGTGAATGGGGTTGTACAAAAGAAATTTTATGCAAAATGACCCCCTACAAGTCTAAAATTGCAAGTTTTAGCTTAAATTCCATAAATTTCGTTTTCCATAATAAAAATTAGTTAAAACATAAAATAAATTACTAAAAATTTATGTTACAACTAGATTTTAATTAACATGATTTTAAAGATTAAAATTAGCCCAAAGAAATTTGTATTTATCGCTAATTTAATGTATTTTCTTACCGGCTTAAAATAATATTAAAAAATTGAAAAAAGGGGAAAAAATTTGAAATGACCAAAAATTAATAAGTAACTCATTAGCTACTAAAAACAAGCAATTACCTATCCATTTTAGGTATAATTAGTCCTAAACTACAAAATAACAAAACGGACGGTTTACGGAAAAAAATACCGAATTTTCACCGATTTCAGGAAAACACCAAAACGACTATTCAAGGCGCTACATTACGAGAACGCCCCTCCTATCCGTGAAAACACGAAAAAACTTTAGACTGTATAAATCCATTAACCGAATACTAGAAACTGGCTTAAACCAAAGCCGGCTAGTAAAAACTGTCCGGATGTCGTACGTGCGTAAACACACGTATGCGTCCGAACCCTTGTCGTAAAACCATACGACCTCTATATTGTTTCACCTGGAGCAGTGAAACTCTCTGTGTGGGACTCTAATGACTCGACTACTACGCTGGCAGTGGGTTTAACCATAGACCGCAAGCAGCACTAGCTGTACGTAACGGTCCCCAAGTAGATGTCGATAAGAAGGCCGATGAGGAAACCCATCCGAACTCCTACTGAATCTGATGTGACAATCTCTGTACAGTCTGGTCTGTTCGTCTAATACTATCGCATATCGGGCCTAGGGGGGCGGCAAGCGTCAGTCCCTTAATAGCGGTATAAGTCAAGTCGCAGTGAAGCCCATTACACCGTGAGAAACTACAGGAACCTACCAGAAAATCACGCTTTCCCTGGCCAGGGACTTTGCATAATGGCTCTCTGACATAGCGCGATATCAACTCCCAATACCGGGAGAGACGAATCCTGTCTAACTGCCACTGCCTCCAAGTGCTCGGGACTGCACCCAACTGCTACCTGTTTGCACGACTCCTTTGTGCCGTGGTAGGGTAGTAATCTAAGAACAATGGGACACACTCGAGGTGAAATAGCAGTGTCAAGTCTGCGGACTATGCTGTACTCATGTCACCTGGGAACTGTTAACTGACGACTGGTATAAAACCAACCTACAGTTCCCTGCGAGTCCTGTCCGGTGTACCCGTAACCCAACGAGCACCTTTATATTATCTCCAGTACGACGTACTGACGGCTGTGGGACAGACCATCTCCCCAACTGGGATAATAAGCGTACACACTAGTCTACTCTAGAGTATCGATGCCCTGTCTCTATAATCCTACGACTAGGCACCTGAATAAGGATGTGCTTGTAGACTACCCAGCCCCCACTAGTGTGACTTCCATCACAATGCTGGTAGTCAAGCAAGATCTTAAGAGCTCTATCAATACGTATACTCACATATTAAGATAGAAAAACCTAGTAGCATACTACCATGTTTAGCAAGACTGTTATATACATGTGAATATCCCAAGCTTCCATTAAGTAATATACAAACTAGTATGATACAAAAATGGCCCCTAGGGCATATACACTAACAATCTCCCACTTGCACTAGGGCCATGTACTGGCATATCGAAGACCGATGATCTCGAGTAGCCTCTCGAACTGAATCTGAGGTAGGGCCTTCGTGAATGGATCAGCAATGTTCTCTTCAGTAGCAACTCTCCGTACCTCGATCTCCCGACGATCAATGATCTTCCTGATCAGGTGATACCGCCTTAAGATGTGTCTGGACTTCTGATGGGACCTTCGTTCCTTCGCTAAAGCTATAGCTCCGTTGTTGTCGCAATACAGAGGTATTAGACCAACAATGGTAGGAACCACCTGAAGTTCTGTTAGGAACTTCTTCATCCAGACCGCTTCTTTTGCGGCATCATAAGCAGCAATATACTCCGCTTCCATCGTCGAGTCAGCAACGGTGTCCTGCTTGGAACTCTTCCAGCACACCGCCCCTCCATTGAGGGTAAAGACATAACCCGACATGGACATGGAATCGTCCTTATCACTCTGGAAGACGGAATCAGCAAAGGCCTCTAACTTGAGGTCTGTTCCGCCGTATACCAAGAACATCTCCTTAATCCTCCTCAGTTACTTGAGAATGCTCTTTACTGCTATCCAGTGCTTCTTCCCTGGGTCTGACTGATACCGGCTAACCACGCTCAATGCGTAAGCTACATCTGGTTTGGTGCACAACATCGCATATATTATAGAGCCTACCGCAGAAGCGTAGGGTATAATAGACATGCGTCCCCTTTCCAAATCAGTCTTGGGAGACATCTCTTTGGATAGGGTGATTCCGTGACAAGCCGGTAGATTACCGCGCTTAGAATCTTCCATACTGAATCTTTTCAGTACAGTGTCGATATACCTGGACTGCGAAAGTCCCAACATCCTCTTAGATCTATCACGATAGATCCGGATCCCCGGAATGTAAGAGGCATCACCCAGGTCTTTCATGGAGAACCTGTGTGATAAGAATACTTTGACAGATTGTAGCATAAGAATGTCATTTCCTATCAAAAGAATGTCATCCACGTACAAGACAAGGAATACGACAGTTCGTGCTACAACTTTACTATATATGCATGGTTCATCTGGATTTTTGATAAAGTCATATTCTTTGACTGTTTCATCAAAACAGATGTTCCAACTCCGCGATGCCTGCTTTAGTCCATAAATGGACTTAAGCAGCTTGCATACTTTCCCGCTACTCCCACTCTGATTGAAACCCTCTGGCCGATCCATATGGACCCACTCTTCTAAATTACCATTCAGAAAAGCCGTCTTTATGTCCATCTGCCAGATTTCATAATCATGGAAGGCAGCAATAGCAAGAAGGACCCAAATGGATTTGAGCATAGCCACTGGAGAAAAAGTTTCGTCATAGTCCAAACCAGGTCTTTGATGAAAACCATTTGCAACAAGTCTAGCCTTATAGGTTTCCACCTGTCCATCTACACCAATCTTTTTCTTGAAGATCCATTTGCATCCTATGGGTTTTACCCCATCTGGAGCAAAGTCCAAAGTCCATACTTTGTTGGTGTACATGGGCTCCATTTCGGTCCGCATTGCATCTAGCCATCATACCGAGTCGCCGCTCTGGATGGCCTGCTGGAAGCTAGTAGGTTCATCATCATCGATGATGCAATCCTCTCTATCCCCATCTATGAGAAAACCGTAGTATCTCTCAGGCGGATGAGACTGCCTACTACTCCTGCGGAGGCGTGCGGGAATGTCCTGTTCTTCTTGAACTACTGGTTCTACCAAACTTTCAGTAGTAGTTTGTGGTTCTGGAATTTCTTCCAGTTCTACTTCGCTCCCAATTATTTCCTTTTCTAAAAACTGCTGTTCTAGAAAATGGGCATTACGTGAAACAAAAACCTTTTGTTCCTCTGCGTAATAGAAATAATATCCCTTGGAGTTCTTGGATATCCTACAAACTTACACTGTACTGATCGTGCCTCGAGCTTGTTGATTGGTAGAGTTTTTGCGTGTTCAAGTTTAGTTAATTACCGCAATCAAGATGGTTTCGCTTGTAGCTAGCCGGTTGAGTACGGGTCGTCCGCAGGGAGATGGGAATCTTTTTCTATGTGCTTTAACGAGTTAAGTCCAAAAGTCCAGATTTGTTTGTGATTAACTAAGTGTTAAAATGATATATAAAGAGAGCTTGTTAGGGTTAGGATTAGGTTAGTTTGAGTTAGGAGTCGCTCACTTCTTTCGTTGCCACTCATAATATCGGTGTTACGGTAATCGGCAACAACGGGGATTAGCATGACTAGGAAGGAACTTGCGAGTATAATCTAGGCTTTCCAACGCATAAGTTCTTCCTTTTGGTGCTTGTCCGTCCGTTCTTGGCTTTTAGCCTTAACCTCCGGTTAATTCAACCACAACCGGTCACACTACGGAATCTGTAACATTTCCAAAATAATAAAATATTATTTTTGGGAATTTTTATATATTTAATATTATTTTACTAATTATTTTAATATTAAATTATAATTAAATGCAAATAAATGAAGAAAAATTATGGAAAATTATGGAAAATTCTAAAATGGGGTATTTATTGGAATTATGCTATTTTTAAGTGTTTGTGATCAATTATATGCTAATTTAGTGCTAATCGCGATTAAAAACCGCTAATCGGATTTTTTGGATTTTTGTGCAAAATGTGCACATATCTTTTTCCTACACTTGTGTTACATTTTCTACCATGTTACTTTGGGTTTACTATTGGTGTAAGAAGAATTTGGATTTAAGAAAAAAAAAAGGAAAAGAAAAGAAAATAGGTATGGTGAGAGAGAGAGAGTAGGTGAGGACCATTGACTAAAAACCTTAGCCTTTTCACTTCATTCTCCTCCTCATTTCTCTCCCTCTCCCACTATTTGCTGCTGCTGCTCCTGCCATTCATTTTCCCCCCATCTTCAAGCCCCAAATCATCTCACAAATCACTCCAAAACCCCACCCTCATTTCATTAAAAAGATGCACAAGTTTGAGATCTACGTAATGGACCAAGAAAGATGGTGTTTTGGCGCTGTTAATGATTCATGAGGGTTTATTGAGGTATTTCCTTCACATTAAGTGCTGTAATTCTTGTTCTTAGGCTTTAATTCAAGTTTCATATCGATATCGTGTGATTTTGTGCACTTTGGACAAAACTAGAGAGGGTTAGGGTAAAGTTGAGATGTGGCTGTGCAATTAGACTCTAATGGTAACCTTAGACCCTATATTGACCAAGACCCTGACCTGACAAAACCTGAAACCCAAGAATACGGAATTACGGGACTTTCATGTCGGTTTGTGAGTGTTTAGAGTGTGCAGGGAAATCTGGAATGCACTGGGACTTTTTCAGGAAAATTAAACAACACCAGGGACCCAATTGAGAGCATAGGAATCCACCGTAGCGAGACGGACCCCATTGGGCATAAGGGGGCCGGCCAGGACGGTTTTAGCAAGTATGTGGCCGGCCATGTAGTGGTGGAATGCATCGGGGTTGGTCCAGTAGCTCAAATATATCATATACATCACCCTGGACTTGTTTAATTGGCTAAATTTGACCCGAGATGAAATCTGGGATCGTTTTCTTAGGTTGCTGCCTTACTTTCAGTATTTGGTTTTACGTATTTTGATTTCCATATTTTGGTGTTTGTACGTTATCTCGATCGTGTGACGTTTGTACGACTGCATCGAGTGATTTCGGGTTGTTTTGCGAAGGCTAACCGTAGGTTCTAACCTATAGGCCTTTTAGCGTATCGTATTGGTTTTAGCGTGCCGTTTTAAGTTTTGATTTGGTTTTGATACGATGCGATACATGTGATATGTGTAGGTACCCCGCGATGATCCGAGGCGATGCAGAAGATGACGGTGATATCGACACCGACACGCAGGATACAGGTGAGTAGATTTATATCTTCGGGGAGAAGTCGGGCGGATGGCGTATAGCACCCCCGCAGTCCGTGGTGTTGTTTACGAATAGGTATACACACGTATATATATTATGTGTTGTTAGGATTATTGATAGAAATAATGGTTTTATTGGTGATAAGAAAATACTGGTTTAGTATAGTGCGAACCCTAGAGTAGTGGTTGCACCCACACATACATTTACACACATACTTGCATACATTCTTTCACTGATGGTGCCTATATCTACACAAGGGTATGGGACTATGTGTTCATATACGGGATTTGAGGATGATACATGGGTTGAGATGATACTTGATGTGAGGCCGTGAGATCGGCGATGTGACATAGTTGCCTTTGAGGTGCGATATGATAGTTTTAGCGGGCCTTTGGACATGTGTTTTACCCGCATTCTTACTTTGATAGATGGTATCGATTTGTACTAGACTTAGAGTAGTACCCCAGATTGTGCGATCTGATGATAGTGATACCTGATATGTGATGAGATTGGGTGATATTGACCCCTACCCAGCTATTGGGATGCCGTACGACGATCTACCGTACGAGCCGATATTGATGATAGATCCACACTCATAACTCGAGGATATCTTACGATATGTTATTGAGGCGAGATCACCGACTATCATATCTATATATATATATATATACCGACTCAGATTTAGGTGGTTTCATACCCCTCCTGTCTAGATTACTTGGTAGACATTAGACTAGACCGAGTCATACCTAATTCAAAACTAACGAATCGGGGATATTTTAAAGATAAGCAGAAGGGTTATACGGATATTTTCAAATGATGCATCTTTTCTTAAAACACCGTAGCCCTTACTTTACCAAAAGCCCTGATTCGTCTTATTTCAAAAGGCAAGGTTGCATGATATATCTATTGGGGCAGGTTCTGTGCTTTTGCGTTGATTATTCGTTTCCGCATATTCCTGCTATTTGCATTGTATCGCTTGTATTGTTGTGATATTCAGTCATGCAGCTAGGACACCAGCACCATTATCGATGATGCATATGTTCCACGTACACTTGTTGCCGGCTCACACACTCATCATCGATAATTGCCATGCCACTACACTGTAGTACTATTACATTCAGTATATGATCCTTGCATGACATGATGATGTGCATACCTTCCTTTACATGTCGCATACTTCATGCTTTTGATTATACGCATTGAGATATGTTGTTTCTATGATATTTCTGGATTTGGGAACCGAGGGTGTTTCAAAAGAGGATATGTCATTTCTTTAAAAACCCGGTTACCCTTGATATGATATTTCAGTGCGTCCACCATGTGTTTTCTCGGTGCTGAGAGCGACATGTGAAACCCGAATCGAGGAGGCAGATGAGACCGATTGCGGGTACATGGTGGACCCGGTGCGGTACCCCGGGGCAAGAAGATTGCAGATGATGGCGTTGAGCCTGTGCAGGGGAGCACTACCTACCGGTGATATTACCCGACACGTCGGATATCCGGAGGATACCGTCGTAGTCATGAGATGGATGGTAGGGGCCGATCTGGACTGACGGCGCCCTAGATTTTGTGATTGAGACATTGAGATTTCGAGATACAGAGGTATCGAGATACTGAGACTTATGTTTTGTGCCGATGCTGGGCACAGTTTTCATGATGTTTTCGAGTGCCGATGCTGGGCACTCCGGTTCCATGATATTGATGTGTCGCGAGGGACACGGGTGGATTATATCCTCATATTTCCATGCACAGGTTTTATGATATTTACTTGCATGATGGTTATTGTCATTGGGTGATGAGTGGACGGGATCCACGTGTGTGCAGATTTGATTACATTGATCATACCTCATATTCATGACATGCTATTACCTGAGGCACTAGCACGAGCACTTGGCACTACACTCATGTATAGAGATTACATTGCCAGTTTAGCATGCTTCAGCTTTATTCATATTGAGGTTTATTTATATCTGATCGTATTGACCTAGGATGGTCATGCATTTGATCTCTGCTTGTAGATATTTTCTATTCACGAGTTGGCAACTCACCCCCGTTGTGCCCCAGTTCTTGCAGGTTTTTGCCGTACAGATTCCATAGCGGCATTTCTGGCATACTGCTTCCATATGGGTGACTTGCGTTGGTAGGTGGGTTCTTATGTATCAGAACCGCCATTGTTCATGTATTATCTATTGTATCTAGAATTTCCATCAACCAAAACTTGTATATTGTTCAGACTTAGAGACAGTGTTGTATTATTTCGACCTTAGAGTCGCGCTAGTAGTAATACGGTTTTCTGGCTGTTTTGAGTTTCTTTTGAGTTTGATCCTCGCCCTTTGGCGTTGTATATTATTATTGCTTGCGTGGTTGTGACCGTCGATTGACGAAGAGCTAGCTCCCGCTTGGGGATGCCTTTTATCATTGCATATTTATGTTATTCTTGTTGTACCTCGTTCGGGGCCAGTTTTTACAAAGGAAACTCTGCCGAAATTTTCAGGAAAGGTTACACATTTTAAAAATGCATATTCGGCTTAGTTATTTAAAAACCTTGATTTCAAAACACGTTTCCTTCACTTCTTTAAACCAGTTTTCTTTAGTTACTCTTAAAATGGTTTTAGATTTCTGGGATTTTGGCTTACTTGGATCAGATGGAGTCCTATAGACTTCATATGGTTCAAGGGCCAGTCACGTGCTCTTTCGGGTCGTGACAAAGTTGGTATCAGAGAGCTAGGTTGACCTTGGTTCAAGTCTGAGTTTGACTATGTGGAGCCTAGGGCGTTATTTATATACGGAACTTAGGCTTGACCTTACGGAACTTAGACTTGGTCGAGGGGGTATTAGACCCGAACTTTCGTCGCGTAGGATGACCCTTGGTTGATGGAATAGGTGACTAAAGTAGAGTGACGTACCGTTGGTATGTTCCGCGGCATACTTACGACACGCCACTCCGCTTAAGAAACCTTAGGTTGTACATTTCCTTGCATTCTATTATATTCCTTCCTATGATCTATCCTCATCGATACTGGTTATGGTTTTGCTGCCGCGATTGCACGGGCAGAGTGAGCTATGGCTCGAGTTGTCAGCATGAGCTCGTCGTGGACGAGGGCTGACCAGGGCATGATTTCCGAAACATACGGTTGCATTGAGGCTTCGTATTTTGTGTTTTCGCACTATGAGCGTTTGACAGATCGCTGTTGCGAGATTTTCCGGTTGTGCTGATCGGCACCAGAGGATTGAGCCACTGATAGAGGCCAGCCAGGATGTGATGACTGTTGAGATATCGCTTATTCAGGATGATTGAGGCGCTGTTCAGCGTACAGAAAAATGAGCCAGTTGTTGCTGCGAATGATGAGATATCACCCAGATGATTGGAGCTACTGCAGCATGAGCATATTCTTGAGATATGATGGTGAGTCGCTAGTCACCGAGGATGAATGACTAGGACATGTGGTTCGTTCGCTTACCCCGATGCAAGGTCATCAGATAGATTGATTCCAGCTAGAGGCGACTTCACGCAGATTCGTTGAGAGTCGATTGGGACGATCGAATGTCAGGAACCCATTTTCCAAGTTTAAAGTATTCGGAAAGACATGCAGGTGATTCTATGGACCCTCTAGAAGAATGAAACCCTAACTCGACTTAATGACCGTGTGAAAGCCTTTGAACCTTAGGGTTTGCGGCGGTTCCAGGGCACCATTAGTGAGGCTTGGGTTTGCCCTTCTACGGCTGGACCATGATGCTATGGTATGTACTCGATACTATTAAACTGTACCCGAGATGTTGAGCTCTTGGGGGATTGTGAGGTTCTGACGAGTCGATCGGATGATTCGACATCATTCGGATATCATGTGATGGGACACTGCTTAGGAGACTCCAGATACGAGCATAGTCGTCGGAGCGCAGTCCGTGTAGCCATGATGAGATGAGTCCGAATCAGTCGATATTGAAGCAAGGTGGAGTAAAGAGTTCGCACGAGATTTCGACGAAATGGCGTTCCACTCCGCTGACATCAGAGATGCGATACGCACGATGAGGATGTGTTCGGCTAGATATCTCCTACTGAGTCAGGAAGATACCGAGTTGTGATTTCGAGTCCGTATGAGGGACTTCGGATGGACCGTAGCCAAAGGCATTGCAGTGCGCAGATAGAGACGCGACGTCGAAATGGACGATGATACAGACAAGCGGAACCAGTGGTTCGTGCGAGACGCTGGCGAGCTGTCATTACTTTCCGTCGAGACCAGAGGTCAGATATGCTTACAGAGGCATAGGGATGCGACCAATTTCCGAGGAAATGTTGTGCTGAGGACACAAATGTCCATTGGACGAGAAGAGACTATGCAAGAGTACCAGCCTCCGTACAGATCGGCATAGGCAAGATCGGCAGAGACTTTGAGCAGGATTCCTTCCAGGACATTGCTGCCATGATGTTTGCACCCAGGATCAGATGTGTAATGAGCATTCAGAGAGCTAGAGGCCGACACCAGTGACATGCTGCTTTACGAGTGGTCGTGAGGATTGACCAAGAGATGACCAGAGAAGTGCCAGGACGGAATCGTTCCTGTCAGCACTCCTGACCGGGCCGATGAGCCGGTGGATTGCGAGATTGGTAATCCACAGAAAAGATCAGGAACCAGAGGCAGAGGACGCCAGCCGCGAGCAAGAGGCAAGTGGAGATCTTGCGCTGCTAGAATTGGATGTACCGACACCTTCTCGACTTCGAGGGAGGATATACCGACGAAAGTATTTATGATTGTGATTTTGTGATTCGATTATCACGTATCTGTCAGTTGGGATTTCGGTATTTTGGCGATCCATTTGCATGATTGGTTTTGATTACTGAGTTCTATGATTTCTGTTTTCGTGCACCATGGTTGCACTTATTAGATATTTATACCTTGTGCATAGTTGTTATTCTTGAGGTATTGATTGTGATTTCGTGCCTACCTTATGCCGGTGATTTGATTTATGCTTCCAGCATAGTTTTCATGCACCTCTAGTGTTTTGATTTGATTTGTGCACGCTGATGCACACGGTTGTGAGATTTCCTTTGCGGTACACTTGATTTTGATTGAGCCGCATTTTATCGTCGATTTTGACCCTGATACTGATGATTGATTCTTGCACTCCGTGCTTTTGGTTTGACTTACGCATGTTCGGCGGTTGCTATTGGATTTCGTGATCCCGTGCATGTTGAGTGCGCAGGGTTTAGATTTTCATTCGTGCATGATGGATGCACCGATTTGGATTTTCGCGCATGTTGGGCGCATGTTTTGAGATACGATTTTGGTGCACACCCGATGCACTAAATCGAGATTTCTTTTTGCATGTCAGATGCACCGGAATTTTGGCTGTCAGGCACATACGTTGCCTATGACAGATGCTTCATGCACACCTGTTGCACCTAGATGCTGTTTTGTGCACCTATTTGGCACATATATGGATTTTTGATTTCTGTGCGCACCAGACGCACAGGATTGTGTTATGTGCATTTTTGGGATTTATTCCTTTTGGAGCAGTACGTTTTTATGATATTGGATATTTGTTTTCATATTGAGCAGGACTGGTCAGAGGACAGTATCTGGATATATTTTGCATGCATTGATAGTTTGAAGGGATTTCCAAGGAGCGAGCTATAGTCTCGATATATATATACTTACGTGTCCGATATGACATGAAACGTTTTAACAACAAGGAAACCCTTCTAAATTGCTTTTAAAACGGCGGGACGTACCTATTAAACAAAGGATATATGTATACGTATATAGTTATTTTCGTATGAAAAACGTCCGCCACTGTGCAGTGTTACGTGCATCGCACAGCGACTTAAAAAGATTTGGCATGCTTTTACATCAGCTATTCACATGTACGGGTTGGATGTCTACATGTATAGTTCTGATTTATATCCTATTGGTTTTGTATTGGATTTGACATTTCTGTCTTTACCATGACTCCGATGATTGCGGGATGCTTGACGGAGTTTTGCTTTTGAGTTATCTGCTCATTACTCCTGCGCATGCATTGCGCTGTGACGTTTTATGTATTGATGATTTCGGAGCCCCGACGACTTGGAAATTTGTATTGAAATGTTTTAGTACTTGGGGATTTTAAATTTAATTTCGGGGACCGAATTTATTTAAGGGGGGTAGATTGTAACATTTCCAAAATAATAAAATATTATTTTTGGGAATTTTTATATATTTAATATTATTTTACTGATTATTTTAATATTAAATTATAATTAAATGCAAATAAATGAAGAAAAATTATGGAAAATTCTAAAATGGGGTATTTATTGGAATTATGCCATTTTTAAGTGTTTGTGATCAATTATATGCTAATTTAGTGCTAATCGCGATTAAAAACCGCTAATCGGATTTTTTGGCTTTTTGTGCAAAATGTGCACATATCTTCTTCCTACACTTGTGTTACATTTTCTACCATGTTACTTTGGGTTTACTATTGGTGTAAGAAGAATTTGGATTTAAGAAAAAAAAAGGAAAAGAAAAGAAAATAGGTATGGTGAGAGAGAGAGAGTAGGTGAGGACCATTGACTAAAAACCTTAGCCTTTTCTCTTCATTCTCCTCCTCATTTCTCTCCCTCTCCCACCATTTGCTGCTGCTGCTCCTGCCATTCATTTTCCCCCCATCTTCAAGCCCCAAATCATCTCACAAATCACTCCAAAACCCCACCCTCATTTCATTAAAAAGATGCACAAGCTTGAGATCTACGCAATGGACCAAGAAAGATGGTGTTTTGGCGCTGTTAAGGATTCATGAGGGTTTATTGAGGTATTTCCTTCACATTAAGTGCTGTAATTCTTGTGCTTAGGCTTTAATTCAAGTTTCAAATCGATATCGTGTGATTTTGTGCACTTTGGACAAAACTAGAGAGGGTTAGGGTAAAGTTGAGATGTGGCTGTGCAATTAGACTCTAATGGTAACCTTAGACCCTATATTGACCAAGACCCTCACCTGACACAACCTGAAACCCAAGAATACAGAATTACGGGACTTTCATGTCGTTTTGTGAGTGTTTAGAGTGTGCAGGCAAATCTGGAATGCAATGGGACTTTTTCAGGAAAATTAAACAACACCAGGGACCCAATTGAGAGCATAGGAATCCACCGTAGCGTGACGGACCCCATTGGGCATAAGGGGGCCGGCCAAGCCGGTTTTAGCAAGTATGTGGCCGGCCATGTAGTGGTGGAATGCTTCGGGGTTGGTCCAGTAGCTCAAATATATCATATACATCACCCTGGACTTGTTTAATTGGCTAAATTTGACCCGAGATGAAATCTGGTATCGTTTTCTTGGGTTGCTGCCTTACTTTCAGTATTTGGTTTTACATATTTTGATTTCCATATTTTGGTGTTTGTACGTTATCTCGATCGTGTGACGTTTGTACGACTGCATCGAGTGATTTCGGGTTGTTTTGCGAAGGCTAACCGTAGGTTCTAACCTATAGGCCTTTTAGCGTATCGTATTGGTTTTAGCGTGCCGTTTTAAGTTTTGATTTGGTTTTGATGCGATGCGATACGTGTGATATGTGTAGGTACCCCGCGACGATCCGAGGCGATGCAGAAGATGACGGTATATCGACACCGACACGCAGGATACAGGTGAGTAGATTTATATCTACGGGGAGAAGTCGGGCGGATGGCGTATAGCACCCCCGCAGTCCGTGGTGTTGTATACGAATACGTATACACACATATATATATATATTATGTGTTGTTAGGATTATTGATAGAAATAATGGTTTTATTGGTGATAAGAAAATACTGGTTTAGTATAGTGCGAACCCTAGAGTAGTGGTTGCACCCACGCATACATTTACACACATACTTGCATACATTCTTTCACTGATGGTGCGTATATCTACATATGGGTATGGGACTATGTGTTCATATACGGGATTTGAGGATGATACGTGGGTTGAGATGATACTTGATGTGAGGCCGTGAGATCGGCGATGTGACATAGTTGCCTTTGAGGTGCGATATGATAGTTTTAGCGGGCCTTTGGACATGTGTTTTACCCGCATTCTTACTTTGATAGATGTTATCGATTTGTACTAGACTTAGAGTAGTACCCTAGATTGTGCGATCTGATGATAGTGATACCTGATATGTGATGAGATTGGGTGATATGGACCCCTACCCAGCTATTGGGATGCCGTACGACGATCTACCGTACGAGCCGATATTGATGATAGATCCGCACTCATAACTCGAGGATATCTTACGATATGTTATTGAGGCGAGATCACCGACTATCATATCTATATATATATATATACCGACTCAGATTTAGGTGGTTTCATACCCCTCCTGTCTAGATTACTTGGTAGACATTAGACTAGACCGAGTCATACCTATTTCAAAACTAACGAATCGGGGATATTTTAAAGATAAGCAGAAGGGTTATACGGATATTTTCAAATGATGCATCTTTTCTTAAAACACCGTAGCCCTTACTTTACCAAAAGCCCTGATTAGTCTTATTTCAAAAGGCAAGGTTGCATGACATATCTATTGGGGCAGGTTCTGTGCTTTTGCGTTGATTATTCGTTTCCGCATATTCCTGCTATTTGCATTGCATCGCTTGTATTGTTGTGATATTCAGTCATGCAGCTAGGACACCAGCACCATTATCGATGATGCATATGTTCCACGTACACTTGTTGCCGGCTCACACACTCATCATCGATAATTGCCATGCCACTACACTGTAGTACTATTACATTCAGTATATGATCCTTGCATGACATGATGATGTGCATACCTTCCTTTACATGTCGCATACTTCATGCTTTTGATTATACGCATTGAGATATGTTGTTTCTATGATATTTCTGGATTTGGGAACCGAGGGTGTTTCAAAAGAGGATATGTCATTTCTTTAAAAACCCGGTTACCCTTGATATGATATTTCAGTGCGTCCACCATGTGTTTTCTCGGTGCTGAGAGCGACATGTGAAACCCGAATCGAGGAGGCGGATGAGACCGATTGCGGGTACATGGTGGACCCGGTGCGGTACCCCGGGGCAAGAAGATCGCAGATGATGGCGTTGAGCCTGTGCAGGGGAGCACTACCTACCGGTGATATTACCTGACACGTCGGATATCAGGAGGATACCGTCGTAGTCATGAGATGGATGGTAGGGGCCGATCTGGACTGACGGCGCCCTAGATTTTGTGATTGAGACATTGAGATTTCGAGATACAGAGGTATCGAGATACCGACACTTATGTTTTGTGCCGATGCTGTGCACAGTTTTCATGATGTTTTCGAGTGCCGATGCTGGGCACTCCGGTTCCATGATATTGATGTGTCGCGAGGGACACGGGTGGATTATATCCTCATATTTCCATGCACAGGTTTTATGATATTTACTTCCATGATGGTTATTGTCATTGGGTGACGAGTGGACGGGATCCACGTGTGTGCAGATTTGATTACATTGATCATACCTCATATTCATGACATGCTATTACCTGAGGCACTAGCACGAGAACTTGGCACTACACTCATGTATAGAGATTACATTGCCAGTTTAGCATGCTTCAGCTTTATTCATATTGAGGTTTATTTATATCTGATCGTTTTGACCTAGAGTTGTCATGCATTCGATCTCTGCTTGTAGATATTTTCTATTCACGAGTTGGCAACTCACCCCCGTTGTGCTCCAGTTCTTGTAGGTTTTTGCCGTACAGATTCCATTGCGGCATTTCTGGCACACTGCTTCCATATGGGTGACTTGCGTTGGTAGGTGGGTTCTTTTGTATCAGAACCGCCATTGTTCATGTATTATCTATTGTATCTAGAATTTCCATCAACCAAAACTTGTATATTGTTCAGACTTAGAGACAGTGTTGTATTATTTCGACCTTAGAGTCGCTCTAGTAGTAATACGGTTTTCTGGCTGTTTTGAGTTTCTTTTGAGTTTGATCCTCGCCCTTTGGCGTTGTATATTATTATTGCTTGCGTGGTTGTGACCGTCGATTGACGAAGAGCTAGCTCCCTCTTGGGGATGCCTTTTATCATTGTATATTTATGTTATTCTTGTTGTACCCCGTTCGGGGCCAGTTTTTACAAAGGAAACTCTGCCGAAATTTTCAGGAAAGGTTACACATTTTAAAAATGCATATTCGGCTTAGTTATTTAAAAACCTTGATTTCAAAACACGTTTCCTTCACTTCTTTAAACCAGTTTTCTTTACTTACTCTTAAAATGGTTTTAGATTTCTGGGCTTTTGGCTTACTTGGATCAGATGGAGTCCTATAGACTTCATATGGTTCAAGGGCCAGTCACGTGCTCTTTCGGGTCGTGACAGAATCACCGCTATCATGTAGGATAGGGTGCCGTAGAGAGCGGATTGTGGTTCAATTAACGGGAGTTCGATTTAAGATGTTGGGCAAGGGAAGAGTGAGAAAGATTTCCTTCTCTCAAACATCCCTTATCCTACCCTAACAAGTATGGAAACTACTCACCCATTACAAGAAGAACGAAAAATAAAACAAAGGAGGAAGATAGAAAGAAAGAGATTAAAATATAACAACTAGCTATTTGCGACCTCATCTTGGCAAGGATCAAACGTAAGCATCATGGTTGTTTAAGGATAAAGGAAAAAAGAATAAGAAAGAAACAACAAGAAATAACAACAACTAAATTATCAATTGAAGATTACAAGCAATTAACATAACAAGAGCAAGACAAGTATAATAATAAAAAGAACTTCTTTATTTATCATTCTTCACTCACAAAAGCTCACTACAAGTTTTTTAATGGAGAAGAGATGAGAAGAGGAAAAAGAACAACACGTATTCTAAAACCTAAAATACAAGATTAAGCACCCTTGGCTTCACAAGGTTCTGGGCTATTTATAGGCAGGGAGATGGAAACCTCGGGCAAAATTCTGAACCCTCATGAAAAGACAAAACTACCCCTGAAACATCAGAACATGAGGAGGCTGTACGGCCGCGGTTCCACGGCCTAAGCATGCTTATGCCGCGGAACCGCGGCACTATTGTGGATTTGGATTCTCGGGCTTTGTGGGGTTCCCTGGTCTTTTATCTCCTTCAGTCTGGTATATGATTTTTCTGATAATTTTTCCACATTTCTTCCAGAATTTTAGTAGACCAAAAGGTGATTGGATGTGGATCTTTTTGCCATGATTTTCTTGAGCTCCGCGTAGATTTCTTGGATCTTGTGTTGCCATTGAGCCTTGTGCATGAAAATGACATTGATTTGCCATTTTGTCTTTTAAACTGGTGTGCGGCAACATACGGATAGAGAGCGGAGACCCGTGTTTTATCTGTGGTTGGCAGTAAACCGGAATTTGTCGTGTTTTTCTATGAATTTCACCATTTAGAGCCAAGAACCTGTATCCTGCAATTGACTAGCAAACACGGCTCAAGAGTACCTACCGATAAGCAGTATGATAAAAATTGGGCGGTATAAAAATGCAAAAATCTGATATGAACAAATACCCCCAAACTTATCATTTGCTCGTCCCAAGCAAAGCCAATTTATTCACAAAAAAATTTCCTAACCTCACTTTCGCAGGGAACGCGATTGCACTGAGCTTGTGCAACAAGCCGTTAAACCTCTAGGTGTCCCTAGTAGGAGGAGTGTTGTCTCCTGAGGGTTTTCAGTCGATACTACCCACAAAATCCGGTCAAACTAGTTTTGCAAAATAACTATGATTGAAACCCTAAAGTTTTGTTTCAGAAAATAACAATTCTATTATCCTAAGTCTAGACTATCGAACCTTTATTTTTCACATCTCGCTTCTTATTTAACATAAGATTCTATATTTCTTTACTGTTAGTTATGTATATGCCCTAAGAGGCCATTGTTGTACATATGATGTATATTATAATGGATGCTTGGATATATATAGAGATGACTTTCTTGCTCGTCATGATACTATACTATTTGGTTTCACTTTATCTTAACATGTTGACTTGTATTGGTTTACTGTTTTACTCTCACATGTTGATAAAGCCCTTAGGATCTGTACTCGACTACTGGGACTATGATGATATCATACTAGTGGGGCCGTGGTAGTCGATGAGTACATCCTATAACTGTTCCTAGTCGAGGGTATATCGAGACAGGGCATCGATACACCAGAGTAGACTAGCGTATACGCATCTTGACCCATATGATGGGCGATGGATGATCCCATATCCATCGGTGTTTGACATCAGAGATGGTGTACGGGTGCTCAGTGGAGACTGGGTACACTGGACGGACTCGCCGAGAACTCCCAGATGGTGATATACCACACGTCAGATGGCAGTTCTCCGGTGACACTGGTACAGGGTAGTCTGTAGACCCGAGATCGTCATGGAGTCTTGTGTGATTCCCACTGTGCTTTGATTTCCACCTTACCACGTCCAAGAGGGCGTGCAAAACGGTAGCTTTTGGGTACAGTTCCGAATCACATGGAGGCAATGAGCGATAGGAGGGGATTCGTCTCTCCCAGTATAGGGAGTTGATGTTGTGCTGTGTTCGATTGGCAATAACTGGAAGTCCCTGGCCAGGGCTGATATAGAGATTTACTGGTAAGTGTTACTAGTAGTTTCTCGACCCGTTATGAGCCACACATCGACACGACTTATCGGTTACTGGGGTCTGACGTATACTACCCCTAGACTTGATATGCGACATATCAGACGAACAGACCGGACTGTACGGGAGTGTTACTGATTGGATTCACAGAAGAACGCACAGGCTAGCTTGTTGATCTTCTGATCGCTCAATACCTAGGTGGCTGTTACGTTTAGCTGACTGCTTGCAGCTTGTGGGTGTTTGATATGATCATCACCTGCTACCGGCGTATTGACGATTCTTTAGAGTCCTACACAGAGGTTTCTTGGCTCAGGCGAAACGGAGTAGAGGCACATATGTGATATGTGTAGGACCGAGAATAATGCGATATGAGATACCTTATTATATTCTTGCGATATTTAGATATGAACCGGGACATCGGATCAAGTGTTGATTCGATGAATCGGTACATGATATATTAGTCGGTAATATTCGATATGGCCAGATCATCGAATCAAGTGTTGATTCGATGATTTAATGTATAATAATATATATGATATATTGTATTACATTATCTAATATTGGCTCGCTTTATTATTTCATTTTCTCACTGGATGATACATTGATATATATGCGATATATGTTAATTGTATTATTTTCTTTTGTTGCAAATATATAATATATATGTGATATATATTATTGTGACATGATATGATTAATTGTTAAACATGTTTAAGGATGATTAATTGAGGTTAGGGTTTGATTAGGGTTAGATGCTTCATGCACCTTCTAGAAGCTTTTTCTTTTGTCATTCTTAAGATATTTTTGGATGACACATTCTTAACCCAACCAAACCCTAACTCTAGTTTATTCTCTACTAAATCCTAGCCACTCATCCTTGACCATGGTTTATAAATCAATCATATAGTCTTCTTTCTATTCATCACATTCATCACAAAAGAGTTAATCTTATTATTCATTTTCCATTATCGTCTTCTTCTCTCTTGAAGAAAGCTTACTTGATTTTCTTTATGTGATGAATAAATATGAGAAAATGATTTAAAAAGAAAGGAAAAATACTACTCTCTCATCCTCATCTCATCTAGCCCATGAGATTAGTGTGTTCATCTCTTTAGAGTGAGATAGCTTGAGTCTTTGCAACTTCGAGGTAGATCATCGGAGATTTGGAATACTTCAAGCTAGCATGGATCTTTCGAGTCGTGGAGCCTCTCATGAGTCCGGGCGATCGTGGATCGCGGCAAAGGGACTTCTATTCAGAGCTTGTGAAGCGAAGGAGCGGACTACAAAGGTTGTAATCCCTCACACTTAGATAAAAGTTATCAGCTTGCATGTTTAACCCTAATAATCTAGCAAAGATCCCGGCTTTGGGTTGTTCGGAACGTCTAAATTTTTATCCGGGCATGTTTGATGCCTTATGAACCTTCACAAGAGTGCCTAGGAACCTTACAGTGGTATCAGAGCCTAGCTAGAGCATTAGGCGATGTGTTTACGAAGTTAAAACTCCGATCGAACCCGAAACGACGGAAAAAGCCCCCTCTCTGGAAATTTTTCAAAATTTAGGATTTTTCTGAATTAAAAATATGTAAAAAAATCAGCAGGGAATTCTAAGAATTACCATAAAACCCGGGCCCCCAATTCGTCCAAACGGCGGCGGAACCGCGGCGCAAGCATGCTTGCGCGGCGGTTCCGCGGCGGATTCATGGATTGGCGACACGTGGATTTTATGGTAATATCCGTAGGTGCTTGTTGATGCTTCTGGATATTTTTAAAACTGATTCCAGTGTTGTTTAAATCTGGGGTTTATTTTGTAATAGTAGATTCGATCGGAATATTTAAATTCGTATTTCTTTCCGGATATTTAGAAACTGTTAAACTATTTAAACGGATATCATTAACTCACTGTTTCCCGGTACGGCAAACTTTCAAGTGTTGAATTTTTATCGGGTTTAAATCTTTCGGAAAAATTGTACAAGTTAAGCGGTGGACCCTCTAGAAGACAACAAACCTTAACTCGATTATGTGACCGTCTTGAACTGCCTTTTGAACCTTCGGGTTTGGGGCAGTACGGCGTGCCACATGTGAGGCGTTGGCTTGACCCTTCTACGGCTGGATCACCGGTACTGTGACATATTCTGGGATTATTTGAACTCCGCTCAAGTGTTGAGCACTTTAGGAAATTTTGGGTATTTGATTATCTGTTCGAAAAGTTTAATACTGTCTATTTATCTGGAATGTGATACAATATGTGGAATTCATAGAGTTAGGCATGAAATGCGAAGTACGTAATATTTCGGATTTACGATGTCTAAAGTGATTGTGGATTCCAAATATTGTAGTTTTACACTTTCTTTTCTGTGACCGTAAGTGTAATATGTGATATCGCCGGTTTCGTTGCTATATGTCAACGACAATTGGGATGCGCATATTTACTTACGTTGATGATATGAGATATTATGTGTTGCTGTGATATGTTATATTGGATCGTTGCTTTCTGAATAGCCCGGGGTTTTATTTGAGATGAGGGTTTTTGTTTTCATTCATGTAAAATTCATTTGTAATGTAATATTCTTTTATTTGGGGCACTTCCAGGTTGCGGTTGCTGTCACCAGTGTATATTATTTACTTTTCCGTATTAGGTAGACCCAAGGAAGGGATCACAAGTAACCGGGTTCTAGGGTCCAGTGGGAGGCCATCTCGAGGAGTCGAGACCGGGTCTCCTAACCCTAGAATTGGCAGTGTTACTTGCCGCTCTCGTAGGGGTCTTGGGATGTGGGTTTGGCTATTCGTCGCGACCGTGGAATCCGTGTTTTATACAGGCTCGTATTGAAAACACGGACGTCCTAGTATATCCAATATTTCATATATGTTCTTCTACTGCAATGTTCTGTGATGAGATCATATTACTGCCTGAGACGAATGCTTATATTATATATATATGTTGATATATAAATATTACTGCTTTCGTTTCTTCTGTGATGCTTAGGAAGCATAAGCTGATGGGATTTTTATTAATAAAATTAATAAAAGAAAAGAAACCTAAAGATGTTGTAAAATCAAAACTTTATAAAAAAAAGGGGTAGCTATAGTTTTGCTTTGCACAGTGATATATATGATATATCCTGCACCTTATTCGATGGGGAAAGGGCCGACGATCCCTTCACCGGGAGTGACCCCTTTAGCAAAACTGGCAGATGCTACAAAACGCGGTTTGTCTTTTGATTGCTTTTAGTGTTTTGCTTTGCACAGCGGTATATATGATATATCCTGCACCTTATTCGATGAGAAAAGGGACGACGATCCCTTCACCAGGAGTGACCCCTTTAGCGAAACTAAGAAAAGCCTCAAAAACACTCCTTTTCAAAACTTCAGTCGATTCTACAACGATATCAAGTTCATTACGCTCATGGTTTTCTGAAAAACCAGCATAGCCCTCCGTCATTTCAGATAAGTACTACTTAGTATTCGTGCTACGGTAGTTTGGCATTCTTCAAGGCGTAGTGTACGGTAGCTAACTAGTATTTATCTGCTTATGCATATGATGTAGATTGGATTAGGGTATTCGTACGGCGTTGTTAGGCATTCGTCAAGGGTCGTGCGGGTGGGTTTAATTCAATCAAGAAATGTACGGGTTGAACTTGACTAGTGGACTATGGGTTGTTTGGCATTCGTCAAGGTCATAGAACACTAGGGGTAAAAATATTATCGGGAATTTCAAGTGTTGAAATTTGCAATGAGATTGCATACCTCCTATGAGATAGATGGATCCCGATACCCACTGCGAGTAAGTGTTACTCCTGGGAGAGTTTTACATAGGACAATTAGTCATTCAAGTAGGTGTCTAGAAAAGTGTTAACGGGGTTACGCCTCTGGGAAAACGAGGTTTACTTTAATTAGGTCCGTGCGAAAGCACGGGGAACCTCCCTCAAAGTACCGACACTGATCTGGCTGAAAGATTGACGAAATTGTAAGGTGTAATTAATCCCAGCTAATCTTACCTTTTAGGGTTTTAAGGTAGATTTGATAAAAACAGTGGGAGACATCCTGATTAGATAAGATAATAACCAATCTAATCTTGCAAGAGCATACGCTAAAGTGTTTTTCTTCTCTCTCTCTCCAGGTAGCGACCATGTCAGGCCATAATCAAGATAATAATATTGATGTATTGACTGAACCTAATTATTGTACTGTGCAAGGGAACGTTAGACCCGTTCTTTCTTATAAGAGTTATAAGACTGAACAGGAAACAGGAGAATATCTGGATTCTCACCCGCCCAAAAGAACATGCATGTTGATGTATCTTCTTCGGGTGTGTTAGTTATTGAGAACTGTTTCTCAGTTCACCCTACGTCCTGGGTATTAGATACCGGATCAGGATCCCATATATGTAAACAGTTACATGGGCTACGTAAAGGTAGAGAACTGGGAAAAGGTGATCATTCCATTCAAGTAGGGAACGGTGCAAATGTTGCAGCCAAAGCAGTTGGCGAATATCACCTAGTATTACCAAGTCGTAATACACTGATTCTAATTGAGTGCTATTATATACCGAACATGATGTGCAACATTATTTCAGTTTCTTTATTAAGTAAAGAAGGATATAATTTTGTAGTAAAGGATAATGTTATGAACATATTCCTAGATCAAAAGTTGATTGCATCAGGCTCGTTACATAATGGTATATTCATTCTAAATCAGAATACAGTCCTGAATATACAAAATACACACAAGAGGAAAAGTTCAGATATGAACGAATCCTACTTGTGGCATTGTAGACTTGGTCATATCAATGCGACATGACTGGCTAAGTTACATAAAGATGGTTATTTGAATCCATTCGAATTATCATCTTATGATACTTGCCATTCATGTCTCAAAGGAAAAATGACCAAAGCTCCGTTTAGTGGACACGGAGAAAGAGTTACTGAACTCTTAGGACTAATACATAGTGATGTATGCGGTCCTATGTCTACGCATGCCAGGAACGGTTCTTCCTACTTCATTACATTCACTGACGATCTCTCTAGATACGGACATGTATTTCTGATGAAACACAAGTCTGAAGCTTTTGAGAAATTCAGAGAATATAAGCACGAAGTAGAGAACCAAACGGGCAAAAGTATTAAGATTCTTCGATCTGATCGAGGAGGTGAATACTTAAGCGGCGAGTTTTTAGATTATCTAAAAGAGAATGAGATTCTCTCTCAGCTTACTCCTCCTTATACACCACAACACAACGGTGTATCTGAGCGGAGGAATCGCACCCTATTAGATATGGTGCGCTCTATGATGAGCGAGGCTGAGTTACCTATTTCCTTCTGGGGGTATGCGCTTGAGACAGCCATACACCTATTGAATATGGTTCCCACCAAATCAGTGCCTACCACTCCATATGAGATATGGAAAGGGAAGAGACCATCTCTTAAGTATGTTAAGATATGGGGTTGTCCAGCCTATGTCAAAAGACAAAATCCGGACAAACTCGAGGCAAGATCAGTCTTATGTAAGTTTGCAGGATATCCCAAAAATTCACAAGGGTATATCTTCTACCACCCCGAGGAACAAAAGGTGTTTGTTTCTCGACATGCCACTTTCTTAGAAAAAGGTTTTCTTATGAAACAGATTAGTGACATTAAGGTAGAACTGGAAGAGGTTCCAGCAACACAAACTATAACAGAAGACTTGGTAGAACCAGAAGATTCAGTAGTACCCGACGAACCCCAGCCTCTCCGCCGATCTAGCAGGGTTTCTCATCCGCCTGAGAGATACTATGGTTTTCTCAATGATGGTGGAAGCGAGGATTGCATCATGGATGAAGATGACCCGACTAGTTTCGAGCAGGCCATCACGAGTGGTGACTCTGTGAAATGGCTGGATGCAATGCGATTTAAGATGGAATCCATGTACACCAATAAAGTATGGATTTTGGAAAATGCTCCTGAAGGGGTAAAACCCATTGGGAGCAAGTGGATTTTTAAAAGGAAATTTGGTGTAGATGGAAAAGTTGAGACTTTCAAAGCTAGACTTGTAGCAAAGGGTTTTCGTCAATGACCAGGTGTGGACTATGACGAAACCTTTTCTCCAGTGGCTATGCTTAAGTCCATCCGGATCTTACTTGCCATTGCTGAATACTATGACTACGAAATCTGGCAAATGGATGTTAATACCGCCTTTCTAAACGGTGATTTAGAAGAGTGCGTGTACATGACTCAGCCAGAGGGCTTCATAGATAGTGGGAGCAGCGGAAAGGTGTGCAAGCTGCTTAAATCCATTTATGGGTTAAAGCAAGCATCGTGGAGTTGGAACATCTGTTTTGATGTTGTAGTCAAAGAGTTTGTCTTCATAAAAAATATAGATGAACCTTGTATCTATAAGAAGGTAGCAGAGGGTAAGGTTGTCTTCCTCGTATTGTATGTGGATGACATACTCTTGATAGGAAATGATATTCCTATGCTGCAATCAGTCAAGCTCTTCTTATCACAGAGATTCTCAATGAAAGATCTAGGTGATGCCTCCTGCATATTGGAAATCATGATCTATAGAGATAGATCTAAACGGATACTGGGATTGTCCCAATCCAGGTACATTGACACCATACTAAAGAGGTTTAGTATGGAAGAATCCAAGCGTGAGAACCAACCCACGATCTCTGGACTCACTCTCTCCAAAGAGATTTCTCCCAAGACTGATTTAGAGAGAGCTCGCATGAAAGGGATACCCTATGCTTCGGCAGTAGGCTCTATCATGTATGCGATGCTATGTACCAGACCCGATGTAGCATACTCACTAAGTATAGTGAGTCGGTATCAAGCAGATCCTGGAGAGAGTCATTGGACAGCAGTGAAGAACATTCTCAAGTACTTGCGAAGGACTAAAGAGATGTTCTTAGTGTATGGTAATAGAGAACTCCAGGTGGAGTCCTTTACCGATTCCAGCTTCCAAAGTGATAAGGACGACTCTAAGTCGCATTCGGGTTTTGTCTTTACCCTCAATGGAGGGGCGGTATGTTGGAAGAGTTCCAAACAGGATACCGTTGCAGACTCGACGATGGAGGCTGAATACATCGCTGCCAACGATGCTGCCAAAGAGGCTGTCTGGATCAAGAAGCTCATTAGTGAACTTGGTGTGGTTCCATCCATTGAGCATCCAATACCTCTGTATTGCGATAACAATGGAGCTGTGGCTTTGGCCAAGGAACCCAGGTCCCATCAAAAGTCCAGACATATTCTGAGGCGGTATCACCTGATCAGGGAGATAGTTGATCGCCGGGAGATCGAGGTCAGGAGAGTAGATACGAAGGACAACACTGCGGATCCATTCACGAAGGCTATTCCCCAGATACAGTTTGAGAGATTATTCGGGATGCTAGGTATGAGATACTACAGCAGCTGGCCTTAGTGCAAGTGGGAGATTGTTAGTTATGTATATGCCCTAAGAGGCCATTGATGTACATATGATGTATATTATAATGGATGCTTGGATATATATAGAGATGACTTTCTTGCTCGTTATGATACTATGCTATTTGGTTTCACTTTATCTTAACATGTTGACTTGTATTGGTTTACTGTTTTACTCTCACATGTTGATAAAGCCCTTAGGATCTGTACTCGACTACTGGGAATATGATGAGATCATGCTAGTGGGGCCGCCGTAGTCGATGAGTACATCCTATAACTGTTCCTAGTCGAGGGTATATCGAGACAGGGCAACGATACACCAGAGTAGACTAGCGTATACGCATCTTGACCCATATGATGGGCGATGGATGATCCCATATCCATCGGTGTTTGACATCAGAGATGGTGTACGGGTGCTCAGTGGAGACTGGGTACACTGGACGGACTCGCCGAGAACTCCCAGATGGTGATATACCACACGTCAGATGGCAGTTCTCCGGTGACACTGGTACAGGGTAGTCTGTAGACCCGAGATCGTCATGGGGTCTTGTGTGATTCCCACTGTTCTTTGATTTCCACCTTACCACGTCCAAAAGGGCGTGCAAAACGGTAGCTTTTGGGTACAGTCCCGAATCACATGGAGGCAATGAGCGATAGGAGGGGATTAGTCTCTCCCGGTATAGGGAGTTGATGTTGTGCTGTGTTCGATTGGCTGTAACTGGAAGTCCCTGGCCAGGGCTGATATAGAGATTTACTGGTAAGTGTTACTAGTAGTTTCTCGACCCGTTATGAGCCACACATCGACACGACTTATCGGTTACTGGGGTCTGACGTATACCACCCCTAGACTTGATATGCGACATATCAGACGAACATACCGGACTGTACGGGAGTGTTACTGATTGGATTCACAGGAGAACGCACAGGCTAGCTTGTTGATCTTCTGATCGCTCAATACCTGGGTGGCTGTTACGTTTAGCTGACCGCTTGCAGCTTGTGGGTGTTTGATATGATCATCACCTGCTACCGGCGTATTGACGATTCTTTAGAGTCCTACACAGAGGTTTCTTGGCTCAGGCGAAACGGAGTAGAGGCACATATGTGATATGTGTAGGACCGAGAATAATGCGATATGAGATACCATATTATATTCTTGCGATATTTAGATATGAACCGGGACATGGGATCAAGTGTTGATTCGATGAATCGGTACATGATATATTAGTCGGTAATATTCGATATGGCCGGATCATCGAATCAAGTGTTGATTCGATGATTTAATGTATAATAATATATATAATATATTGTATTACATTATCTAATATTGGCTCGCTTTATTATTTCATTTTCTCACTGGATGATACATTGATATATATGCGATATATGTTAATTGTATTATTTTCTTTTGTTGCAAATATATAATATATATGTGATATATATTATTGTGACATGATATGATTAATTGTTAAACATGTTTAAGGATGATTAATTGAGGTTAGGGTTTGATTAGGGTTAGATGCTTCATGCACCTTCTAGAAGCTTTTTCTTTTGTCATTCTTAAGATATTTTTGGATGACACATTCTTAACCCAACCAAACCCTAACTCTAGTCTATTCTCTACTAAATCCTAGCCACTCATCCTTGACCATGGTTTATAAATCAATCATATAGTCTTCTTTCTATTCATCACAAAAGAGTTAATCTTATTATTCATTTTCCATTATCATCTTCTTCTCTCTTGAAGAAAGCTTACTTGATTTTCTTTATGTGATGAATAAATATGAGAAAATGATTTAAAAAAAAGCAAAAATACTACTCTCTCATCCTCATCTCATCTAGCCCATGAGATTAGTGTGTTCATCTCTTTAGAGTGAGATAGCTTGAGTCTTTGCAACTTCGAGGTAGATCATCGGAGATTTGGAATACTTCAAGCTAGCATGGATAGTTCAAGTCGTGGAGCCTCTCAAGAGTCCGGGAGATCTTGGATCGCGGCAAAGGGACTTCTACTCGGAGCTTGTGAAGCGAAGGAGCGGGCTACAAAGGTTGTAATCCCTCACACTTAGATAAAAGTTATCATCTTGCATGTTTAACCCTAATAATCTAGCAAAGATCCCGGCTTTGGGTTGTTCGGCATGTCTAAATTTTTATCCGGGCATGTTTGATGCCTTATAAACCTTCACAAGAGTGCCCAGGAACCTTACATTTACGTGTAGTGCAAATAGTGTCGTTAAGTTCCAGAAGGGTCGAATAAAGTTATCATGTCACACAATAAAGCCCAGATAAGAATTTTGAAAGGATCACAAAAGTTTTATAAAGAGTTAACCATTTTTCAAGTTTCGTTTTCCAGTAAGGTTTCAACTTCAGAATTTCTATCTTCCTTAACAGGAAACTATGTCTTATTTTTCACTCCACCTTTTACTTGTTTTCATTTCATACACACCTCTGTGAACGTGCAATAGTCTTTATCATAGAATAAAACCTTCATATCTCCGCTAAATTTTTTTTTTATAAAAGCCTGTCTTTTATCAAGATTATTCTCACACAAAGAACCGTTAGGAATTTTAACTCGGAGAGAACACTTGCTTGACTTTGTTTTAATCTGGACTTTCTAGGCTTCTTAACGAGCTTTGGGCCAATGCACCCAAACCAGTTGGCTTTAGGGCATTAGGTGTAGAAACACCCCAGCGGACTTAATTACTCAAGTTACCTAGGTCCAAAAACAAAAGACGATTTGGCGTGAAAATCATGATGATTTAATACGAACGGAGATATAACTAGAAGTTCAATTATTTTTTGGATAAAAGACGTGTTTAGTGGGTTCGGTGTGTAATCATTCCAATCAAGTTCCAGATGGGTTTTTTTTCAGACTTAGTTCCAATTAAGGCATCAATAACATTCCTTCATATTCACTTCACTTCATAAACTATTCTTGATATTACTTATTTCAGAACAAACATATTTGATCCTCAGAAAATCATTTATCTATTTTAAAAGTTTTTAGACATAAAAGACTTGTCATCTAATTTCCAAAACTCACGACACGTGTAGTATGATGTAAAGACGTATATCAGCTATAGTTAACTTCAAAGAAGAGTTATCTTTCAGGTTTTCAAAATCTAAACATAAGATTTAGTTATTCTTATTTTATCAAACAAAACCATTGAAATGTTAAATCAGAGTCCTCCCACTAGCTAACCTGACAGAAAAGTTTTTATGTTTTTAGAAAATTTTCAGATTTTTATGGATTTTAATATGCAGATGCAAAATATACATATGAATGCGAAGGTTAGAAATGTGTACCGAGCGTACCCCCAAACTTAAACTAGACAGTGTCCTCACTGTCTTTGCATGAAGAGATCATTGAAGGGTCAAAATTGTCGGTTAGATATACACAATTTTTTTATTTTTATTTTTTTATTTTTTTAAAGAAAAGAAGAATAGAAAAAATGGAAAAAAAATATCCACAAATATATAAAAAAGGGTATATACTTACCCCCAAACTTATTTGGAATAGTGTCCACTGTTCTTGGCTGGATAACCGAAGTTTGGTGGTAGGCAGAGGAAGATTATGCAGGGTAAACCGGCTCTTGTAAGACCAGGAGCTCCTCTGTTGGTTCGGCGCTAAGGTACGGTTTTAGTCGGTGTCCGTTCACTTTGAAAAATGAACCGTCCTTTGGATTCTCCAAATCCACAGCGCTCTGCGGATACACATTCCGCACAAAATACGGCCCTTTTCCAGCGAGATCTGAGCTTTCCTGGATGGAAGTGTAGCCGGGTGTTGTAAAGTAGTACCTGTTGACCAGGTACGAAAGTTTTGCGCAAAAGGAGTTTATCGTGAAACACCTTCGTTCGGTTCTTAACGACAACCGCGTTGTCGTAAGCCTCATCCCTAAGCTCCCTCAATTCGTTCAATTGCAGCTTCCAATGGCTGCCCGCATCTTCAAGAGACAGATTCAGCTCCTTTATCGCCCAAAATGCACGATGCTCTATTTCGACAGGTAGGTGGCAAGCCTTTCCATACACAAGCCGATAGGGAGACATGCCAAGATCGGTCTTATAAGTGGTTCGAAATGCCCAAAGGGCATCAGTGAGTTTCAGCGACCAATCCTTACGGTTCTTGGAAACCGTCTTCTCCAGTATCTGCTTGATTTGCCGATTTGAAACTTCGGCCTGCCCACAGGCTTGAGGGTGGTAGGGGGTGGATAGCTTATGATTAATGGAATATTTCCGCATCAAGGCCTCGAAAGTCCTATTGCAGAAATGAGTTCCATTGTCGCTAATGATGGCTCGGGGGTGCCCAAACCGGGAGAAAATGTTTTCTTTAAGAAACCTAACGACACCCTTGTTGTCATTAGTTCGGCTGGGCACAGCCTCGACCCACTTAGAGACGTAATCAACAGCGAGAAGGATGTACAAGTTCCTGAAAGAGCTGGGAAACGGCCCCATGAAATCTATCCCCCAAACGTCGAAAATCTCTACAACCAAGATTAGTTGGAGCGGCATCTCGTTCCTCCGGGATATCCGGCCCAAGTGTTGGCACCGGGAGCAAGTCTTGCAATAGTCATGAGCGTCTTTGAAGAGTTGTGGCCAGTAGAAACCACATTGCAAGATCTTGTCAGTCGTCTTTCTGGGGCCAAAATGCCCGCCACATGCTTGATCGTGGCAAAATGACAGCACACTCTTGAATTCCTCGTCAGGGCACACCGAAGAATAATCTGGTCGGGACAGTACTTGAACAGATAGGGTTCGTCTCAGTAAAAGTGTTTTACTCGGGATAAGAATCGAAGTCTGTCCTGACTTGACCATTCTGTCGGTAATAACCCTGCAGCCAAATAGTTCACAATATCTGCGAACCAGGGTTCGCAAGATACTGTCAAGAGTTGTTCATCCGGGAAAACGTCGTTGATCGGAATTTGAAGCGACGGCGAAGAAGGAAGTCGTGAGAGATGGTCGACAACTACGTTTTCATATCCTCGTTTGTCCTTAATGACAAGGTCAAACTCTTGAAGCAAGAGGATCCAACGTATAAGCCGAGATTTTGCATCTTTCTTCGCAAAAAGATGGCGCAGAGCAGAATGGTCATTATAGACAATGACTGGAGTGCCGATGAGGTAGGGCCTGAACTTTTCTAAAGCAAATACAACAGCTAAGAATTCCTTCTCAGTTGTTGTATAATTAAGTTGGGCGTCGTTCACGGTTCGGCTAGCATAATAGATTACGTGCGGCATCTTGTTGATGTGTTATCCAAGGACAGCACCAATGGCAAAGTCGGATGCATCGTACATAATCTCAAATGGGTTCGTCCAGTCAGGTGAAGAAAGAACGGGAGCAGAAGTGAGTGAGCTTTTTAGTGACTCGAACGCAGTCACACAGCTCGAGTTGAAGTCAAATGGCGTGTCCTTGGCCAGCAAAAGAGTCAAGGGCCAAGCAATCTTGCTAAAGTCCTTGATGAACCGTCTATAGAAACCGGCATGGCCAAGGAAGGCTCGGATGTCTCTGACGCATCTGGTTGAAAGGAGATTAGAAATGACCTCAATCTTCGCTCTGTCAAACTCTATGCCATTTTGTGAAATGATATGTCCTATGACAATACCTTCACGCCCCATGAAGTGGCACTTCTCCCAGTTCAAAGTGAGGTTCTTATCCTTACATCGGGTAAGGACAGCGTCAAGATGCAGCAAACACTCGTTGAAGGAATCGCCGAAGATGGAGAAATCGTCCATGAAGATCTCCAGAAAATTTTCCACCTTGTCTGAGAAGATTCCCATCATACACCGCTGGAAGGTAGCGGGCGCATTGCACAACCCAAAGGGCATGCGACGATATGCAAACGTGCCGAAAGAACAAGTGAATGTGGTCTTGTCCTGGTCTTTTTCGGCGATGGAAATCTGATTATAGCCGGAGTGGCCATCAAGAAAGCAGTAGTACTCGTGTCCGGCCAATCGTTCAAGCATTTGGTCAATGAAAGGCAGCGGAAAGTGGTCCTTCCGTGTTGCGGTGTTGAGTTTTCTGTAATCGATGCATACTCGCCACCCAGTTTGGGTGCGAGTAGGGATTAACTTGTTCACCTCGTTAGTGATGACCGTTATGCCTGATTTCTTGGGGACAACGTGAATAGGGCTAACCCACTGGCTATCAGAGATAGGGTAAATGATACCACTATCCAGACATTTTACGATCTCCTTCTTCACAGCCTCCTTCATGACTGGGTTGAGTCGCCTTTGAGGATCTCTGGCTGGTTTGGCATCATCCATCAGATGAATGTGATGTTCAACGATCAGGGTAATAATCCCCTTGATGTTCGCCATGGACCAGCCAAAAGCTTGCCTATTGCTGTGCAAGACCGTAAGAAGGGCTTTCTCTTGCTCTGGAGCTAGAGAAGCCGAGATTATGACAGGGAGGGTCTCGTTCTCACCCAAGTAAGCGTACTTAAGGTGAGACGACAAAGGCTTGAGTTTGAGCATTGGAGGTGAAACGATTGAAGGCAAGACTGGTGAAAAGGTTTCGAACTCGAAGGATTCCAGCAAAGGTTCAAAACGAGTGTAAGCGACCGAGTTGGATGGTTCAGGTAAGTCATCCGGAAATTCGAAGGATTCAAACTCGGGTGGAGAGTGGCTATGATTGTTTGAGAAAGTGAAACACTCGTATTCGTTGTCTGGCGCAGAAACAGCAGCAGGTTCGAAGCGGAACGCACTAGTGGCGTTAAGGTTATCATGATCGAACAAAAACTCCTCGAATTCACACTCTTCAGGGGTGATCTCCTGGATTGAGCAAACGTCCAGTATAGGAGCATTAGGTTCTGAGGGCTGATTCCCCAACCTAAAAATGTTGAGTTCAATTGTCATGTTTCCAAAAGAGAGGTTCATCGAACCATTGTGACAATTGATCACAGCATTTGAGGTTGCAAGGAATGGGCGACCGAGTATCACCGGAATTTGATTCCGGGGGTTAGCTACAGGCTGTGTGTCTAATACAATGAAGTCAACGGGAAATATGAAGTCCCCGACTTTGATTAACACATCCTCTAGCTCACCCCTACGATGGGTGATCGATCGGTCGGCCATTTGGAGAGTACAGTGTGTGGGTTTCAGCTCTCCTACGCCTAATTGCTCGTATACTGAGTACGGAAGCAGGTTAACACTGGCTCCAAGATCTAATATTGCGCGGTTGATGTTCTTATCCCCAATGGTAATAGAAATCGTAGGACAGCCAGGGTCCTTCCGTTTTTGTGGTAAAGATTGGGTAAGAGCATCACTCACAGCACTAGCCAAGAAAACTTTCTTGGGTACCTGAGACTTCCTCTTTTTCGTGCACAAGTCCTTTAAGATTTTCGCATAGGACGGGACTTGTTGGACAGTATCTAAAAGAGGAATGTTAATGTTAACCTGCTTAAATAACTCCAGAATCTTCTCCATTTGTGGATTTTGTTTATTGGACCTCAACCGGTTTGGAAATGGAACGTTTTTAAAATTAGTTGAGTCCAATGCTTGTGGAGGAGATTGTGGAGCTGGAGCGGATCCCAGAACTGGTGTTTTCATGGAGTGAGAAGTGGGTCCATTCAGAGCAGAAGAAGAGGAAGAGCATTTTGAAGAATGGAGAATAGGCTCAGAAGACGAAGACGAAGAAGAAGAAGAAGAAGAAGAAGAAGAAGAAGAAGTGGCCGGGGTCTCATCGTTGATCCGTATGCCAATATTGTTTTGCAGCATCCTTCCCGATCTCAATGTGGTCACGGCACTCACATTATGGTTCTGTTGTTCAAGAGCAACATGTACATTATGTGGGTGACCGGGATTAGGGAGTGGCTGGGACGGGAGCTTCCCCTTCTCTCGCTCGCTTAAGGCCGCATTCAGTTGTGCTATCTGGGCTTCGATGGTTTTGATGCTTTGCCCGTGAGCGGCAGTGTGTTGCACCAAGGACTGAATGGAAGACTGAATGTTGGCAGTGGATTGTGTCGATTGTTTAACGAACGCCTCCGGACTTCGTTCGAGCGAGGAAACCTTATCATTGTTTGACGGAACAAAGTTGTTTTGGGGAAAAGAATTGTTGGGTGCAAAGTTGTTCATCTGATTTTGAAAAGGTTGGGGTTGGAAGGGCTGCTGAAACTGATGTTGAGTTTGTTGTTGCGCTTGTTGTTGCGGAGGAGGTGGCCTCTGGAAATTGTTGCCTTGGAATTGATTCTGATTCTGATTCCAGGCGAAATTAGGGTGTCTCCTCCAACCGGGATTGTAGATGGAAGAGTATGGATCATTCCTCGGTCTTTGCTGAAATGCAGCATTAACTTGATCCTGTCCTTGAGATGGTGGATTGTAAGGACACTCTTCGGTTAAGTGAGAAGGATCGGAACAACAAGCGCAAATGGTACGAAGGGGAAGAACAGGGGTAGGAGCAGGAGAAGAAAATTTGCTTTCTATTTCTTCAAGCTTTCTCGTTATTGCAGCCATTTCATCTTTCATCGCAATAGAGACATCAAGTTGGTGAATTCCTACCCTAGACTGACCGGTAGAAGTGGAGGTTGAAGAAGAAGAAGTCGGTCTGGTGCTCTCCCATTGTAGCGTTTTCTCCGCAAGGTCGTCGAAGAATTGCCACGCTTCCTCGTCAGATTTCGATAGGAAGTGGCCCTGACAAATGGTTTCCAACAACTGCTTGGTTGCTGAGTTCAGGCCCTCGTATAAGGTTTGGTAAAGTTGCCATCTCTCGATACCATGGTGAGGACACTGAACAAGAAGGTCTTTATACCGGTCAAAGCACTTCCAGAAGGGTTCAGAAGGAAGCTGAGAGAATTGGTTGATTTCGTTACGGATCCTTGCGGTTTTATGATTCGGATAAAATTTCTTGAGAAACGCTTTTACAAACTCGTCCCAACTGGTTATGGAGTGGGAAGCGGTGCTATATAGCCATTTTTTAGCAATATCGCATAAAGTGAACGGAATGACCCGTAGCCGTATAGCATCGTCCGACAGCTGGGTGGTTTTCATCATGGCACAAACATTTTGGAACTTATTGATGAAGATATAGGCATCTTCAGATTCAAGCCCATGAAATCGCGGAAGCATGTTGATGAAGTGGGGCTTAATTTCAAAGTTATCCCCATTGGTCGGTGGAAGAGAAAGACAGGTGGGAAGTGCAGAACGGGTGGGATAGAAACGATCCTGGAGCGCGATTCGCTGTGGCGCTACAACAGGCGGTGGTGGTGGGTTATTTGTCTCCATAGGAGGTGGAGTCAATCCCGGGGGAGTCAAAGAGATGTTTGCGTTAAATCCTGACATCGCGGAAGAAGAGGTTGGTGAAGGTGAAGGTGAAGATGTATGAATAGAATTCCGGTCAATGTCGGAGTTGGCCGGCAAAGGTAAGGGTGAAAGAGGCGTGGACGGAGTTTCGACGTCTGAGTCGATCGCGTAGTCGGTAGCGACAAACGTAACGCGGACTAGGCGGGCGCTAGTGTCCCGAGTCCAAGCGGACATACACTAAACGAGTTTAGTATAGTCAAAGCGGAGAAGGTGAGGGTAAGAAAACGTCAATGGAGAAATATGATGGGTGGTGGGTGAAAAAATGGATTCTGGCGATAATGGGCAAGTTTTTATAAAAGTTTTTGATTTTTTCCTTTTTTTTAGAAAGAGATTTACAGAAATATGTACGGATTTACTGCTTCAAGCAATAACAAACAAGATATGCACAATCACACCTAGATCTAGGGTCACCTAGGTCAGCTAGACAGCTCCTAACTGTTCCAGAGGGCTAGAAACAGGACCTCAAACCGCCTCTTCTCCAACAATTGCTGCCAGGTAAGTGCCAGGTAAGTGGGAGGCTCCCCACTACGTAAGTAGTGGTCCTAATTAAGTAACCACTTGCCTTGGACACACTTGCCTAGACACCGCAAAAGTCAGGATAGGATAAACGGCCGATGCCTGTAACTAGTCCTCTGTCCTATTGAGCGCGAAGTCCTTAGGGCCGAGTCTAGTATTTTTTAATTAACAATGGTCAATGCATATGCTTTTGTGATTTCTGGGGTCCTGGGAAGGGTGATGAAATCCCCACCCAATCTGAATTGGTTTCAAGCCCCTTAAAGTCTGTATTAATAAATGCAAAGCAGTAACAAATCAACTGCAAACAATTTTTATTTTAGCGCGGCGCAAAAAATCCTGCACAAAAACAGTTTATTGGAAGGGGGAAGAGAATTTGCGGAAAGAATGCTGCAGAAAACACAGTTCAGTGTAGTCCAGAGGAGTGGGGGAGAGAAATGAGATACTCACAGAAAAAATGGCTTACTGAAGGCAATAAATGGCCGTGGTTCCACGGCCAAACACGTGCTCAGGCCGCGGTTCCACGGCTATGTGGAGGGATTGGGGCTTCAATTTTTTTGTGTGTGCTGGTCTGAGAGTCTTCTGCTTGTCTGGATTTACTAAATATTTATTTGCTTACTGGATCTGCTCCAGAATCTTCAATAGACCGTCTTTTCCGTCTTGTTCACCCGCGGTGTAGCCGCGAAATATGGGTCTAACTTCCTACATTTTTGGCACTGAACTTGAACTTCGTATTATCCTGCACACTTGCACAAAAACTAATCAAAAATAACAAGATGATTTTTTACAATGTATATATATATTTTTTTGTTTTGTTTTTTTTGGTTATATTTATATTCACAAATTAACCCGAAATTACACAAAGAAATAAACTACCATCTCCTCGGCAACGGCGCCATTTGATTGGTAGAGTTTTTGCGTGTTCAAATTTAGTTAATTACCGCAATCAAGACGGTTTCTCCTGTAGCTAGCCGGTTGAGTACGGGTCGTCCGCAGGGAGATGGGAATCTTTTTCTATGTGCTTTAACGAGTTAAGTCCAAATGTCCAGATTTGTTTGTGATTAACTAAGTGTTAAAATGATATGTAAAGAGAGCTTATTAGGGTTAGGATTAGGTTAGTTTGAGTTAGGAGTCGCTCACTTCTTTCGTTGCCACTCTTAATATCGGTGTTACGGTAATCGGCAACAACGGGGATTAGCATGACTAGGAAGGAACTTGCGAGTATAAGCTAGGCTTTCCAACACATAAGTTCTTCCTTTTGGTGCTTGTCCGTCCGTTCTTGGCTCTTAGCCTTAACCTCCTGTTAATTCAACCACATCCGGTCTCACTACGGAATCACGGCTATCATGTAGGATAGGGTGCCGTAGGGAGCGGATTGTGGTTCAATTAACTGGAGTTCGATTTAAGATGTTGGGCAAGGAAAGAGTGAGAGAGATTTCCTTCTCTCAAACTTCCCTTATCCTATCCTAACAAGTATGGAAACTACTCACCCATTACAAGAAGAACGAAAAATAAAACAAAGGAGGAAGATAGAAAGAAAGAGATTAGAAGAAAACAACTAGCTATTTGTGACCTCACCTTGGCAAGGATCAAACGTAAGCATCATGGTTGTTTAAAGATAAAGGAAAAGAGAATAAGAAAGAAACAACAAGAAATAACAACAACTAAATTATCAATTGAAGATTACAAGCACTTAACATAACAGAGCAAGACAAGTATAATAATAAAAAGAACTTCATTATTCATCATTCTTCACTCACAAAAGCTCACTACAAGTTTTTTAATGGAGAAGAGATGAGAAGAGGAAGAAGAACAAGTATTCTAAAACCTAAAATACAAGATTAAGCACCCTTGGCTTCACAAGGTTCTGGGCTATTTATAGGCAGGGAGATGGAAACCTAGGGCAAAATTCTGAACCCTCATGAAAAGACAAAACTACCCCTGAAACATCAGAACATGAGGAGGCCGTACGGCCGCGGTTCCGCGGCCTAAGCATGCTTATGCCGCGGAACCGCGGCACTTTAGTGGAATTGGTTTCTCGGGCTTTGTGGGGTTCCCTGGTCTTTTATGTCCTTCAGTCTGGTATATGATTATTTTGATAATCTTTCCACATTTCTTCCAGAATTTTAGTAGACCAAAAGGTGATTGGATGTGGATCTTTTTGCCATGATTTTCTTAAGCTCCGCGTAGATTTCTTGGATCTTGTGTTGTCATTGAGCCTTGTGCATGAAAATGACATTGATTTGCCATTTTGTCTTTTAAACTGGTGTGCAACAACATACGGATAGAAAGCGGAGACCCGTGTTTTATCTGTGGTTAGCAGTAAACCGTAATTTGTCGTGTTTTTCCATGAATTTCCCCGTTTAGAGCCGAGAACCTGTATCCTGCAATTGACTAGCAAACACGGCTCAAGAGTACTTACCGATTAGCAGTATGATAAAAATTGGGCGGTATAAAAATGCAAAAATCTGATATGAACACTTGTCCGCATGCTGCTTTTTAACAAACGCTGGACATCCCCATATCTTCATATGTTGAAGATGGGGTTTCTTCCCACTCCACATCTGATATGGGGTGGTAGTCACAGTCTTGGTAGGAGCCCTGTTCAGAAGATATGCCGCTGAATCTAGCACATAACCCCAGAAAGATCGCGGCAACTCAGCATTATTCATCAAGGAACGTACCATATCGAATAGGGTTCTATTCCATCTCTCCGATAAACCGTTATGTTGTGGTGTGTATGGAGGAGTAAGCTGAGAGAGAATTCCTTTCTCCTTTAGGTAACCTAAGAACTCGGCACTCAAGTATTCACCACCTCGATCAGATCTTAGTGTCTTGATACTTTTGCCGGTTTGGTTTTCTACTTCATTCTTGTACTCTTGGAATTTCTCAAAAGCCTCGGATTTATGTTTCATCAGATAAATGAATCCGTGCCTTGAGTAATCATCCGTAAAAGTAATGAAATAGGAAAAACCACCTTTTGCATGTGTAGACATTGGACCACATACATCGCTGTGTATAAGTCCTAAGAGCTCGCTCGCTCTTACTCCATGTCCAGTAAATGGAGTCTTTGTCATCTTTCCTTTGAGACAAGATTGAAAAATGGCATAAGTTTGATATTCGAACGAGTCCAAATATCCTTCTCTATGTAACTTAGTCAAACTTCTCTCATTGATGTGACCCAGTCTGCAATGCCATAAGAAAGCTTTATTTAAATCTGGAGACTTTCTTTTTAGTGTGTTCTGGACATTGAAAATTTAGAGTTGGTTTAAGACATATATACCGTTATCCAGTGTACCGGACCCAATCAAACTATGATTAAGGTGGATGTTAACAACATAACTTACAAACATGAAATCATAACCTTTATTTGATAACAAGGAAACATATATGATATTACACGTTAAGCTGGGTACACAAAAACAGTTATGTAAAACCAAAATGTGTCCACTCGTCAATCCCAGGTGATAATCCCCTACGGACACAACTCCCACGCTAGCTCCGTTAGCAACCATCAGGGTCATATCACCATCCTTCAGCACTCTACGGTTTCTCAGTGCCTACAATGAATTGCATATATGAGATCCTGATCCGGTATCCAATACACAGGAAGTAGAGTTGATTGACAGACAATTCTCAATTACAAACACACCTGAAGTCGAAGCCAAAGCTTTCTTCGGTTCCTGGTTCTTGGCGTTCCACGCCTTGCAATCTTTGTTCAAGTGCCCTTTCCTATGACAATGGAAGCACTCATCCTGGGCCACTACTGGTACCGCAAACTTTTTCTTTCCCTTCGCTCCCACCTTACTTACACCTCCTCTAGGTTTGGTGGCGGCCTTCTTCTTCCTTCCTTCGGCCCTTGCCTTGGACCTAGAAGAAGAAGCACCGCTAACAAACATAGCGGGTGTTTCCCTTGCCTTCTGCAAGGTGCCCTCTGCACTCTTCAACATGTTAAGGAGTTCCGGAAGTTCAACTTCTTTTCTTTGAATGTTGAAGTTCAGAATAAACTGGGCATAGGTGGAAGGAAGGGACTGGAGAATAAGGTCTGTATAGAGCTCATTATCCAAAGTCGTCCCAATGTCTGCGAGCTTTTCTATATAGCCAATCATCTTTAGGACATGTTCTCCTACCGATGATCCGACGGCCAACCGCGCTCGAAACAAGTTCTTAGAGGTCTCGTATCTTGCTATACGAGATTGCTCTCCATAAAGTTCTTTTGTATGGAGAAATATGGCATCAAGATCCATATCCTTGTTCCTCCTCTGATGTTCATTGTTCATCGAGGCAAGCACGATGCACTTGGCCTTCGCGCAATCATACTCCCAGGTTTTGCGGATTTCCTTATCCGCATTACTGAATTTTGGACCTGGGACTGCATGTGCCTTAGCGGTGAGGACGTACCCCAATTTGTCATAGCTCAAAGCCATTTTGACATTCCGCAGCCAATCTTTATAGTTTGGCCCTGTCAGTATATTTTTCTCTAAAAGTAACTTAAGTCCAGTCATTTTCAGGGTCGCTGCAAGTAGGAGAGAGAGAAGAAACACTTTAGCTTGATGCTCTTGCAAGTTTAGAGTGGTTTTTAATTTATCTAAACTGGGTGGCTCCCACTGTTTCTCGAATCCTTCCTCAAACCATAAAAGAAGAATTAGCCAGGACTATTCTCACTGTACAATACTTGCTTAACCGTTCAGCCAGGCTGGTGTCGGTACTTCGAGGAAGGTTTTCCAACGCTTTCGCGAAGTTCCTTAATTAAATAACCTCTTTTCTCTGGGGGCGTAACCCCGCAGACACCTTTCTTGACACCTACTTGGTTTATAGCATTGATCGTTAAGTGACGAATGTCCTGATGAGTAGCATATACTCACAGTAGAATCGGGATCCAAATATCATCGTATGATAATGTTTAAGGAATCCTACCAACATTCATCAAACTCCAAATGGTATGCATCTCTTTGCAAAATTTCAGTTTCTTTAGAAATTCCCGATATTAATTTTTGCCCCATGCTCTTATGACCTTGGCTTTGGTCAAAATGTCATAAGTCATATGTCATGTTCTACCCGTCATTATCTTGTCTATTTGAACCCATCCGTACATACCCCTGATTTTGGTCAAATGATAATACGACTGTCCCAAACAAACTCATCTATCTATGCGACAAATGAATACCCAGCAACTACCAAACACTATGCTTTGACTTTGGCCAAAATGCATAGCTTGAATACTACTGATTACACAAATGAAATGACGGAGGGCTACGAATGGTTTTGGCGAAACCGTGAACGTAGTGAACTTGATATGACCGAAGGAACCTGATAGCTTTTAAAAGGAGTGGTTAAAGCTCCGCAATTTAAAAATATCATCAGTTTTAAAATAACCGAGTGGTTTCTTTTAAATTGTTCCAACGATTCAACTTTTGGTTTATTTTCTTTGCATTATAAATAATGAGTCCCATCATTAACTTATCATTGCAGAAAACAACGAAAATACAACGTCCTCTTATGCCATCCGCATTCGCCACTGGGTCCCGTCATCACCCGTTAGGTTACTTAACTAACGGCAGAGCGGGGGCTAGGCTAGCGCGGGTGTAAAACATAAGTGACGTCTAAATAGCTATCATATATTGATATTGTACATTCGTCAGACGCAATAATAGGCATTCCAGATCTCATATGAACATTATTGGATTTGCAAGCAATCCGCGTTTATTTAGAGCCTGCAACAAAAGACGGATTACATAGTTGTGATGAATAGCCATTATCCCACCCTAGACCCCTACGAGTACGGCAAACTACCCTCCAAATACCCGAAGTGAAGCGGTCTCCCTCAACAAAGTGAGTAGGCCACTAAACACTTCAAAGTACCCGGTAGTTTGTGCACCCGACCTTGGGTCTATCCTAAGAGCAAAATAGTAAAATGAAATAATACAACGGTGGCTACAATCGCAACCTGGATGTGTGTTCATATCAGATTTTTTCATTTTTATACTGCCCAATTTTTATCACATTGCATATCGGTAGGTACTCTTGTGCCGTGTTTGCTAGTCAATTGCAGGATACAGGTTCTCGCCTCTAAACGGTGAAATTCATGGAAAATCACAACAAAATCCGGGTTCCTGCCAACCACAGATAAAACACGGGTCTCCGCTTTCTATCCGTATGTTGCCACACACCAGTTTAAGAGACAAAATGGCAAATCAATGTCATTTTCATGCACAATGCTCAACGGCAACACAAGATCCAAGAAATCTACGCGGAGCTCGAGGAAATCATGACAAAAAGATCCACATTCATCACCTTTTTGTTCAACAGAAATTCTGAAAAAATCGTGAAGAAAATATGAAAAAACACATATACCAGAATTATGGGCACAGCAGACCAGGGGAGTACAAAAAATCCCATGCCCCAACTCCACCATAGGGCCGCGGATCCGCGGCCAATAGGGGGTCTAAGCCGTGGATCCGCGGCCGTACAGGCGTATCAGTTGATGGGTTTTTAAGGGCAGTTTGGTCTTTTCACATGGGTCCAGAATGTTGCCCTAGAATTTCTGTTGCCTGCCTATAAATAGCCCAGAACCTTGTGAAGCCAAGGGGGCATAATCTTGTATTTAGATTTTAGGTTTTATGTTGTTGTTCTTCTTCCTCCTCTCATCTTCTCCATTAAAAAACTTGTAGTGAGCTTTTGTGAGTGAAGAATGAATAAAGGAGTTCTTTTTTACTTATCATGCTTGTCTTGTTCTTTAGTTAAATTGTAATTGCTTGTAATTTTTCATTTGCTAAATTAGTTGTTGTTATTTGTGTTTGTTTCTTTCTTGTTCTCTTTTCCTTTATCCTTAAACAACCATGATGCTTACGTTTGATCCTTGCCAAGGTGAGGTCGCAAATAGCTAGTTGTTATCTTCTAATCTCCTTCTTTCTATCTTCCTCCTTTGTTTTGTTTTTCGTTCTTCTTGTAATGGGTGAGTAGTTTCCATACTTATTAGGGTAGGATAAGGGAAGTTTGAGAGAAGGAAATCTCTCTTACTCTTTCCTTGCCCAACATCTTAAATCGAACTCCCGTTAATTGAACCACAATCCGCTCCCTACGGCACCCTATCCTACATGATAGCGGTGATTCCGTAGTGAGACCGGTTGTGGTTGAATTAACCGGAGGTTAAGGCTAAGAGCCAAGAACGGACGGACAAGCACCAAAAGGAAGAACTTATGCGTTGGATAGCCTAGCTTATACTTGCAAGTTCCTTCCTAGTCGTGCTAATCCCCGTTGTTGCCGATTACCGTAACACCGATATTTGGAGTGGCAACGAAAGAAGTGAGCGACTCCTAACTCAAACTAGCCTAATCCTAACCCTAACAAGCTCTCTTTACATATCATTTTAACACTTAGTTAATCACAAACAAATCTGGACTTTTGGACTTAACTCGTTAAAGCACATAGAAAAAGATTCCCATCTCCCTGCGGACGACCAGTACTCAACCGGCTAGCTATAAGCGAAACCGTCTTGATTGCAGTAACAAACTTAGCACGCAAAAACTCTACCAATCAAATGGCGCCGTTGCCGGGGAGACGGTAGTTTATTTCTTTGTGTAATTTCGGGTTAATTTGTGAATATAAAGCTAACCGAAAAACAAAAGAAATATACATTGTAAAAAATCATCTTGTTATTTTTGATTAGTTTTTTTGCAAGTGTGCAGGATAATACGAAGTTCGAGTTCAGTGCTAAAGACGTGGGAAGTTAGACCCATAATTCGCGGCTACACCGCAACGAATCAAGACGGAGCCTACGGTCTACAGTGAAAATCTGGAGCATATACAATGAGAAAATAAAGATTCAGTAAATCCAGACAAGCAGAAGACCCTCAGACCAGCACACACAAAAACATTGAAGCCCCAATCCCTCCACATAGCCGTGGAACCGCGGCCTGAGCACGTGTTTGGCCGTGGAACCGCGGCCATTTAGTGCCTTCAGTGTGCCATTTTTCTGTGAGTATCTCTTTTCTCTCCCCCACTCCTCTGGACTCCACTGAACTGTGTTTTCTGCAGCATTCTTTGCGCAAATTCTCTTCCCCCTTCCAATAAACTGTTTTTGTGCAGGATTCTTTGCGCCACGCTAAAATAAAAATTGTTTGAAGTTGATTTGTTACTGCATTGCATTTATTAATACGGACTTTAAGTGGCTTGAAACCAATTCAGATTGGGTGGGGATTTCATCACCCTTCCCGGGACCCCAGAAATCACAAAAGCATATGCATTGACCATTGTTAATTAAAAAATACTAGATTCAACCCAAAGGACTTCGCGCTCAATAGGACAGAGGACTAGTTATAGGCATCGGCCGTTTATCCTATCCTGACTTTTGCGGTGTCTAGGCAAGTGTGTCCAAGGCAAGCGGTTACTTAATTAGGACCACTATTTACGTAGTGTGGAGCCTCCCACTTACCTGGCACTTACCTGGCCGTAATTGTTGGAGAAGAGGCGGTTTGAGGTCCTATTTCTAGCCCTCTGGAACAGTTAGGAGCTATCTAGCTGACCTAGGTGACCCTAGATCTAGGTGTGATTGTGCATATCTTGTTTGTGATTTCTTGAAGCCGTAAGTCCGTACATATTTCTGTAAAGCTCTTTCTAAAAAGAAGGAAAAAATCAAAAACCTTTATAAAAACATGCCATTTGTCGCCAAAATCCCATTTTTCACCCACCACGCATCGTATTTCTCCATTGACGTTTTCTTACCCCCACTTTCTCCGCTTTGACTATACTAAACTCGTTTAGTGTATGTCCGCTTGGACTCGGGACACTAGCGTCCGCCTAGTCCGCATTACGTTAGTCGCTACCGACTACGCGATCAACCCAGACGTCGAAACTCCGTCCATGCCTCTTTCACCCTTACTTTTGCCGGCCAACTCCGACGTTGACCGGAATTCTGTTCATACATCTTCACCTTCACCTTCACCAACCACTTCTTCTGCGATGTCAGGATTTAACGCAAACATCTCTTTGACTCCCCCGGGATTGACTCCACCTCCTATGGAGGCAAATAACACACCACCACCGCCTGTTGTAGCGCCGCAGCGAATCGCGCTCCAGGATCGCTTCTATCCCACCCGTTCTGCACTTCCCACCTGTCTTTCTCTTCCACCGGCCAATGGGGATAACTTTGAAATTAAGCCCCACTTCATCAACATGCTTCCGCGATTTCATGGGCTTGAATCTGAAGATGCCTATATCTTCATCAATAAGTTCCAAAATGTTTGTGCCATGATGAAAACCACCCAGCTGTTGGACGATGCTATACGGCTATGGGTCATTCGGTTCACTTTATGCGATCTTGTTGAAAAATGGCTGTATAGTACCGCTTCCCATTCCATAACCAGTTGGGACGAGTTTGTAAAAGCGTTTCTCAAGAAATTTTATCCGAATCATAAAACCGTAAGGATCCGTAATGAAATCAACCAATTCTCTCAGCTTCCTTCTGAACCCTTCTGGAAGTGTTTTGACCGGTATAAAGACCTTCTTGTTCAGTGTCCTCACCATGGTATCGAGAGATGGCAACTTTGCCAAACCTTATACGAGGGCCTGAACCCAGCAACCAAGCAGTTGTTGGAAACCATTTGTCACGGCCACTTCCTATCGAAATCAGACGAGGAAGCGTGGCAATTCTTCGACGACCTTGCGGAGCAAACGCTACAATGGGAGAGCACCAGACCGACTTCTTCTTCTTCTACCTCCACTTCAACTGGTCAGTCTAGGGTAGGAATTCCCCAACTTGATGTCTCTATTGCGATGAAAGCTGAAATGGCTGCAACAACGAGAAAGCTTGAAGCGATAGAGAGTAAATTTTCTTCTCCTACTCCTACCCCTGTTCTTCCACTTCGTACCATTTGCGCATGTTGTTCCGATCCTTCTCACTTAACCGAAGAGTGTCCTTACAATCCACCATATTAAGGACAGGATCAGGTTAATGCTGCATTTCAGCAAAGACCGAGGAATGGTCCATACTCTTCCACCTATAATCCCGGTTGGAGGAGCCACCCTAATTTCGCCTGGAATCAAAATCAGAATCAATTACAAGGCAACAATTTCCAGAGGCCACCTCCTCCGCAACAACAAGCGCAACAACAAACTCAACATCAATTTCAGCAGCCCTTCCAACCCCAACCTTTTCAAAATCAGACGAACAACTTTGCACCCAGCAATTCTTTTCCCCAAAACAACTTTGTTCCGTCAAACAACGATAAGGTTTCCTCGCTCGAACGAAGTCTGGAGGCGTTCGTTAAACAATCAACGCAATCCACTGCCAACATCCAGTCTTCTATTCAGTCCTTGGTGCAACACACTGCCGCTCACGGGCAAAGCATCAAAACCATCGAAGCCCAGATAGCACAACTGAATGCGGCCTTAAGCGAGCGAGAGAAGGGGAAGCTCCCGTCCCAGCCACTCCCTAATCCCGGTCACCCACATAATGTAAATGTTGCTCTTGAACAACAGAACCATAATGTGAGTGCCGTGACTACATTGAGATCGGGAAGGACGCAGCAAAACAATATTGGCACACGGATCTACGATGACACCCCGACTAATTCTTCTTCTTCTTCTTCGTCTTCGTCTTCTGAGCCTATTCTCCATTCTTCAAAAGGCTCTTCTTCTTCTTCTACTCTGAACGGACCCACTTCTCACTCCACGAAAACACCAGTTCTGGGATCCGCTCCAGCTCCACAATCTCCTCCACAAGCATTGGACTCAACTAATTTTAAAAACGTTCCATTTCCAAACCGGTTGAGGTCCAATAAACAAAATCCACAAATGGAGAAGATTCTGGAGTTATTTAAGCAGGTTAACATTAACATTCCTCTTTTAGATGTTGTCCAACAAGTCACGTCCTACGCGAAAATCTTAAAAGACTTGTGCACGAAAAAGAGGAAGTCTCAGGTACCCAAGAAAGCTTTCTTGGCTAGTGCTGTGAGTGATGCTCTTACCCAATCTTTACTACAAAATCGGAAGGACCCTGGCTGTCCTACGATTTCTATTACCATTGGGGATAAGAACATCAACCGCGCACTATTAGATCTTGGTGCCAGTGTTAACCTGCTTCCGTACTCAGTATACGAGCAATTAGGCGTAGGAGAGATGAAACCCACACACTGTACTCTCCAAATGGCCGACCGATCGATCACCCATCCTAGGGGTGAGCTAGAGGATGTGTTAATCAAAGTCGGGGACTTCATATTCCCCGTTGAATTCATTGTATTAGACACACAGCCTGTAACTATCCCCCGGAATCAAATTCCGGTGATACTCGGTCGCCCATTCCTTGCAACCTCAAATGCTGTGATCAATTATCGCAATGGTTCGATGAACCTCTCTTTTGGAAACATGGCAATTGAACTCAACATTTTTAGATTGGGGAATCAGCCCTCCGAACCTAATGCTCATATACTGAACGTTTGCTCAATCCAGGAGATCACCCCTGAAGAGTGTGAATTTGAGGAGTTTTTGTTCGATCACGATAACCTTAGCGCCACTAGTGCGTTCCTCTTCGAACCTGCTGTTGTTTCTGCACCCAACAACGACTACGTGTGTTTCACTTTCTCGAACAATCTTAGCCACTCTCCACCCGAGTTTGAATCCTTCGAATTTCCGGATGAGTTACCTGAACCATCCAACTCGGTCGCTTACACTCGTTTTGAACCTTTGCTGGAATCCTTCGAGTTCGAGACCTTTTCACCAGTCTTGCCTTCAATCGTTTCACCTCCAACGCTCGAACTTAAGCCTTTGCCGTCTCACCTTAAGTACGCTTACTTGGGTCAGAACGAGACCCTCCCTATCATCATCTCGGCTTCTCTAGCTCCAGAGCAAGAGAAAGCCCTTCCTGCGGTCTTGCACAGCAATAGGCAAGCTTTTGGCTGGTCCATGGCGGACATCAAGGGGATTACTGCCCTGATCGTTGAACATCACATTCATCTGATGGATGATGCCAAACCAGCCAGAGATCCTCAAAGGAGACTCAACCCAGTCATGAAGGAGGCTGTGAAGAAGGAGATCGTAAAATGTTTGGATAGTGGTATAATTTAACCTATCTCTGATAGCCAGTGGGTTAGCCCCATTCACGTTGTCCCCAAGAAATCAGGTATAACGGTCATCACTAACGAGGCGAATGAGTTAATCCCTACTCGCACCCAAACTGGGTGGCGAGTATGCATCGATTACAGAAAACTCAACGCCGCAACACGGAAGGACCACTTTCCGCTACCTTTCATTGACCAAATGCTTGAATGATTGGCCGGACACGAGTACTACTGCTTTCTTGATGGCTACTCCGGCTATAATCAGATTCTCATCGCCGAAAAAGACCAGGACAAGACCACATTCACTTGTCCTTTCGGCACGTTTGCATATCGTCGCTTGCCCTTTGGGTTAGGCAATGCGCCCGCTACCTTCCAGCGGTGTATGATGGGAATCTTTTCAGACATGGTGGAAAAATTTCTGGAGATCTTCATGGACGATTTCTCCATCTTCTGCGATTCCTTTGATGAGTGTTTGCTGCATCTTGACGCTGTCCTTACCCGATGTAAGGACAAGAATCTCACTTTGAACTGGGAGAAGTGCCACTTTATGGTGCGCGAAGGTATTGTCTTAGGACATATCATTTCGCAAAATGGCATAGAGGTTGACAGAGCAAAGATTGAGGTCATTTCCAATCTCCCTCCTCCCAGATGCGTCAGAGACATTCGAGCCTTCCTTGGCCATGCCGGTTTCTATAGACGGTTCATCAAGGACTTTAGCAAGATTGCTAGGCCCTTGACTCTTTTGCTGGACAAGGACACGCCATTCGACTTCAACTTGAGCTGTGTGACTGCGTTCGAGTCATTGAAAAGCTCACTCACTTCTACTCCTGTTCTTTCTTCACCTGACTAGATGCACCCATTTGTGTATGTGCGATGCATCCGACTTTGCCATTGGTGCTGTCCTTGGACAACACATCAACAAGATGCCGCACATAATCTATTATGCGAGCCGAACCCTGAACGACGCCCAACTCAATTATACAACAACTGAGAAGGAATTCTTGGCTGTTGTATTTGCTTTAGAAAAGTTCAGGCTCTAACTCATCGGCTCTCCAGTCATTGTCTACACTGACCATTCTGCTCTATGCCATCTTTTTGTATAGAAAGATGCAAAATCTCGGCTAATACGTTGGATCCTCTTGCTTCAAGAGTTTGACCTTGTCATTAAGGACAAACGAGGATATGAAAACGTAGTTGCCGACCATATCTCACGACTTCCTTCTTCTCCTTCGCTTCAAATTCCGATCAACGACGTTTTCCCAGATGAACAACTCTTGACAGTATCTTGCGAACCCTGGTTCGCAGATATTGTAAACTATTTGGCTACAGGGTTTTTACCGACTGAATGGTCAAGTCAGGACAGACTTCGATTCTTATCCTAAGTAAAACACTTTTACTTGGACGAACCCTATCTGTTCAAGTGCTGTCACGACCAGATTATTCGTCGGTGTGTCCCTGACGAAGAATTCAAGAGTGTGCTGTCATTTTGCCACGATCAAGCATGTGGCGGGCATTTTGGCCCTAGAAAGACAGCTGAGAAGATCTTTCAATATGGTTTCTACTGGCCACAACTCTTCAAAGACGCTCATGACTATTGCAAGACTTGCTCCCGGTGCCAACACTTGGGTCGGATATCCCGGAGGAACGAGATGCCGCTCTAACCGATCTTGGTTGTGGAGATTTTCGACGTTTGGGGGATAGATTTCATGGGTCCGTTTCCCAGCTCTTTTGGGAACTTGTACATCCTTCTCGCTGTTGATTACGTCTTTAAATGGGTCGAGGCTGTGCCCAGCCGGACTAACGACAACAAGGTTGTCGTTTGGTTTCTTAAAGAAAACATTTTCTCCCGTTTTGGGCACCCCCGATCGATCATTAGCGACAATGGATGTCATTTCTGCAATAAGACTTTCGAGGCCTTGATGCGGAAATATTCCATTAATCATAAGCTCTCTACGCCCTACCACCCCCAAACCTGCGGGCAGGCCGATGTTTCAAATCGGCAAATCAAGCAGATACTGGAGAAGACGGTTTCCAAGAACCGAAAAGATTGGTCGTTGAAACTCACTGATGCCCTTTGGGCATTTCGAACCGCTTATAAGACCGATCTTGGCATGTCTCCCTATCGGCTTGTGTACGGAAAGGCTTGCCACCTACCTGTCGAAATAGAGCATCGCGCATTTTGGGCGATAAAGGAGCTGAATCTGTCTCTCGAAAATGCGGGCAGCCATCGGAAGCTGCAACTGAACGAACTGAGCGAGCTTAGGGATGAGGCTTACGAAAACATGGTTGTCGTTAAGAACCGAATGAAGGTGTTTCATGATAAACACCTTTTGCGCAAAACTTTCGTACCTGGTCAACAGATACTACTTTACGACACCCGGCTACACTTCCATCTAGGAAAGCTCAGATCTCGCTGGAAAGGGCCATATTTTGTATGGAATGTGTATCCGCAGGGCGCTGTGGATTTGGAGAATCCAAAGGACGGTTCATTTTTCAAAGTGAACGGACACCAACTAAAACCGTATCTTAGTGCCGAACCAACAGAGGAGCTCCTGGTCTTACAGGAGCCGGTTTACCCTGCATAATCTTCCTCTGCCTACCACCAAACATCGGTTATCTAGCCAAGAACAGTGGACACTGTTCCAAATAAGTTTGGGGGTATGTATATACCTTTTTGTATTTATTTGTGGATATTCTTTTCCTTTTTCTTTACTCTTTAAAAATTTTAAAAAAAATAATAAAAATATTTTTGTATATCTAACCGACAATTTTGACCCTTCAAATGATCTCTTCATGCGATGACAGTGAGGACACTGTCCAGTTTAAGTTTGGGGGTACGCTCGGTACGCATTTCTAACCTTCGCATTCATATGTATATTTTGCATCTGCAAATTAAAATCCTTAAAATCCATAAAAATCTGAAAATTTTCTAAAAACATAAAAACTTTTTTGTCAAGTTAGCTAGTGGGAGGACTCTGATTCAACTTTTCGACGGTTTTGTTTGATAAAATAAGAATAACTAAATCTTATGTTTAGATTTTGAAAACCTGAAAGATAACTCTCCTTTGAAATTAACTATAGCTGATATACGTCTTTACATCACACTACACGTGTCGTGAATTTTGGAAATTAGATGACAAGTCTTTTATGTCTAAAAACTTTTTAAATAGATAAATGATTTTCTGAGGATCAAATAGGTTTGTTTTGAAATAAGTAATACCAAGAATAGTTTATGAGGTGAAGTGAATACGAAGGAATGTTATTGATGCCTTAATTGGAACTAAGTCTGAAAAATAACCCATCTGGAACTTGATTGGAATGATTACACACCGAACCCACTAAACACGTCTTTTATCCAAAAAAATAATTGAACTGCCAGTTATATCTCCGTTCGTATTAAATCATCATGATTTTCACACCAAACTGTCTTTTGTTTTTAGACCTAGGTAACTTGAGTAATTAAGTCCGCTGGGGTGTTTCTACACCTAATGCCCTAAAACCAACTGGTTTGGGTGCATTGGCCCAAATCTCGCTAAGAAGCCTAGAAAGTCCAGATTAAAACAAAGTCAAGCAAGTGTTCTCTCCGAGTTAAAATTCCTAACGGTTCTTTGTGTGAGAATAATCTTGACAAAAGACAGGTTTTTATAAAAAAAATATATTTCTAGCGGAGATATGAAGGTTTTATTCTATGATAAAGACTATTGCACATTCACAGAGGTGTGTATGAAATGAAAACAAGAAAAAGGTGGAGTGAAAAATAAGACCTAGTTTCATGTTAAGGAAGATAGAAATTCCGAAGTTGAAACCTTACTGGAAAACGAAACTTGAAAAATACTTAACTCTTTATAAAACATATGTGATCCTTTTAAAATTGTTATTTGAGCTTTATTGTGTGACATGATGACTTTAATCGATCCTTCTGGAACTTAACGACACTATTTACACTGCACGTAAAGACATATAAAATCTTAAGTTAAATAAGAAGCGAGATGTGAAAAATAAAGGTTCGATAGTCTAGACATAGGATCATAGAATTGTTATTTTCTGAAACAAAATTTTAGGGGTTTGAATCATAGTAATTTTACAAAACTAGCTTGACCGGATTTTGTGGGTAGTATCCGCTGAAAACCCTCAGGAGACAACACTCCTCCTACTAGGAACACCTAGAGGTTTAACGGCTTGTTGCACATGCTCAGTGCAATTGCGTTCCCTGCGAAAGTGAGGTTAGGAAATTTTTTTTGAATAAATTGGCTGTGCTCAGGACGAGCAAATGATAAGTTTGGGGGGGGGTATTTGTTCATATCAGATTTTTTCATTTTTATACCGCCCAATTTTTATCACATTGCATATCGGTAGGTACTCTTGAGCCGTGTTTGCTAATCAATTGCAGGATACAGGTTCTCGGCTCTAAATGGTGAAATTCATGGAAAAGCATGAAAAAATCCGGGTTCCTGCCAACCACAGATAAAACACGGGTCTCCGCTCTCTATCCGTATGTTGCCACACACCAGTTTAAGAGACAAAATGGCAAATCAATGTCATTTTCATGCACAAAGCTCAATGGCAACACAAGATCCAAGAAATCTACGCGGAGCTTGAGGAAATCATGACAAAAAGATCCACATTCATCACCTTTTTGTTCAACAGAAATTCTGGAAAAATCGTGAAGAAAATATGAAAAAACACATATACCAGAATTATGGGCACAGCAGACCAGGGGAGTACAAAAAATCCCATGCCCCAACTCCACCATAGGGCCGCGGATCCGCGGCCAATAGGGGGTCTAGGCCGCTGATCCGCGGCCCTACAGGCGTATCAGTTGATGGGTTTTTAAAGGCAGTTTGGTCTTTTCACATGGGTCCAGAAAGTTGCCCTAGAATTTCTGTTGCCTGCCTATAAATAGCCCAGAACCTTGTGAAGCCAAGGGGGCATAATCTTGTATTTAGATTTTAGGTTTTATGTTGTTGTTCTTCTTCCTCCTCTCATCTCTTCTCCATTAAAAAACTTGTAGTGAGCTTTTGTGAGTGAAGAATGAATAAAAGAGTTCTTTTTACTTATCATGCTTGTCTTGTTCTTTAGTTAAATTGTAATTGCTTGTAATTTTTCATTTGCTAAATTAGTTGTTGTTATTTGTGTTTGTTTCTTTCTTATTCTCTTTTCCTTTATCCTTAAACAACCATGATGCTTACGTTTGATCCTTGCCAAGGTGAGGTCGCAAATAGCAAGTTGTTATCTTCTAATCTCCTTCTTTCTATCTTCCTCCTTTGTTTTATTTTTCGTTCTTCTTGTAATGGGTGAGTAGTTTCCATACTTGTTAGGGTAGGATAAGGGAAGTTTGAGAGAAGGAAATCTCTCTCACTCTTTTCTTGCCCAACATCTTAAATCGAACTCCCGTTAATTGAACCACAATCCGCTCCCTACGGCACCCTATCCTACATGATAGCGGTGATTCCGTAGTGAGACCAGTTGTGGTTAAATTAACCGGAGGTTAAGGCTAAGGGCTAAGAACGGACGGACAAGCACCAAAAGGAAGAACTTATGCGTTGGAAAGCCTAGCTTATACTCGCAATTTCCTTCCTAGTCGTGCTAATTCCCGTTGTTGCCGAATACCGTAACACCGATATTAAGAGTGGCAACGAAAGAAGTGAGCGACTCCTAACTTAAACTAGCCTAATCCTAACCCTAACAAGCTCTCTTTACATATCATTTTAATACTTAGTTAATCACAAACAAATCTGGACTTTTGGACTTAACTCGTTAAAGCATATAGAAAAAGATTCCCATCTCCCTGCGGACGACCCATACTCAACCGGCTAGCTACAAGCGAAACCGTCTTGATTGCGGTAGCAAACTTAGCACGCAAAAAATCTACCAATCAATGTGCCCCGCAAAATAATATTACAACATATTACAATTTCTTTGAATGAATTAATATTACAACCCATCACAAACCCCGGCTAATCATCACAACAGTCCAATACAGTTCATATCCACAAATAGTAAAACCATTACAGAAATGTCCAACCTCCTGCCAACCGATATACTAGTAGTTAGGGGAGGTTTATGAACACATTATACAAACATAGATATAATCAAATTAGCAAATATCGTATAATTTCGATCGAGCAAACATATCAGATTCTACTCCCAAAACTTCTCTGTGCACCTGAGACTTGAGCAGAAAATAAACATTCCATAAAATACAAAAATATCACAGAAGAATAACTGGAGGAAACTGGGTTGAATCGGCCCTAACTCGGCCGCGGATCCGCGGCGGATCGGTGGGATCGGCCGCGGATCCGCGGCGGATCGGTGGGATCGGCCGCGGATCCACGGTGGATCGGTGGGATCGGCCTGGTTCCGTGGCTGTATGGCCGATTCAGAAACCCATTTTTCTCCAGTGATCTTATATTTCTCTGCTTGTTATTCTGCAGCTCCCTGAAAAGTTTTTAGAGCCTGTTTAAAATTCGACAGAAACTTGTGATATCGATGTCTTTTCCGGTTCGTTTTGCGTTCGAAATTCATACGACTTTTCTAAGGAGTTAATTATTGTTTAGCGAGGCTCTGATACCACTGTAAGTCGATGTACAACACCCCACGACTTGCGGGGAGGCGGAAAATTGAAAAACGATCTTGTTCTTTGCATAAACATCGACTAACCGAGAATCTTTGCTAAACTATAACTAACAAGTATCATAGAAGTTAACAAATACTATGAAAAGTGATTATACCTAATGAACCGTGTCCTTCATCTTTTCGTTCTCCACGTCCTCTCCAGCCTTCTCTATGTAGTAGATGATCCACCCGAGAGCTTTACTTCAAGCTTCACCTCTAACTTGAAGTAACTAGGTTTCTTAAAGTGCTAATCTAAATAACCTAGGTGATATAGAGAAGGCTTATGGATTAAGTAGTCTAATCTAATCCTTGGTCTCAACACATGAGAGGGGAGGATTAGGGTTTGAAGAGAGAGAGCTTGAGGAGAGAGAAAGTGAGCAAGAGAATATGAATGAGATAATGATCTATCATAATATATATGAAGCATTATTATTTATCCAGAAAAGAAAATAAAGGATTTAACAACCATTCTTCATAAATACAAATGGGTGATTCATCTCCATGAGTCATTAAGCATTTATGATGCATTAATGACATGGATGGATCACACAAATGAGTCACTGATCTCATTTAATACATATGCCACCTACACCCCTAAGTCACCAACCATCTAGAAGCTTCTCGTGAAATTACGAGAACGCCCCTCCTATCCGTGAAAACACGGAAAAACTTTAGACTGTATAAATCCAATAACCGGATACTAGAAACTGGCTTAAACCAAAGCCGGCTACTAAAAACTGTCCGGATGTCGTACGTGCGTAAACACGCGTATGCGTCCGAACCCTTGTCGTAAAACCATACGACCTCTATATCGTTTCGCCTGGAGCAGGGAAACTCTCTGTGTGGGACATTAATGACTCGAATACTACGCTGGCAGTGGGTTTAACCACAGACCGCAAGCGGCACTAGCTGTACGTAACGGTCCCCAGGTAGATGTCGATAAGAAGGCCGATGAGGAAACCCATCCGAACTCCTACTGAGTCTGATGTGATAATCTCCGTACAGTCCGGTCTGTTCATCTAAAACTATCGCATATCGGGCCTAGGGGGTGGCAAGCGTCACTACCCTAATAGTTGTATAAGTCATGTCGGAGTGAAGCCCATTACACCCTGAGAAACTACAGGAACCTACCAGCAAATCTCGCTTGCCCTGGCCAGGGACTTTGCATAATGGCTGTCTGACACAGCGCGATATCAACTCCCAATACCGGGAAAGACGAAGCCTGTCTAACTGCCACTGCCTCCAAGTGCTCGGGACTGCACCCAACTGCTACCTGTTTGCACGACTCCTTTGAGCCGTGGTAGCCTAGCAATCTAAGAACAGTGGGACACACTCGAGGCGAAGTAGCAGTGTCAAGTCTGCGGACTATGCTGTACTCATGTCACCTGGGAACTGTTAACTGACGACTGGTATAAAACCAACATACAGTTCCCTGCGAGTCCTGTCCGGTGTACCCGTAACCCAACGAGCACCTGCATACTATCTCCAGTACGACGTACTGAAGGCTGTGGGACAGACCATCTCCCCAACTGGGATGAGAAGCGTACACACTAGTCTACTCCGAAGTATCGATGCCCTGTCTCGATAATCCTACGACTAGGGACCTGAAAAACGATGTGCTTATAGACAACCCAGCCCCCACTAGTGTGACTGCCATCACAACGCTGGTAGTCAAGCAAGATCCTAAGAGCTCTATCAATACATATAGTCACATATTAAGATAGAAAAACCAAGTAGCATACTACCATGTTTAGTAAGATTATTGTATACATGTGAATATCCCAAGCTTCCATTAAGTAATATACAAACTAGTATGATACAATAATGGCCCCTAAGGCATATACACTAACATAAAATTTTAAACGGGCATGTTTAATGCTTCCCTAACCCTTGTTAGAGTGCCTAGTAACCCTACAGTGGTATCAGTGCCTAGCTAGAGCATTAGGCGATGTGTTAACGAAGTTAAAACCCTGATCGAACCCTGAAACGATGAAATAACCCCATCTCTGGTCATTTTTTAAAAACTGGGCTTTTTCTGAATTAAAAATACCTAAAAAATTCAGCAGGGTTTTCTAAGATCTACGGTGAAATTTGAGTGTGTAATCCGTACAAGCCGCCGCGGAACCGCGGCCGTACCTCCCTTGGGCCGCGGATCCACGCCAGTGATGAGGGATCATGCACTTATATTTTCACTGTAATTACTATTTCTGTTATTTGTATTTTCTGGGTATTTTTAAATTAACTCAAGTGTTGAGTATTTTAGGGTTTATTTTGTAATCGTCGATTCGATTGGAGAATTTAATTTTGTTATGTTATTCCGGATAATTTAGAAAGTACTAAAATGTTCGAACGGATATCATTAACTCATTTTTTCCCGGTACGAAAAACATTCAAGTGTTGAATTTTTCTCGGGTTTAAATCTTTCGGAAAAACGTGCATGTGACGCGATGGACCCTCTAGAAGACAACAAACCTTAACTCGATTATGTGACCGTCTTGAACTGCCTTTTGAACCTTAGGGTTTGGGGCAGTACGGCGTGCCACATGTGAGGTGTTGGCTTGACCCCTCTACGGCTGGACCGTTGCTACTGTGACGTTTTCTGAAATTTTTGAACTCCGCTCAAGTGTTGAGCTATTATGGAAATCTTGGGTATTTGATTATTCGATCGGAAAGTTTAATACTGTCTATTTATCTGGAATGTGATACAATATGTGGAATTCATACAGTTAGGCATGAAATGCGAAGTATGTGATATTTCGGATTTACGATGTCTAAAGAGATTATGGATTCCAAATGTTGTAGTTTTACACTTTCTTTTCTGTGATCGTAAGTGTAATATGTGATATCGCCGGTTTCGTTGCTATATGTCAACGACAATTGGGATGCGCATATTTACTTACGTTGATGATATGTGATATTATGTGTTGCTGGATATGTTATATTGGATCGTCGCGTTCTGAATTGCCGGGGGGTTTTATGTGAGATGAGAGTTTTCATTTTCATTCATGTAAAATTAAATGTATGTAATTTTCTTTTATTGGGGAACTTCCGGGATGAGGTCGATGTCACCATTTGTATATTATTTACTTTTCTGCACTAGGATAGACCCAAGGAGGAGAGCACAAGTAACCGAGTTCTGGAGTCCAGTGGGAGACCAACTCGAGGAGTCGAGTCCGGGTCTCCTAACTCTAGAATTGGTAGGGTTACTTGCCGCTCTCGTAGGGGTCTAGGAGTGTGGGTTTGGCTATTCATCGCGATCGTGGAATCCGTGTTTTATAGAGGCTCAAAATAAAACACGGACGTCCTAATATATCCAATAATTCATGTGTTTCTTCTGCTGCGATATCTATGATGTGATCATTTGATGTTCTGTGATAAATACTGTATATAGTATATATGATATATTATATAGGCGTTATTTATGTTTTACACCCACGCTAGCCCTGCCCCGCTGTGCCGTTAGTTACCTAACCTAACGGTGCACGAGGGGACATCGAGGCGAATGCGGATGGAATAAGTGTACGTCGTATTTATCTCTGATGTTTAGGTGACTTAAATGATAGGACTTCATTAATGTGATTAATGGAAGAAAAGAAACCTAAAAGATGTTGTAGAATCAAATTTTTCAAAAAGGGTAGCTACAGTTTTGCTTAGCATAGCGATATATATGATATATTCCGCACCTTATTCGATGAGGAAAGAGCCGAGATCCCTTCACCGGGAGTGACCTCTTAAGCAAAACTGGCAGATGCTACAACACTCGGTTTGTTTTTTATTGCTTTTGGAGTTTTGCTTTGCATAGTGATGTATATGATATATCCTGCACCTTATTCGATGAGGAAAGAGCCGAGATCCCTTCACCGGGAGTGACCCCTTTAGCAAAACTAATAAAAGCCGCAAAATCACTCCATTTCAAAATTCACATGATTCTACGACGATATCAAGTTCATTACGCAATAGGTTTTCAGAAAAACCTGCCATAGCCCTCCGTCATTTCAGATAAGTCCTGCTTAGTATTCGTGCTGCGTTTGTTGACCTTATCAAGGCGTAGTGTGAGGTAGCTGACCAGTATTTATCTGTTTATGCATAAGATGCAGATTGTTTTAGGGTAGTCGTACGGCCTTGTTGACCATGTCAAGGGTCGTGCGGGTAGGTTTAATTCAATTAAGAAATGACGGGTTGAACTTGAATTACGGTCTATGGTTTGTTGACCTTGTCAAGGTCATAGATCGTTTGGGGCAAAAAATTATCGGGAATTTCAAGTATTGAAATTTGCAATGAGATTGCATACCTTCTATGAGATAGTTGGATCCCGATACCCACTGCGAGTAATTGTTACTCCTGGGAGAGTTTTACACAGGACAATTAGCCGATCAAGTAGGTGTCTAGAAAGGTGTCAACGGGGTTACTCCTCTGGGAAAACGAGGTTTACTTTAATTAGGTCCATGCGAAAGCAAGGGGAACCTCCCTCAAAGTACCGACACTGGCCTGGCTGAAAGATTGGCGAAGTTGTAGGGTGTAATTAATCCCGGCTAGTCTTTCCTTTTAGGGTTTGAAGGAAGATTTGATATAAATAGTGGTAGCCATCCTGATTAGATAAAATAATAACCAATCTGATCTTGCAAGATCATACGCTAAAGTGTTTTCTTCTCTCTCCTTCCAGGTAGAGACCATATCATGCCTTAATCAAGATAATAATATGGATGTGTTGACCGAACCCGCATGTTATACTGTGCTGGGGAACGTTGGTTCCGTTCATTCTTATAAGAGTTATAAGACTGAACAGAATATAGGGGAATACCAGGATTCCCATGCCACCCGAATGAAGAAAGTACATGTTGATGCATTTTTTTCGGGTGTGTTCGTTACAGAGAACTATTTCTCCATTTGCTCTATGTCCTGGGTATTAGATACCAGGTCAGGATCCCATATATGTAATCAGTTACATGGGCTTAGGAAAGGTAGAGAACTTAGAGAAGGTGATAAAGACATAAGGGTTGGAAATGGTGCAATTGTTGCAGCTAAAACCGTCAGGGAATATCACCTTGTATTACGAACTGGTAATACATTGATTCTGAATGAATGCTATTTCATGCCGAACCTGATATGCAACATTATATCGGTTTCTTTGTTGAGTAAAGAGGGGTATAATTTTGTATTACAGGATCATGTTATGAACATTTTCCTAAACCAAAAGTTGGTTGGATCAGGAACGTTGTGCAATGGCATTTATGTTCTAAATCAATCAACAGTTCTGAGCATAACAAACACACACAAGAGGAAGAGTTCAGAATTGAACGAATCCTTCTTGTGGCATTGTAGACTGGGTCACATCAATGCGACACGACTAGCTAAGTTGCATAAGGATGGATATTTGAAACTGTTCGAATTTTCATCTTATGACACTTGCCAGTCATGTCTCAAAGGCAAGATGACCAAAACTCCGTTTACGGGACACGGAGAAAGAGTTACCGAACTCTTAGGACTGATACATAGTGATGTATACGGTCCCATGTCTATACATGCCAGGGATGGTTCTGCGTACTTCATTACATTCACTGACGATCTCTCTAGATTCGGATATGTGTTCTTGATGAAACACAAATCAGAAGCTTTTGAGAAATTTAAAGAATATAAACAAGAAGTCGAGAACCAAACCGGGAAAAGTATTAAAATCCTTCGATCTGATCGAGGAGGTGAATACTTGAGCAATGAATTCCTGGACTTCCTGAAAGATAATGGGATTCTCTCTCAACTGACTCCTCCATATACACCACAGCACAACGGTGTATCGGAACGGAGGAACCGCACCCTATTAGATATGGTGCGCTCTATGATCAGCACAGCTGAGTTACCTATTTCCTTCTGGGGGTATGCGCTGGAGACAGCAGCATACCTATTGAATCAAGTTCCATCTAAATCTGTACCTACCACACCATATGAGATATGGAGTGGGAAGAGACCATATCTTAAAGAAGTTAAGATATGGGGTTGTCCGGCCTATGTCAAAAGACAAAATCCAGACAAACTCGAGGCACGGTCAGTTCTTTGTAAGTTTGTGGGATATCCAAAGAACTCATATGGGTATTTTTTCTACCACAGTGAGGAACAAAAAGTGTTTGTTGCTCAACATGCCACATTTTTAGAAAAGGAATTTCTTGTAAAAGAAATTAGTGGTAAAGTGGTAGAGCAGGAAGAGGTTCCAGATACACAAACTGCAACTGAAGATTTAGTGGAACTAAAGGATTCAGTAGTTCCCAACGAACCTCAGCCTCTCCGCCGATCTAGTAGGGTTCCTCACCAACCTGAGAGATACTACGGTTTTCTCATGGATGGTGGGAGCGAGGATTGCATCATGAAAGATGATGACCCAACTAGTTTCGAGCAGGCCATCATGAGTGGTGACTCTGTGAAATGGCTGGATGCAATGCGATCCGAGATGGAATCCATGTACACCAACAAAGTATGGACTTTGGAAGTTGCTCCTGAAGGGGTAAAACCCATTGGGAGCAAGTGGATCTTCAAGAAAAAACTTGGTGTAGATGGGAAAGTGGAGACTTTCAAAGCTAGACTTGTTGCAAAGGGTTTTCTTCAAAGACCAGGTGTGGACTATGACGAAACCTTTTCTCCAGTGGCTATGCTTAAATCCATCCGGATCATGCTTGCCATCGCTGCATATCATGACTACGAAATCTGGCAAATGGATGTTAAGACTGCCTTTCTAAACGGTGATTTAGAAGAGTGCGTGTACATGACTCAGCCAGAGGGCTTCGTAGATAGTGGGAGCAGCGGGAAGGTGTGCAAGCTGCTTAAATCCATTTATGGATTAAAGCAAGCTTCGCAGAGTTGGAACATCTGCTTTGACGTCGTTATCAAAGAGTTTGATTTCGTCAAGAACGTAGATGAACCTTGTGTCTACAAGAAGGTGGCAGAGAGTAAGGTTGTCTTCCTCGTATTGTACATGGACAACATACTCTTGATAGGAAATGACATTCCTATGCTGAAATCGGTCAAGCTCTTCTTATCACAAAGATTCTCAATGAAAGATCTAAGTGATGCCTCCTGCATATTGGGAATTATGATCTATAGAGATAAATCTAAAAGGATATTGGGATTGTCCCAATCCAGGTACATTGACACCATACTAAAGAGGTTTAGTATGGAAGAGTCCAAACGTGGGTTTTTACCCACGATCTCAGGGCTCACTCTCTCCAAAGAGATGTCTCCCAAGACTGATTTGGAGAGAACTCGCATGCAAGGGATACCCTATGCTTCAGCAGTAGGCTCTATCATGTACGCGATGCTATGTACCAGACCCGATGTAGCATACTCACTAAGTGTAGTGAGTAGGTATCAAGCTGATCCTGGAGAGAGTCACCGGACAGCTGTAAAGAGCATTCTCAAGTACTTACGAAGGACTAAAGAGATGTTCTTGGTGTATGGTAACGGAGAACTCCAAGTGGAGTCCTTTACCGATTCGAGCTTCCAGAGTGATAAGGACGACTCTAAGTCACAGTCGGGATTTGTCTTTACCCTTTACGGTGGGGCGGTTAGCTGGAAGAGTTCCAAGAAGGAAACCGTAGCAGACTCGACGATGGAGGCTGAATACATCGCTGCCAACGATGCTGCCAAAGAGGCTGTCTTGATCAAGAAGTTCATTACTGAACTTGGAGTGGTTTTATCCATTGAGCATCCAATACCTTTGTATTGCGATAACAATGGAGCGGTGGCTATGTCCAAGGAACCCAGGTCCCATCAGCAATCCAGGCATATTCTGAGGCGGTATCACCTGATCCGGGAGATAGTTGATCGCCGGGAGATCGAGGTCAGGAGGGTTGACACGAAGAACAACACTGTGGATCAACTAACGAAGGCCATTCCCCAGGTACAGTTTGAGAGACTCTTCGGGATGCTTGGTATGCGATACTACAGCAGCTGGCCCTAGTGCAAGTAGGAGATTGTTAGTTGTATGTATGCCCTAGAGGCCAGTATTGTACAGATGATGTATATTATATTGGATGCTTGGACACATTTGGAGAGGACTTTCTTGCTCGACATGATAGTATGCTATCTGGTTGCACTTTACTTTAACATGTATACTAGTCACTTTATACTGTTTTATAGTTACATGTTGGTAAAGCCCTTAGGATGTGTACTTGACTACCTGGACTGTGATGCGGATCATACTAGTGGGGACATAGTAGTCCATAAGTACATCCTTCAAGGTCCCTAGTCGTAGGTGTATCGAGACGGGGCATCGATATACCAGTGTAGACTAGCGTATACGCGTCTCGACCCATGAGATGGGCGATGGATGATCCCATATCCATTGGTGTTTGACATCAGAGATGGTATACGGGTGCTCAGTGGAGACTGGGTACACTGGACGGACTTGCCGAGAACTCCCAGATGGTATTATACCTCACGTCAGATGGCAGTTCTCTAGTGACACTTGTACAGGTTAGTCTGTAGACCCGAGATCGTCATAGAGTCTTGTGTGATCCCCACTTTGCTTTGATTTCCACCTTACCACGTCCATGAGGGCGTGCAAAACGGTGGTTTTGGGTACAGTCCCGAGTCACATGGAGGCAATGAGCGATAGGAGGGGTTTCGTCTCTCCCGGTATTGGGGGTTGATGTTGCGCTGTGCTCGATTGGCCGTAACAGGGAAGTCCCTGGCCAGGGCTGATTTAGAGATTTACTGGTAAGTGTTACCAGTAGTTTCTCGACCCGTTATGAGCCTCACATTGGCACGACTTATCGGTTATCGGGATATGACGTTTACCACCCCTAGACTTGATATGCGACATATCAGACGAGGAGACCGGACTGTACGGGAAGTGTTACCGGCAGGCTTTTACAGGAGTTGGAGCGGGCTTGCTTGCTGATCTTCTAATCGCTCAATACCTGGGTAGCCGTTACGTCCAGCTAGTACCGCTGATGGCTTGTGGGTGCTTGATGTGATCATCACCTACAGTCGGCGTATTGACGAGTCTTTAGAGTCCTACATAGAGGTTTTACTGGCTCAGGCAAAACGAAATAGGAGCACCTATGTGATATGTGCGAGACTGAGAATAATGCGTGTATGTGATACCGTATTCTATTCTCGCGACTTTTAGTATCGGTCGATTATATATGATATAGCCGGGTTATCGAATCACGTGTTGATTCGATAAGTCGATACAATGGATGTTAGTCGGTTATATGAGATATGACCGGATTATTAAATTAAGTGTTGATTTAATAATTAAGTGTACAATTGTATATTTGATATACTAGTTTACATTAACTAACACTTGTTCTCTTTAGGTATTTTCTCATATGTACACTTGGATATATATATTAAAAGTGTTTTCTTTTGTATCATGGTTGATGATACACTAAATATGGGTGTGTAAGACATACACCATACTATATTAGATGGTGGTTAATATTTATTTAAGGTAATTACAAATTAGTGGTGCTTAGGTCATAAGCATGAAGCTTGTAGAAGCTTGTGGATGCTTTGACAAAGTCCACTAAATTTGTTTTACTTTAGATTTTTATTAACCTAACCATTTTAAATTAGCTATGGTTATGGCTCTATAAGAGTTAGTATATGATACTCACTCACCATGGTTAGCTTTCTCACTTGATAATTATCCTCATCTCTTTCATTTCTTCTTCTTCATTGCTAAAAAGAAAAAGCTTGCTAGGGTTCGATCTAAAGTGAGAAAGATTGTGAGAAATAAAATTCTAAAGAGAACCCACTTCCTATTTCTCCATCCTCTACTTGACTAGCACTTTAGTTTAGGGTGTTTGCTTCACTAATTCTCAAGTTAGTGAAGTAGAAGTTTGAGTTGGCATCCCCTCGACGTAGATCATCTTCGGCCTCGAAGACTTCAAGCAAGGACGCGTCCTTCGCCTCGTGAAGCCATGCAAGGGTCCGGGAGAACCACGATCGCAGCGAAGGGACTTCAACAAGGAGCTAAAGAAGTGAAGGACCGATCTACAAAGGTTGTATTTCGTATTTACTTAGTTGTAAACATAGTTTACTTGCACATAAAACACTAATTTTCTAGCAACGATCTTGTTTAGGGTTATTCGGCACGGATAAAATTTTAAACGGGCATGTTTGATGCTTCCTTAACCCTTGTTAGAGTGCCTAGTAACCCTACACCCTGTACCAGTGTCACTGGAGAACTGCCATCTGACATGTGCTATATCACCATCTGGGAGTCCTCGGCGAGTCCGTCCAGTGTACCTAGTCTCCACTGAGCACCCGTACACCATCCTTGATGTCATAACACCGATGGATATGGGATCATCAATCGCCTATCATATGGGTCAAGATGCGTATATGCTAGTTTACTCTGGTGTATCGATGCCCTGTCTCGACTAGGAACAGTTATAGGATGTACTCATCGACTACTGTGGCCCAACTAGTATGATCTCATCATAGTCCAAGTAGTCGAGTACAGATCCTAAGGGCTTTATGAACATGTGAGAGTAAGACAGTAAACTAATATAAGTCAACATGTTAAGATAAAGCAAAACCAAATAGCATACTATCATGACGAGCAAGAAAGTCCTCTTTATATATATCCAAGCATCCATTATAATATACATCATATGTACAACAATGGCCTCTAGGGCATATACATAACTAACATCAATTAGTGAAGAGGTAGCTTGAGTTAGAGTCTCCTCGACGTAGATCATCTTCGACCTCGAATATTTTTGAGCAAGCTCGTTCCTTTCGCCTAGTGGAGCCCAAAAAGAGTCCGGGAGACCTCTACTTGGAGCAAAAGGACAACTAAATGGAGCTTTAGAAGTGAAAGACCGGTTTACAAAGGTTGTAATCCTTATTCACTTAAAGTATAGTTTTTTACTTGCTTAGTTAAACCCTAATTCTCTAGTTATATCCTTGGTCCGGGTTTCTTAGCACTCTAGATTTTTATAAAATTGCATGCTCGATGCCTTAGAAAACTTAATGAAGGTGCAAAGGAACCCAGCATCTATGATGAGTGTTGCTGAGTTACCTATCTCCTTCTAGGGTTATGCACTTGAGACGGTTGCATACCTATTGAATAGTGTGTTGGCTATAGTGCCCTCAAGTCAATTATTGGATCGCAGGCACGTGATTGCAATGATTGAGGGAGGACCTATACCGGTAGAACAGTCTTGCTCGAGATGATAGTATGCTATCTGGTTTGTCTTTATCATCGTGTACATGCTTCAGGTGACATTACAGATCACTATTAAATGTTGATAGAGCCCATAGGATTCTTGGTTGACTACAAGCAGTATAATGGCGATCATATAGTGAGTGTTGGGTGGTCTATAAGCATATCCTTAAAATGTTCCAAGTCATGGGAGTTTCGAGACTGGGCATCGATACTCCAAGAGTAGACCATTGTATACTGATCGAGACCCCGACGAGGGGCGGTGTCCGGTCACACAAGCCATTGGTGTTAGTTTGTTCACCTAAGATGTATACAGGTTCTCATTGGTTTATGAGTACACCGGACGGAATCGCCGGGAACATGCTGGTTGGTATTATACCTATTGTCAGATAGCAGTTCCCAGGTGACATGTATACAGGTTAGTATATCGATCTGATATCGTCATTTGCCTCGTGTGAGTTCCCACTGTGCTTTGATTACTACCCTACCACGTCTCAAAGGAGTCATAAACAGGCTTTAGTTGGGTACACTCCTGAGCCACATGGAGGCAGTGAGCGGCTCGTCAGGGGATTCGTCTCTCCCGGTATTGGGGGTTGATGTCGCGAAGTGCACGGGTGACCATCACCAGAAATCGTTGGCCAAGGTAGTCGAGAATTATTGATTCGGATCAGTAGTTTCTCAGGTGGTGATATGCTTCATACCGACACTAAATGCCGCATTATTAGGGGTCTAACTTTATCCACCCCCTAGACTCGATATGCGATACTCATAGACGAACGGACCGGACCGTACAGATATTGTCACTGTCAGGCTCAGTAGGGTTTCGGGTTGAGTTTGCTCGTCGGCCTCCCTTTCGCTCAATACCTGGGCAGCCGTTATGTACAGCTAGTGCCACCGATGTGCTTGTGGTTAAACCCACTGCCAGCGTATTGACTCGTCTTTAGAGTCCCACACAGTGGGTTTCACTGCTTCGGGCGAAACGTTGTAGAGGCCGTATGGTTTTATGGCAGGGTTCGATCATATACGTGCACTTGTGCACGGATCATGATCGGACGGAGAATACTAGTGGGCTTTGGTTTAAGCCGGATCCTAGTATTATATTATTGGATTATTTTCATCTCATTGTATTCGTATTCAGTCGGAATACGGATGCAGGTATGTATATACGGATGAGGGGTATTCTTATAATTCATTACAAGATTACTTTAGAAGATGATTTTTCTTTTTGTATTATACATTTTAGTTTAAATGTTTATTGTGTGAAAGTGTGACATGGTTCATGCATGCAATTGGTGACTCATGGTGGTGGGTCATGGTGGCATGATGAATTCTTTGTTTGTATTGTGAGATATTTGTAGTGAGCATGTTAGATATTTATTCTTTAGTTGTTTTCTATGCTTTCTCAAAAAATATAACACATGACACAACAAAAGAAAAAGAGGCAGCCATTATTCTTTTCCTAGCTTGCTCTTTTCTTTTGCTCACTCTTCACACTTGGCATCTTCTTCAACCTCTACCCTACATATTTCATGTGTTGAGAATCCTAGGGTATATTGAGACAAAATGATCACACACACTCTTTACTTCATCTTGGCTATCTAGGTTAGCAAACTAGATATCAGAGTTGCTTCGGTATTGAGGTCGGAGCCCGTATTACTAACTCTCGACATGGATCTTCTTCGATGTAGGGAGACCGAAGATCAAACTTGATCAAGGAAGCCATGAGGAGCTTAGGACAGAGGTTGAAGACCGATGGACTTGGATTGTTCGGTATAATCACTCTAACCCTTTGCATGTTTTTGTTATCTAGGGCTTATGGGTCGATCCGTAGACTCGGGTTCCGTTAGCGCCGGGTTTTTAAAGTTTTTCTTCCGCATTTAGCCACGGATTGATGACCGGGGTGCTGGCATAACCCAACATGGTATCATAGCCATGCCATAATCCTTAGCTAACTCATTGTGATATTAGAAATCGACCGTTTTTGTCGTGCAAAAACTGCTGACAAAAAAGTTCCGAAAACTGAAAGTTTAAGATGTTTGCACACCCCGCGGGCTCACGGTTTAAACTGAGAAGCCGTGGGGTGGTGCATGGGCACCCCAGGGAAGCCCTGGGGGCATCGAATGGCTGGGACCACTCCCCAAGAACACCACAAGGTGGTCTTGGCAGTGGGGACCCGAAATTTCCCTACCTTGGGCAGTTTCGGGTCTGCCTCACCCCCTGGCCACCTCGTGGTGGCCTCGGGGGTGGGTACCCCCTATAGGCCCCCCGACTCGAAGTTAATTTCGTGCTCTAATGTCACGTCCCGAAAGTACGGAACATGACCGGCACTTAAACTACGAAACGCCTCGAGGCGTACGTAATCTAAGTAAACCGAAAACCCAGAAATCCAAACCAAGAAAAGAAGTAGAGTGAAGGAAAACCAATTTAAAACAAGTAGTTTTAATAGCATAAGCCGAATTATGCGGTTTTTAAAACATCAAAAATTTACTGAAAATTTCGGCAAAGTCTCCTTTGTAAATACAGGCCCCCAAACGGGATACAACATGAATAGTATACGAAAACAAGAAAAGGGCATCCCCAAGCGGGAGCTAGCTCTTCGTCAATCGACGGTCACAACCACACAAACAATATAATATACAACGCCAACGGCGAGGATCAAAACTCAAAAGGAAACTCAAAACCACCAGAAATATAACGAGCAACTCTAAGGTCGAAAGAATAAACAACACTTGTCTCTATCTCAAAAAATACATGTTTGGTTGATGGAATTTACTAGATACAACGGAATAATATTATACAAGGTAATATGATGGGTACGATACAAGAAAAACCCACCTACTAGCAAGTCACCCGAATGAAACTGAGCCCGCAAAGCCGTAATGAAACCTGTACGGCAACCTGCAAGAAACTGGGGCACAACGGGGGTGAGTTGCCAACTCGTGAGTAGAAAAATATCTACGCACATAAATCGCATAAATAACGCAACCTAGGTCAATGATCATAATATATCCTCAAATATATGAATAACACGTAGCCTATAACAAGGCTAGGGTAAATATCTAACCCGAGTGTAATCTCATGTGCCTGTGTCAGTGGCCCAAGGGTAGCAATATATCTTATGAATGAGGTATGAATGCATGAAAACAGAATACATGTAAATGAAGAACTGTTTCCATAATTTAGTGAGATTTCCTTTGTATTTTTAAAATGAGGTATCATAATGAAATCAGCATAAAACAGTGCCTAGCATCGGCACAAAACGTAATCCCAATATCTCGATATCTCTGTATCACAGTCTTTGTACCTCAATATCTAGGGCGCCGTCAGTCCAGACCGGCCCCTACCATCCATCTCAAGACCACGACGGTATCCTTCGGATATCCGACGCGTCGGGTAAAATCACCGGTAGGTTAGTGCTCCCCTGCCAGGCTCACATCGTCATCATCACGCGCTTCTTGCCCCGGGGTACCTTACCGGGTCCACCATGTACTCGAAACGGTTCATCCGTCTTCTCGAATCGGGTCTCGAAATCCATCAGCAAACTCATGGTGGACGAATCATACATCATGGGAAAACCGCACTTTTTATTTTAAAAAGAGAGAAATCAGTTCATATAAGTTTTTGCGGTTTTCCTCCAAATCCAGAAAATCTCATGGAAATCCGAGTCCAAAACCTCAATAACGCGTAAAATAGTGAATATATGCATGAGAATCCATGAATGCGGCATAACAATGAATAACAGTATGCATGAAGTAGCAGGTAATAACTACAATGTCTAAACTAACATATATGGCAAGTACACTAATATCATGTTTAACTATTAGCTAACAGGCTATGTCAAGCAATAACATTTTCTAAGGTGTACGTGACATGGCAATTACCGATGAAGATGTGTGTGAGCCGGCAATTAAGTGTACGTGGTACATACGCATCATCGGTAATGGTGCTGGTGTCCTAACAGCATGATATCAATAATGGAGTATGAAACATAAAATAAGCATAGGATGCGAAGCGGACCACAAAAATGAGCGGGAGCTGAAAACTAGACGCAACTATAACTAATCCGCATTAATCTAATATCAGTCCTACAAATGGTGCCTTTTGAAATAACACGAATCATGGGGTTTTGAAAATAGGGGCTACGGTGTTTTTATGAAAAGATACGTCTTTTGAAATATCCGTAGGATCCCTTGGGCTGTCTTTAAAAATGCCCACGATTCGTTAGTTTTTGAAATAGGTAAGAAATCAAATCTAATCTAACAACTACACTAAACTATACGGCTGAACTAACAAGCTGAACTACAGGTAAGGAAACCGCCTATCATCTGAGTCGATACATATACATACCTGTATATGTATAGTCGGTGATCCCGTCGCAATAATATCATATCCGATACCATATCTATAATCAGGCATCCCAAGTCAAGAGTGCGGATCAATCATCAATATAGCTCGTACATAAATCCGTCGTACGGCATCCCCAAATCTGGGTACGGGTTAATATCACATTCAATCACACTATTCATCTGGTATCTTCTTTATCAAATATCATGATCCGGGACGATGTCCTACGTCTAGTACAATACTGATACCGCCTAAGCATGCATACAGGTGTAAGAATTGCTACGTCAAAAGACCCGCTAAAACATCATGTCGTATCTCAATACGAACCAATCACATCACCGATCTTCTGGCCTCAGGCCCAATATCATCAACTCATCTCAAATTCCAAATACTATCCTCAAATCCAGTATATGAACACATAGTTACATACCCATGTGAACACATAAATATATACTCCCATATACGCACATAAAAAAGAAGAATGTATGCAAGTATGTGTGTGTGTGCGTGTGTGAGTGCGACCACTACTCTAGGGTTTCGCGACTACACTAAACCAATCCAAAAATACCAAATATCCATCTTATCATCAATAATCTCAACAACATATAATCAATATCTGTGTGTATACGTATTCGTATACATCACCACGAACTGCGGGGGTGCTATACGCCATCCACCCGACTTCTCCCCATAGATATAAATCTACTCACCTGGTCCTCGTTCGCCGGTGCCGACGTCGCCACGCGCTTGCTTGTCGTCTCGAAGTCCACATGGGGTACCTACATATCATAACGCACCGTATTGTATTAAAATCCGACTCATGACCAAAACGACACACGAATCCCATATAGGTCAAAACCTATGGTTGCTTTCACAAATCTACCCAAAAACCCTCGACGTCGGCGTATAAACGCCAAATCATCGAGAAAAACCCAAATACACTCATTTGCACATTCACGAACACTAATTTTAATATAAAATAGGTTAAAATTCACAAAAACCCCAATTTCACTTAAAAAGTCATTTTTCCAAAAATCTAGCAAGCACAATTCGCCGTTTTTGTACAAAACATGATGTTTAAACAAATCTAGTGGCCATAATACTTATTAAATATCTTAAATAAGTCATAAAAACAATTTCCATAATTTAATCTCATTAAATTCCATTAACCTCAAAATTCTAGTTTACAAAATACCCAATTTTTTTTACAATTTATAGCAAAAATGCACAAACAACAATTTAGCTAGGATTTTCATGAACTAAAAGCATTAACCCACTCAATATATTATCTATAATGACATGAAACCATAATTATAATTTAATCTAAGGCATTTAAAAATTTTCCATAACTCTAGTTAGCAAAATAACTTAATTAGGGTATTTTATAAGTAATGGTTTGGAATTAACAACTAAATTAGCTTTCTATAAAACTTAAGATGTTAATCCACAACACAAAACCATGCACAATTTATCATAACCCATTTCCACAACAAAACCCTAATTCAACTCAAGCTATAAACTTTAAAAAAAAAAACTAGTATGCAAATAGCACTAAAATTAACACTAAAACAACTCAATTAAATAAATCTAAACATAAGAATTAAATGGGTAGAAATTATACCTTAAAATCTAGTGATCTAGCAAGAAGAATTTTCCTCCAATGATGGCTTCATAACACCATGATCCAAGTGATAAAAGCTAAGGAGAATGGGATGAAGAATGGAAATCAATTTGTGAGATTTAAATTGGATTTTGGAGCAATTTTTGATTTAAATTGAAGGAAATGAAAAGAGGGAAAGTGAAGGGGGAAGGGCTGCAGAATTTCGGCCATGGGATGATGGGGGGAATGGTGTGGGTGTTGTTCACAATTGGTCAAGTCAACCCCCCTCAAATCAAGGTACAATGAGCCTCCAAAACAATACATCTTAACCTACACCTATAAACTCTATTTCACCCATACAAATGAGATGGAGAAATTTTTGAGGGGGAGAAGTGGGCTGCTGAATACTTCAAGGGGAGAAGTAAATGGGAGTGTGTGGATGTGGGTACGGGTGTGGGGTGATGAAAAATGATAAATATAATACCCTAAACATCCATTTACGCTAAAAAGGCCTTTTTTCTTCAATAATTTCTAAACCGTTTTAGCAAATGATTTCGTTCCAAAAACCACATGATAAAATTTTATTTCATGTTTTATGATGCACAAAATTTGTTTCAACTCATTCCAATTTGTAATTTTCCCTAATTAAATGTATTAGTGACGGCTTAAATAATAATAAAATAATATTTTTTTCAGAAAATTTAAAATTTCACCAGCGGCTCAATAAACACCAAATAATAGCAATTACATAGCTAGAATATGTATATTTAATTTTTATAATAAGATATTTGTATTTTGACTTTTTACAGAAAACCCCTTTATTTTACCGATTTTTTCGAAATTTCACCAAAACGATTTTCAAAACGTTACATCTAACTCCACATGAAGGTTCGAGCGTGTTTCGTTATAATTCGGACTTCCGAATAGGCTTTATACGGTCGGTTTTTGGAACTTTAGCTCACTGTTTTTTTCCCATGGTTTTGGATATTGGTTTAGTTTGCTATTTCCGTGCGGAATTCCAATGTCGTAGTTTCAGTACATACATTACTATCTATGACTGTGAATGTCATTAGAGCGGTACAACTCGTCTAACTGATATATGCTCTTTTAGACGGGTTTGCGAACGTGACATTCACGTTGATGTTTTGTGTTGTGCTATGGTTATGGCGGGATCGTCGTGGTGGATAGCTTGGGTGTAATGGTCGTATAGTTTGGATTTATTTGTACATTTGATATTTCGGGGCGAGCGTCTGACATGTGGGCTGCCGTCACTACCAGTTTTTATATTATTTGTTTGGGGCACAACCGGGTAGTGGTCGATGTCACCATTACACATATTTTTCTTTTCTGTACTAGGATTACCCCGCGATGGAGTGCACGGATAGCCGGGTTCTATAAGGAAATGGGTCTGCATCTCATGGCGTTGAGAAGGAGGGGGCCTCACTCTAGAATTGGCGGGCTATTCTCCACACTCGTATGGGGTACAGGTTGACCCAAGGAGGGGTGCTCAAGTTACCGGATTCCGTGAAGTGTCGGGTGACCCTTTCTCTTTAATGAAGGGGGTTGCCTCACTTCTGGTTTTGGCGGCTAACTTACCGTTCTCATAAGGGTCTAGGTTTTCATTGCACAGGCTATCCACACGACCAAGCGAACGTCGGGTTTCAGGTGCGACTCAAAGGAAACCCGGGGCTCCCAGATTATCTGTATTGTTCTGTGATGCTTATCGCATACCTGTGATATTGCATTTATCATGCTTGGAGAGATTATTATATATTGTTATATATATACTAGTAGATGTTGTATATGTTTTACACCCGCGCTAGTCCAGCCCCCGCTCTGTCGTTAGTTAAGTAACCTAACGGGTGATGATTGGGCCCAGTGGCGAATGCGGATGGCATATACGTACATCATATTTTCGTTCTTTTGTGGTGTGATTAATTGATGGGACTACGTTGATTTTGATCGATGCAACGAAAATATAACTATTCCATGTTGTTGGAACAATTTTAAAAAGCTGTTATTACAAGGACGTTTTCTTTTGTTTTGCACAGCGGTATTTGGTTATGAATATCCAGAACCTCATTCGATGAGGCAAGAGCCGAGATCCCTTCACAGAGAGTGAGCTCTTGGGCAGAAGTTTGCGTCAGGGTAATATCTTCACTATAGTCGATTACTTTTTTGCTTTGCATCATGGTATTCGGTGAGAATATCCTGCACCTCATTCTAAGAGGAAAGAGCCGAGATCCCCTCACAGGGAGTGACCTCTTTAGCAAACGTTTTCGCCACTATATATTTGTAAAAAGCTATCTGGTTCATTCAACGATATCAAGTTCATTAAGTTAATGGTTTTTCGCCAAAAACCATTCGTAGCCCTCCGTCATTTAAGAAAACACTTAGTATTCATGCTATGTTTTTTGACCTTCGTCAAGGCATAGTGTATGGTAGGTGTTTGTTACCTTTCCGTTTTATAGATAGATGCGTTGGTTTGGGACAGTCGTACAGCCTTGTTGACCTTCGTCAAGGGCGAGTACGGGTGGGTTTAAATTAACTTGGACAATGACGGTTAGAACTTTTCATGTGACTTATGATTTGTTGGCCTTAGTCAAGGTCATAAGAGCATGTGATAAAAATCACATCGGGAGTTTCAAACATACAGGAAACTTTCCATGCATGAGCATACCTTCTAGAGTGTGATAACTTGAGAGGATTCCATCAGGTTATCATGTGATGATAGTTGGATCCCGATTCCAACTGATGAGTTGGTTTACTCCTCGGGTGATTTTAGTGTTAGTTATGTATATGCACTAGAGGCCAGTATTGTACATATGATGTATATTATAGCGGATGCTTGGACATATATAGAGAGGACTTTCTTGCTCGACATGATAATAAGCTATATGGTTAACATTATCTTAACATGTTGACTGGTATTTATACTGTCTTGCTCTCACATGTTGATAAAGCCCTTAGGATATGTACTTGACTACCAGGACTATGATGAGATCATACTAGTGGAGCCAGGGTACTTCACAAGTACATCCTTTAATTGTTCCTAGTCGAGGGAATATCGAGATAGGGCATCGATATTCAAGAGTAGACTAGCGTATACGCTTCTTGACCCATATGATGGGCGATGGATGATCAACATCCATTGGTGTTTGATATCAAAGATGGTATACGGGTGCTCAATGGAGACTGGGTACACTGAACAGGACTCGCCGAGGACTCCTATGTGGTAGTATACCTATCGTCACATAGCAGTCCTCTGGTAACACTGGTACAGGTTGTAGGGCTCCTAGGCACTCTTGTGAAGGTTCAAAAGGCATCAAACATGCTCGGATAAAAATTTAGACGTGCCGAACAACCCAAAGCCGGGATCTTTGCTAGATTATTAGGGTTTAACATGCAAGAAGATAAATTTTATCTAAGTGTGAGGGATTACAACCTTTGTAGTCCGCTCCTTCACTTCACAAGCTCCGAGTAGAAGTCCCTTTGCCGCGATCCACGATCTCCCGGACTCATGAGAGGCTCCACGACTCGAACGATCCATGCTAGCTCGAAGTATTCCAAATCTCCGATGATCTACGTCGAGGTTTCAAAGAACTCAAGCTATCTCACTCTTGAGAAGTGATCATACTAATCTCATGGGCTAGATGAGATGAGGATGAGAGAGTAGTATTTATGCTTTCTTTTTATATCATTTTCTCATATTTATTCATCACTTTAGGATTTTCAAGAGAGCTTATCAAGAAGGAAGAAGATGATAATGGAAAATATAATCCTATGATTAAAACCTTTTGTGATGAATAGAAAGAACTATATGATTGATTTTTAAACCATGGTCAAGGATGATAGGATAAGAATGAGTAGTGAAACAACTAGGGTTAGGGTTTGGTTAGGTTTAGTAATATGTCATCCATAAATATCCTTACAATGACAAAAGAAATAGCTTCAAGAAGGTGCATGAAGCAACTAACCCTAATCAAACCCTAACCTCAATTAATCATCCTTAAACATGTTTAACAATTAATCATATCATGTCACAATAATATATATCACATATATATTATATATTTGCAACAAAGGAAAATAATACAATTAACATATATCGCATATATATCAATGTATCATCCACTGAGAAAATGAATAATAAAGAGAGCCAATATTAGATAATGTAATACAATATATCATATATATTATTATACATTAAATCATCGAATCAACACATGAATCGATGATCCGGCTATATCGAATATTACCGACTTATATACCACGTACCGATTCATCGAATCAACACTTGATCCGATGTCCCGGTTCATTTCTAAATATCGCGAGAATATAATACGGTATCCCATATCGCATTATTCTCGGTCCTGCACATATCACATATGTGCCTCTACTCCGTTTCGCCTGAGCCAAGAAACCTCTGTGTAGGACTCTAAAGAATCGTCAATACGCCGGTAGCAGGTGATGATCATATCAAACACCCACAAGCTGCAAGCGGTCAGCTAAACGTAACAGCCACCCAGGTATTGAGCGATCAGAAGATCAACAAGCTAGCCTGTGCGTTCTCCTGTGAATCCGATCAGTAACACTCCCGTACAGTCCGGTCTGTTCGTCTGATATGTCGCATATCAAGTCTAGGGGTGGTATACGTCAGACCCCAGTAACCGATAAGTCGTGTCGATGTATGGCTCATAACGGGTCGAGAAACTACTAGTAACACTTACCAGTAAATTTCTATATCAGCCCTGGCCAGGGACTTCCAGTTATAGACAATCGAACACGGCACAACATCAACTCCCTATACCGGGAGAGACGAATCCCCTCCTATCGCTCATTGCCTCCATGTGATTCAGGACTGTACCCAAAAGCCACCGTTTTGCACGCCCTCTTGGACGTGGTAAGGTGGAAATCAAAGCACAGTGGGAATCACACAAGACTCCATGACGATCTCGGGTCTACAGACTACCCTGTACCTGTGTCACCGGAGAACTGCCATCTGACGTGTGGTATATCACCATCTGGGAGTTCTCGGCGAGTCCGTCCAGTGTACCCAGTCTCCACTGAGCACCCGTACACCATCTCTGATGTCTAACACCGATGGATATGGGATCATCCATCGCCCATCATATGGGTCAAGATGCGTATACGCTAGTCTACTCTGGTGTATCGATGCCCTGTCTCGATATACCCTCGACTAGGAACAGTTATTGGATGTACTTATCGACTACCGTGGCCCCACTAGTATGATCTCATCATAGTCCCAGTAGTCGAGTACAGATCCTAAGGGCTTTATCAACATGTGAGAGTAAAATAGTAAACCAATACAAGTCAACATGTTAAGATAAAGTGAAACCAAATAGCATACTATCATGACGAGCAAGAAAGTCATCTCTATATATAACCAAGCATCCATTATAATATACATCATATGTACAACAATGGCCTCTAGGGCATATACATAACTAACAATCTCCCACTTGCACTAAGGCCAGCTGTTGTAGTATCGCATACCTAGCATCCCGAATAATCTCTCAAACTGTATCTGGGGAATAGCCTTCGTGAATGGATCCGCAGTGTTGTCCTTCGTATCTACTCTCCTGACCTCGATCTCCCGGCGATCAACTATCTCCCTGATCAGGTGATACCGCCTCAGAATATGTCTGGAATATGTCTGGACTTCTGATGGGACCTGGGTTCCTTGGCCAAAGCCACAGCTCCATTGTTATCGCAATACAGAGGTATTGGATGCTCAATGGATGGAACCACACCAAGTTCACTAATGAACTTCTTGATCCAGACAGCCTCTTTGGCAGCATCGTTGGCAGCGATGTATTCAGCCTCCATCGTCGAGTCTGCAACGGTATCCTGTTTGGAACTCTTCCAACATACCGCCCCTCCATTGAGGGTAAAGACAAAACCCGAATGCGACTTAGAGTCGTCCTTATCACTTTGGAAGCTGGAATCGGTAAAGGACTCCACCTGGAGTTCTCCATTACCATACACCAAGAACATCTCCATAGTCCTTCGTAAGTACTTGAGAATGTTCTTCACAGCTGTCCAGTGACTCTCTCCAGGATCTGCTTGATACCGACTCACTACACTTAGTGAGTATGCTACATCGGGTCTGGTACATAGCATCGCATACATGATAGAGCCTACTGCTGAAGCATAGGGTATCCCTTGCATGCGAGCTCTCTCCAAATCAGTCTTGGGAGACATCTCTTTGGAGAGAGTGAGTCCAGAGATCGTGGGTTGGTTCCCACGCTTGGATTCTTCCATACTAAACCTCTTTAGTATGGTGTCAATGTACCTGGATTGGGACAATCCCAATATCCGTTTAGATCTATCTCTATAGATCATGATTCCCAATATGCAGGAGGCATCACCTAGACCTTTCATTAAGAATCTCTGTGATAAGAAGAGCTTGACTGATTGCAGCATAGGAATATCATTTCCTATCAAGAGTATGTCATCCACGTACAATACGAGGAAGACAGCCTTACCCTCTGCTACCTTCTTATAGATACAAGGTTCATCTATATTTTTGATGAAGTTAAACTCTTTGACTACAACATCAAAACAGATGTTCCAACTCCGCGATGCTTGCTTTAACCCATAAATGGATTTAAGCAGCTTGCACACCTTTCCGCTGCTCCCACTATCTACGAAGCCCTCTGGCTGAGTCATGTACACACACTCTTCTAAATCACCATTTAGAAAGGCGGTCTTAACATCCATTTGCCAGATTTCGTAGTCATGGTATGCAGCAATGGCAAGTAAGATCCGGATGGACTTAAGCATAGCCACTGGAGAAAAGGTTTCTTCATAGTCCATACCGGGTCTTTGACGAAAACCTTTTGCTACAAGTCTAGCTTTGAAAGTCTCAACTTTTCCATCTACACCAAATTTCTTTTTAAATATCCACTTGCTCCCAATGGGTTTTACCCCTTCAGGAGCATTTTCTAAAATGCATACTTTATTGGTGTACATGGATTCCATCTCAGATCGCATTGCATCCAGCCATTTCACAGAGTCACCACTCGTGATGGCCTGCTCGAAACTAGTCGGTTCATCATCATCCATGATGCAATCCTCGCTTCCACCATCAATGAGAAAACCGTAGTATCTCTCAGGTGGATGAGAAACCCTACTAGATCGGCGGAGAGGCTGGGGTTCGTCGGGTACTACTGAATCCTCTGGTTCAACCAAGTCTTCTGTTATAGTTTGTGTTGCTGGAACCTCTTCCAGTTCTACCTCAATACTACTGTTCTGTTTCATAAGAAAACCTTTTTCTAAGAAATTAGCATGTCGAGAAACAAACACCTTTTGTTCCTCGGGGTGGTAGAAGATATACCCTTGTGAATTTCTGGGATATCCTACAAACTTACATAAGACTGATCTTGCCTCGAGTTTGTCCGGATTTTGTCTTTTGACATAGGCCGGACAACCCCATATCTTAATATAATTAAGATGTGGTCTCTTCCCTTTCCATATCTCATATGGAGTGGTAGGCACAGATTTGGTAGGAACTCTATTCAATAGGTCTATGGCTGTCTCAAGCGCATACCCCCAGAAAGAAATAGGTAACTCAGCTGTACTCATCATGGAGCGCACCATATCTAATAGGGTGCGATTCCTCCGCTCCGATACACCGTTGTGCTGTGGTGTATAAGGAGGAGTAAGCTGAGAGAGAATCCCATTCTCTTTTAGATAATCTAGGAACTCATTGCTTAAGTATTCACCTCCTCGATCAGATCGAAGAATCTTAATACTTTTGCCCGTTTGATTCTCTACTTCGTGCTTATATTCTCTGAATTTCTCAAAAGCTTCAGACTTGTGTTTCATCAGAAACACATGTCCGTATCTGGAGAGATCGTCAGTGAATGTAATGAAGTAGGAAGAACCGTTCCTAGCATGCGTAGACATGGGACCGCATACATCACTATGTATTAGTCCTAAGAGTTTAGTAACTCTTTCTCCGTGTCCACTAAACGGAGCTTTGGTCATTTTTCCTTTGAGACATGAATGGCAAGTATCATAAGATGATAATTCGAACGGATTCAAATAACCATCTTTATATAACTTAGCTAGTCGTGTCGCATTGATATGACCAAGTCTACAATGCCACAAGTAGGATTCGTTCACATCTGAACTTTTCCTCTTGTGTGTGTTTTGTATATTCAGGACTGTATTCTGATTTAGAATGAATATGCCATTATGTAACGAGCCTGATGCAATCAACTTTTGATCTAGGAATATGTTCATAACATTATCCTTTACTACAAAATTATATCCTTCTTTACTTAATAAAGAAACTGATATAATGTTGCACATCATGTTCGGTATATAATAACACTCATTCAGAATCAGTGTATTACGACTTGGTAATACAAGGTGATATTCGCCAACTGCTTTGGCTACAACACTTGCACCGTTCCCTACTTGAACGGAATGATCACCTTTTCCCAGTTCTCTACCTTTACGTAGCCCATGTAACTGTTTACATATGTGGGATCCTGATCCGGTATCTAATACCCAGGACGTAGGGTGAACTGAGAAACAGTTCTCAATAACTAACACTCCTGAAGAAGATGCATCAACATGCAAGTTCTTTTGGGCGGCATGAGAATCCAGATATTCTCCTGTTTCCTGTTCAGTCTTATAACTCTTATAAGAAAGAACGGGTCCACCGTTCGCTTGCTCAGTACAATAATCGGGTTCAGTCAATACATCAATATTATTATCTTGATTATAGCCTGACATGGTCGCTACCTGGAGAGAGAGAGAAGAAAACACTTTAGCGTATGCTCTTGCAAGATTAGATTGGTTATTATCTTATCTAATCAGGATATCTCCCACTGTTTTTATCAAATCTACCTTAAAACCCTAAAAGGTAAGATTAGCCGGGATTAATTACACCCTACAATTTCGTCAATCTTTCAGCCAGATCAGTGTCGGTACTTTGAGGGAGGTTCCCCGTGCTTTCGCACGGACCTAATTAAAGTAAACCTCGTTTTCCCAGAGGCGTAACCCCGTTAACACTTTTCTAGACACCTACTTGAATGACTAATTGTCCTGTGTAAAACTCTCCCAGGAGTAACTCTTACTCGCAGTAGGTATCGGGATCCAACTATCTCATAGGAGGTATGCAATCTCATTGCAAATTTCAATGCTTGAAATTCCCGATAAAATTTTTACCCCTAGCGTGCTATGACCTTGACGCATGCCAAACAACCCATAGTCCGCTAGTCAAGTTCAACCCGTACATTTCGTGATTGAATTAAACCCACCCGTACGACCCTTGACGCATGCCAAACAACGCCGTACGAATACCCTAATCCAATCGCATCTCATGCTGCAGATAAGTAATAATCAGCTACCGTACGCTACGCCTTGACGCATGCCAAACTACCGTAGCACGAATACTAAATATTACTTATCTGAAATGACGGAGGGCTACGCAGGTTTTTCAGAAAACCCTGAGCGTAATGAACTTGATATCGTCGTAGAATCATGTAGTTTTTGAAAAGGAGTGTTTTGATGCTTTTCTTAGTTTCGCTAAAGGGGTCACTCCCGGTGAAGGGATCGTCGGCCCTTTCCTCATCGAATAAGGTGCATGATATATCATATATACCGCTGTGCAAAGCAAAACACTTAAAGCAATCAAAAGGCAAACCGCGTTTTGTAGCATCTGCCAGTTTTGCTAAAGGAGTCACTCCCGGTGAAGGGATCTCGGTCCTTTCCTCATCGAATAAGGTGCAGGACATATCATATATGTCACTGTGCAAAGCAAAACTGTAGCTACCCTTTTTATAAAGTTTTGATTCTACAACATCTTTAGGTTTCTTTTCCTTTTATTAATCTCATTAATAAAAATCCCATCAGCTTATGCTTCCTAAGCATCACAGAAGAAACGAAAGCAGTAATATTTATATATCAGCATATATATATAGTATAAGCATTCGTCTCAGGCAGTAATATGATCTCATCACAGAACATAGCAGCAGAAGAACATATATGAATTATTGGATATACTAGGACGTCCGTGTTTTCAATACGAGCCTGTATAAAACACGGATTCCACGGTCGCGACGAATAGCCAAACCCACATCCCAAGACCCCTACGAGAGCGGCAAGTAACACTGCCAATTCTAGGGTTAGGAGACCCGGTCTCGACTCCTCGAGATGGCCTCCCACTGGACCCTAGAACCCGGTTACTTGTGCTCCCCTCCTTGGGTCTACCTAATGCGGAAAAGTAAATAATATACACTGGTGACAGCAACCGCAACCTGGAAGTGCCCCAATTAAAGAATATTACATTACAAATGAATTTTACATGAATGAAAATAAAAACCCTCATCTCACATAAAACCCCCGGCTATTCTGATCGCGATGATCCAATATAACATATCACAGCAACACATAATATCTCATATCATCAACGTAAGTAAATATGCGCATCCCAATTGTCGTTGACATATAGCAACGAAACCGGCGATATCACATATTACACTTACGGTCACAGAAAAGAAAGTGTAAAACTACAATATTTGGAATCCACAATCACTTTAGACATCGTAAATCCGAAATATCTCATATTCCGCATTTCATGCCTAACTCTATGAATTTCACATATTTTATCACATTCCAGATAAATAGACAGTATTAAACTTTCCGAACAGATAATCAAACACCCAAAATTTCCCAAAGTGCTCAACTCTTCAGCGGAGTTCAAATAATCCCAGAATATGTCACAGTACCGGTGATCCAGCCGTAGAAGGGTCAAGCCAACGCCTCACATGTGGCACGCCGTACTGCCCCAAACCCGAAGGTTCAAAAGGCAGTTCAAGACGGTCACATAATCGAGTTAAGGTTTGTTGTCTTCTAGAGGGTCCACCGCTTAACTTGTACAATTTTCCGAAAGATTTAAACCCAGTAAAAATTCAACGCTTGAAAGTTTGCCGTACTGGGAAATAGTAAGTTAATGATATCCGTTCAAATAATTTAACAGTTTCTAAATATCCGGAAAGAAATACGAACTTAAAAAAATTCCGATCGAATCTACTTTTACAAAACAAACCCCAGAATTTTAAACACCTGAAACAGATTAAAAATACCCAGAAAAGTCAACAAGTACCTACAGTTATTACCAGGAAGCCACGTGTCGCCAATCGATCAATCCGCCGCGGAACCGCCGCGCAAGCAAGCTTGCGCCGTGCTTCCGCGGCCGTTTGATCGAATTGGGGGCTCGGGCTTCTTGGTAATTCTTAGAATTCCTTGCTGATTTTTTTACATATTTTTAATTCAGAAAAATCCCAAAATTTAAAAAATTTCCAGAGAGGGGTCTTTTTGCGTCGTTTCGGGTTCGATCGGAGTTTTAACTTCGTAAACACATCGCCTAATGCTCTAGCTAGGCTCTGATACCACTGTAGGGCTCCTAGGCACTCTTGTGAAGGTTCAAAAGGCATCAAACATGCTCGGATAAAAATTTAGACGTTCCGAACAACCCAAAGCCGGGATCTTTGCTAGATTATTAGGGTTTAACATGCAAGAAGATAACTTTTATCTAAGTGTGAGGGATTACAACCTTTGTAGTCCGCTCCTTCACTTCACAAGCTCTGAGTAGAAGTCCCTTTGCCGCGATCCACGATCTCCCGGACTCATGAGAGGCTCCACGACTCGAACGATCCATGCTAGCTCGAAGTATTCCAAATCTCCGATGATCTACGTCGAGGTTTCAAAGAACTCAAGCTATCTCACTCTTGAGAAGTGAACATACTAATCTCATGGGCTAGATGAGATGAGGATGAGAGAGTAGTATTTATGCTTTCTTTTTATATCATTTTCTCATATTTATTCATCACTTTAGGATTTTCAAGAGAGCTTATCAAGAAGGAAGAAGATGATAATGGAAAATATAATCCTATGATTAAAATCTTTTGTGATGAATAGAAAGAACTATATGATTGATTTTTAAACCATGGTCAAGGATGATAGGATAAGAATGAGTAAAGAAACAACTAGGGTTAGGGTTTGGTTAGGTTTAGTAATGTGTCATCCATAAATATCTTTACAATGACAAAAGAAACAGCTTCTAGAAGGTGCATGAATCAACTAACCCTAATCAAACCCTAACCTCAATTAATCATCCTTAAACATGTTTAACAATTAATCATATCATGTCACAATAATATATATCACATATATATTATATATTTGCAACAAAGGAAAATAATACAATTAACATATATCGCATATATATTAATGTATCATCCACTGAGAAAATGAATAATAAAGAGAGCCAATATTAGATAATGTAATACAATATATCATATATATTATTATACATTAAATCATCGAATCAACACTTGAATCGATCATCGGGCTATATCGAATATTACCGACTAATATACCACGTACCGATTCATCGAATCAACACTTGATCCGATGTCCCGGTTCATTTCTAAATATCGCGAGAATATAATACGGTATCCCATATCGCATTATTCTCGGTCCTGCACATATCACATATGTGCCTCTACTCCGTTTCGCCTGAGCCAAGAAACCTCTGTGTAGGACTCTAAAGAATCGTCAATACGCCGGTAGCAGGTGATGATTATATCAAACACCCACAAGCTGCAAGCGGTCAGCTAAACGTAACAGCCACCCAGGTATTGAGCGATCAGAAGATCAACAAGATAGCCTGTGCGTTCTCCTGTGAATCCGATCAGTAACACTCCCGTACAGTCCGTTCTGTTCGTCTGATATGTCGCATATCAAGTCTAGGGGTGGTATACGTCAGACCCCAGTAACCGATAAGTCGTGTCGATGTATGGCTCATAGCGGGTCGAGAAACTACTAGTAACACTTACCAGTAAATCTCTATATCAGCCCTGGCGAGGGACTTCCAGTTATAGCCAATCGAACACAGCACAACATCAACTCCCTATACCGGGAGAGACGAATCCCCTCCTATCGCTCATTGCCTCCATGTGATTCGGGACTGTACCCAAAAGCCACCGTTTTGCACGCCCTCTTGGACGTGGTAAGGTGGAAATCAAAGCACAGTGGGAATCACACAAGACTCCATGACGATCTCGGGTCTACAGATTACCCTGTACCTGTGTCACCGGAGAACTGCCATCTGACGTGTGGTATATCACCATCTGGGAGTTCTCGGCGAGTCCGTCCAGTGTACCCAGTCTCCACTGAGCACCCGTACACCATCTCTGATGTCTAACACCGATGGATATGGGATCATCCATCGCCCATCATATGGGTCAAGATGCGTATACGCTAGTCTACTCTGGTTTATCGATGCCCTGTCTCGATATACCCTCGACTAGGAACAGTTATAGGATGTACTCATCGACTACCGTGGCCCCACTAGTATGATCTCATCATAGTCCCAGTAGTCGAGTACAGATCCTAAGGGCTTTATCAACATGTGAGAGTAAAACAGTAAACCAATACAAGTCAACATGTTAAGATAAAGTGAAACCAAATAGCATACTATCATGACGAGCAAGAAAGTCATCTGTATATATAACCAAGCATCCATTATAATATACATCATATGTACAACAATGGCCTCTAGGGCATATACATAACTAACACAGGTTAGTCTGTAGACCCGAGATCGTCATAGAGTCTTGTGCGGCTCCCACTGTGCTTTGATTTCCTCCCTACCACGCTCAAAGGAGACGTACAAACAGGTGGATTTTGGGTACAGTACCGAGTCGCATGGAGGAAATGAGCGAAATGAGGGGTTTCGTTTCTCCCGGTATTGGGGGTTGATGTTGCGCTATGCTCGATTGGCTATAACTGGAAGTCCCTGGCCAGGGCTGCTGCCGAGATTTACTGATGAGTGTTATCAGTAGTTTCCCGAACCGTTATAGGCTAGACATCGGCATGACTTATCACGTTACTGGGGTCTGACGATTTTCACCCCTAGACATGATATGCGACATATCAGACGAAGAGACCGGACTGTACGGTAGTGTTCTTGATAGGCTTCATGGAGACTGTGGACTGGGTTGCTTGTTGATCTTTATATTACTCAATACCCGGGTAGCCGTTACGTACAGCTAGTACCGCTGACGGCTTATAGGTGACTGATGTGATCATCACCTACTGCTGGCGTATTGATGGGTCTTTAGAGTCCCATACAGAAGTTCCCTAGTTCAAGCGAAACGAAGTAGGACACATATATGATGTGTGTGTGGGCCTGATTAAATACGAGTATGTGATACCGTATTGTAATCTGGCATTCATCTGATATCAGTTCGGTTATATGTGATATAACCAGATTGTCGAATCAAGTGTTGATTTGATAATGTGATATACAGATAAATGATATTAGTCGGTCATATGTGATATAATAGGATTATTAAATCAAGTGCTGATTTAATAATGTGATATATATTATATGTGATATAATTATATCTTAACTAATATCATTAGCTCGCTAATTATTCTTCATTATATATATATGTTAGTATATATGATATACATATATATAATAATGAACCATGGCATTTGAATTTCTATTTTGTGAAAATAGAAATGAGGTGGAAAGTGCAAGCATGGTTGCAAGCAAGGGATTTACTTTAGTTTATTCATCATGACTCACTATTCAAGCATGGTTGCAATTTTATATTGCATAATTCCATGTTTGAATGAGTGAGGGGTCAAGACATGGCATTCATTCTAGCTCATTCTCAACATTTAGCCATTATTCTTGTGTTGCTCCCATGGTTGCTCTCTAGCTTCTTCTTCCGCCTCATGTCATGGTTCAAGCTTCAACCCTCACATGTCATGTGAATCATGAAGCTTGAACACAAACTTGTAAGCTCACAACATCCCCTACTTCACTATCCTACACTTGACTAGCGATCGAGTGTAGCGTGTTTCATACGCTAAAGAGTTTAGTGTAAAGATAGCTTGAATTGGAAGGACTTCGCGTGGATCATCTTCGGCACGAAGGTCATCGGAGGAAGCTCGTTCAAAGTATAAAGAGAAACCTAGTGGAGTCGCGGAACTACTACACGGAGAAAGTGAAGAGAAGGACCGGTCTATAAAGGTTGTATTCTTGTTCTCTAGATGTAAAGTTGTTTACATTTGGTATTGTCTAAATCTCTAGTTAAAGATTCTAGGATTAGGGTTGTTTAGCATGAATTTTTTTTGAAAATGGCATGGACGATGTCTCCCGAAAACTTGTTGTCGTGCTAGGGAACCCTACATTTAGATGATCCCAACAAATTCTTCTTTCAGGTTTGGACGAGAATTTGAGGATACAGTGGAAGATTTCCTGATTAGATAAAGTGATTAACCATTCTGATCTAGGTTAAAGTGCACGCTGAGTGTTTCTTTTTTCTCTCTCTTTGGCAGCGACCATGGCCCGACTCTATACTAGAACTCGTAAACCTAGTTAACCGAACCTTCTTAAAACACACTGTCTTGTGGATTGTCAGAGTTGCATACTTCCATGCCATTCCTACTTTTACCCTTTGCTTTTCTCCAGAACATTCCTTATCACTACGAAGATCCACATTTATTGGATATGACCATCGTATGGTTACATACGAACTCGAAGAAACTTGTTTCAGATTTGAGGTTGGTTTCCGGTTCTGGAGAAATTGAATAGGACTATTCAGTTGACTTTTCCTTTTACCTTCTCTCAGGTTGTGACGGCTCCTAGGATAAGGAGATAGTACACCTATTACGATTATTGGATAGTCTTCTTCCAAACCATAGGCAGGTGCCGAAAGGTGGGGAAGGAAGAAAACTAATTAGCTTAAGTGTAGTGTATAGAAGGTAATAAGTAAAGACAAATAAAGGGATTAGAAAGAGGGCAAAGTAAATTGCGACTGCTATCATTCATGACCACACCGCGTATATCATAGCCACTCCTACTTCACCTTTGAATTTCTCCAGAACACCTCGTATCACTACGAAGATCCACATTTATTGGATAATCCATCCTATATTTATATACGAACTCGAAGGATGGATTCTGGTTCGAGGATGGATTCTGGTTCAGGAGAAATAGAATAAGGATTATTCAGTTGTCTTTTATCTTTACCTTCTCTCAGGTTGCTAGTGCTCCTACGATTAGGAGAGTACACCTATTATGCTTATTGGATAGTCTTCTTCCAAACTATAGGCTGGTGCCGAATGGTAGGGAAGGAAGAAAACCATTTAGCCTAAAGGCGGTGTATAGAAGGTAATGAGTAAAGACAAATAAAGGGATTAGAGAGATGGAAAGGAAATATATGGTTACAGTCATGAAGCCGGATAATGGAAGTGGAATTACTAGGAATACCCAGCTACTCCTTCAAAACGTTTTCATGTTTCAGTTTCACTATGCGTTGCTAATTGAAAATTGATTTCCCAATTAGATCCTTGCTCCAGGGTATGTATTCACCAGACTTGATTCCCACATCTGTATGGTTTTACTGATGATGAGTGGGAGTAAGTTATTGGGAATTAGGTGATTATATCCTCTTTACATCGGAATTCGTTGTAATTGGTGATATTTGAGGAAATCGCCTGGGCTTTTGCCTGATGGCAAATATTTGGTTTTGAATATCTGTTGTTATGCACCAATTTCAAACTGATATATCTGTACGTTTATTTTATAAAGTGAGATATAACCTTTTGAAATTATGTCCATGACATTTACCGATATCAGTTGATGATTGGGTAAGGAGCATTTAACAGCGGTGTAATTCTTCTTAACCATAGTACAGTTTTCAACCTACGACGCACAGGGTTTGAGTTATTCAACTTAGGGGACTTATACGAAGTATTGTATGCTGTCCAGTGTCTATTAGAACAAAGGTGTTGGTGCTCGTACTATATTATGTTTACTTGTGACTTCTCTGTAAGTGCACGGCGGCGTCCCGGCCGTCAATCCGAGGCCAAAATGCGGAAACGATGATTTACTTTAACTTTTGAACCGGCACCACCGCACACAAAAATCCCGGATCGGGCCATTAAACTAATTCTAGCTAACTAAAGAACGGGTAGAGAGATATACCGAGCGATCTGTGTTCTTCGGTCTTCTCGCCGTCGTCCCGATCTCCCCGCGGAATCTCCGGTCTTCACCTCCTCGCCGGAAGGACACCACATCGCCGGCTTCTTTTACGGGCTCCCACCTCTGGACCAAGGCAACTCGGGCATAAAGTTGGCGAGCCGACATGCCCAAGAATACTGTAGGTTAACTGTAGAACTCATGTCTCGACGTGCCCAAGAATACTGTAGGTTAACTGTAGAACTCATGTCTCATTTGGGGTTGAAGTTGCCTTATTGGTGGAGGAAAAAGAACTATGGAATTTTGTGATGAACTTAGGAATTTTTGGAGCATCAAGAGACAAAAAATCCCCACCAAAAATTGGGCAGCCCTCCTCAAGAGAATGGCCGGCCTCTAGCTAAGGGAATGAGAGAGTGGAGTGAAAAATGAGTGAGGCCCAACATAATGCAAGAGAGAGAAAATGTGATCATGAATAGAAATCATCACCAATCAAAACCAACACTCCACCAACCTCATCATAACCCATCCCCATCATAAAAGTCAAGCAATGCTGAGAAGAAGAAGTCAAATGGTGGTAGAATTATCATGACACAATAATATGCAAAGACCACCCTCCACAATGCTTATTTGCTCAATTGCAAATAAGCCCTCCTCCACCAATCTTCAGCCAATGAAAGATACAAAGAAAATTGGCCGAAACGGAAAACAAACTGGCAACTTTGGAAAACTGATCCCGTAATAAATTACAGGAAAACCCCGCTACTGTATATACATACCCGCATTTGTATTCCGACCGAAATACAAATGCAATGAGACAAAATCTACACTGTACAATACTAGGATCCGGCTTAAACCAAAGCCCGCTAGTATTATCCGTCCGATCATGATCCGTGCAATACCGCACGTATCTGATCGAACCCTGCCATATCTCCATACGGCCTCTACAGTGTTTCGCCCGAAACTTGAGTAACTGTCTGTGGGGGACTCTAAAGACTCGTCAATTCTATGGCTGTGGATTTAACCACTAGCACGTCAGAGATATTAGCCATACGTAACGGGCTACCAGCAATTGACCAAAAGGGACGTTGATGAGCGAACTCACCCTGACACCCTGCTGAGCCTGTCAGTGACTATATCCGTAGAGTCCAGCCCGTTCGTCTATGAGCATCGCATGGCGGGCCTAGGGGATTGGTAAAAGTCAGACCCCCAAAAGCGGTACAAGTCGTGTCGGAGTGTAGCACAGAACACCCTGAGATACTACTGGAATACCTACCAGTAAATCTCCTGCCTCGGCCGAGGGCTTTGTGTAATGTCTCTCCTAGGCATAGCGCGACCTCATCCCCAATACCGGGAGAGACGAACCCCTGAAGATCTGTTCACTGCCTCTATGTGGCTCGGGACTGTACCCAACTAAAACCTGTTTGCACGTCTCCTTTGAGCGTGGTAGGGTAGTAATCAAAGTACAGTGGGAACTCAAACGAGACAAATGACGATCCTCAGGTCGATGAACTAACCTGTACACATGTCACCAGGGAACTGCTATCTAACGTCAGGTATAAGACCAACTAGCATGTTCCCGGCGAGTCCTGTCCGGTGTACTCATAACCCAATGAGCACCTGTATACATCTTAGGTGAACCAACTGACACCAGTGGCTTGTGAGACCGCCCACCACCCCTCGTCGGGGTCTCGACTGTATACACTAGTCTACTCTGGAGTATCGATGCCCTGTCTCGAAACTCCCATGACTAGGGACCTTTTAAGGATGTTCTTATAGACTACCAGCTCCACATATATGATCGCCCTCATACTGCTGGCAGTCAAGTAAGAATCCTAAGGGCTCTATCAACGTGTAATAGCGACCTGTCAGGTCACCTAAAGCAGTACACGATGATAAAGATAAATCAGATAACATACTATCATCTTGAGTAAGACTGTCCTACTGGGACAGGTCCTCCCTCAATCATTGCAATCACGTGCCTGCGATCCAATAATTGACTCTGAAGGCACTATCTCCAACAATCTCCCAATTGCACTCAAGGCTAATTATTGCGATATCTCATACTCACAGCCCGTGTGATACCAAACACCCAACTCCTCTACTAGTCAGTCTCACAAAACCCGTTTGCGAAACTATTACGTTCGAGGAATAGCCCTGTGAGTGGATCAGCTTATTGTTTCTTTCTATGTCCGTCTATATCTCAAGTTCGCGGAGAAGCCCATCTCCCGAAATGAGCAATACCTGTCTTAGAGTGTGTCTGGATGTCTGATGGGACCTAGCTCATAAATAAACTCCAATCCAAACTTCTCAGACTGTATCGTCAACTGAACTTAATCAGTATCCTGCGCCATGCCTCCCTCAGTATCCTCTTGGACCACCTGTCCAAAATACTACCCTTCGTTAGAAGGAAAACTATTACTCTGACAACTTCTCTGTCATCCAGGTCACCTTGGAAGCCTGGAATGATAACTGTCTCCCGAATGAGGCTGTCGTTATCATATCCCTAGAACATCCACTTATGTTCTAGAACTGCTTCCGATTGTTTCTCCAGGATTGGATTAATGTCAACTTCTTGCATCTACTGCAAAAACAACATCTGGTGTGGTACTTGACATCTCATGATTGACTCAATTGCCTAAGCAAGTGATCTGCCAATCATGCACATCCCTCTCCACTTTAGTCTGTAAGACACATTTAGAGAGGGTGACTCCATCACCTGCAGGTACACCACCATGCCAGGAGTCGTCCATTCTAAAGCACCTCTAGAATGCTGTCTAAGTACCATGATTGGGAAACTACCCAAATCCAAATCTAAAACCATAGATCCAATAACCAGAATGTCTTGATATTATATCCAAGTCCCTTTGTTGGAGAAACTACTGTGTGACAAACAAAGTATAACCGATCGTAGTATAGGAGTTTCTTTTCCTACTCTGTGTATGCCATCCAATATACCAGGACATCACACCTTACTACCTTCTTAACAGATCCATCCCCTATTCTGATGAAGTCAAACCTATGACTGTCATATCAGAAATAGATGATCTATCTCCGCTACATCTGCTTTAGTCTATACCTAGACATAATCCACTTGTCCACCATGCTTCCGCTGCTCCCACTGACTATGACAACCCTCTGGCAGAGTCATATAGACGTACACTTCTAAAGCTAGTTTAGAATGACGATATACTCATCCTCCTGCCGGGTCTCGCAGCCAGGAACAACAGCAATGGCACGACTGGGTAAACAAGAACCTCCCTGTCACCGTCCTTAAGGCTACCGGAGTACCTCTCGGGTGCCTGAGGTTACCCACCATATCTGCAGAGTGGCCAATAGAATGTCAAACCAGATTGAATCTCTAGGTTCTTATCAAATCTTCAGTAATCGTTTGCGGTTCTGGGATCACTTCCAGTTCTACCATACTCCCACAACTGTTTTATGAAAAAATCCATTTTTGTTAAAACTGTGGCGAGTCAAGAACAATATCACTATTGATCTTCCAGATGGTAGAAAGTCAACCCTCATCATAGCCTGGGTCAACGAACAAACAGCCATTACAGAAACGTGCCTTCAGTTATCCAGAGTCTGGTTTTAAGCATAAGCCGGACAACTCCCCGTACCTTAACATCGTCAAGATATGAACTGTTCTGTATCCAATACAGAAATAGAGGCACTGATTTAATTGAACCAGATTCAAATCATGCAACTATCTCCAGTGCATGTCAACCAAATGGAAGGTGGTCGATCAGCGTTACTCAACTTAGGAATACTTCTAATTATGAGTAACCTGAAAGAGAAGAAACTTCTCTTAATCATTACTATCAACTGAATACCCTACACAAGTATCTACATCTTCGATCATCTTGAAGAATCCTGATACTTGCAACACCTGGTTCTCTACTTTATTCATATATCTACAACTTCTCAAAACTTGGACCTTGTGTTTCTACGAAACACTTGTCTAAGAACCAGAGAAGTCATAAGTAAACCGAATATAGTACGAGAACCAACCCCTCTGTCCTAATGGACACTGTACAACATACAATACTCTGTATAAGTCCCTTGAGTCTGATAACTCACTCTCTGTGTGCCGTAGGTTGAAAACTGTACTTATGGTTAAGAAGAATTACACCGCTGTTTAATGCTCCTTACCTAACCATCCACTGATATAGGTAAATGTCATAGACATAATTTCAAAAAGGTATATCTCACTCTATGAAAATAGACGTACAGATATATCAATTTGAAATTGGTGCATAACAACGGATATTCAAAACCAAATATTTGCCGACCGGCAAACAACCCAGGTGACTTTCTCAAATATCACCGATTACAACGAATCCCGATATAATGAGGATTATCAACCAATTCCTAATAACTTACTCCCACTCATCATCTGTAAAACCATACAGATGTGAGATTCATACCTGGTAAATACATACCCTGAAGCAAGTGTCTAATTGGGAAATCAGTTTTCTTTTAACAGTACACAGTGAAACTGAAACATTGAAATGTATCGATGGGGTATCCCGGTATTCTTAGTAATGCATCTTCCATTATCCAGATTCACACCTATAACCGTGTAATTCTTTGCCACCTCCCTAAATCCCTTTATATGTCTTTAGTCATTACATTCTGTACACCCCTTTAGGCCAAATGGTTTTCTTCCTTCCCTACCGTTCGGCACCAGCCTATGGTTTGGAAGAAGACTATCCAATAAGCATAATGGGTGTACTGTCTTAATCCAAGGAGCACTCGCAATGCGAGAAAAGGTGAAGATAAAAGATAACCGAATAAACCTTATTCCTATTTCTCCTGAACCAGAATCCATCCCCGAACTGGAACAAGTTCCTTTCGAGTTCGTATATAACCATACGATGGAGTATCCAATAAACTGTAGATCTTCGTAGTGATACGGAGTGTCCTGGAGAAATACAAAGGTGAAGTGGGAGTGGTAATGAAATACCTGGTTTGGTCGTGAATATCAGTCGCAATTTACTTTGCCCTCTTACTAATCCCTTGATATGTCTTTACTTAATACCTTCTACACACCATCGTTATGCTAATTGGTTTTCTTCATTCCCTACCGTTCGGCGCCAGCCTATGGTTTGGAAGAAGATTATCCAATTTGCGTAATAGGTGTACTATCTCCTAAACCAAGGAGTACTCACAACCTGAGAGAAGGTAAAAGGAAAAGACAACTGAATAGTCCTATTCGTTTTGTCCAGAACCAGAAACCATCCTCGAATAAATTCCTTCGAGTTCGTATATAACCATACGATGGTTTTGTCCAATGGAAGTGGACGTTCGTAGTAATACGGGGTGTCCTGGAGAAAAGGGTAAAAGTAGGAGTGGTAATGAGGTTTGCAACTCTGACAATCCAAAACCAGTGTTTAAGAAGGTTCGGTCAACTTGGTCACTGAGTCATAGTCTAGGGTCGGGTCATTGGTTGCTGCCAAAGAGAGAGATAAAAGAAACACTCAGCGTGCACCCTAACCCAGATCAGAATGGTTACTAATTTATCTAATCTGGAAACCTCCAAGTGTATCGTCAAATTCTCCTCCAAACCTGAAAGAAGAATTAGTCGGGATCACCCGAGGAGTAAACCAACTCATCAGTGGGAATCAGGATCCAACTATCATCGCATGATAACGTGACGGACTTCGCTCACGTTATCACACTACAGAAGGTATGCGCATATCTGGCAAGTTTCAGTTCCGTAGAAACTCCCGATGTGATTTTTGCCCCATGCTCTTATGACCTTGACTTTGGCCAACAAATCATAAGTCACATGTCAAGTTCTACATGTCATTCTCCAGGTTAATTTGAACCCACCCGTACATACCCTTGACTTTGGCCAACAAGGTAGTACGACTGTCCCAAACCAACACATCTATCTATGCTGCATATGAATACCCAATAGCTACCAAACACTGTGCCTTGACTTTGGCCAACAAACACAGCTTGAATAGTATTGACTACCCATATGAAACGACGGAGGGCTACGAATGGTTTCTAGCGAAAAACCTTTGATGTAATGAACTTGATATCGTTGAAGGAACTGGATAGCTTTAGAAAAATATAGTGGCGATAACCTTTGCTAAAGAGGTCACTCCCGGTGAAGGGATCTCGGCTCTTTCCCCGTAGAATGAGGTGCAGGATATTCCAACTGAATACCACGATGCAAAGCAAAAGTAAACGACTATAGTGATGTTATTGCCCTGACGCAAACTTCTTTCCAAGGGGTCACTCCCGGTGAAGGGATCTCGGCCCTTGCCTCGTCGACTGAGGAGCAAGATATTCCAACTGAATACCACTGAGCAAAACAAAAGTGAACGTCCTTCCAATAACAGCTTTTTGAAAAATGTTCCAACAACGTCAAATAGGTTTGTTTAGTTTGCATTGATCTGAATCAATGCAGTCCCAACAATTGATCACACCAATAAAGAACGAAAATAATGACGTACGTATATGCCATCCGCATTCGCCACTGGGTCCCGTCATTACCCGTTAGGTTAGTTAACTAACGACAGAGCGGGGACTGGACTAGCACGGATGCAAAACATATACAACATCTACTAGTATATATATCATATATAATTTTCGCTCAAGGCGTGATAAAATGCAACATCACAGAAATGTACAGCATCACAGAACAATACAGATATCTGGGATCCCCGGGTTTCACAGAGCCGCTACTAAAACCCGACGTTCCCCTGGTCGTGTGGATAGCCTGTGCAACGAAATCCTAGACCCCTACGGGCATGGCAAGTTACCCGCCAAAACCTGAAGCGATGCAGCCCCCTTCAGCAACGTGAATGGACCACCCAGCACTTCACGGAATCCGGTAACTTGGGCACCCCTCCTGGGTCAACCTGTACCCCTTATGAGTGCAGCGAATAGCCCGCCAATTCTAGAGTGAATCCCCCTCCGTCTCAACGCCATGAGATGCGGGCCCGTTGCCCTCTAGAATCCGGCTATCCGTGCACCCCACCTTGGGGTAATCCTAGTACAGAAAGTAAAATATACATACAACGGGTACATCGACCTCGACCCGGTCTTGCCCCAAAAGAATAATATACAAACAGGCAGTGACGGCAGTCCACATGTCGGATGCTCGCCCCGTAATATCAAATGTACATAAAACAACCAAAACTGTACTAGCATTGCATCCAGGCTATCCCCACGACCAATCCGCAACATCACAGCACAATCACAAAACATCAACGTGAATCGTTCGCAAATCCGTCTAACCGGGCTATAGCAGTTAGACAGGATTTACCGATCAAGTGACATTCACGGTCGCAGATATAATATAAATACTGTGAACTAATGTGTTTAAAATTTTCGATCGATCAAATTTTACCAAGTGGGCCCCAAGCATTACTGTAGCACTTGAAGAAATTCTGGAACCAAAAATAATATGCCAAAACCCCAATTTCCCTGTCCAAGACCCTCGGTAAAAAATTATTCCAGTGAGGAGGCTAAGTGGCTGCGGAACCGCAGCCCATGCATGGCTTTGGCCGCGGTTCCGCGGCTGAACAGTAACAAAAGGTGACCAAATTTTTACAGAGCTCTTAGAACTCCCTGCATGTTATTCTGCAACACACTGAAAAAAATTTCGAGCTAAAAAAATTTCGACAGAAACTGATGCAAATGAAAATGCGGTTTTGGGATTTTTGTTAGATCGAAGCTTTAAACATACTAGTGCAAGCTAGACTAGGTTAATGGCGTGGCTCTGATACCAGTGTAAGTGCACGGCAGCGCCCCGGCAGTCAATCTGAGGCCAAAATGCCGAAACGATGATTTACTTTAACTTTAGAACCGGCACCACCGCGAACAAAAATCCCGGATCGGGCCATTAAACTAATTCTAGCTAACTAAAGAACGTGTAGAGAGATATACCGAGCGATCCGTGTCCTTCGGTCTTCTCGTCGTCGTCCCGATCTCCCCACGGAATCTCTGGTCTTCACCTCCTCGCCGGAAGGGCACCACGTCGCCGGCTTCTTTTACGGGCTCCCACCACTGGACCGAGGCAACTCGGGCACAAAGTTGGCGATCCGACGTGCCCAAGAATACTGTAGGTTAACTGTAGAACTCATGTCTCATTTGGGGTTGAAGTTGCCATATTGGTGGAGGAAAAAGAACTATGGAATTTTGTGATGAACTTGGGAATTTTTGGAGCATCAAGAGAACAAAAAATCCCAACAAAAAATTGGGCAGCCCTCCTCAAGAGCATGGCCGGCCTCTAGCTAAGGGAATGAAAGAGTGGAGTGAAAAATGAGTGAGGCACAACATAATGCAAGAGAGAGAAAAGGTAATCATGAAAAGAAATCATCACCAATCAAAACCGACACTCCACCAACCTCATCATAACCCATCCCCATCACAAAAGTCAAGCAATGATGAGAAGAAGAATTCAAATGGTGGTAGAATTATCATGATACAATAATATGCAAAGACCAACCTCCACAATGCTTATTTGCACAATTGCAAATAAGCCCTCCTCCACCAATCTTCAGCCAATGAAAGATACAAAGAAAATTGGCCGAAACGGAAAACAAACTGGCAACTTCGGAAAACTGATCCCGTAATAAATTATAGGAAAACCCCGCTACTGTATATACATACCCGCATTTGTATTCCGACCGAAATACAAATGCAATGAGACAAAATCTACACTGTACAATACTAGGATCCGGCTTAAACCAAAGCCCGCAAGTATTATCCGTCCGATCATGATCCGTGCAATACCGCACGTATCTGATCGAACTCTGCCATATCTCCATATGGCCTCTACAGCGTTTCGCTCGAAACTTGAGTAACTGTCTGTGAGGGACTCTAAAGACTCGTCAATATTATGGCTGTGGATTTAACCACTAGCACGTCAGAGGTATTAGCAATACGTAACGGGCTACCAGCTATTGACCAAAAGGGACGTCGATGAGCGAACTCACCCTGACACCCTACTGAGCCTGTCAGTGACAATATCCGTACAATCCGGTCCGTTCGTCTATGATCATCGCATGGCGGGCCTAGGGGGTTGGTAAAAGTCAGACCCCCAAAAGCGGTACAAGTTGTGTCGGAGTGTAGCCCAGAACATCCTGAGATACTACTGGAATACCTACCAGTAAATCTCCTGCCTCGGCCGAGGGCTTTGTGTAATAGCTCTTCTAGACACAGCGTGACCTCACCCCTAATACCGGGAGAAACGAACCCCTGAAGATCCGCTCACTGCCTCCATGTGGCTCGGGACTGTACCCAACTAAAACCTGTTTGCACGTCTCCTTTGAGCGTGGTAGGGTAGTAATCAAAGTACAGCGGGAACTCACATGAGACAAATGACGATCCTCAGGTCGATGAACTAACCTGTACACATGTCACCAGGGAACTGCTATCTGACGTCAGGTTTAAGACCAACTAGCATGTTCCCGGCGAGTCCTGTCCGGTGTACTCATAACCCAATGAGCACTTGTATACATCTTAGTTGAACCAACTGACACCAGTGGCTTGTGAGACCGGCCACCGCCCTTCGTCGGGGTCTCGACTGTATACACTAGTCCACTCTGGAGTATCGATGCCCTGTCTCGAAACTCCCACGACTAGGGACCTTTTAAGGACGTGCTTATAGACTACCAGCTCCCACGTATATGATCGTCCTCATACTGCTGGCAGTCAAGAAAGAATCCTAGGGGCTCTATCAACGTGTAATAGCGACCTGTCAGGTCGCCTAAAGCAGTACACGATGATAAAGATAAATCAGATAGCATACTATCATCTTGAGTAAGACTGTCCTACTAGGACAGGTCCTCCCTCAATCATTGCAATCACGTGCCTATGATCCAATAATTGACTCTGAGGGCACTATCTCCAACATTCTCCAGTTTTTGACAAGCATTTCGTAGAAATTCAAGGTCTTAGTGTTGAGAAGTTATAGGTACAAGAATAAAGTAGAGAACCATGTGTTGAAAGTATCAGGATTCTTCGAGGTGATCGAAGATGTAGATACTTGTGTTTAGTATTCAGTTGATAGTAATGGTTTTGAGAACTTGCTTCTCTTTCAGGTTACTCATAACTGGATGCACTCCTAAGTTGAGTAATACTGATCGGCCTCTCTCCATTTAGTTGATATGCACTGGAGACAGCTGCATGATTTGAATCTGGTACCAATTAAATCAGTGCCTCTGTTTCTATATTGTATATAGAATAGTTTATATCTTAACGATGTTAAGGTATATGGAGTTGTCCGGCTTATGCTTAAAACCAGACTCTGGATAACTCAAGGAACGTTTCTGTAATGGCAGTTTATGGTTTATCCCGGGCTATGACGAGGGTTAACTTTCTACCATCTGGAAGATCAATAGTGGTATTGTTTTTGACTCGCCACAGTTTTAGTAAAATGGACTTTTTCAGAAAACGGTAGTGGGGTGTATGGTAGGACTGGAAGTGATTCCAGAACCATAAACGATTACTGAAAATTTAATAGAACCTAAAGATTCAATCGGGTTTCACATTCCATTAGCCACTCCGCAGATATGGTGGGTAACCTCAGGCACCCGAGAGGTACTTCGGTATCCTCAAAGACGGTGACAGGGAGGTTCTTGTTTACCCGTACTTTCCATTACTATTGTTCTAGACAATGAGACTCAGCAAGAGGATGAGTATAGCATCTTTCTAAACTAGCTTTAGAAGTGCACGTGTATATGACTATGCCAGAGGGTTGTTATAGTCAGTAGGAGCAGCGGAAGTATAGTGGACAAGTAGCTTATGTCTATTTATAGACTAAAGAAAGTATAGCGGAGATAGATAATCTATTTTTGATGTGACAGTCATAGGCTTTGACTTCATCAGAATAGGAGATGGACATGTTAAGAAGGTAGTAGGGTGTGATGTCCTGCTATTTGGATGACACGCACTTTATAGGAACTGAAATTCCTATACTATGATTGGTTATACTGGTTGTTACACAGTGGTTTCTCTACATTGGATATGGATAATATATTAGGCATTCTGGTAACTAGATCTATGGTTTTAGATCTAGATTTAGGTTGTTTCCCAATCTGGATACTTAGACAGTATTCTAAAGGTGTTTTAGAATGGACGACTCCTGGCATGGTGGTGTACCTGCAGGTGATGGAGTCACCCTCTCTAAAGGTATGTTACAGACTAAAGGGGAGAGGGATGTGCATGATTGGCATATCACTTGCTTAAGCAATTGAGTCAATCATGAGATGTCAAGTACCACACTAGAAGTTGTTTTTGCACAAGCTGCAATAAGTTTATATATTAATCCAATCCTGGAGAAATGTTCGGAAACAGTTTATGAACATAAGTGCATGTTCAAGGGATTTGATAACGGCAGCCTCCTTCGGGAGACGGTTATGATTCCAGGCTTCCTTGGTGACCTGGATGACTGAGTGACTGTCAGATTTATAGTTTTCCCTCTTGACGAGGGGCAGTAGTTTGGACAGGTGGTCCAAGCGGATACTGAGGGAGGCATGGCGCAGGATGCTGATTAAATTCAGTGGACGATACAGTCTAAGAAGTTTGTTGGATTTGGAGTTCATTTGTGAACTGGGTCCTATCAGATATCCAGACATATTCTAAGACAAGTATTGCTCATTTCGGGAGATGGCTTCTCCGCGAACTTGAGATAAAGAGAGGCATAGAAAGAAACATTGGAGCTGATCCACTCACTGAGGCTATTTCTCGAAAGCAATAGTTTTACAAACGAGCTTAGTGAAACTGATTAGTAGAGAAGTTGGGTGTTCGGTATCACACGGCATGTGGGTATGCGACACCGCAATAATTAGGCTTAAGTGAAAGTGGGAGATTGTTTGCTATATTGCCCTCAAGTCAATTATTGGATCGTAGGCACGTGATTGCAATGATTGAGGGAGGACCTATACCGGTAGAAAAATCTTGCTCGAGATGATAGTATGCTATCCGGTTTGTCTTTATCATCATGTACCTGCTTCAAGTAACATTATAGATCACTATTACATGTTGATTGAGCCCATAGGATTCTTGCTTGAATACCAGTAGTATGATGGCGATCATATACGTGAGAGTTGGGTGGTCTATAAGCATATCCTTAAAATGACCCTAGTCGTGGGAGCTTCGAAACCGGGCATTGATACTCTAAGAGTAGACTAGTGTATACTGATCGAGTCCCCGACGAGGGGCGGTGGCCGGTCTCACAAGCCATTGGTGTTAGTTTGTTCACCTAAGATGTATACAGGTGCTCGTTGGGTTATGAGTACACCGTACGGACTCGCCGGGAACCTGCTAGTTGGTATTATACCTAGCGTTAGATAGCAGTTCCTAGCGGATATGTGTATAGGTTAGTTCATCGACCTAAGATCGTCATTTGTCTCGTGTGAGTTCCCACTGTACTTTGATTACTACCCTACCATGGCTCAAAGGAGTCGTGCAAACAGGTTTTAGTTGGGTACAGTCCTGAGCCATATGGAGGCAGTGAGCGGATCGTCAGGGTATTCGTCTCTACCGGTATTGGGGGTTGATGTCGCGGAGTGCACAGGTGGCCATCACCAGAAATCCTTAGCCAAGTTAGTCGAGAATTACTAATTCGGATCAGTAGTTTCTCAGGTGGTGATAGGCTTCATACCGACACTAAATATCGCGTTATTAAGGGTCTGACTTTATCCACCCCCTAGACTCGATATGCGATACTCATAGACGAATGGACCGGACTGTACGGATATTGTCTCTGTCAGGCTCAGTAGGGTTTCAGGATGCGTTTTCTCATCGGCCTCCCTTTCGCTCAATACCTGGGTAGCCATTACGTACAGCTAGTGCCACTGACGTACTTGTGGTTAAACCCACGGCCAGCGTATTGACGAGTCATTAGAGTCCCACACATAGGGTTTCACTACTTCAGGCGAAACGTTGTAGAGGACGTATGGTTTTATGGCAGGGTTCGATCATATACGTGCACTTGTATACGGATCATGATCGGACGGATAATACTAGTGGGCTTTGGTTTAAGCCGGATCCTAGTATTATATTGTTGGATTATTTTCTCTCATTTTATTCGTATTCAGTCGGAATACGGATGCAGGTATTTATATACGGATGAGGGGTATTCTTGTAATTCATTACAAGATTACTTTAGAAGATGATTTTTCTTTTTGTATTAAACATTTTAGTTTAAATGTTTATTGTGTGAAAAGTGTGACACGGTTCATGCATGCACTTGGTGACTCATGGTGGTGGGTCATGGTAGCATGATGAATTCTTTGTTTGTATTGTGAGATATTTGTAGTGAGCATGTTAGATATTTATTCTTTTGTTGTTTTCTTTGCTTGATCATAAAATATAACACAACACACAACAAAAGAAAAAAGAGGCAGCCACCATTCTTTTCCTAGCTTGCTCTTTTCTTTTCCTCACACTCTTCACACTTGGCATCTTTTTCAACCTCCACCCTACATGTCTCATGTGTTGAGAAACCTAGGGTGTATTGAGAAAAAATGATCACACACACTCTCTACTTCATCTTGGCTATCTAGGTTAGCAAACTAGATACCCGAGTTGCTTCGGTTTTGAGGTCGGAGCCCGTATTAGTAACCCTCGACGTGGATCTTCTTCGATGTGGGGAGACCGGAGATCAAACTTGATCAAGGAAGCCGTGAGGAGCTTGGGACAGAGGTTGAAGACCGAAGGACTCGGATCGTTCGGTATAATCACTTTAACCCTTTGCATGTTTTTGTTATCTAGAGCTTATGGGTCGATCTGTAGACCCGGGTTCTGTTAGCGCCGGGTTTTTAAAATTTTTGTTCCGCATTTGGCCACGGATTGATGGCCGGGGCGCTGGCGTAACCCAACATAGTTTTCCGACCAAATCCGTGCCTACCACTCCATATAAGATATGGTATGGAAAGAAACCATCTCTTAAACGAGTTAAGATATGGGGTTGTCTGGCTTATGTTAAAAAGAAAAATCCGGACAAGTTCGAGGCAAGGTCAGTTCTGTGCAAGTTTGTGGGTTATTCAAAGAATTCATATGGATATATCTTCTACCACACTGAGGAACAAAAAGTGTTTGTTGCTCATGTTAGTGTATATGCCCTATAGGCCATTACTGTATCATACTAGTATGTATATTACTTGATGGAAGCATGGGATATTCACAGTTGTATAGACAATCTTGCTCGAAATGGTAGTATGCTACTTGGTTTGTCTCTTCTTTAATGTGTACATGTGTTTCTTTTTTTATATCACCTATACGCATTAGTGGAGCCCTTAGGATCTTTGCTTGATTACCAGCGTTGTGATGGCAGTCACACTCGTGGGGGCTGGGTATCTACAAGCACATCCGTATTTACACATCCCTAGTCGTGGGATTATCGAGACAGGGCATCGATACTCTGGAATAGACTAGCGTATGCGCTTCTCATCCCAGCATGGGAGACGGCATGTCCCACAGCCGTCAGTATGTCGTACATGAGATAGTATGCGGGTGCTCGTTGCGTTACGCGTACACTGGACAGGATTCGTCGGGAACTGTTGGTTGGTATTATACCTATCGTCAGTTATCAGTTCCCAGGTGACATAAGTACAGCTTAGTCCGCTGACTTGACACTGTCACTTCTCCTCAAGTGTGTTCCCACTGTACTTTGATTACTACCCTACCACGGCTCAAAGGAGTCTTGCAAACAGGTAGTAGTTATGTGCAGTCCCAAAGCACTTGGAGGTAGTGACGGTTAGACAGGATTCGTCTTTCCCGGTATTGGGGGTTGGCATCGCGCTGTTTCTAGGAGAGCGATTACATAAGTAGTCCCTGGCCAGGGCAAACGAGATATACTGGTAGGTTTCCAGTGTTATCTCAGGGTGTTCTGGGCTACACACCGACACGACTTGTACCGCTATTAGGGGACTAACGTTTTACCGCCCCCTAGGCCCGCCATGCGATGTTATCAGACGAACAGACCGGACTGTACGGAGACTGTCACATTCAGGCTCAGTAGGAGTTCAGATGGGTTTACCTCGTCAGTCTTCTTATCGGCATCTACCTGGGGACCATTACGTACAGCTAGTGCCGCTTGCGGTCTGTGGTTAAACCCACTGCCAGCGTATTGTCGAGTCTTTAGAGTCCCACACAGAGGATTATTCGCCTTTAAGCAAAATGAGTAGAGGTCGCATGGTTTTGCGACGGGGTTCGTTCACATTCGCGCACTTGTGCACGTTTTGTGTCCGGACAGCTTATACTAGCGGGCTTTGGTTTAAGCCGGATCCTAGTATATGTTTTGGCATTGGTTTTATCTCATTGTATTCATGTTCCTCGGAACACGGATACGGGTGTATATGCATTGTTGACAGAGGGAGAGGCAGAGGACTTTCATTAGGGTTGATTACCATTGTCATTTTCTTAACCCTAATGGTTATGTGTGAAATATGATTTATTGATATTAGTTAATTATAATTGTGCATGGTTAGGGTTGTTGACCATTTGACTTTATTTGACTTGTTGACCTAGGTTGACAACTTGACCATAATCATTCCATAAGAAAGATGCTCTTTGATTCTAGCAAAAAGCATCTAATATGAAATGATAATGGTCATTTCTTGATTAAACCATGACAATTATATTTAGCTAATTCTCTATTTTCATAATTCACACATATATGTGAGAAGAATGGTTTATTTCTTCTCATTCTATCAGTTTGATTCTCTCTCCTCCTCTTCCTCTCTCTCTAGCTCTCCCATCTCATGAGTTGAGAATCCCTTGAGCTTGAGATTAATCCTTCTAAAATACTCTCTACTCTTTCTAAGGTTCTAGGATTAGCACTCCAAGCATCTTAGTTACTTCTAGTTTGAAGTTGAAGCCAAAGGTTGAGGCCCTCGGGTGGATCTTTCTTCGACAAGAGAAGGCGACAAGGAGATCCCTTTCTTTCACTCCAAGGAGGAAGAAGAGAAGGACTTGAAGACCTAGGTATAACCCCTTAACCGCGTAGCTAACTCCTTTAGCTTTGTTAGTTAGTTTTATTTAGCAAAGATCCCTCCTTTTGCCAGTCCATGTTGTCTAGTGTGTTAAAAATCCGATTTTGCAATACGTTTCCGCCTCCCCGCAAGCACCGGGGTGGGCAACGTGGACTTACAGTGGTATCATAGCCTAACTAAACATAAACTAGCTAGTTAGTGAAGTATATAGAACTTCGATCGGTAAAAATCACAAAACATTTTTCAAAAACCCCATGTTTCTGCCGATTTTTAAACCTGCATTAAAAATAACAAATCACACCTTAAAAATCGGCTCAGGGTTTTTACAGTACACCCAAGAAAAACGAACCAGCGAGCTGACCAACTCACCGCGGTTCCACGGCAGAAGCTTGCTTCTGCCGCGGTTCCGCGGCCGAGTTGACTCGGCCGCGGCTCGTTTCTCTTGCTGTGTTCTTATTTTATGTTTTTGGGATTTTTAGGATGGTTTTTTTTTCTGCCCAGATTTTCCAGAGAGCAAATTTGTTTTCCGGGTAGTTACAAATCCGTATTTTGATCGATCTTCCCTATACTTTGACTAATGGGTTATATCTGAGATGTATATGTATTGAATGTCTGCTAATCGCTATACGTCGATTAGTGGGGGTTATATATATCTGTGATCTGTAATGCTTGTTGGTTTGTGTATATGAATTCGTTGGATTGTCGCGGATGAATAGCCGGGGGATTGTGAGATGAGAGTTTTCTTATTCTTTCAATTCTTGTAATATGTAAATTGTTGTAATATTATTTGTTTGGCCGCACATCCGGGTTGAGGTTGTAGCCGCCATTGTATAATTTCTTTTTACTGTTTTTGCTCCTAGGATAGACCCAAGGAGGGGTGCACAAACTACCGGGTATCTCGAAGTGCCTAGTGGCCTACTCACGTTGTTGAGGGAGGTTGCTTCGCTTCGGGTACTTGGCGGGTAGTTTGCCGCACCCGTAGGGGTCTATGGTGGGGTATTGGCTATTCATCGCGACCGTGTAATCCGCTTTTCGTTACAGGCTCGAACGGAATGCAGATTCCTAGTATATCCAATGTATTCATCTGTGATCTGGATTAGCTATCATTGCTATATATATATATATACGATATCTATTTAGGCGTTTCTTATGTTTTGCATCCGCGCTAGCCCAGCCCCCGCTCTGTCATTAGTTAAGTAACCTAACGGGTGATGACGGGGCCCCGTGGCGAATACGAATGGCATAAGCGTACGTCATATTTTGGTTGTTTTCTGCAATGGTAGGATTAAATGATGGGACGCATTGGAATTAATGCAAGAAAATAAACCAAGTAAAAGTCGTTGGAACACTTTCAAAACTACTCGGTTCTTTTCAAAAACCAACTTTTAAATGCGGAGCTTGAACCACTCCTTTTAAAAGCTATCTCGTTCCATCAATTATATCAAGTTCACTATGTTCACGGTTTCACCAAAACCATTCGTAGCCCTCCATCATTTCATTTAAATATTCGATAGTATTCGAGCTATGTATTTTGACCTCACACCAAGGCATAGTGATTGGTAGCTGCCAGATATTTATCTGTTGCATAGATAGAATGCGTTGGTTTGAGACAGTCGTACTGCCATTTTGGCCTACGTCAAGAGTAGGTACGGGTGGGTTCAAATTAACCTGGATAATGATGGGTAGAACTTGACATGTGACTTATGACATTTTGACCTCACGCCAAGGTCATAAGAGCATGGGGCAAAAATCCACATCGGGAGTTTCAAAAGAACTGAAACTTGCTAGCGCTGCATACCATTTGGAGTGTGATGATTCTAGTAGGATTCCTTCAGTTTTATCACGCGATGATATTTGGATCCCGATCCTACTGTGAGTATATGCTACTCCTCGGGAAATTTCTCACTTAACGATCAATGCTATAAATCTAGTAGGTGTCTACAAAGGTGTTAGCGGGGCTACGCCCACAGGGAAACGAGGTTACTTAATTAAGGAACTTCGCGAAAGCGTTGGAAAACCTCCCTCGAAGTACTGACACTGGCCTGGCTAAACGTTTAAGCAAGTATTGTACTGTGAGATTGATCCCGACTAATTCTTCCTTTATGGTTTGAGGAGGGATTCGAGAGACAGTGGATGCCATCCTGTTTAGACAAACTAAAAACCACTCTAAACTTGCAAGAGCATCATGCTAAAGTGTTTCTTTTCTCTCTCCTAATTGCAGCGACCAATCAAGATGACCGGACTTAAGTTATTACTAGATAAAAACATACTGACAGGGCCAAACTACAAAGATTGGCTCAGGAATGTCAAAATGGCAATCACTTATGATAAGTTGGGGTATCTTCTTACCACCAAAGCTCCTCCTGTCCCAGGTCCCAAAACTAGTGTCGTAGATTGGGAAATCTATAAGACCTGGGAAATCGACTGTGCGAAAGCCAAGTGCCTCGTGCTTGCCTCTATGGACAATGAACATCAGAGGAGGCACGAGAATATAGATCTCGAATCCATATTTCTCCATACAAAAGAACTGTATGGAGAGCAATCTCGTATCGCCCGATACGAAGTGTCGAAGAAGCTATTTTAGGCAAGATTGGCCGTCGGATCATCGGTAGCGGAACACGTGCTTAAGATGATTAGCTACATTGAGGAGCTCGCGGACCTTAGGACCACGTTGGAGAATGAACTCTATACGGACTTGATTCTCCAGTCCCTTCCTTCCACTTACGCCCAGTTTATCCTAAACTTCAACATGCAAGGAAAGGAGGTTGAACTTTCCGAGCTTCTGAACATGTTGAGGAGTGCTGAGGGCACCCTACAAAAGGGTAGGGAAACATCCACTTTGTTTGTAGGAAGATCTTCCTTTTCTAAGTCCAGGGCAAAAGCCAAGGGAAAGAAGAAGAAAGCCCCTGCCAAACCAAGGGGCGGTGTTAGTAAAGTGGATACGAAGGGAAAGGCAAAAGCAACAAAGGTAGCGGAAAAGCTTGTGGGGAAAGAAGAGTGCTTTTACTGTCACAAGAGTGGACACTGGAAGAAAGATTGTAGGGCTTGGAAGGCCAGAACACAGGATCTGAAGCAAGTTCCGGCTTCAGCTTTAAGTGTGTATGTTATTGAAAACTGTCTATCAATAAACTATACTTCCTGGGTATTGGATACCGGATCAGGATCTCAGATCTGTAATTCTTTGCAGGGGTTGAGAAAGCGTAGGTTTTTGAAGGCAGGTGACATGACCCTCAAAATTGCAAACGGAGCTAGCATGGATGCTGAGGCCGTGGGGGACTATCACCTGGGGATGTCAGATGGACATGTTTTGGTTTTACATAATTGCTTTTTTGTACCCAATGCAACTTGTAATATCATTTCTGTATCTTTAATATCTAAAGAAGGTTATGAATTTGCGTTTGTAAGTAATGTTGTGAACATTCACCTTAATCAAGTTCTGATTGGGTCAGGTACATTAAGCAATGGTATATACGTATTGAATCAACCACAGATTTTCAATGTCCAGAATACACACAAAAGAAAGTCTCCAGATATCAATCAGGCTTTCTTATGGCATTGTAGACTGGGTCACATCAATGAGAGAAGACTGACGAAGTTACATACTGAAGGATATTTGGATCCGTTCGAATATCAATCATATGCAACTTGTCAATCCTGTCTCAAAGGAAAGATGACAAAAACTCCGTTCACTGGACACGGAGTAAGAGCGAGCGAGCTCTTGGGACTCGTACACAGCGACGTGTGCGGTCCAATGTCTACACATGCATGAAGCGGTTATTCATACTTCATTACTTTTACGGATGATTTTTCAAGGTTCGGACATATCTTCTTAATGAAGCATAAATCTGAAGCCTTTGAAAAGTTCCAGGAATACAAGAATGAAGTAGAAAAACAAACAGGCAAAAGTATCAAGACACTAAGATCTGATCGAGGTGGTGAATACTTGAGTGCCGAGTTCCTGGATTACCTAAAAGAGAATGGAATTCTTTCTCAGCTTACTCCTCCATACACTCCGCAACATAACGGTGTATCGAAGAGACGGAACCGAACCCTATTGGATATGGTACGGTCCATGATGAGTAACGCTGAGTTACCGCGATCATTCTGGGGATATGCGCTAGAACCAGCCGCATACCTTTCGAACCGAGTTCCAACTAAGACTGTGCCTACCACACCATATGAGTTATGGAGTGGGAAGAAACCCTATCTTCAATATCTGAAGATCTGGGGATGTCCGGCTTTTGTCAAAAAGAAGCATGCGGACAAACTCGAGGCACGCTCAGTACTGTGCAAGTTTGTTGGATACCCAAAGAACACCAGGGGTATCTTTTCTACCACGCAGAGGAACAAAAGGTCTTTGTTTCTCGTAATGCCCACTTTCTAGAACACCGGTTCTTGGAAAAGGAAATTAGTGGGAGCGCAGTATAACTGGAAGAAATTCCAGAACCACAAGCTATTACTGAAAGCTTAGTAGAACCAGAGGGTTCGAAAGACCAGGACATTCCTACGCCGCTCCGCAGGAGTAGTAGGCGGTCTCATCCACCCGAGAGATACTACGGTTTTCTCATAGACAGGGATAGAGAGGATTGCATCATTGATTGTGATGAGCCTACTAGCTTCCAGCAAGCCATTCAGAGCGTTGACTCGGTAAAATGGCTGGATGCAATGCTGACCGAAATGGAGTCCATGTACACCAACAAAGTATGGACGTTGGACATTGCTCCAGATGGGGTAAAACCCGTAGGATGCAAGTTGATTTTCAAAAGGAAGATTGGTGTAGATGGACAGGTTGAGACCTATAAAGCTAGACTTGTTGCGAAGCGTTTTCGTCAAAGACCTGGTTTGGACTATGACGAAACCTTTTCTCCAGTAGCTATGCTGAAATCAATTCGGATCCTTCTTGCCATTGCTGCCTTCCACGATTATGAGATTCGGCAGATGGACGTAAAGACCGCTTTTCTAAATGGAAATTTAGAGGAGCGTGTCTATATGGACCAGCCAGAGGGTTTCATTCAGAGTGGGAGCAGCGGAAAAGTATGCAAGTTACTTAAGTCCATCTATGGACTAAAGCAGGCATCGCGAAGTTGGAACATCTATTTTGATGAGACCGTCAAAGAATTTGGCTTTATCAAAAATCCAGATGAACCATGCATCTATAGTAGATTTGTAGCAAGAACTGTCGTATTCCTCATTTTATACATGGATGACATTCTCTTGATAGGAAATGACATTCCTATGCTATAATCTGTCAAAGGGTTCTTGTCACACAGGTTCTCCATGAAAGACCTGGGTGATGCCTCCTACATTCTGAGGATCCGGATCCATCGTGATAGATCCAAGAGGATATTAGGACTTTCGCAGTCCAGGTACATCGACACCATACTGAAAAGATTTAGTATGGAAGATTCCAAGCGCGGTAATCTACCGGCTTGTCACGGGATCACCCTCTCCAAAGAGATGTCTCCCAAGACTGATTTGGAGAGGGATCGCATGTCTATTATACCCTACGCTTCTGCGGTAGGCTCTATAATGTATGCGATGTTGTGTACCATACCAGATGTGGCTTATGCACTGAGTGTGGTAAGCAGGTATCAGTCAAACCCTGGGGAGAAACACCGGATAGCGGTAAAGAACGTTCTGAAGTACCTGAGAAGGACTAAGTAGATGTTCTTAGTGTATGGCGGAAAAGACCTCCAGATTGAGGACTTTGCTAACTCCAGCTTCCTGAGTGACAAGGATGATTCCAAGTCCATGTCGGGTTTTGTCTTTACCCTCAATGGAGGGGCGGTGTGTTGGAAGAGTTCTAAACAGGAAACCGTTGCTGACTTGAATATGGAAGCGGAATATATCGCTGCATCTGATGCCGCATAAGAAGCCGTCTGGATGAGGAAAATCTTGAAAGAACTTCAGGTGGTTCCGTCCATTCTTGATCCAATACCTCTGTATTGCGACAACAATGGGGCTATAGCTTTAGCGAAAGAACCCAGGTCCCATCAGAAATCCAGACACATATTGAGGCGGTATCATCTGATCAGGGAGATCGTGGATCGCCAGGAGATCGAGGTTAGGAGGGTTGCTTCAGAAGATAACACTGTAGATCCATTCACGAAGGCCTTACCCCAGACTCAGTTCGAGCGGCTGATCGAGATGATAGGTCTTCGATACGCTAGTACATGACCTTAGTGCAAGTGGGAGATTGTTAGTGTATATGCCCTAGAGGCCATTACTGTATCATACTAGTATGTATATTACTTGATGGAAGCTTGGGATATTCACAGTTGTATAGACAATCTTGCTCGAAATAGTAGTATGCTGCTTGGTTTGTCTCTGCTTTAATGGGTACATGTGTTTCTTTTTTTATATCACCTATATGCATTAGTGGAGCCCTTAGGATCTTTGCTTGATTACCAGCGTTGTGATGGCAGTCACACTCGTGGGGGCTGGGTAATCTACAAGCACATCCTTATTTACACATCCCTGGTCGTGGGATTATCGAGACAGCGCATCGATACTCCGGAGTAGACTAGCGTATGCGCTTCTCATCCCAGCACAGGAGACAGCCTGTCCCACAGCCATTAGTACGTCGTACTTGAGATAGTATGCGGGTGCTCGTTGGGTTACGTGTACACTGGACAGGAATCGTCGGGAACTGTTGGTTGGTATTATACCTATCGTCAGTTATCAGTTCCCAGGTGACATGAGTACAGCTTAGTCCGCTGACTTGACACTGCCACTTCGCCTCAAGTGTGTTCCCACTGTACTTTGATTACTACCCTACCAGGGCTCAAAGGAGTCGTGCAAACAGGTAGTAGTTGGGTGCAGTCCTGAAGCACTTGGAGGCAGTGACGGTTAGACGGGATTCGTCTCTCCCGGTATTGGGGGTTGGCATCGCGCTGTTTCTAGGAGAGCCATTACACAAGTAGTCCCTGGCCAGGGCAAACGAGATATACTGGTAGGTTTCCAGTGTTATCTCAGGGTGTTCTGGGCTACACTCCGACACGACTTGTACCGCTATTAGGGGACTGATGTTTTACCGCCCCCTAGGCCCGCAATGCGATGTTATCAGACGAACAGACCGGACTGTACGGAGACTGTCACATTCAGGCTCAGTAGGAGTTCAGATGGGTTTAACTCCTCAGTCTTCTTATCAGCATCTACCTGGGGACCGTTACGTACAGCTAGTGCCGCTTGTGGTCTGTGGTTAAATCCACTGCCAGCGTAGTGTCGAGTCTTTAGAGTCCCAAACAGAGGGTTATTCGCCTTTAGGCAAAATGAGTAGAGGTCGCATTGTTTTGCGACGGGGTTCGTTCACATTCGCGCACTTGTGCACGTTTTGTGTCCGGACAGCTTATACTAGCGGGCTTTGGTTTAAGCCGGATCCTAGTATATGTTTTGGGATTGGTTTTATCTCATTATATTCGTGTTTCTCGGAACACGGATACGGGTGTGTATGAACAGTTGACTGAGGGAGTGGCAGAGGACTTTCATTAGGGTTGATTACCATTGTCATTTTCTTAACCCTAATGGTTATGTGTGAAATATGATTTATTGATATTAGTTAATTATAATTGTGCATGGTTAGGGTTGTTGACCATCTGACTTTATTTGACTTGTTGACCTATGTTGACAACTTGACCATAATCATTCCATAAGAAAGATGCTCTTTGATTCTAGCAAAAAGCATTTAATATGAAATGATAATGGTCATTTCTTGATTAAACCATGACAATTATATTTAGCTAATTATCTATTTTCATAATTCACACATATATGTGAGAAGAATGGTTTATTTCTTCTCATTCTATCATTTTGATTCTCTCTCCTCCTCTTCCTCTCTCTCTAGCTCTCCCCTCACATGAGTTGAGAATCCCTTGAGCTTGAGATAAATCCTTCTAAAATACTCTCGACTCTTTCTAAGGTTCTAGGATTATCACTCCAAGCATCTTAGTTACTTCTAGTTTGAAGTTGAAGCCAAAGGTTGAGGTCCTCGGGTGGATCTTTCTTCGACAAGAGAAGGCGACAAGGAGATCCCTTTCTTTTATTCCAAGGAGCAAGAAGAGAAGGACTTGAAGACCTAGGTATAACCCCTTAACCGAGTAGCTAACTCCTTTAGCTTTGTTAGTTAGTTTTGTTTAGCAAAGATCCCTCCTTTTGCTAGTCCATGTTGCCTAGTGTGTTAAAAATCCAATTTTTCAATACGTTTCCGCCTCCCCGCAAGCACCGGGGCGGGCAACGTGGACTTACAGCTCAACATTCCACCTTTTTAGAAAAGGAATTTCTTGGTAAAGAAATTTGTGGTAATAAGATATAACTAGAAGAAGTTCTAGTTACACAAACCACAAGTGATGATTTGGTAGAACCGAAGGATTTGATAGTCCCCGACGAACCTCAGCCACTCCGCAGATCTAGTAGGGTTGCTCATCCACCTGAGAGATACTACGGTTTTCTCATAGATGGTAGGAGTGAGGATTGCATCCTGGAAGATGATGACCCAACTAGTTTCGAGCAGGCTGTTCATCTCAGAAAACAGCATTTTAATACCATTCATTCATTATCTATTTTTGTATAGTATCGGTACTATTAACCAGTGTCTGCTCAGTAAATACAGATTACAGGTATTCGTGACAAAATACTGGAAACACACTCAAATTCACGGATATAACATTTGTGAGCCGACATTGCAACCGAAACTGCAAACCGATTGATATCCAAAGAGTTATTTTGCAACAAATAAAGTGTACACAATTTTGGTCTAACACATAACAAGTGTGCACTGGCTCTTTGATGACTTGGACCATGGTGCGGCTGCCTTGGACACATGACATGATGAATTGTGCAAGTAAGGAACATGAGCATTAAATGATAAAAAGGTATGATGTGATTTGGAGTTTGTTTTCCTCTAAAACTACTGAGTATAACCCAAACTGATATGAAAAAATCAAACAATACCAGTAGACATGTGGAGTGCACTCGAGATCACCACACCAAAATGTAAGTGCACATCGGCACCCCGGCCGTCAATCCGAGACCAAAATGCGGAAACGATAATTTTACTTTAACTTTTGAACCGACACCACCGCGCACGAAAATCCCGGATCGGGCCATTAATCTAATTCTAGCTAACTAAAGAACGGGGTAGAGAGATATACTGAGCGATCCGTGTCCTTCGGTCTTCTCGTCGTCGTCCCGATCTCCCGCGGAATCTCCGGTCTTCACCTCCTCGCCGGAAGGGCACCACATCGCCGGCTTCTTTTACGGGCTCCCACCTCTGGACGGAGGAAACTCGGGCATGAAGTTGGCGAGTTGACGTGCCCAAGGATGCTGTAGGTTAACTGTAGAACTCATGTCTCATTTGGGGTATTAGCAGTTGCCCTTTTTGGTGGAGGTAATGAAGTATCAACTTTTGGAGGAGAACCAAGAGAATTTTTCAAGCAAATGAGATGAAATGGCACACCCAAAAATTGGGACAGCCCTCCCCTTTAGTGGCCGGCCAAGAGTGAGGAATGAGAGAATGGTGAGCCTCTCCAAAAATGAGTGAACCAAAAGAAATAATAATAGAGAGAGATCAAATGGTGATGATCAAAAAGTAATCCTCACTCCTCCACTATCACCCTTCATTATCAACCATCACTCATCACACCACCAAAAATAAATCATGATGAATAAGAAAGTCAAGCAATGATTAAGTCAAGAAGTCAATGGAGGCTAAACCATCATGAACAAAAGAAAGTCAAGGGCGGGACAACCATCATGAAGCATCAATATGCAAAGACCACCCTCCATAATGCTAATTTGCACAATTGCAAATAAGCCCTCCTCCACCAATTTTCTGCCAAGGAAAGATACAAAGGAAAATGGCCGAAACGGAATGTAAACTGGCAACTTCAGAAAAACCGATCCCGTAATAAATTACAGGAAAACCCCGCTACTGTATATACATACCCTCATTTGTATTTCGATCGAATACAAGTGCAATGAGACAATATCTACACTGTACAATACTAGGATCCGGCTTAAGCCAAAGCCCGCTAGTATTATCCGTCCGATCATGATCCGTGCAATACTGCACGTATCTGATCAAACCCTGCCATATCTCCATACGGCCACTACAGCATTTCGCCCGAAACTTCAGCAACTGCCTCTGAGGGACTCTAAAGACTCTTTAATACTTTGGCTGTGGATTTAACCACTAGCACATCAGAGGTTTAGCTATACGTGACGGGCTACCAGCTATTGACCAAAAGGGACGTCTGTGAGCGAACACATCCTGACACCCTACTGAGCCTGTCAGTAACAATATCCGTACAGTCCGATCCGTTCGTCTATGGGCATCGCATGGCGGGCCTAGAGGGTTGGTAAAAGTCAGACCCCCAAAAGCGGTACAAGTCGTGTCGGAGTGTAGCCCAGAACACCCTGAGATACTACTGGAATACCTACCAGTAAATCTCCTGTCTCAGCCGAGGGCTTTGTGTAATGGCTCTTCTAGACACAGCGCGACCTCACCCCCAATACAGGGAGAGACGAACCCCTGAAGATCCGCTCACTGCCTCCATGTGGCTCGGGACTGTACCCAACTAAACCTGTTTGCACGTCTCCTTTGAGCGTGGTAGGGTAGTAATCAAAGTACCGTGGGAACACACACGAGACAAATGGCGATCCTCAGGTCGATGAACTAACCTGTACACATGTCACAAGGGAACTGCTATCTGACGTCTGGTATAAGACCAACTAGCATGTCCCGGCGAGTCCTGCCCGTTGTACTCATAACCCAATGTGCACCTGTATACATCTTAGGTGAACCAACTGACAACAGTGGCTTGTGAGACCGGCCACCGCCCCTCGTCGGGGTCTTGCCTGTATACACTAGTCTATTCAGGAGAACCGATGCCCTGTCTCGAAACTCCCACGACTAGGGACCATTTAAGGATGTGCTTATGGACTACCAGCTCGCACATATATGATCGCCCTCATACTGCTGGCAGTCAAGCAAGAATCCTAGGGGCTCTATCAACGCGCAATAGTGACCTGTAAGGTCACCTAAAGCAGTACACGATGATAAAGATAAACCAAATAGCATACTATCATCTTGAGTAAGACTGTCCTATCGGGATAGGTCCTCCCTCAATCATTGCAATCACGTGCCTGTGATCCAGTAATTGACTCTGAGGGCACTATCTCCAACAATCTCCCACTTGTACTCAAGGCTAATTATTGTGATGTTGCATACTCACAACCCGTGTGATACCGAACACCCAACTCCTCTACTAGTCAGTCTCTCAAAACCCGTTTGCGAAACTATTGCGTTCGAGGAATAGCCTCAGTGAGTGGATCCGCCTGGATGTTTCTTTCTATGTCTCTCTTTATCTCAACTTGGCGGAGAAAACCATCTCCCGAAATGAGCAATACCTGTCTTAGAATGTGTCTGGATGTCTGATGGGATCTTGCTCATAAATGAACTCCAAATCCAAACTTCTTAGACTGTATCGTCAACTGAACTTAATCAGTATCCTGCGTCATGCCTCCCCCAGTATCCCCTTGGACCACCTGTCCAAAATACTGCCCCACGTCAGAAGGAAAACTACAACTCTGACAACTTCTCAGTCATCCATGTCACCTTGGAAGCCTGGAATGATAACTGTCTCCTTAAAGATTCTGTTGTTATCATATCCCTAGAACATCCACTTATGTTCTAAAAACTGCTACCGATCGTTTCTCCAAGATTGGATCAATATCAATTTATTGCATCCACCGCAAAAACAACATCTAGTGTGGTACTTGACATCTCATGATTGACTCAATTGCCTAAGCAAGTGATCTGCCAATCATGCACATCCCTCTCCCTTTAGTCTGTAAGACACCTTTAGAGAGGGCGACTCCATCACCTACTGGTATACTACCGTGCCAGGAGTCGTCCATTCTAAAAACACTTAGAATGTTGTCAAAGTACCCTGATTGGGAAAGCACCCAAATCTAGATCTATAGATCTAGTAACCAGAATGTCTTGATATTATATCCAAGTCCCATGTAAAGAAACCACTGTGTGACAACCAAAGTATAACCGATCGAAGTATAGGAATATCACTTCCTACTCTGTGTATGTCATCCAAATACCAGGACATCACATCCTACTACCTTCTTAACAGATCCATCCCCTATTCTGATGAAGTCAAACCTATGACTGTCACATCAAAAATAGATGATCTATCTCTGTTATATCTGCTTTAGTCTATAAATAGACATAAGCCACTTGTCCACCATGCTTCCGCTGCTCCCACTGACTACGACAACCCTCTGGAAGAGTCATATACACATACACTTCTGAAGCCAGTTCAGAATGACGCTATACTCATTCTCCTGCCGGGTGTCACAGTCTGTAACAACAGCAATGGCAAGTCTGGGTAAACAAGAACCTCCCTGTCACCGTCCTTGAGGCTACCGGAGTACCTCTCGGGTGCCTGAGGTTACCCACAGTATCTGCGGAGTGGCCAATGGAATGTCAAACCAGATTGAATCTTTAGGTTCCGATCAAACTTTCAGTAATCTTTTGCGGTTCTGGAATCACTTCCAGTTCTACCATACTCCCACTACTGTTTCTGAAAAAATCAATTTTTGTTAAAACTGTGGCGAGTCATGAACAATATCACTATTGATCTTCCAGATGGTAGAAAGTCAACCCTCGTCATAGCCTGGGCCAACCCACAAACAGCCATTACAGAAACGTGCCTTGAGTTATCCAGAGTCTGGTTTTAAGCATAAGCCGGAAAACTCCCTGTACCTTAACATCGTTAAGATATGAACTGTTCTATATCTAATATAGAACCAGCGGCACTGATTTAATTGAACCAGATTCAAATCATGCAGCTGTCCCTAGTGCATGTCAACTAAATGGAGAAAGGCCGATCAGCATTACTCAACTTTAGGAGTGCTTCCAATTATGAGTAATCTGAAAAAGAAACAAGTTCTCTTAATCATTACTATCAACTGAATACCCTACACAAGTATCTACATCTTCAGTCACCCTGAAGAATTCCGATACTTGCAACACCTGGTTCTCTACTCTATTCTTATACATATAACTTCTCAAAACTTGGATCTTGTGTTTCTACGAAACACTTGCCTAAGAACTAGAGAAGTCATAAGTAAACCAAATATAGTATGAGGACCAACCCCTCTGTCCTAATGGACACTGGACAACATACAATACTCTGTATAAGTCCCCTGAGTTGAATAACTCAATCCCTGTGTGTCATAGGTTGAAAACTGTACTATGGTTATGAAGAATTACACCGCTGTTTAATGCTCCTTACCTAACCATCCACTGATATAGGTAAATGTTATCGACATAATTTGAAAAAGGTATATCTCACTCTATAAAAATCGACGTATAGATATATCAATTTGAAATTGGTGCATGACAGCGGATATTCAAAACCAAATATTTGCTGTCCGGCAAACAACCCAGGTGACTTTCTCAAATATCACCAATTACAACGAATCCCGATATAATGAGGATGATCACCTAATTTCCAATAACTTACTCCCACTCATCATCTGTAAAACAATACAGATGTGAGAATCATACCTGGTAAATACATACCCTGGAGCAAGTGTCTAATTGGGAAATCAGTTTTCTTTTAACAGTACACAGTGAAACTGAAACATTGAAATGTTTCGATGGGGTATCCCGGTATTCTTAGTAATGCCTCTTCCATTATCCAGATTCACAACTATAACCGTGTAATTCTTTACCACCTTCCCAAATCTCTTTATATATCTTTAGTCATTACCTTCTGTACACCCCTTTAGGCCAAATGGTTTTCTTCCTTCCCTACCGTTCAGCACCAGCCTATGGTTTGGAAGAAGACTATCCAATAAGCATAATGGGTGTACTGTCCTAATCCTAGGAGCACTCGCAATGCGAGAGAAGGTGAAGATAAAAGACAACCAAATAAACCTTATTCCTATTTCTCCTGAACCGGAATCCATCCCCGAACTGGAACAAGTTCCTTTTGAGTTCGTATATAACCATACGATGGAGTATCCAATAAACTGTGGATCTTCGTAGTGATACGGAGTGTCCTGGATAAATACAAAGGTGATTTAGGATTGGCGAAGAAATACTTGGTTTGGTCGTGAATAGCAATCGCAATTTACATTGTCCTCTTACTAATCCATTGATATGTCTTTACTTAATACCTTCTGTACACCATCATTAGGCTAATTGGTTTTCCTCATTCCCTACCGGTCGGCACCTGCCTATGGTTTGGAAGAAGACTATTCAATTTACGTAATAGGTGTACTATCTCCTAAACCAAGGAGTACTCGCAACCTGAGAGAAGGTAAAAGGAAAATACAACTGAATAGTCCTATTCGTTTTCTCCAGAACCGGAAACCATCCTCGAATAAATTCCTTCGAGTTCGTATATAACCATACGATGGTTTTGTCCAATGGAAGTGGACATTCGTAGTAATACGGGATGTCTTGAAGAAAAGGGTAAAAGTAGGAGTGGCAATGAGGTTTGCAACTCTAACAATCCAAAAGCCAGAGTTAAGAAGGTTCGGTGAACTTGGTCACTGAGTCATAGTCTAGGGTCGGGTCAATGGTAGCTACCAAAGAGAGAGAGAAAAAAGAAACACTCAGCATGGACTCTAACCTAGATCAGAATGGTTACCAATTTATCTAATCTGGAAACCTTCCATTGTACCGTCAAATTCTCCTCCAAACCTGAAAGAAGAATTAGTCGGGATCACCCAAGAAGTAAACCAACTCATCAGTGGGAATCAGGATCCAACTATCATCGCATGATAACGTGACGGACTTCGCTCACGTTATCACACTCCAAATAGTATACACATATCTGGCAAGTTTCAGTTTCTTTAGAAACCCCCGATGTGATTTTTTCCCCATGCTCTTATGACCTTGACGAAGGCCAACAAATCATAAGTCACATGTCAAGTTCTACCCGTCATTCTCCAGGTTAATTTGAACCCACCCGTACAAGCCCTTGACTTTGGCCAACAAGGTTATACGACTGTCCCAAACCAACGCATATATCTATGCTGTAGAAAGGCAACAAGCAGCTACCATACACTATGCCTTGACGAAGGCCAACAAACATAGCATGAATACTAAGTGCTACCCATCTGAAACGACGGAGGGCTACGAATGTTTTCTGGCGAAAAACCATTAACGTAATGAACTTGATATCGTTGAAGGAACTGGATAGCTTTAAAAATATAGTGACGATAACCTTTGCTAAAGAGGTCACTCCCGGTGAAGGCATCTCGGCTCTTTCTTCGTAGAATGAGGTGCAGGATATTCCAACTGAATACCATGATGCAAAGCAAAAGTAATCGGCTATATTGAAGTTATTGCCCTGTCGCAAACTTCTATCCAAGGGGTCACTCCCGGTGAAGGGATCTCGGCCCTTGCCTCGTCGACTGAGGTGCTGGATATTCATAACCGAATACCACTGTGCAAAACAAAAAAGAACGTCTTGCAATAACAGCTTTTTTGAAAATTGTTCCAACAACATCAGAATACGTTTGTTTAGCTAGATTGATCCGAATCAACGCAGTCCCATCAATTGATCACACCACAAAGAACGAAAATAATGATGTACGTATATGCCATCCGCATTCGCCACTGGGTCCCGTCATTACCTGTTAGGTTAGTTAACTAACGACAGAGTGGGGACTGGACTAGCGCGGATGCAAAACATATACAACATCTACTAGTATATATATCAATATATAATATTTCGCTCAAGGCGTGATAAAATGCAACATCACAGAAATGTAATAAGCATCACAGAACAATACAGATATCTCGGATCCCCGGGTTTCATAAAGCCGCTACTGAAACCCGACGTTCCCCTGGTCATGTGGATAGCCTGTGCAATGAAATCCTAGGCCCCTACGGGAGCGGCAAGTTACCCGCCAAAACCTGAAGCGAGGCAGCCCCCTTCAGCAACGTAAATGGACCACCCAGCACTTCACGGAATCCGGTAACTTGGGCACCCCTCCTGGGTCAACCTGTACCCCCTACGAGTGCGGCGAATAGCCCGCCAATTCTAGAGTGAAGCCCACTCCGTCTCAATGCCATGAGATGCGGGCTCGTTGCCCTCTTGAACCTGGCTATTCGAGCACCCCACCGCGGGGTAATCCTAGTACAGAAAGTAAAATATACATATAACGGGTACATCGACCTCACCCCGGTCGTGCCCCAAAAGAATAATATACAAACAGGCAGTGACGGCAGTCCACATGTCGGACGCTCGCCCCGCAATATCAAATGTACATAATAAACCAAACTGTACTACCATTGCATGCAGGCTATCCTCCACGACCAATCCGCAACATCACAGCACAACACAGAACATCAACTTGAATGTCACGTTCGCAAATCCGTCTAACCGGGCTATAGCAGTTAGACAGGATTTACTGATCAAGTGACATTCACGGTCGCAGATATAATGTAAATAAAGTGAACTAACATATTTAAAATTTCCGATCGATCAAAATTTACCAAGTGGGCCCCACGCACTACTCTAGCACTCAAAGAAATTCTGGGCCCAAAAATAATATTCCAAAAACCCTACTTTCAATACAGTGACTCACTGGAAATATTTGGAGAAGAGATCCCTCACTACGGCGGCGGAAACACGGCCAAAGTGGGGGTACGTCCGCGGTTCCGCGGCTGAACAGGGACAACTTGCCCCCAAATTTTCCCAGATTACATTTATATCCCTGCTTGTAATTTTGCAACACACTGAAAAAAAATTTAAGCCAAAAAAATTTCGATAGAGAACTGATGCATTGAAATCGCGGGTTTTGGAATTTTGTTCGATCGGAAATGTAAACATATTAGACCAAGCTAGAATAGGTTAATGGCGTGGCTCTGATACCAGTGTAAGTGCACGGCGGCGCCCCGGCCGTCAATCCGAGGCCAAAATGCGGAAACGATAATTTTACTTTAACTTTTGAACCGGCACCACCACGCACAAAAATCCCGGATCGGGCCATTAATCTAATTCTAGCTAACTAAAGAACGGGGTAGAGAGATATACCGAGCGATCCGTGTCCTTCGGTCTTCTCGTCGTCGTCCCGATCTCCCGTGGAATCTCCGGTCTTCACCTCCTCGCCGGAAGGGCACCACATCGCCGGCTTCTTTTACGGGCTCCTACCTCTGGACCGAGGCAACTCGGGCCGAAGTTAGCGAGTTGACGTGCCCAATTGTAACGTTTTGAAAATCGTTTCGGTGAAATTTAGAAAAATCGGTAAAATAAAGGGGTTTTCTGTAAAAAGTCAAAATACAAATATCTTATTATAAAAATTAAATATACATATTCTAGCTATGTAATTGCTATTATTTGGTGTTTATTGAGCCGCTGGTGAAATTTCAAATTTTCTAAAAAAAAATATTATTTTATTATTATTTAAGCCGTCACTAATACATTTAATTAGGGAAAATTATAAATTGGAATGAGTTGAAACAAATTTTGTGCATCATAAAACATTAAATAAAATTTTATCATGTGGTTTTTGGAACGAAATCATTTGCCAAAACGGTTTAGAAATTATTGAAGAAAAAAGGCTTTTTTTAGCGTAAATGGATGTTTGAGGTATTATATTTATCATTTTTCATCACCCCACACCCGTACCCACATCCACACACTCCCATTTACTTCTCCCCTTGAAGAATTCAGCAGCCCACTTCTCCCCCTCAAAGATTTCTCCATCTCATTTGTATGGGTGAAATAGAGTTTATAGGTGTAGGTTAAGATGTATTGTTTTGGAAGCTCATTGTACCTTGATTTGAGGGGGGTTGACTTGACCAATTGTGCACAACACCCACACCATTCCCCCCATCACCCCATGGCCGAAATCTGTAGCCCTTCCCCCTTCATTTTCCCTCTTTTCATTTCCTTCAATTAAAATCAAAAAATTGCTCCAAAATCCAATTTAAATCTCACAAATTGATTTCCATTCTTCATCCCATTCTCCTTAGCTTTTATCACTTGGATCATGGTGTTATGAATCCATCATTGGAGGCAAATTCTTCTTGCTAGATCACTAGATTTTAAGGTATAATTTCTACCCATTTAAATTCTTATGTTTAGATTTATTTAATTGAGTTGTTTTAGTGTTAATTTTAGTGCTATTTGCATACTAGTTTTTTTTTTAAAAGTTTATGGCTTGAGTTGAATTAGGGTTTTGTTGTGGAAATGGGTTATGATAAATTGTGCATGGTTTTGTGTTGTGGATTAACATCTTAAGTTTTATAGAAAGCTAATTTAGTTGTTAATTCCAAACCATTACTGATAAAATGCCCTAATTAAGTTATTTTGCTAACTAGAGTTTTGGAAAATTATTAAATGCCTTAGATTAAATTATAATTATGGTTTCATGTCATTATAGATAATATATTGAGTGGGTTAATGCTTTTAGTTCATGAAAATCCTAGCTAAATTGTTGTTTGTGCATTTTTGCTATAAATTGTAAAAAAATTGGGTATTTTGTAAACTAGAATTTTGGGGTTAATGGAATTTAATGAGATTAAATTATGGAAATTGTTTTTATGACTTATTTAAGATATTTAATATGTATTATGGCCACTAGATTTGTTTAAACATCATGTTTTGTACAAAAACGGCGAATTGTGCATGCTAGATTTTCGGAAAAATGACTTTTTAAGTGAAATTGGGGTTTTTGTGAATTTTAACCTATTTTATATTAAAATTAGTGTTCGTGAATGTGCAAATGAGTGTATTTGGGTTTTTCTCAATGATTTGGCGTTTGTACGTCGACGTCGAGGGTTTTTGGGTTGATTTGTGAAAGCAACCATAGGTTTTGACCTATGTGGGATTCGTGTGTCGTTTTGGTCATGAGTCGGATTTTAATACGATACGGTGCGTTATGATATGTAGGTACCCCATGTGGACTTCGAGACGACAAGCAAGCGCGTGGCGACGTCGGCACCGGCGAACGAGGACCAGGTGAGTAGATTTATATCTACGGGGAGAAGTCGGGTGGATGGCGTATAGCACCCCCGCAGTTCGTGGTGATGTATACGAATACGTATACACACAGATATTGATTATATGTTATTGAGATTATTGATGATAAGATGGATATTTGGTATTTTTGGATTGGTTTAGTGTAGTTGCGAAACCCTAGAGTAGTGGTCGCACTCACACACGCACACACACATACTTGCATACATTCTTCTTTTATATGTGCGTAAATGGGAGTATATATTTATGTATTCACATGGGTATGTGACTATGTGTTCTTACACTGGATTTGAGGATAGTATTTGGAATTTGAGATGAGTTGATGATATTGGGCCTGAGGCCAGAAGATCGGTGATGTGATTTGGTTCGTATTGAGATACGACATGATGTTTTAGCGGGTCTTTTGAAGTAGCAATTCTTACACCTGTATGCATGCTTAGGCGGTATCAGTATTGTACTAGACGTAGGACATTGTCCCGGATCATGATATTTGATAAAGAAGATACCAGATGAATAGTGTGATTGAATGTGATATTAACCCGTACCCAGATTTGGGGATGCCGTACGACGGATTTACGTACGAGCTATATTAATGATTGATCCGCACTCTTGACTTGGGATGCCTGATTATAGATATGGTATCGGATATGATATTATTGAGGCGGGATCACCGACTATACATATACAGGTATGTATATGTATCGACTCAGATGATAGGCGGTTTCCTTACTTGTAGTTCAGCTTATTAGTTCACCCGTATAGTTTAGTGTAGTTGTTAGATTAGATTAGACTTCTCACCTATTTCAAAAACTAACGAATCGTGGTCATTTTTAAAGATAGCCCAAGGGATCCTACGGATATTTCAAAAGACGTATCTTTTCATAAAAACACCGTAGCCCCTATTTTCAAAACCCCATGATTTGTGTTATTTCAAAAGGCACCATTTGTAGGACTGATATTATATTAATGCAGATTAGTTATAGTTGCGTCTAGTTTTCAGCTCCCGTTCATTTTTGTGGCCCGCTTCGCATCGCATGCTTATTTTATGTTTCATACTCCATTATTGATATCATGCTGTTAGGACACCAGTACCATTACCGATGATGCGTATGTACCACGTACACTTAATTGCCGGCTCACACACATCTTCATCGGTAATTGCCATGTCACGTACACCTTAGAAAATGTTATTGCTTGACATTGCCTGTTAGCTAATAGTTAGACATGATATTAGTGTACTTGCCATATATGTTAGTTTAGACATTGTAGTTATTACCTGCTACTTCATGCATACTGTTATTCATTGTTATGCCGCATTCATGGATTCTCATGCATATATTCACTATTTTACGTGTTATTGAGGTTTTGGACTCGGATTTCCATGAGATTTTCTGGATTTGGAGGAAAACCGCAAAAACTTATATGAACTGATTTCTCTCTTTTTAAAATAAAAAGTGCGGTTTTCCCATGATCTATGAGTCATCCACCATGAGTTTGCTGATGGATTTCGAGACCCGATTCGAGGAGACGGATGAACCGTTTCGGGTACATGGTGGACCCGGTAAGGTACCCCGGGGCAAGAAGCGCGTGATGATGACGATGTGAGCCTGGCAGGGGAGCACTACCTGCCGGTGATTTTACCCGACGCGTCGGTTATCCGGAGGATACCGTCGTGGTCTTGAGATGGATGGTAGGGGCCGGTCTGGACTGACGGCGCCCTAGATATTGAGGTACAGAGACTGTGATACAGAGATATCGAGATATTGGGATTACGTTTTGTGCCGATGCTAGGCACTGTTTTATGCTGATTTAATTATGATACCTCATTTTAAAAATACAAAGGAAATCTCACTAAATTATGGAAACAGTTCTTCATTTACATGTATTCTGTTTTCATGCATTCATACCTCATTCATATGATATATTGCTACCCTTGGGCACTGACACGGGCACATGACATTACACTTGGGTTAGATATTTACCCTAGCCTTGTTATAGGCTACGTGTTATTCATATATTTGAGGATATATTATGATCATTGACCTAGGTTGCGTTATTTATGCGATTTCTGTGCGTATTTATTTTTCTATTCACGAGTTGGCAACTCACCCCCGTTGTGCCCCAGTTTCTTGCAGGTTGCCGTACAGGTTTCATTACGGCTTTGCGGGCTCAGTTTCATTCGGGTGACTTGCTAGTAGGTGGGTTTTTCTTGTATCGTACCCATCATATTACCTTGTATAATATTATTCCGTTGTATCTAGTAAATTCCATCAACCAAACATGTATTTTTTTGAGATAGAGACCAGTGTTGTTTATTCTTTCGACCTTAGAGTTGCTCGTTATATTTCTGGTGGTTTTGAGTTTCCTTTTGAGTATTGATCCTCGCCGTTGGCGTTGTATATTATATTGTTTGTGTGGTTGTGACCGTCGATTGACGAAGAGCTAGCTCCCGCGTGGGGATGCCCTTTTCTTGTTTTCATATACTATTCATGTTGTATCCCGTTTGGGGGCCTGTATTTACAAAGGAGACTCTGCCGAAATTTTCAGTAAATTTTTGATGTTTTAAAAACCGCATAATTCGGCTTATGCTATTAAAACTACTTGTTTTAAATTGGTTTTCCTTCACTCTACTTCTTTTCTTGGTTTGGATTTCTGGTTTTTCGGTTTACTTAGATTACGTACGCCTCCAGGCGTTTCGTAGTTTAAGTGCCGGTCATGTTCCGTACTTTCGGGACGTGACAAAGTTGGTATCAGAGCGTTAGGTTTTAACCTTCGGAGCGTAGGATGACCCTTGGTTGATGGAATAGGTGACTAAAGTAGAGTGACGTACCGTTGGTATGTTCCGCGGCATATTTACGACACGCCACTCCACTTATGAAGCCTTAGGATGTACATTTCCTTGTTCAGTATTATATTCCTTCCTGATCTAGCCTCATCGTTACCAGTTTGGTTTTGCTGCCACGATTTCGGGCAGGGAGAGATACGCCTAGAGTTGCGGTCAGCAGGAGCTCGTCACAAACGAGGACTGACCAGGGTGTGATTCCGGCGACACCCAATTGCAGAGATGTGTCTTTTTACTGTGTTTCCGCGCCACGAGCGTTTGGCGGATCGCCTTTATGAGGTTACTCGGAGGTGCTGATCGACACTAAAGAATTGAGCCAATGATGGAGGCCAGCCAGATTTTGATGACCGTTGGTGTGTTGCTTACTCCTGATGATTGAGGCACGGTTCAGCATGCAGACGACTGAGCCAGTTATTGCTGCGAACGACGAGATATCGCCCCAGATGTTGGAGCTATTGCAGTATAAGTTGTACTAAGAGATGATAGAAGGTCGCTAGTTATCGAGGATGAATGACTAGGACATGTGGATCGTTCGCCTACCCCGATGCGAGGTCATCAGATAGATTGATTCCAGCTAGAGACGACTTCACGCGGAGACGTTGGGAGTCGACAGAGACGATCGAATGTAAGAAACCTATTATTCCAAGTTTAAAGTAGTCGGAAAGACATGCAGGCAATTCTATGGTCCCTCTAGAAGAATGAAACCCTAACTCGACTTAATGACCGTGTGAAAGCCTTTGAACCTTCGGGTTTGCGGCAGTTCTACGGCGCCATTAGTGAGGCTTGGGTTTGCCCATCTACGGCTGGACCACCGATGCTGTGGTACGTACTCGATACTATTATACTGTACCCAAGATGTTGAGCTCTTGGGGGATTATGAGGTTTTGACGATTCGATTGGATGGCTCGACTTAATTCGGATGCTAGGTGGTGAGATGCATTTCTTGGGAGACTCCCGATACGAGGATAGCCGTTGGAGCTCAGTCCATGCAGCCACGACGATTCGAGTCCGAAACGGTCGACCTTGGAGAAAAGTGGAGTAAGCGGTGCGTACGAGATCTTGATAAGATGATGTTCTACTCCGCCGACATCATAGATGCGATACGCATGCCGAGACATTGTACTTGGATATACCTTCCAGAAGGAGTCGCGATGAGTATGCAGCCGTTCCGGAACAAGGAGCAGATATAGTAAAGGACGATGACTCCCGGACAGTTGGCCGAGATTCTTAGAGAATGCGCTTGAGCAGTACTATTCCGCCATTATTGATTACGATGTTTTAGGTGATTTATTCGTATGATTTGATTTTGATGATTGAGGATTTACGATCTTTGCACAGTGTTGCACTTGATATCGTTTTCGTGCTTCAGTTTCACATGTTTGTGATTTTACGATTTTAAACAGTTGAGTTGGTTTTGTGCGTATGCATGCATACGATTTCGTTCCTGCACTCGGTATAGTTTATATATGCTTGCAGTGCAGTGATACGCCTTTTGTGCACTTAGATGCACTGGACTTCGATTTCGATTCTGATACCCGATATTTGTTTTGTGCACCTTGTGCACCTGATTGATTTTGCGCACGTTCGGCACTTGATATTGGATTTCATGATTTCGTGCACGATAGATGTACCTGATTTTGCTGTCACGCACACATGTTGCTTACGACAGATGTTTCGTGCACACCCGATGCACTTAGATGTTGTTTCTGTGCGCATGTATGGCACATTCATGGATTTTGATTTCCGTGCGCACCAGACGCACGTAGCATTCATGTGCATATTTTGGGATTGATTTCGTATAGAGCAGTACGTTTTTATGATATTGCTATGTATTTTCGTACTGAGCAGGACTAGTCAGAGGACAGTACCTGAATATATTTTGCATGCATTGATAGTTATTGAAGGGATTTCCAAAAAGCGAGCTATAGCCTCAGTATTTACCTACGTGTCTGATATGACACGAAATGTTTAAAACAAGGAGACCCTTCTAAATTGTTTCCAAAACGGCGGAACGTACATTTCAAACAAAGGTATATATGTATATAGTTATTTTCTTATGATAGACGTCCGCCACTGTGCAGTGTTATACGCGTTGCACAGCGACTTAAAGAGATTTGGCATGCATTTCCTTCAGATACTTACAGATATAGATTCGATGTTTACATGTATAGTTTTGAGTTATATCATATTGGTTTGATTTAGATTTGGCATTGATGTCTTCTCCATGACTCCGATGATTGCGGGATGCTTGACGGAGTTTTGATTTGAGTTATATACTAATTTTTCAAGCGCATGCGCTGCGCTACGATTTGTTTTATGTAGTTACAATTTCGGAGCTCCGACGACTTGATGGTTTTTCTTAGATGTTTTAGTATTTGGGGGAGTTTGAATTTAAATTCGGGAACCGAATTTCTTTAAGGGTAGAAGATTGTAACGTTTTGAAAATCGTTTCGGTGAAATTTCGAAAAATCGGTAAAATAAGGGGGTTTTCTGTAAAAAGTCAAAATACAAATATCTTATTATAAAAATTAAATATACATATTCTAGCTATGTAATTGCTATTATTTGGTGTTTATTGAGCCGCTGGTGAAATTTCAAATTTTCTGAAAAAAAATATTATTTTATTATTATTTAAGCCGTCACTAATACATTTAATTAGGGAAAATTACAAATTGGAATGAGTTGAAACAAATTTTGTGCATCATAAAACATTAAATAAAATTTTATCATGTGGTTTTGGAACGAAATCATTTGCCAAAACGGTTTAGAAATTATTGAAGAAAAAAGGATTTTTTTTAGCGTAAATGGATGTTTGGGGTATTATATTTATCATTTTTCATCACCCCACACCCGTACCCACATCCACACACTCCCATTTACTTCTCCCCTTGATGAATTCAGCAGCCCACTTCTCCCCCTCAAAGATTTCTCCATCTCATTTGTATGGGTGAAATAGAGTTTATAGGTGTAGGTTAAGATGTATTGTCTTGGAGGCTCATTGTACCTTGATTTGAGGGGGGTTGACTTGACCAATTGTGCACAACACCCACACCATTCCCCCCATCACCCCATGGCCGAAATTCTGTAGCCCTTCCCCCTTCATTTTCCCTCTTTTCATTTCGTTCAATTTAAATCAAAAAATTGCTCCAAAATCCAATTTAAATCTCACAAATTGATTTCCATTCTTCATCCCATTCTCCTTAGCTTTTATCACTTGGATCATGGTGTTATGAAGCCATCATTGGAGGCAAATTCTTCTTGCTAGATCACTAGATTTTAGGTATAATTTCTACCCATTTAAATTCTTATGTTTAGATTTATTTAATTGAGTTGTTTTAGTGTTAATTTTAGTGCTATTTGTATACTAGTTTTTTTTTAAAAGTTTATGGCTTGAGTTGAATTAGGGTTTTGTTGTGGAAATGGGTTATGATAAATTGTGCATGGTTTTGTGTTGTGGATTAACATCTTAAGTTTTATAGAAAGCTAATTTAGTTGTTAATTCCAAACCATTACTTATAAAATGCCCTAATTAAGTTATTTTGCTAACTAGAGTTTTGGAAAATTATTAAATGCCTTAGATTAAATTATAATTATGGTTTCATGTCATTATAGATAATATATTGAGTGGGTTAATGCTTTTAGTTCATGAAAATCCTAGCTAAATTGTTGTTTGTGCATTTTTGCTATAAATTATAAAAAAAATTGTGTATTTTGTAAACTAGAATTTTGGGGTTAATGGAATTTAATGAGATTAAATTATGGAAATTGTTTTTATGACTTATTTAAGATATTTAATAAGTATTATGGCCACTAGATTTGTTTAAACATCATGTTTTGTACAAAAACGGCGAATTGTGCTTGCTAGATTTTCGGAAAAATGACTTTTTAAGTGAAATTGGGGTTTTTGTGAATTTTAACCTATTTTATATTAAAATTAGTGTTCGTGAATGTGCAAATGAGTGTATTTGGGTTTTTCTCGATGATTTGGCGTTTATACGCCGACGTCGAGGGTTTTTGGGTTGATTTGTGAAAGCAACCATAGGTTTTGACCTATATGGGATTCGTGTGTCGTTTTGGTCAAGAGTCGGATTTTAATACGATACGGTGCGTTATGATATGTAGGTACCCCATGTGGACTTCGAGACGACAAGCAAGCGCGTGGCGACGTCGGCACAAGCGAACGAGGACCAGGTGAGTAGATTTATATCTACGGGGAGAAGTCGGGTGGATGGCGTATAGCACCCCCGCAGTTCGTGGTGATGTATACGAATACGTATACACACAGATATTGATTATATGTTGTTGAGATTATTGATGATAAGATGGATATTTGGTATTTTTGGATTGGTTTAGTGTAGTCGCGAAACCCTAGAGTAGTGGTCGCACTCACACACGCACACACACACATACTTGCATACATTCTTCTTTTATATGTGCGTATATGGGAGTATATATTTATGTGTTCACATGGGTATGTGACTATGTGTTCATATACTGGATTTGAGGATAGTATTTGGAATTTGAGATGAGTTGATGATATTGGGCCTGAGGCCAGAAGATCGGTGATGTGATTTGGTTCGTATTGAGATACGACATGATGTTTTAGCGGGTCTTTTGACGTAGCAATTCTTACACCTGTATGCATGCTTAGGCGGTATCAGTATTGTACTAGACGTAGGACATCGTCCCGGATCATGATATTTGATAAAGAAGATACCAGATGAATAGTGTGATTGAATGTGATATTAACCCGTACCCAGATTTGGGGATGTCGTACGACGGATTTACGTACGAGCTATATTGATGATTGATCCGCACTCTTGACTTGGGATGCCTGATTATAGATATGGTATCGGATATGATATTATTGCGACGGGATCACCGACTATACATATACAGGTATGTATATGTATCGACTCAGATGATAGGCGGTTTCCTTACCTGTAGTTCAGCTTGTTAGTTCAGCCGTATAGTTTAGTGTAGTTGTTAGATTAGATTAGATTTCTTACCTATTTCAAAAACTAACGAATCGTGGGCATTTTTAAAGACAGCCCAAGGGATCCTACGGATATTTCAAAAGACGTACCTTTTCATAAAAACACCGTAGCCCCTATTTTCAAAACCCCATGATTCGTGTTATTTCAAAAGGCACCATTTGTAGGACTGATATTAGATTAATGCGGATTAGTTATAGTTGCGTCTAGTTTTCAGCTCCCGCTCATTTTTGTGGTCCGCTTCGCATTGTATGCTTATTTTATGTTTCATACTCCATTATTGATATCATGCTGTTAGGACACCAGCACCATTACCGATGATGCGTATGTACCACGTACACTTAATTGCCGGCTCACACACATCTTCATCGGTAATTGCAATGTCACGTACACCTTAGAAAATGTTATTGCTTGACATAGCCTGTTAGCTAATAGTTAGACATGATATTAGTGTACTTGCCATATATGTTAGTTTAGACATTGTAGTTATTACCTGCTACTTCATGCATACTGTTATTCATTGTTATACCGCATTCATGGATTCTCATGCATATATTCACTATTTTACGTGTTATTGAGGTTTTGGACTCGGATTTCCATGAGATTTTCTGGATTTGGAGGAAAACCGCAAAAACTTATATGAACTGATTTCTCTCTTTTTAAAATAAAAAGTGCGGTTTTCCCATGATGTATGAGTCGTCCACCATGAGTGTGCTGATGGATTTCGAGATCCGATTCGAGGAGACGGATGAACCGTTTCGGGTACATGGTGGACCCGGTAAGGTACCCCGGGGCAAGAAGCGCGTGATGATGATGATGTGAGCCTGGCAGGGGAGCACCACCTACCGGTGATTTTACCCGACGTGTCGGATATCCGGAGGATACCGTCGTGGTCTTGAGATGGATGGTAGGGGCCGGTCTGGACTGACGGCGCCCTAGATATTGAGGTACAGAGACTGTGATACAGAGATATCGAGATATTGGGATTACGTTTTGTGCCGATGCTAGGCACTGTTTTATGCTGATTTCACTATGATACCTTATTTTAAAAATACAAAGGAAATCTCACTAAATTATGGAAACAGTTCTTCATTTACATGTATTCTGTTTTCATGCATTCATACCTCATTCATATGATATATTGCTACGCTTGGGCACTGACACGGGCACATGAGATTACACTCGGGTTAGATATTCACCCTAGCCTTGTTATAGGCTACGTGTTATTCATATATTTGAGGATATATTATGATCATTGACCTAGGTTGCGTTATTTATGCGATTTCTGTGCGTAGATATTTTTCTATTCACGAGTTGGCAACTCACCCCCGTTGTGCCACAGTTTCTTGCAGGTTGCCGTACAGGTTTCTTTACGGCTTTGCGGGCTCTGTTTCATTCGGGTGACTTGCTAGTAGGTGGGTTTTTCTTGAATCCTACCCATCTTATTACCTTGTATAATATTATTCCGTTGTATCTAGTAAATTCCATCAACCAAACATGTATTTTTTTGAGATAGAGACCAGTGTTGTTTATTCTTTCGACCTTAGAGTTGCTCGTTATATTTCTGGTGGTTTTGAGTTTCCTTTTGAGTATTGATCCTCGCCGTTGGCGTTGTATATTATATTGTTTGTGTGGTTGTGACCGTCGATTGACGAAGAGCTAGCTCCCGCTTGGGGATGCCCTTTTCTTGTTTTCGTATACTATTCATGTTGTATCCCGTTTGGGGGCCTGTATTTACAAAGGAGACTCTGCCGAAATTTTCAGTAAATTTTTGATGTTTTAAAAACCGCATAATTCGGCTTATGCTATTAAAACTACTTGTTTTAAAATGGTTTTCCTTCACTCTACTTCTTTTCTTGGTTTGGATTTCTGGTTTTTCGGTTTACTTAGATTACGTACGCCTCGAGACGTTTCGTAGTTTAAGTGCCGGTCATGTTCCGTACTTTCGGGACGTGACACCAAGGATGTTGTAGGTTAACTGTAGAACTTATGTCTCATTTGGGGTATTAGAAGTTGCCCTTTTTGGTGGAGGTAGTGAAGTATCAACTTTTGGAGGAGAGCCAAGAGAATTTTGCAAGAAAATGAGATGAAATGGCACACCCAAAAATTGGGACAGCCCCTCCCTTTAGTTGCCGGCCAAGAGTGAGGAATGAGAGAATGGTGAGCCTCTCCAAAAATGAGTGAACCAAAAGAAATATTAATAGAGAGAGATCAAATGGTGATGATAAAAAATTAATCCTCACTCCTCCACCATCACCCTTCATTATCAACCATCACTCATCACACCACCAAAAGTAAATCATGATGAATAAGAAAGTCAAGCAATGATTAAGTAAAGAAGTCAATGGTGGCTAAACCATCATGAACAAAAGAAAGTCAAGGGTGGGACAACCATCATGAAGCATCAATATGCAAAGGCCACCCTCCATAATGCTAATTTGCACAATTGCAATTAAGCCCTCCTCCACCAATCTACAGCCAAGGAAAGATACAAAGGAAAATGGCCGAAACGGAATGCAAACTGGAAACTTCAGAAAAACAGATCCCATAATAAATTACAGGAAAACCCCGCTACTGTATATACATACCCGCATTTGTATTCCGACCGAATACAAATGCAATGAGACAATATCTACACTGTACAATACTAGGATCCGGCTTAAGCCAAAGCCCGCTATTATTATCCGTCCGATCATGATCCGTGCAATACCGCACGTATCTGATCGAACCCTGCCATATCTCCATACGGCCTCTACAGCGTTTCGCCCGAAACATGAGCAACTGTCTGTGGGGGACTCTAAAGACTCGTCAATACTTTGGCTGTGGATTTAACCACTAGCACGTCAGAGGTATTAGCCATACGTGACGGGCTACCAGCTATTGACCAAAATGGACGTCTGTGAGCACACTCATCCTGACACCCTACTGAGCCTGTCAGTGACAATATCCGTACAGTCCGGTCCGTTCTTCTATGAGCATCGCATGGCGGGCCTAGGGGGTTGGTAAAAGTCAGACCCCCAAAAGTGGTACAAGTCGTGTCGGAGTGTAGCCCAGAACACCCTGAGATACTACTGGAATACCTACCAGTAAATCTCCTGCCTCGGCCGAGGGCTTTGTATAATGGCTCTCCTAGACACAGCGCGACCTCACCCCCAATACCGGGAGAGACGAACCCCTGAAGATCAGCTCACTGCCTCCATGTGGCTCGGGATTGTACCCAACTAAAACCTGTTTGCACGTCTCCTTTGAGCGTGGTAGGATAGTAATCAAAGTACAGTGGGAACTCACACGAGACAAATGACGATCCTCAGGTCGATGAACTAACATGTACACATGTCACCAGGGAACTGCTATCTGACGTCTGGTATAAGACCAACTAGCATGTTCCCGTCGAGTCCTGTCCGGTGTACTCATAACCCAATAAGCACCTGTATACATCTTAGGTGAACCAACTGACACCAGTGGCTTGTGAGACCGTACACCGCCCCTCGTCGGGGTCTCGACTGTATACACTAGTCTACTCTGGAGCATCGATGCCCTGTCTCGAAACTCCCACGACTAGGGACCATTTAAGGATGTGCTTATGGACTACCAGCTCCCACGTATATGATCGCCCTCATACTGATGGCTGTCAATCAAGAATCCTAGGGGCTCTATCAATGCGCAATAGTGGCCTGTAAGGTCACCTAAAGCAGTACACGATGATTAAGATTAAGCAGATAGCATACTATCATCTTGAGTAAGACTGTCCTATCGGGATAAGTCCTCCCTCAATCATTGCAATCACGTGCCTGTGATCCAATAATTGACTCTGAGGGCACTACCTCCAACACAAAGTGGGTCCCACACCTCAACAATTGACCGGTGACATCAAGCAAATGGCCAGTGGCGCCGGGCCCACCAAGGAGAAATTGCTTCATTTTTTGTCTGTTCACTCATTGTTGTCCCATCTTCATGTTTTTATTATTTTTTATTTTGATTTTGAGCCTATAAATACCATATCAATGGGCAAGGGTAGGGGATACATTTTTGCTTTAGAACAATTGTAATTTGTAGATGGTAACTTGCTCTTTCTTTGAACTCTTGAGCTCTTGCCCCTTTGTCTTAACCTTGCAACTTCTTCATTGAACTTGCAAGCTTAAGATTTAGGTTCTTGAACTCAAGATTAGTTGTATCTCATTTGAAAATCAATAAAAATTCTCAATGTTCATTACGTGTATCTTGCTTTCTACAAACATTGAACTTGTGAAATCCTTGCCTTGCTTTGATCATGCAACCTCTTAAGTGAGCTTGCAACCTTAAAGTTTGGTATTTTGATTTCACATTGGTATGGACTTAAGGAACATTTGAAGATATTTGCACGTAGGATATACCGTTTCTTAACTTTCTAACCTTAACTTTACTTTTCTTGAAATTTTTGTATGTGCCTTACTCTTTTCTTTCTTTTTATTTTTGGTATTGTGAATATGTGTGAGTAATTGATTTACTTGTTAAGGGTGGAATATGGTTAGTTTGTGTTAGGAAATGTGTTTGCTAAAACCTTAAAAACCTTAACATTGTAATTGAAACTTCGACCAAACGACTCGCAACTCCGCTCCGTTAGGCATCCTATCCTACCACGATAGCGGTGAATCCTAATCGTGACCGGTTGCGAGTAGTTTGCCGAAGACTAAGGTCAAGAGAAAACAACGGAAGGACAAGGGACAAGAAATACGGATTTAGCACACAATCGCAATTACCGTACTTCAAGTTCCCTAATCCACATTGTTGCCTATTGCCTTAGTATCAATATCAGAATTAAGGTCTATAAGGAAGCGACAAACATCATCCTAACACAAACTAACCTAAAACTACCCCTAACAAGTCTTTTTATTGAACATATCATTGTTATGACACTTAGTATAAACAACAACCCGAGTTACGGTATTAACCCATTAAAACAAGCTAAAAAGCCTACCATCTCCCTGCGGACGACCCGTACTCATCGCGGCTCGCTACACGCGACACCGTCATTGATTGCGGTAATTTCAAATTCTTTCTAAATACGAAACGGTGAAAACCTAGCTTAACCAAAAGCTATCACAAGTGGGGACTTTGTGAAATGGCTGGATGCTATGCAATCCGAGATGGAATCCATGTACACCAACAAAGTATGGACTTTGGAAGTTGATCCTGAAGGGGTAAAATCCATCAGGAGAAAGTGGATCTTTAAGAAGAAAATTGGTGTACATGGAAAGGTTTAGACCTTCAAAGCTACACTTGTAGCAGAAGGTTTTCGTCAACGATCAGGTGTCGACTATGATGAAACGTTTTCTCCTATCGCTATGCTTAAGTCCATCAGGATCCTACTTGCCATTGTTGCATACCATGACTATGAAATCTGGCAGATGGACGTCAAGACTGCTTTTCTAAATGGTGATTTAGAAGAGAGTGTGTACATGACACACCAGAGGGCTTCATAGATATTGGGAGCAGCGGAAAGGTGTGCAAGCTGCTTAAATCAATCTACGAATTAAAGCAGGCATCGCGGAGTTGGAACATCTATTTTGATGTGGCAGTCAAAGAGTTTGACTTCATCAAAAACGTAGATGAACCTTATATATACAAAATGGTTGTAAAGAGTAAGGTTGTATTCCTTGTATTCTACGTGGATGACATACTCTTGATAGGAAATGATGTTCCTATGCTACACTCGGTCAAACACTTCCTGTCACAAAAGTTCTCCATGAAAGATCTGGGTGATGCCTCCTACGTCCTGGAGATTAAGATCTATAGAGATAGATCTAAAAGGATGTTGGGATTGTCCTAATTCATGTACATTGACACCATACTAAAGAGGTTTAGTATGGAAGATTCTAAGCGTGGTAATTTACCCGCTTGCTCAGGAATCACTCTCTCCAAAGAGATGTCTTCCAAGACTGATTTGGAGAGGGCTCTCATGCAAGGGATACCCTATGCTTCTGCAGTTGGGTCTATCATGTACGCGATGTTATGCACCAGACTGGATGTAGCTTACACACTCAGTGTGGTAAGTAGGTATCAATCAAATCCTGGGGAGAAAAACTGGACAACAGTGAAGAACATTCTTAAGTACTTGAGAAGGACTAAAGCGATGTTCTTGGTGTGTGGTAACGGTGAACTCCAAGTGGAGTCCTTTACCGATTCGAGCTTCCAGAGTGATAAGGACGACAATAAGTCTGTCTCGGGTTTTATCTTCACCCTCAATGGAGGCACGGTATATTGGAAGAGTTCCAAGCAAGATACTGTGGCAGACTCGACGATGGAGGCTGAATACATCGCTGCCAACGATGCTGCCAAAGAGGTTGTCTCGATGAAGAAGTTCATTGCTAAACTTGGTGTGGTTCCAACCATTGAGGATCCAATACCCTTGTATTGTGATAACAATGGAGCTGTGGCTTTGTCCAAGGAACCCCGGTCCCATCAGCGATCCAGACATATTCTAAGGCGGTATCACCTGATCTGGGAGATAATTGAGTCACGAAAGTTGACACGAATGATAACACAGCGAATCCACTCACGAAAGCCCTCCCCCAAACACAGTTTAAGAGACTTTTGGGATGTTGGGTATGCGATACTACAACAATTAGCATTAATGCAAGTGGGAGATTGTTAGGAATATGTATACCATAGAGGCCATTATTGTATATTATAGTGGATGCTTGGAAATATATATAGAGGACTTTCTTGCTCAACATGATAGTATGTTATCTGGTTGCTGTTTATCTTAACATGTACATTTGTATTATTATACTGACTCTCTGATACATGTTGATAATGCCCTTAGGATGATGGCATGACTACCAGGACTATGATGAAGATCATACTAGTAGGGCTTGTGTAGTCCACAAGCACATCCTTTAACAGTTCCTAGTCGATGGGGATATCGAGACAGGGCATCGATATTCCAGAGTAGACTAGTGTGTACGTTTCTTGATGCTGTATGGGGCGATGGTTGATCCCATAACCATTGGTGTTTGACATCAAAGATTGTACATAGGTGCTCATTAGAGAATGAGTACACCGAACTGGACTCACCGGGAACTCCTAGATGGTACCATACCTATCGTCGGATAGTGATTCTCCAGTGACACTTGTACAGGTTGTAAGTGCACGGCGCCGCCCCGGTCGTCAATCCGAGGCCAAAATGCTGAAACGATACTTTTACGAAACTTGTAAACCGGCACCACCGCGCACTATAAACCCGGATCGGGCCATTAACCTACTCCTAGCAAACTAGAGAAGGGGTAGAGAGATATACCGAGCGATCCGTATCCTTCGGTCTTCTCGTCGTTGTCCTGATATCCTCGCGGAATCTCCGGACTTCATCTCCTCGTCGGAAGGGCACCACATCGCCGGGTTCTTTTACGGGCTCCCACCTCTGAACCGAGGCAACTCGGGCACGAAGTTGGCGAGTCGATTTGTCTAAGAATACTGTAGATGAAGTGTAGAACTATTTGTCTCTTGGGGTTGTATGAAGTTTCCCTTTTGATGGAGGTGAAGAAATGAACTTTTGTAGGAGAAGCTATGGGATTTTTGCAAAGCCAAATGAGAGTATTTCCCCCCACAAAAAATTAGGACAGCCCCCTTGAAGAATGGACGGCCAATGCAATATAAACAAGAATGAGAGGAGAGAGTGAGTGAAGTTAAGGGAGGGAAAAGCAATCATGCAAGCAAGAAAGAAAGGTGATGATTAAGAATCATCACAACCAAGTCCATACTCATCCTCATCAACCATCTACTCACAAAAGTCAAGCAATGATGGAAAAAGAAGTTAAGGGATGGTAGAACCATCATGATACTACTACATGTAAATAACACCCTCCACTCATCAAATTTGCATGTTTGCAAATAACCCCATCTCCACCAATTTCCAGCTAAAGAAAGAAACAAAGGAAAATGGCCGAAACGGAAAGCAAACTGCCAACTTCAAAAAACTGATCCCGTAATAAATTACAAGAAAAGCCCGCGACTGTATATACATACCCGCATTTGTATTCCGACCGAATACAAATGCAATGAGACAAAATCTACACTGTACTATACTAGGATCCGGCTTAAACCGCTAGTATTATCCGTCCGATCATGATCCGTGCAAAACCGCACGTATATGATCGAACCCTGCCATATCTCCATACGGCCTCTACAGCGTTTCGCCCGAAACTTGAGAAAACGGTCTGTGGGGGACTCTAAAGACTCGTCAATACTTTGGTTGTGGATTTAACCACTAACACGTCAGAGGTATTAGCCATACGTAACGGGCTACCAGGTATCGACCAAAAGGGACGTCGATGAGCGAACTTATCCTGACACCCTACTGAGCCTGTCAGTGACAATATCCGTACAGTCCGGTCCGTTCGTCTATGAGAATCGTATGGTGGGCCTAGGGGGTTGGTAAAAGTCAGACCCCCAAAAGCGGTACAAGTCGTGTCGAAGTGTAGCCTAGAACACCCTGAGATCTTACTGGAATACCTACCAGTAAATCTCCTGCCTTGGCCAAGCACTTCGTGTAATGGCTCTCCTAGACACAGCGCGACCTCACCCCCAATACCGGGAGAGACGAACCCCTGCAGATCCGCTCACTGTCTCTATATGGCTCGGGACTGTACCCAACTAAAACCTGTTTGCACGTCTCCTTTGAGCATGGTAGGGTAGTAATCAAAGTATAGTGGGAACTCACACGAGACAAATGACGATCTCAGGTCGATGAACTAACCTGTTCACATGTCACTAGGGAACTGCTATCTGACGTCTGGTATAAGACCAACTAGCATGTTCCCGGTGAGTCCTGTCTGGTGTACTCATAACCCAATGAGCACATGTATACATCTTAGGTGAACCAACTGACACCAGTGGCTTGTGAGACCAGCCACCGCCCCTCGTCGGGGTCTCGACTGTATACACTAGTCTACTCTGGAGTATCGATGCCCTGTCTCGAAACTCCCACGATTAGGGACCTTTTAAGGATGTGCTTATAGAACACCAGCTCCCACGTATATGATCTCCATCATACTGCTGGATGTCAAGAAAGAATCCTTAGGGCTCTATCAACGCGCAATAGCGACCTGTAAGGTCACCTGAAGCAGTACACGAAGATAAAGTTAAACCATATAGCATACTATCATCTTGAATAAGATTGTCCTATCGGGATAGGTCCTCCATCAATCATTGCAATCACGTGCCTGTGATCCAATATTTGACTCTGAGGGCACTATCTCCAACAATCTCCCACTTGCACTCAAGGATAATTATTGCGATGTCGCATACTCATAGCCCGTGTGACACCGAACACCCAACTCCTCTACTAATCAGTCTCACAAAACCCGCTTGCGAAACTAATGCGTTCGAGGAATAGCCTCAGTGAGTGGATCCGCTCTAATGTTTCTTTCTATGTCTCTCTTTATCTCAAGTTCGCGGAGAAACCCATCTCCCAAACTGTGCAATACATGTCTTAGAATGTGTCTGGATATCTGATGGGACCTAATTCATAAATGAACTCCATATCCAAACTTCTTAGACTGTATCGTCAACTGAACTTAATCAGTATCCTGCGTCATGCCTCCTTCAGTATCTGCCTGGACCACCTGTCCATAGTACTGCCCCTCGTTAGAGGGAAAACTATAACTCTGACAGTCACTCTGCCGTCCAGGTCATCTTGGAAGCCAGGAATGATAACCGTCTCCTGAATGAGGCTGATGTTATCATATCCCTAGAACATCCACGTATGTTCTAAAACTGCTTCCTAATGTTTCTCCAGGATTGGATTAATATCAACTTATTGCATCTACTGCAAAAACAACATCTGGTGTGGTAGTTTACATCTCATGATTGACTCAATTGCCTAAGCAAGTGATCTGCCAATCATGCACATCCCTCTCCCCTTTAGTCTGTAAGACAACTTTAGAGAGGGTGACTCCACCACCTGCAGGTATACTACCGTGCCAGGAGTTGTCTATTCTAAAACACCTTCAGAATGCTGTCTAAGTACTCTGATTGGGAAACTACCCAAATCTAGATCTAAAACCATAAATCTAGTAACCAGAATGTCTTGATATTATATCCAAGACCCATGTGGTGAAATCACTGTGTGACAACCAAAGTATAACCGACCGTATTATAGGAATTTTACTTCCTACTCTGTGTGTGTCTTCCAAATACTAGGACATCATACCCTACTACCTTCTTAACAGATCCATCCCCTATTTTGATGAAGTCCAATATATGATTGTCACATCAGAAATAGATGATCCATCTCCGCTATTTCTGCTTTAGTCTATAAATAGACATAAGTCACTTGTCCACCAATACTTCCGCTGCTCCCACTGACTATGACAACCCTCTGGCAGAGTCATATAGACGTACACCTCTAAAGCTTGTTTAGAACGACGCTATACTCATCTTCCTGCCGGGTCTCATAGTCTAGAACAACAACAATGGCAAGTCTGGGTAAACAAGAACCTCCCTGTCACCGTCCTTGAGGCTACCGGAGTACCTCTCGGGTGCCTGAGGTTACCCACCGTATCTGCGGAGTGGCTAATGGAATGTCAAACCAGATTGAATCTTTAGGTTCTTATCAAATTTTCATTAATCGTTTGCGGTTCTGGAATCACTTCCAATTCTACCATACTCCCACTACTGTTTTCTGAAAAAATCCATTTTTATTAAAACTATGGCGAGTCTAGAACAATATCACTATTGATCTTTCAGATGGTAGAAAGTCAACCCTCGTCATTACCTGGGTCAACCCACAAACAACCATTACAGAAACGTGCCTTGAGTTATCCAGAGTCTATTTTTAAGCATAAGCCGGACAACTCCCCGTACCTAAACATCGGTAATATATGAACTATTCTATATCCAATATAGAACCAGAGGCACTGATTTAGTTGAACCAGATTCAAATTATGCAGCTGTCTCCAGTGCATGTCAACTAAATGGAGAGAGGCCGATCAGCATTACTCAACTTAGGAGTGCTTCCAATTATGAGTAATCTGAAAGAGAAGCAAGTTCTCTTAATCATTACTATCAGCTGAATACCCTACAAAAGTATCTACATCTTCGATCACCTTGAAGAATCCCGATACTTGCAACACCTGGTTCTCTACTTATTCATATACCTATAACTTATGAAAACTCAGACCTTGTGTTTCTACGAAACACTTATCTAAGAACTAAAAAAGTCATATGTAAACCGAATATAGTACGAGGACCAACCCCTCTGTCCTAATGGATACTGGACAACATACAATACTCTGTATAAGTCCCTTGAGTCTGATAACTCAATCCCTGTGTGTCGTAGGTTGAAAACTGTACCTATGGTTAAGAAGAATAACACCGTTGTTTAATACTCCTTACCTAACCATCCACTAATATAGGTAAATGTCATGGACATAATTTCAAAAAGGTATATCTCACTCTATAAAAATAGACGTACAGATATATCAATTTGAAATTGGTGCATAACAGCGCATATTCAAAACCAAATATTTGCCGTCCGGCAAACAACCCAGGCGATTTCCTCAAATACCACCAATTACAAAGAATTCTGATATAATGAGGACAATCACCTAATTCCCAATAACTTACTCCCACTCATCATCTGTAAAACCATACAGATGTGAGAATCATACCTGGTAAATACATACCCTAGAGCAAGATCTGATTAGGAAATCAGTTTTATTTTAACTGTACACAGCGAAACTGAAACATGTAAATGTTTCAAAGGGGTATCCAGGTATTCCTAGTAATGCATCTTCCATTATCCAGATTCACAACTGTAACCGTATATTTCTATGTCATCTCTCCACATCCCTTCATATGTCTTTAGTCATTACCTTCTGCACACCCCTTTAGGCCAAATGGTTTTCTGCCTTCCCTACCGTTCGGCACCTGCCTATGGTTTGGAAGAAGACTATCTAATAAGCATAATGGGTGTACTGTCCTAATCCTAGGAGCACTCGCAACACGAGAGAAGGTGAAGATAAAAGAGACCTGAATAAACCTTATTCCTATTTCTCCTGAACCAGAATCCATCCCCGAACTGGAACAAGTTCCTTTCGAGTTCGTATATAACCATACGATGGATTATCCAATAAACTGTGGATCTTCGTAGTGATACGGAGTGTCCTGGAGAAATAAAAGGTGAAGTGGGAGTGGTAATGAAATACTTGGTTTGGTCATGAATAGCAGTCGCAATTTACTTTGCCCTCCTTCTAATCCCTATATTTGTCTTTACATAATACCTTCTGTACACTATCGTTAGGCTAATTGGTTTTCTTCATTCCCTACCGGTCGGCACCTTCCTATGGTTTGGAAGAAAACTATCCAATTTGCGTAATAGGTGTATTATCCCCTAATCTAAGGGGCACTCGCAACCTGAGAGAAGGTAAATGGAAAAGATAGTTGAATAGTCCTATCCGTTTTCTCCAGAACCGGAAACCATCATCGAATAAATTCTTTCGAGTTCGTATATAACCATACGATGGTTTTATCCAATGGAAGTGGACGTTCGTAGTAATACGGGGTGTCCTGGAGAAAAGGGTAAAAGTAGGAGTGGCAATAAGGTATGCAACTCTGACAATCTAAAAAGCAAGTGTTTAAGAAGGTTCGGTAAATTTTGGTCGCTGAGTCATAGTCTTAGGGTCGGATCAAGGTCGCTGCAAAAGAGAGAGAGAAAAGAAACACTCAGCGTGCACTCTAACCTAGATCACAATGGTTACAAATTTATCTAATCAGGAAACATCCCACTGTACCGTCAAATTCTCCTCCAAACCTGAACGAAGAATTAGTCGGGATCACCCGAGGAGTAAACCAACTCATCAGTGGGAATCGGGATCCAACTATCATCGCATGATAACGTGACGGAATCCGCTCACGTTATCATACTCCAGAAGGTATGCGCATATCTGGCAAGTTTCAGTTTTCTTTAGAAACTCCCGATGTGATTTTTGCCCCATGCTCTTATGACCTTGACTAAGGCCAACAAATCATAAGTCACATGTCAAGTTCTACCCGTCATTGTCCAGGTTAATTTGAACCCACATGTACAAGCCCTTGACTAGGGCCAACAAGGATATACGACTGTCCTAAACCAACGCATCTATCTATGCAGCAGAAAGGTAACAAGCAGCTACCATACACTATGCCTTGACTAAGGCCAACAAACATAGCATGAATACTACGTGCTACCCGTCTGCAATGTTGGAGGGCTACGAATGGTTTTTTGCGAAAAACCTTTAACGTAATGAACTTGATATCGTTGAAGGAACTGGATAGCTTTTATAAAAATATAGTGACGAAAACCTTTGCTAAAGAGGTCACTCACGGTGAAGGGATCTCGGCTCTTTCCCCGTAGAATGAGGTGCAGGATATTTCAACTGAATACCATGATGCAAAGAAAAAGTAATCGGCTATAGTGAAGTTATTACCCTGATGCAAAATTCTGTCCAAGGGGTCACTCCCGGTGAAGGGATCTCGGCCCTTGCCTCGTCGACTGAGGTGCTGGATATTCATAACCGAATACCACCGTGCAAAACAAAAGAGAACGCCCTTGCAATAACAGCTTTTTGAAAATTGTTCCAACAACATCAGAATAGGTTTGTTTAGCTTGCATTGATCCGAATCAACGCAGTCCCATCAATTGATCACACCAATAAAGAACGAAAATAATGATGTACGTATATCTCATCCGCATTCGCCACTGGGTCCCGTCATTACCCGTTAGGTTACTTAACTAACGACAGAGCGGGGACTGGACTAGCGCGGATGCAAAACATATACAACATCTACTAGTATATATATCAATATATAATATTCGCTCAAGGCGTGATAAAATGCAACATCACAGAAATGTAATAAGCATCACAGAATAATACAGATATCTGGGATTCCTGGGTTTCATAGAGCCGCTACTGAAACCCGACGTTCCCCTGGTCGTGTGGATAGCCTGTGCAATGAAATCCTGTACCCCTACGGGCGCGGCAAGTTACCCGCCAAAACCTGAAGCAAGGCAGCCCCTTTCAGCAACGTGAATGGACCACCCAACACTTCACTGAATCCGGTAACTTGGGCACCCCTCCTTGGTTCAACCTGTACCCCCTACGGGTGCGTCGAATAGCCCGCCAATTCTAGGGTGAAGCCCCCTCCGTCTCAACGCCATGAGATGTGGGCCCGTTGCCCTCTAGAACCCGGCTATCCGTGCACCCCACCTTGGGGTAATCCCAGTACAAAAAGTAAAATATACATACAACGGGTACATCGACCTCAGCCCGGTCGTGCCCCAAAAGAGTAATATACAAACAGGCAGTGACGGCAGTCCACATGTCGGACGCTCTCCCCGCAATATCAAATGTACATAAATAACCAAACTGTACTACCATTACATCCAGGCTATCCTCCACGACCAATCCACAACATCACAATACAACACAGAACATCAACGTGAATGTCACGTTCGTAAATCCGTCTAAAAGGGCTATAGCAGTTAAATAGGATTTACCGATCAAGTGACATTCACGGTCGGAGATATAATGTAAGTACTGTGAACTAACATGTTTAAAATTTTCGATCGACTGAATTTTCCGAAGTGGGCCCCAAGCACAACTGTAGCATTCAAAAACATCTGGGCCCAAAAAGAATATACCAGAAACCCTATTTCCATATCAGAGAGCCACTGTAAAAATTTGATGCAGTGAAGCCAAAATTTGGCGGCGGATCCACGGCCAAAACATGGTTTTGGCCGCTGATCCGCTGCGCAACAGTAACTTCAGCCTACCAAATTTTCACAGAATGCATAAAAAAAACCCTGCACGTATTTTTACAATGTACCAAATAATTTTTTGACGACTGGAAAAATTCGGCAGAAACTGATGCATGGAAAATGTGGTTTTTGGAAATTCGTTCGATCGAACATGTAAACAAGTTAGACCAAGCTAGACTAGGTTAATGGCCTGGCTCTGATACCAGTGTAAGTGCACGGCGGCGCCCCGTCAATCTGAGGCCAAAATACGGAAACGATACTTTTACGAAACTTGTAAACCGGCACCACCGCGCACTATAAACCCGGATCAGACCATTAACCTACTCCTAGCAAACTAGAGAAGGGGTAGAGAGATATACCGAGCGATCCATGTCCTTCGGTCTTCTCATCGTTGTCCCGATATCCCCGCGGAATCTCCGGTCTTCATCTCCTTGTCGGAAAGGCATCACATCGCCGGGTTCTTTTACGGGCTCCCACCTCTGGACCAAGGCAACTCGGGCATGAAGTTGGCGAGTCGACGTGTCTAAGGACACTATAGATGAAGTGTAGAACTATTTGTCTCTTGGGGTTGTATGAAGTTTCCCTTTTGATGGAGGTGAAGAAATGAACTTTTGGAGGAGGAGCTATGGGATTTTTGCAAAGCCAAATGAGAGTATTTCCCCCCACAAAAAATTAGGACAGCCCCCTTGAAGAATGGCCGGCCAATGCAAAAGAAACAAGAATGAGAGGAGAGGGTGAGTGAAGTCAAGGGAAGGAAAAGCAATCATGCAAGCAAGAAAGAAAGGTGATGATTAAGAATCATCACAACCAAGTCCATACTTATCCTCATCAACCATCTACTCGCAAAAGTCAAGCAATGATGGAAAAAGAAGTCAAGGAATGGTAGAACTATCATGATACTACTACATGTAAATAACACCCTCCACTAATCAAATTTGCATGCTTGCAAATAACCCCCTCTCCACCAATTTCCAGTCAAAGAAAGAAACAAAGGAAAATGGCCGAAACGGAAAGCGAACTGGCAACTTCAAAAAACCGATCCCGTAATAAATTACAGGAAAACCCCGCGACTTTATATACATACCCGCATTTGTATTCCGACCGAATACAAATGCAATGAGACAAAATCTACACTGTACTATACTAGGATCCGGCTTAAACCAAAGCCCGCTAGTATTATCCGTCCGATCATGATCCGTGCAATACCGCACGTATATGATCGAGCCCTGCCATATCTCCATACGGCCTCTACAGCGTTTTGCCCGAAACATGAGAAAACGGTCTGTGGGGGACTCTAAAGACTCGTCAATATTTTGGTTGTGTATTTAACCACTAGCACATCAGAGGTATTAGCCATACGTAACGGGCTACCAGGTATCGACCAAAAGGGACGTCGATGAGCGAACTCATCCTGACACCCAACTGAGCCTGTCAGTGACAATATCCGTACAGTCCGGTCCGTTCGTCTATGAGCATCGCATGGCGGGCCTACGGGGTTGGTAAAAGTCATACCCCCAAAAGCGGTACAAGTCGTGTCGGAGTGTAGCCTACAACACCCTGAGATATTACTGGAATACCTACCAGTAAATCTCCTGCCTTGGCCAAGGACTTCATGTAATGGCTCTCCTAGACACAGCGCGATCTCACCCCCAATACCGGGAGAGACGAACCCCTGCAGATCCGCTCACTGCCTCCATATGGCTCGGGACTGCACCCAACTAAAACCTGTTTGCACGTCTCCTTTGAGCGTGGTAGGGTAGTAATCAAATTATAGTAGGAACTCACACGATATCAATGACAATCTCAGGTCGATAAACTAACATGTACACATGTCACCAGGGAACTGCTATCTGACGTCTGGTATAAGACCAACTAGCATGTTCCCGGCGAGTCCTGTCTGGTGTACTCATAACCCAATGAGAACATATATATATCTTAGGTGAACTAACTAACACCAGTGTCTTGTGAGACTGGCCACCGCCCCTCGTCGGGGTCTCGACTGTATACACTAGTCTACTCTAGAGTATCGATGCCCTGTCTCGAAACTCCCACGACTAGGGACCTTTTAAGGATGTGCTTATAGACCACCAGCTCCCACGTATATGATCGCCATCATACTGCTGGCTGTCAACCAAGAATCCTAGGGGCTCTATCAACGCGCAATAGTGACTTGTAAGGTCACCTGAAGCAGTGCACGATGATAAAGGTAAACCAGATAGTATACTATCATCTTGAGTAAGACTGTCCTATCGGGATAGGTCCTCCATCAATCATTGCAATCACGTGCCTGTGATCCAATAATTGACTCTGAGGGCACTATCTCCAACACAGGTTAGTTTGTAGACCTAAGATCGTCATAGTTTCTTGTGTGATGCCCACCGTGGTTTAATTTCCTCCCTTCCATGGCTCAAAGGAGTCGTGTAAACAGCTGGATTTTAGGTACAGTCCCGAGTCACATGGAGGCAGTGAGTGATAGGAGGGGTTTCATCTCTCCCGGTATAGGGATTTGATGTTGCGCTATGCTCGATTGGGTATAACAGGAAGTCCCTGGCCATGGTTAATGAAATTTACTGATAAGTGTTATCAGTAGTTTCTCGAACGGTTATTGGCTACACATCGGCATGACTTATCAAGTTACTGGGGTCTGACGATTCTACCCCTAGACTTGATATGCGACATATCAGAAGAAGAGACCAGACTGTATGGTAAGTGTTGTTTATAGGTTTCACGGGAGTTTGGACAAGCTTGCTTTTTGATCTTCTATTCGCTCAATACCTGGATTGTCGTTACGTCCAGCTAGTACCGCTGACGGCTTGTAGGTATCTGATGTGATCATTATCTACTGCTGGCGTATTGATGAGTCTTTAGAGTCCCACACAGAGGTTTCCTAGCTCAAGCGAAACAAAGTAAGGCACATATGGTGATATGTGCGGAAGCTTGATTAAATACGTGTATGTGATATCGTATTCTAGTCTCGTGATATTTGATATCGGTTAGGTTATATATGATATAACCGGATTATTGAATCAAGTGTTGATTCGATGATTTGTTATATTTATATATATATATATATATTTGATATTGGTCGGTTATATATGATATGACTGGATTATTGAATCAATTATTGATTTGATATTGTTTATTAAATGTTGTTGGTTATATGTGATATAACTGGGTTATTGAATCAAGTGTTAATTTGATAATATGATATACATATAAATTATATTAATCGGTTATATATGATATAACCAGATTATTGAATCAAGCGTTGATTTAATAATTTGATATATATTAATATATTTGATATATATATATATATTAACTAATATAGCTCACTAATGATTTTCTTCTCTTCTCTTTATATATAATTGTATATATATATGATATATATATATAATTTTTTGTATCATTCTTGATGATACATAGAACATGGGTGTATGAGACTGACACTAGGGTTTAAGATTATTTTGATGATTTATATTTAAAGGAAAATTGAAAATGAGTCATGGCTTGGATGTTTGTAGAAGCTTTGAGAAGCCATGACTCATCCTCTCTTTTTTGTCTCACTCTAGATATTTATTCATCACAACCTTATGTTGAGCTCATGGTTCACTCTCTCATACATGACTTATTCACCCAAGTTTATCTTCTTCCTCCTCTAGTTTTTTCTTGAGTTGGAGAAATAAAGAGAAAAGGATTTCAAAAGTGAGCAAAATTCCTACTTCTTCAACCTTCACTAATCTAGCCCATTAGTTTAGGTTGTTAGCTTCACTAATACTTTGATTAGTGAAGTATTAACTTGATTTAGTGAGACTTCAAAGTGGATCATCTTCGTCTTCGAAGATCATATAGCAAGCTTGATCTTTTCTTCAAGTGGAGCCAAGAAGAGTTCTAGGGACTACTATTTGAAGCTTTAGAAGTGAAGGACTCGTTCTACAAAGGTTGTAATTATCTTCACTTAGTTATAGAACTAGTTAACTTGCATAAAACCCTAATTCTCTAGTTCGATTCCAAGTTAGTATAGCTTAGCACTCTAGATTTTTTAAATTGCATATTTGATACTTGTACAAACCTAGTGGAGGTGCTAAGACATACTTTCACTCACGAGTTGGCAACTCACCCCCGTTGTGCCACAGTTTTCTTGCAGGTTGACCGCACAGATTCGGTAGCGGCTTGCTGGCATACCTCTTTTCTTCTGGGTGACTTGCTTTGGTATTGTAAGTGCACGGCAGCGCCCCGGTCGTCGATCCGACACCGTAATGCGGAAGCGGTGATTATCTTTAACTTTTCAAACCGGCACCACCGCGCACTATAAACCCGGATCGTGCCATTAACTAGTCCTAGCTAACTACAAGATGGGGAAGAGAGATACACCGAGCGATCCATGTCCTCTGGTCTTCTCGTCGTCGTCCCGATCTCCCCCGGAATGTCCGGTCTCTACCTCCGCGCCGGAAGGGTACCACGTCGCCTGCATCTTTTACGGGCTCCCATCTCTATACCGAGGCAACTCGGGCACGAAGCTGGCGAGTCGACGTGCCCAAGATATGCTGTAGAATCTAGTGTAAAACCATGTCTCATTTTGGGGTTATGGAGTTGCCATATAAGTGGAGGAAATGAACTGTGTTTATGGAGATGGAGTTGTGGGGATTTTACCAAGCCAAAGATACTAAAATCCTACACCAAAATAAAAATGGGCAGCCCCTCCCCAATGTGGCCAGCCATGATAGTGGGAGTGGAGAGAATGAGAGAGGGAGTGAGTGAAAAAGATAGCCACAAGAATAATGCAAGTGAGAGGAATGGTCATAATGCAAGAATCATCATCACAAGCAAAACCACACTCCATCGACTAATCAACAACCATGATTGCTACAAAAAGTCAAGAAATCATGAACCATGGAAGGTCAAGGGATGGGGCTCCATGATGAAACCATCATGATACAAAAGTATGCTAGGACAACCCTCCACAAATGCATATTTGCATAAATGCAAATAAGCCCTTCTCCACCAATCCTCGGCCAATGAAGGATACAAAGGAAATATGGCCGAAACGGAAAGCAAACTGGCAACTCCAGAAAACTGGTCCCGTTATAAATTACAGGAAAACCACGATACTGTGTATACACACCCGCATCTGTATTCCGACCGGATACAAATGCAATGAGACAAAATCTACACTGTACTATACTAGGATCCGGCTTAAACCAAAGCAGGCTAGTATTATCCGTCCGATCCTTATCCGTGCAATACCGCACGTATCTGATGGAACCTTGCCATATATCCATACAGCCTCTAGTACTAACCGTCTGATCCTGATCCGTGCAATACCGCACGTATCTGATCGAACCCTGCCATATCTCCATACGGCCTCTACAGCGTTTCGCCCGAAACTTGAGTAACTGAATGTGGGGGACTCTAAAGACTCGTCAATACTATGGCTGTGGATTTAACCACCAGCACGTCAGAGGTATTAGCCATACGTGACGGGCCACCAGATATTGATAGAAAGGGACGTCGATGAGTGAACTCATCCTGACACCCTACTGAGCCTGTCAGTGACAATATTCGTACAGTCCGGTCCGTTCGTCTATGAGCATCGCATGGCGGGCCTAGGGGGTTGGTAAAAGTCAGACCCCCAAAAGCGGTACAAGTCGTGTCAGAGATCAGCCCGGAACACCCTGAGATATACTGGAATACCTACCAGTAAATCTCCTGCCTTGGCCAAGGACTTTTCATGTTCTGGCTCTCCTAGACACAGCGCGACCTTACCCTCAATACCGGGAGAGACGAACCCCCGAAGATCCGCTCACTGCCTCCATGTGGCTCGGGACTGTACCCAACTAAAACCTGTTTGCACGTCTCCTTTGAGCGTGGTAGGGTAGTAATCAAAGCACAGTGGGAACTCACACGAGAAAAATGACGATCCCCGGCTCGATGAACTAACCTGTACACATGTCACCAGGGAATTGCTATCTGACGTCAGGTATAAGACCAACTAGCATGTTCCCGGAGAGTCCTGTCCGGTGTACTCATAACCCAATGAGCACTTGTATACATCTTAGGTGAACTAACTGACACCAGTGGCTTGTGAGACCGGCCACCGTCCCTCGTCGGGGTCTCGACTATATACACTAGTCTACTCTGGAGTATCGATGCCCTGTCTCGAAACTCCCACGACTAGGGACCTTTTAAGGATATGCTTATAGACTACCAGCTCCCACGTATATGATCGCCGTCATACTGCTGGAAGTCAAGCAAGAATCCTAGGGGCTCTACCAACGTGTAATAGCGACCTGTAAGGTTTCCTAAAGCAGTACACGATGATAAAGTTAAAGAAGATAGCATACTATCATCTCGAGTAAGACTGTCCTACCGGGATAGGTCCTCCCTCAATCATTGCAATCACGTGCCTTTGATCCAATAATTGACTCTGAGGGCACTATCTCCAACAATATCCCACTTGCACTCTAGGCTAATTATTGCGATGTCGTATACTCACAGCCCGTGTGATACCGAACACCCAACTCTTCTACTAGTCAGTCTCACAAAGCTCGTTTGCGAAACTATTGCGTTCGAGGAATAGCCTCAGTGAGTGGATCCGCTTTGATGTTTCTATCTATGTCTCTTTTAGTCTCAAGTTCGCGGAGAAAGCCATCTCCCGAAATGAGCAATACCAGTCTTAGAATGTGTCTGGATGTCTGATGGGACCTAGCTCATAAATGAACTCCAAATCCAAACTTCTTTGACTGTATTATCAACTGAACTTAATCAGTATCCTGCGCCATGCCTCCCTCAGTATTGCCTTGGACCACCTGTCCAAAATACTACCCCTCGTCAGAAGGAAAACTATAACTCTGACAACATCCTTGTCGTCCAGGTCACCTTGGAAGCCTGGAATGATAACCGTCCCCTGAATGAGGCTGTCGTTATCATATCCCTAGAACATCCACTTATGTTCTAAAACTGCTTCCGACTGTTTCTCTAGGATAGGATCAATGTCAACTTATTGCATTTAGTGCAAGAACAACATCTGGTGTGGTACTTGACATCTCATGATTGACTCAATTGCCTAAGCAAGTGATCTGCCAATCATGCACATCCCTCTCCCCTTTAGTCTGTAAGACACCTTTAGAGAGGGTAACTCCATCACCTGCAAGTACACCACCGTGCCAGGAGTCGTCCATTCTAAATACTCTTAGAATGCTGTCTAAGTACCCAGATTAGGAAACCACCCAAATCTATATCTAAAACCATAGATCTAGTAACCAGTATGTCTGATATAATGTCCATGTCCCATGTGGAGAAACTACTGTGTGACGACCAAAGTATAACCGATCGTAGTATAGGAATATCACTTCCTACTCTGTGTATGTCATCCAAATACCATAACATCACACCCTACTACCTTCTTAACAGATCCATCCCCTATTCTGATGAAGTCAAACCTATGACTGTCACATCAGAAATTGATGATCTATCTCCGCTATATCTGCTTTAGTCTATAAATAGACATAAGCCACCTGTCCACCAATACATCCGCTGCTCCCACTGACCACAACAACCCTTTGGCAGAGTCATATAGACGTACACTTCTAAATCAAGTTTAGAACGACGCTATACTCATCCTCCTGCCGGGTCTCACAGTCTAGAACAACAGCAATGGCAAGTGTGGGTAAACAAGAACCTCCCTGTCACCGTCCTTGAGGCTACCGGAGTACCTCTCGGGTGCCTGAGGTTAACCACCTTATCTGCGGAGTAGCCAATGGAATGTCAAACAAGATTGAATCTTTAGGTTCCTATTAAATCTTCAGTAATCGTTTGTGGTTCTGGAATCACTTCCAGTTCTACCATACTCCCACTACTGTTTTCTGAAAAAATCCATTTTTAATAAAACTGTGGCGAGTCTAGAACAATATCACTATTAATCTTCCAGATGGTAGAAAGTCAACCCTCATCATAGCCTGGGTCAACCCACAAACAGCCATTATAGAAACGTGCCTTGAGTTATCCAGAGTCTGGTTTTAAGCATAGGCCGGACAACTCCCCGTACCTTAACATCGTTAAGATATGAACTGTTCTATATCCAATATAGAACCAGAGGCACTGATTTAATTGAACCAGATTCAAATCATGCAGCTGTCTCCAGTGCATGTCAAGTAAATGGAAGGAGGCCGATCAGCGTTACTCAACTTAGGAATGCTTCCAATTATGAGTAACCTGAAAGAGAAGCAATTTCTCTTAATCACTACTATCAACTGAATACCATACTCAAGTATCTACATCTCCGATCACTTTGAAGAATCCCGATACTTGCAATATCTGGTTCTCTACTTTATTCAAATACCTATAACTTCTCAAAATTCGGACCTTGTGTTTCCACGAAACACCTGTCTAAAAACTAGAGAAGTCATAAGTAAACCGAATATAGTACGAGAACCAACCCCTCTATCCTGATGGACCCTGGACAACATACAATACTCTGTATAAGTCCCTTGAGTCTGATAACTCATTCACTGTGTGTCGTAGGTTGAAAACGGTACTTATGGTTAAGAAGAAATTACACCGCTGTTTAATGCTCCTTACCTAACCATCCACTGATATAGGTAAATGTCACAGACATAATTTCAAAAAGATATATCTCACTCTATAAAAATAGACGTACAGATGTATCAATTTGAAATTGGTGCATAACAGCGGATATTCAATACCAAATATTTGCCGACCGACAAACAACCCAGGTGACTTCCTCAAATATCACCGATTACAACGAATCCCGATATAATGAGGATGATCACCCAATTCCCAATAACTTACTCCCACTCATCATCTGTAAAACCATACAGATGTGAGAATCATACCTGGTAAATACATACCCTGGAGTAAGTATCTAATCGGGAAATCAGTTTTCCATTAATAGTACACAGTGAAACTGAAACATTGAAATGTTTCGTTGGGGTATCCTGGTATTCCTAGTAATTCCTCTTCCATTATCCAGATTCACAACTGTAACCGTGTAATTCTTTGCCATCTTTCCAAATCCCTTTCTATGTCTTTAGTCATTACCTTCTATACACCCCTTTAGGCCAAATGGTTTTCTTCCTTCCCTACCGTTCGGCACCAGCCTATGGTTTGGAAGAAGACTATCCAATAAGCATAATGGGTGTACTGTCCTAATACTAGGAACACTCGCAAAGCGAGAGAAGGTGAAGATAAAAGACAACCGAATAAACCTTATTCCTAGTTCTCCTAAACCAGAATCCATCCCCGAACTGGAACAAGTTCCTTTCGAGTTCGTATATAACCATACGATGGAGTATCCAATAATCTGTGGATCTTCGTAGTGATACAGAGTGTCCTGGAGAAATACACAGGTGATTTAGGATTGGCGAGGAAATACTTGGTTTGGTCGTGAATAGAAGTCGCAGTTTACTTTGCCCTCTTACTAATTCCTTGCTTTGTCTTAACTTAATACCTTCTGCACACCATCGTTAGGCTAATTGGTTTTCTTCATTCCCTACCGGTCAGCACCAGCCCAAGGTTTGGAAGAAGACTATCCAATTTGCGTAATAGGTGTACTATCTCCAAAACCAAGGAGTACTCGCAACCTGAGAGAAGGTAAAAGGAAAAGACAACTGAATAGTCCTATTCGTTTTCTCCAGAACCGGAAACCATCATCGAATAAATTCCTTCGAGTTCGTATATAACCATACGATGGTTTTGTCCAATGGAAGTAGACGTTCGTAGTAATACGGGGTGTCCTGGAGAAAAGGGTAAAAGTAGGAGTGGCAATGAGGTTTGCAACTCTGACAATCCAAAAGCCAGTGTTTAAGAAAGTTCGGTTAATTTGGTCACTGAGTCATAGTCTTAGGGTCAGGTCAATGGTCACTGCCAAAGAGAGAGAGAAAAGAAACACTCAGCATGCACTCTAACCTAGATCAGAATGGTTACCAATTTATCTAATCTGGAAACCTCCCACTATAAGCTCAAATTCTCCTCCAAACCTGAAAGAAGAATTAGTCGGGATCACCCGAGGAGTAAACTAACTCATTAGTGCGAATCGGGATCCAACTATCATCGCATGATAACGTGACGGAATCCGCTCACGCTATCACACTCCAGAAGGTATGCGCATATCTGGCAAGTTTCAGTTTCTTTAGAAACTCCCGATGAGATTTTTGCCCCATGCTCTTATGACCTTGACGAAGGCCAACATATCATAAGTCACATGTCAAGTTCTACCCGTCATTGTCCATGTTAATTTGAACCCACCCGTACATACCCTTGACGAAGGCCAAAATAGTAGTACGACTGTCCCAAATCAACGCATCTATCTATGCAGCAGAAAGGTAACAAGCAGCTACCATACACTATGCCTTGACGAAGGCCAACATACATAGCATGAATACTAAGTGCTACCCATCTGAAACGACGGAGGGCTACGAATGGTTTCTGGCGAAAAACCTTTAACGTAATGAACTTGATATCGTTGAAGGAACTAGATAGCTTTTATGAAAATATAGTGACGAAAACCTTTGCTAAAGAGGTCACTCCCGGTGAAGGGATCTCGGCTCTTTCCCCGTAGAATGAGGTGCAGGATATTCCAACTGAATACCACGATGCAAAGCAAAAGTAATCGGCTATAGTGAAGTTAATGCCCTGACGCAAATTTTTGTCCAAGGGGTCACTCCCAGTGAAGGGATCTCGACCCTTGCCTCGTCGACTGAGGAGCAGGATATTCCAACTGAATACTACGATGCAAAACAAAAGAGAACGTCCTTGCAATAACAGCTTTTTGAAAAGTGTTCCAACAACATCAGATTAGGTTTGTTTTTAACTTGCATTGATCCGAATCAACGCAGTCCCATCAATTGATCACACCACAAAGAACGAAAATATATTGATGTACGTATATGCCATCCACATTCGCCACTAGGTCCCGTCATTACCCGTCAGGTTAGCTAACTAACGACAGAGCGGGAACTGTACTAGCGCGGATGCAAAACATATACAACATCTACTAATATATATCAATATATAATATTTCTCTCAAGGCGTGATAAAATGCAACAACACAGAAATGTACAGCATCACAGAACAATACAGATATCTGGGATCCCCGGGTTTCACAGAGCCACTACTGAAACCCGACATTCCCCTGGTCGTGTGGATAGCCTGTGCAATGAAATCCTAGACCCCTACGGGAGCGGCAAGTTACCCGCCAAAACCTGAAGCGAGGCAGGCCCCTTCAGCACCGTGAATGGACCACCCAGCACTTCACGGAATCCGGTAACTTGGGCACCCCTCCTGGGTCAACTTGTACCCCCTACGAGTGCGGCGAATAGCCCGCCAATCCTAGAGTGAAGCCCCCTCCGTCTCAATGCCATGAGATGCGGGCTCGTTGCCCTCTAGAACCCGGCTATCCGTGCACCCCACCTTGGGGTAATCCTAGTACAGAAAGTAAAATATACATACGACGGGTATATCGACCGCAACCTGGTCGTGCCCCAAAATAATAATACAAACAGGCAGTGACGGCAGTCCACATGTCGGACGCTCTCCCCGCAATATTAAATGTACATAATACAACAAACTCTGTACTACCATTGCATCCAGGCTATCCCCCACGACCAATCCGTAACATCACAGCATAACACAGAACATCAACGTGAAAGTCACGTTCGCAAATCCGTCTAACCGGGCTATAGCAGTTAGACAGGATTTACCGATCGAGTGACATTCACGGTCGCAGATATAATGTAAATACTATGAACTAATGTGTTTAAAATATCCGATCGATTAAAATTCACCAAGTGGGCCCCCAAGCAATACTGTAGCACATAAAGAAATCTGGGCCCAAAAATAATATTCCAAAACCCTTATTTTCAACCCATAAGCCTACTAAAGAGATTTGATGCACTGATCACTCCTTACAGCCGCGGAACCGCGGCCCCAAGTGGGTTTTGGCCATGGTTCCGCGCTCCACTTAAGGAATCAATTCATCGAATTTCTCCAAAATTCTTAGAATTTCTTGTACATCATTCTGCAACACACTGAAAAAAATTTCGAGCTAGAAAAAAAGCGACAGAAAACTGATGCAATGAAAAACGCGGGTTTTGGAATTTTGTTCGATCGGAAATGTAAAACACATTAGACAAAGCTAGACTATGTTAATGGCGAGGCTCTGATACCACTGTAAGTGCACGGCGGCGCCCCGGCCGTCGATCCGACGCCGTAATGCGGAAGCGGTGATTATCTTTAACTTTTCAAACCGGCACCACCGCGCACTATAAACCCGGATCGTGCCATTAACTAGTCCTAGCTAACTACAAGATGGGGAAGAGAGATATACCGAGCGATCTGTGTCCTCCGGTCTTCTCGTCGTCGTCCCGATCTCCCGCGGAATGTCTGGTCTCCACCTCCTCGCCGGAAGGGCACCACGTCGCCTGCATCTTTTACGGGCTCCCACCTCTATACCGAGGCAACTCGGGCACGAAGCAGGCCAGTCGACATGCCCAAGATTTGTTGTAGAATCTAGTGTAGAACCATGTCTCATTTTGGGGTTATGGAGTTGCCATATAAGTGGAGGAAATGAACCGTGTTTATGGAGATGGAGTTGTGGGGATTTTACCAAGCCAAAGATACAAAAATCCCACACCAAAATAAAAATGGGCAGCCCCGCCCCAATGTGGTCGGCCATGATGGTGGGAGTGGAGAGAATGAGAGAGGGAGTGAGTGAAAAAGATAGCCACAAGAATAATGCAAGTGAGAGGAATGGTCATCACGCAAGAATCATCATCACTAGCAAAACCATACTCCATCAACTAATCAACAACCATGATTGCTACAAAATGTCAAGCAATCATGAACCATGGAAGGTCAAGGGCTGGGGCTCCGTCATGAGACCATCATGATACAAAAGTATGCAAGGACAACCTTCCACAAATGCATATTTTCATAAATGCAAATAAGCCCTCCTCCACCAATCTTCGGCCAATGAAGGATGCAAAGGAAATATGGCCGAAACGGAAAGCAAACTAGCAACTCCAGAAAACTGGTCCAGTACTAAATTACAGGAAAACCCCGATACTGTGTATACACACCCGCATCTGTATTCCGACCGGTTACAAATGCAATGAGACAAAATCTACACTGTACTATACTAGGATCCGGCTTAAACCAAAGCCGGCTAGTATTATCCGTCCGATCCTGATCCGTGCAATACCGCACGTATCTGATCAAACCCTGCCATATATCCATACGGCCTCTAGTACTAACCGTCCGATCCTGATCCGTGCAATACCGCATGTATCTGATCGAACCCTGCCATATCTCCATACGGCCTCTACAACGTTTCGCCCGAAACTTGAGTAACTGAATGTGTGGGACTCTAAAGACTCGCCAATACTATGGCTGTGGATTTAACCACTAGCACGTCAGAGGTATTAGCCATACGTGACGGGCCACCAGCTATTGACCGAAAGGGACGTCGATGAGCGAACTCATCCTGACACCCTACTGAGTCTGTCAGTGACAATATCCGTACAGTCCGGTCCGTTCGTCTATGAGCATCGCATGGCGGGCCTAGGGGGTTGGTAAAAGTCAGACCCCCAAAAGCGGTACAAGTCGTGTCAGAGATCAGCCTAGAACACCCTGAGATACTACTGGAATACCTACCAGTAAATCTCCTGTCTTGGCCAAGGACTTTTCATGTTCTGGCTCTCCTAGATACAGCGCGACCTCACCCCCAATACCAGGTGAGACGAACCCCCGAAGATCCTCTCACTGCCTCCATGTGGCTCGGGACTGTACCCAACTAAAACCTGTTTGCACGTCTCCTTTGAGCGTGGTAGGGAGTAATCAAAGCAAAGTGGGAACTCACATGAGACAAATGACGATCTCCAGGTCGATGAACTAACCTGTACACATGTCACCAGGGAACTGCTATCTGACGTCAGGTATAAGACCAACCAGCATGTTCCCGGTGAGTCCTATCCGGTGTACTCATAACCCAATGAGCACCTGTATACATCTTAGGTGAACCAACTAACACCAGTGGCTTGTGAGACCGGCCACCGCCCCTCGTCGGGGTCTCGACTATATACACTAGTCTACTCTGGAGTATCGATGCCCTGTCTCGAAACTCCCATGACTACGGACTTTTTAAGGATATGCTTATAGACTACCAGCTCCCACGTATATGATCGCCCTCATACTGCTGGCAGTCAAGCAAGTATCCTAGGGGCTCTACCAATGTGTAATAGCGACCTGTAAGGTCACCTAAAGCAGTACACGATGATAAAGGTAAACCAGATAGCATACTATCATCTCGAGTAAGACTGTCCTACCGGGATAGGTCCTCCCTCAATCATTGTAATCACGTGCCTGTGATCCAATAATTGACTCTGAGGGCACTATCTCCAACAGGTAGGTGGGGTACACTTGCATTGTTACCACCATTTGTACTTGTATATTTATTCAGCTGTATCCAGTTAAAAGATCCATCAACCAGACTTTGTATATTTGGTAGACTTAGAAACCACAGTTTGTATATTCTTTCGAACCCAGAGTTACGGATATGTATTTATTCTTTATTTTGGTTTCTTTACTTTTTTCTGTATTTTGATCTTCGCCCTTGGCGAGTATATCTTTATTGCGTGGTTGTGTTTCCGCCTAATGGCGAATAGCTAGCTCCCGATTGGGGATGCCTTTTATTATTGCTTGTATTGCTTTCGGGTTAAAATTTATAAAGGAGGTGCTGCCTAAATTTCAAATGACGAAAATGTTTTAACTATGATATATAATCCACTTGAGTTTTATATAATATTACTTATGTTATTAAAGACAGAACCTGATTCCATTAAACCTTTGTTTCAAAACTTCACCTCCACTATTTTTCCATAAAAGGTTTAGATTTCTGGGCTTTTAGCTTACTTGGATTAGGTTGGCTCCTATAGACTTAATGTGATTCAAGTGTCAGTCGCGTGCCTTTTTCGGGTCATGACAAAGTTGGTATCAGAGAGTTAGGTTTAACCTTGGTTCGAGTCAAGGTTTGACTATGCGGAGTCTATGGCGTATATATTTCGGAACCTAGGCTTAACCTTACAGAACTTAGACTTGGCCGAGGGGGTATTAGACCCGAACTTTCATCACGTAGGTTGACCTTGGTTGATGGAGTAGGTAACTTAAGTAAAGTGACGTACGGTGTGTATGTTCCACGGTATATTTACAATACGCTTCTCCGCTTAAGTAGACTTAGGATGTACATTTCTTAGGCACTGCATTACTATTCGTTCCTATGATCTATCCTCATCAATATCGGATTATGGTTTCCGTTACCTTGGCTATATGAGCAGAGAGTACCGCAGCTAGAGATACGATCAGAGCGAGCTCGTCAGGGATGAGGACTGACCAGGATATTCCGGTAACATACGAATGCATTGATTTATTGTTTTACTAGGATTTCTCGTTGACGCGAATGTTTGGGATCTGCACTAGATGATCAGGCCATTGCTAGAGGCCAGCCAGGTTGTGAAGACTATTGAGGTACTGTCTACTCTAGAAGATTTATGTGTTTTCTACCATGCGGACAGATGAACCAGCTAGCGCTGAGATTGACCGGATGTCGCCTCCAGAGTTGTATAGCCGAGACCACATGAGTTTGTGGACAGGGATGTGACAGAAGATCACTAGTCACCCTTGGATAAGTAACTAGGACATTTTGTTCATTCGGATGCTCCGATGCGAGGTCATCAAATTGACCAGCTTCAGTTAGAAAGGAACCTCACTCAGACGTGTTGTGAGTAAATCGAGAAGGGACGAGCAAAAGTATATTCCTCCGAGGACTTGGACGAGTTCCTGAGGATGTAATTGGCCAAATGCCTTCTACAGAATATTAAATATGCCGAATTCGTCGCTTCGGAAGAGACTCTGGATATGACTATAGCCAATTTGAGCACAGTCCACACAGCTGCGCAGAGATGATTCCGAATTGATCATGTTGAAGGAAAGCGGAGTAAGAGGTTCGTGCGAGATTTTAACGAGTTGTCGTTCCTCTCCGTTGATGTCAGAGACTTGATACATACGCAAAGGCATTGGATATGGCCATAATTCCAGAGGAAGGTCAAGATAAGAATGCAACTGTCCCGGAACGAGAAACGTGTTAAGTAAGAGTGCCAACTTTCGGGAAGTTCGGTAGAATTGATATTGGGAGAGACCTTAGCAGGTTCTTTCTGGAATACTACGCGATAAAGACATGGACCCAGGATCGGTTGTATCGTACACACTTAGTGGGCCAGAGGTTTCCATCATTGGCGTGCTACATTATGAGTGACCATGTAAATTGGCAAGGAGATGTTTAGAGAAATGTCTGAACGGGACTGTTTCCGTCGCCACTCCCTAACGGGCTGTCAAGCCGAGGAGTCATGCAATTGGTGATCCACAGAGAAAAATAAGAACCCATGGACCAAGGACGTCAGACCGTGGGCAGGAGGCAAGTAGATATTCTTGCTCTTCCAGCTTGGATGCACCGGCACCTTTCGACATTGAAAGGGGTGGACCTCAATATCATTTAATTGCGATTTACGTTTTGGTGATTCAGATATCACATTTCCATCATTTTGATTCCGGTATTTTGACAATTTGTTTCATGATTGATATTTCCTACGTGCACCACAGTTGCACTTGATTCGTATCTTTATATATCAGTTGTACTGATTTCCGTTTTTGTGCTACCCATTTGCACCTGATTTTTATTTTTATGCACTCTGAGATACCTGATTTGGTTTCGTGCATATAGTATTGCACATGATTTTGACTTATGCATTCGGTTTAGTTTACATGCACTTTCAGTACTTTGATATGGTTTTGTGCACGCAGTTGCACATGTTTATGAGTTTATATACCACGGTATACTTGATTTTGAATTGGTGTATGTTGTATACCGTTGATTTCGATTTTGATGCTCGATATTCATTTTCGTGCACCCTGGTGCATTAGATTTATGTTTCATGCATCTTGTGCACTCGACTTAAATTCTTGCGCACACTTGTCGCACTTGATGTGATTTTGTACACACCAGATGCGCTTAATCGAGATTCTTCATGCATATCAGATGCACTTGATATTGTTGTCGTGCACACCCGTTACAATGGACAGATGCTTTCGTGCACACCGGTTGCACTTAGTTCTTGTTTTTATGCACATTCGTGGCACCTGTATTTGATTTCGATTTCTGTGCGCACCAGACGCACGTGGCATTTTTATATATACTATTTGAGAATGATTTCTTTTGAGCATCATGTTTATGACATATACTATATTATATAGTAACTGACCAGGACTAGTCTGAGGACAGTACCTGAGTATTTTTCATGCATCAATAATTACCGAGGGGATTTTCAAAAAAGAGGTATAGTCTCAATATTTTCCTACGTGTCCATGATGACACGAAATTTTACAAAGAAAACCCTTCCAACTCATTTTCAAAAAAAATGCGGGACATATATCTTAAGTAAAACATATACAGATATATAGCTATTTCTATACAAAATAAACGTCTGCTACTTTTGCTGTGATATATGCATCACATAGTGATTTGAAAAAGATTTTGTATACACTTTTATTCAGTTGTTTAGACGATTTCACTAGGATGCGTACTATATATATGTTATCGTCTTAATTATATTATATTTGATTTTAATAGTAGATTTTGAAACTGGTATTTTCTCATTAACTCCCATGATGGTATGGATTTTCAAATGGTATCTTTTTCTCAAAAACACTGTAGCCCCTATTTTTCTAAATACAATGATTCGTACAATTTTAAATACTATAACTGTATGGCTTGTATGTAGCTATATATAATTTATATCGTTGTGTTTACTGTTTACTTTTCTGCTATGCTCATATTATTCTCTTTGCATTTTATATATACATGTTCTTTTCATTTGTTGTTATGACCTCGTCTGCTAGGACACATGCACCATTACCGATGATGTGCATGTTACACGTACACATACTCGCCGGCTCACACACTCATCATCGGTAATTGCCATGCTACGTGCACATTAGAAACCGTTACTTCACACATACCATCTGATAACTTGTAGCTTAATAGTATTGCTTAGCATTCATGATATCACATGCTAGTTTAGATATTGCATTTCTTACTTAAATGTCACATTTATTTAGATATACATTCTGGTTACGCACTGTAGATTGGCCATGTGCCGGTATTCATTATTTCATTATTGGCTCATGTTTACAAGATTTTCGGTTTTCATGAGATTTCTGGATTTGGGAAACCGCATGCGAATTTTGAAACTTATAATCATTTTAAAAATAAAAATGTGCTTTTCCTTGATATGATGTGTGGCATCCAACATGATTTATCTTGGTTCTGAGCTATATGTATACCTGATTCGAGGAGAGAGGAGGCACCGTTTGCGGGTATATGGTGGACCCGGTGCGATACCCCGGGGCAAGAAGATCGTATAGAGAGACGTTGAGCTTGGCAGGAAAGCACTAACGACTGGTAATAGTTTGGCTCGGCGGATATCCAGAGGATACCGAACGGAGTCGTGAGATCAGATGGATATGAGGGACGATCCGATGAGACGGCGCCCGAGATATGAGGATTATGTGTCTCTGCTGGACACGGTTTTTATGATGTTTTTGAGTGTCGATGTTGGGCACTCAGGTTTTATCATGAATTGGTGTGTCGTTGATTGATACATTTATACTCACACATATATTTTACATATGACATGGTACCGCTTTTTGACACGGACACGAATATATTGGTATTACACTTATGCTTATACTATTACCCTTGCTACCACTCATCGTATTGTATTATTATTATTATATTATTGTATGACCTAGGATATCGTCATACATTCGATTTCTACCAGCTGATGTCTTCTACTGATGAGTTGGCAACCCACCCCCGTTGTGCGACAGTTTTCTTGCAGGTTGAACGCACAGATTCGGTAGCTGCTTGTTGGCACACCGCTTTTCTTCTGGGTGACTTGCTTTGGTAGGTTGGGTACACTTGCATCGTTACCACCATTTGTACTTGTATATTTATTCAGTTGTATCTAGTTAAAAGCTCCATCAACCAGACTATGTATATTTGGTAGACTTAGAAACCACAGTTTGTATATTCGTTCGAACCCAGAGTTACGGATATGTATTTATTCTTTATTTTGGTTTCTTTACTTTCTTTTCTGTATTTTGATCTTCGCCTTTGGCGTCGTATATCTTTATTGCGTGGTTGTATTTCCTCCTAAAGGCGAAGAGCTAGCTCCCGCTTGGGGATGCCTTTTATTATTGCTTGTATTGCTTTCGGGTTAAAGTTTACAAAGGAGGTGTTGCCCAAATTTCAAATGACGAAATTTTTTTAACTACGATATATAATCCACTTGTGATTCATATAATATTACTTAAGTTTTTAAAGAAAGAACCTGATTTCATTAAACCTTTATTTCAAAACTTCACCTCCACTATTTTTCCCTAAAAGGTTTAGATTTCTGGGCTTTTGGCTTACTTGGATTAGGTGGAGTCCTATAGACTTCACATGATTCAAGTTCCTGTCATGTGCCTTTTCCAGGTCATGACACGAATAAACGCTAAAAACCCACGACCACCCTTCTTCAAAATCCGATTAGCGCAAAGTGCTGAAATCATATTGGAAGAAGCAGCACTGCGATATCCCAACACTATAAAAACCAGCTCATTAGGAAAACAAAATCTGACCAACTTCCCCTGGCAATCAACGTACGCATGACAAGCGGCAGCCAATCCATAACGATAAGTATGTCAAAATCTAACATATCAAGAAGAATCGGATCGACTAATGAATCTCTGTCACTAATCTGCACGGAACATGATCTGAATTAGTATCGTGCTACGAATGAATTTCCCACTGGAGTAACCACAACTACCAGTAGGTCTAACAATGATGAATCTCTACCCGGTGTCGGTGCAAAGTGTGAAGATACATATGTGCGTAGAGCCGGGATCAAACAAAATATGCGCATCAAAGGAATATATGGGAAGAGTACCTGTAACCACCGCATTGAATGCATGGGCATCCTGGGGAGTCAATCCTGACCCCACCTCTTCCCTGGGGTCCTCTGCCTCTGCCCCTATGTCCTCTTTGTGCATGACCACCAACACCACGGCCTCTCAAAGCGAATGTCTTGCCGGGAGTAGTGTCAGGCGGAGTAAGTAAGGCCATCTGAGGATGGGGTGGAGGGGGTAAAGCGGTCTGAAAACTCGCGGTCCTGCCGTGACGTCTCATGGAACAGTCCTTGTAGAAATGATTTGGACTCCCGCGGCTAAAACATGTCGGCTGCGACCTTTGCCCCTCATGATATGAGCCGTACATCTGACCCTGTGTCCAAAATCTGCCTCCGCCACATCCAGGAATGAATCTACTATGGCCACTTGATTGGTTTGTAGATTCGTCGTTTCGTTTGATATGAAAAAGTATAATCACAATCAAAGAATTTATAATCGCAATCAATAACGGTGTCGTTATAGTTCGTTAATGAGTACGGGTCGTCCACTGAGATTCGTATATTTATTCGTTCTTGCTTTAGTTGAGTCGAAAGAAAATAGTAAAGAAAATTCAAGAAAATGATTCAAGATTGATTAGATGAAATATTTTCAAGAAAGAGTTTAAGATTTATTAATCATGAAAATGTCCAAAATCAATTTTAGTTATCAATAAAATTGAAGAATAGCTTGCAGGATTTGATAGGAATTAGTAGTAATGATGAATACTAATAATGATTCATCTTATCTATTGATGAATTATATCTAGAACGATGGCGATGAATGAAGATTGGGGATCTTTTGAAGAAACTAGGGTTTCTTCTTCACTATCCCTTGTCTTTTCATTGATCACCATTCAATTCTAGCCTTTAGCAAAGAAAATCATCAATCATTTAATCCCAAATTGCAACGAAATAATCAAGAATGGTGATCTCATTCCAAATTTGGTCATTGACGATTCTTTTTCCTAAAATTCATAATCCTCATAAGACTTAAGATGCGTATAGGATTTCATCACCATTTGATCTACCGAATTCCTTCGAATACTTAGCAAACGGAGATTTACTCATGCATCATGAAAATAAAAGAATTAAGAATTAGAAATTTCATAATGCAAAAATTTAATGAAAGCAAGAATTAACAAATGATCACCTTTATTAATCAACATCTAATTACACTTTCCTTCAATCTGATGTTACAAGAATTGCTCTCGATCACTCCCTTGAAGAGGTAACCATTCTGTCGAATTTCGCTTTGCTCGATCTCCATGAGACTTGGACCTGTCGAGGATCTCATGCTCTTGATGACGATCGGTTTCGCGTAAAGGATCTTGAATGTCGTCGCTCGATATTGTTCTCAACGATTCTTGATTTTGGATCTTGATTTGGAATTGAATTAGATTGAATTAGCTCCCAAATTGTCTCCCCAAATTGCGCAACGTGCGAAATGAAGGCTTTGGTCCTTTATATAGCCCTTCACCAATCTTCCATTAGAAGCCAGGTCAATCTTCCCCAAGAAGCTAGGTAGTTGTAGGAAAACTTCTAGAATAAGGTAGTTAACAAGCTTCCTCAAGAAGCTAAGCTGTTGTAGGGAAGTTTCCAGAACAAGGTAGTTACTATGGAGCGTCATCAACAAGCTGGGAAGTTGAGATGAAGATTCGGGAGAAGTGTCGTCACCGGATGCCCTAACTCGGCCGCGGATCCGCGGCGGATCGGCCTGACTCGGCCGCGGATCCGCAGCCTTTTGGTGAGATCATTGCTTCATATTTTCTGTGTATTCTGATGTTGGCCGATTAACGTTCAGGTGATATCTTGAATCTTTAAATCCCTTCTGAATCTCTGCCAGATTTTAACTCTTTGATTTCCTGTATTTTGTCGGCGAATTTTGCGGTTCCGATATCTGTCCTGAGATAATTTTCTGCACAAAATCTCAATGAAGAATGTTGGAGATATAAAATATCATGCGTGAAATAATAAACATACAATTTCCTTTGAAAGTGTTGATTATAATGTATAACATGTGGTATTTGATATTTTCCAGACGAACTTATAATATGTGTTATATTTATAACAAACATCCTTAGATGATTAGAAAAGTGAAGAAATTGTTATGTTAAAGATTGCAATATTTTCGACTGAACAAATTCCTCCAAACATGATTTTGATCGTCTCGAGAAAACTCTTTTATTCAAGAGAAGGAGAAAATAGAAAGAAAAAAGAAAAAAATAACTAGCACACTTTCGTAGGCAACACGATTGTACTGAGTACGTGCAACAAGTCTTTAAACCTCTTGGTGTCCCTAGTAGGAGGAGTGTTGTCTCCTGAGGGGTTTCAGCGGATTGCACCCACAAAATCCTATAATAAAAGGAATACTGTGAAAGTTACACATAAAGATAAGAATTATAAAAGAAAGAACTTGAAAATCAGAGTTTCCAACTACACTAGCTTTTCAGTTGTCATGAGCCCTATCTTAATAGTCATGAAAAGATGTTAGAAATCACATTATCCTTCAATAAAACATCGTCTTTATTGTTTATCCCTACCTTTCTTCCAAACACCGATCATATACCCCTACGTGTATGTAAAAGACATCCCTACACTCGGAGAATTCAATTCAAGCTATCATACTCTTATCCTTCTACCTCAGTGCTTTTAAGTTGGTGAATATTTTAGATGGAATTGCTCATACATTCTTCATGCTACCGTTAATATTTCTTGAGGTACTAACCGACCGATTACTAAATGTGCTCACATATTAGACATAATTAGCAATTTCCTCATCTTGTAACACCTAAGGCTTAGCAGTGACTCCCAAACCTGTTGGTCTAAGGCACTAGGTGATGAAGCACCCTCGCTATATTTTTTTATGCTGCCTTGGTTATTACAAAACCAGTGTTCATTTTTCTTCACCATTTTATACTTTTATGGCTCGTTTAATATTTTCTTCGTACTTTGGCTTTTAGACAAGAGCATTTCAAGGTATCCTCTACAATCCTGAGTTTCATGACGTGTGTAAGTGCTTATAGTAGGATATCAACGTTCAAATGTTTGGCTTTCAGAATAGGAACTATTTATCAGACTTATCTTTATCTTCAAATTAGTGACTTCCTTCATCTTACTAAACTTTGGGACAATGGCTCATAACTACTTATTACTAGTTTCGTTTAAGAAAACATCTAACTTTCTTGTTTTTCTTAAACTATTCCAATATTTTAAATGTAAATTTTCACTTTCTAATCATTCATTATAAAAGAAAAATTTTGAAAATTTTGTGCTTATGCAAAGTGTAATGCAAGGTAATGCGTAAATAAGCACAAACCTCCCCCAAACCTGTTTACAGCTGTGTCCTCACTGTTGTCGTCTTTTAAATCTCAAAAACCTGTAAACTTGGGAGGATAAGTTATTAACGGGGTACAAGAATAAATGAAAGTGAAAATCTCCCCCAAACTTATTCTTTTATTACTCACCCACATTCTTAAGATGAGACAATATTACCAAGACATGGAGGTGAGGCGGAGGAAATTTAGTCATGATAAAGCGGCTCCTGTAAAAACAGGAGCTCCTCCGTGGGGTCAGGGGAAAAATACGGTTTTAATTTATGCCCATTTACTTTAAAAATTGTACCGTTTTCATATTTTCAACTTCAACAGCCCCGTGCGGGTATACATACCGCACAACAAATGGTCCTTTCCAACGAGATTTTAGCTTACCCGCATGAAGATGGAGATGGGAATCATGAAGAAGGACTTGTTGACCTGGGATAAAAGTTTTTCTTAAAATGTTTTTATCGTGAAATACCTCATTCCGATTCTTTACTATCACAGCATTATCGTAAGCTTCATCGCGGAGTTCGCTTGGCTCATTTAATTGCAGCTTCCGAAAGTTGTATGCTTAATTTAAATCGAAGTTCAGTTCTTTAATGGCCCACATTGCTTTATGTTTAATCTCGAAAAGAAGGTGGCAAGCCTTTCCAAACACTAGGCGGTAAGGAGACATACCAAGATCAGTCTTATAAGCGGTACGAAATGCCCAAAGAGCATCCATCAATTTGGTTGACCAATCTTTCCGGTTTTTAGAAACTGTTTTCTCCAAAATTTATTTGATTTTCCTATTTGAAATCTCAGCTTGCCTGCTCGTTTGGGGATGATAGGGCGTGGAAAGTTTGTGGTTGATTGCATATTTCCGCATCAATGTCTCGAAAGATCGATTACAGAAATACGTCCCGTTGTCTCTAATGATAGCGCGGGGGTGTCCAAATCGCGAAAAGATATTTTCTTTAAGGAACTTAAGGACAACCTTGTTGTCATTAGTGTGACATGGTATTGCTTCCACCCATTTCGAGACGTAATCGACCACTAACAAGATGTACAAATTCCCAAAGGAGTTGGGAAAGGAACCCATAAAATCAATACCCCAAATGTCGAAAATTTCAACAACCAAGATCGGTTGAAGTGGTATTTCATTTCTTTTAGAAATCCGACCCGTGTTTTGACATTGTGGACAGGTTTTGCAATGATCATATGCATCTTTAAATAAAGTAGGCCAGTAAAAACCACATTGCAAAACCTTCTCCGCTGTCTTACGTAGACCAAAGTGACCTCCGCATGCCTGATCATGACACAAAACACTCTTGAATTGATCATTGGGGACAAATCTGCGAATGATTTGGTCAGGAAAATACTTAAACGAATAAGGTTCATCCCAGTAAAAATGTTTTACTTGGGATAGAAATCGATAATTTTCTTGTTTAGACCAATCGCTGGGAATAAGTCCTGTTGCAAGATAATTCACAATATCCACGAACCAAGGTTCGCAGGATACGGTCAAGAGCTGTTTGTCAGGGAAAGAGTCGTTTATTGGCAAGGTCACAGTAGGTGAAGAAGAGATACGCGAAAGATGGTCGGCTACTACGTTTTCACATCCTTTCTTATCTCGAATGACAAGATCAAATTCTTGTAATAATAGGATCCAACGTATTAACCTGCCCTTAGCATCCTTCTTCGATGAAAGATGTTTTAAGGCGGAGTGATCAGTGTAAACCACAATCGGTGAGCCAATCAAGTAAGGCCTAAATTTTTCTAATGCAAATACAACTGCTAAGAGTTCTTTCTCGGTAGTTGTATAATTAATTTGGGCATCATTCAAGGTCTTACTTGCATAATAAATCACATGTGGCATCTTATTAATGTGCTGTTCTAAGACTGCACCAACAGCAGAATCTGATGCATCACACATAAGCTCAAACGGGTGGTTCCAATCGAGAGATGATAGAACGGGGGCTGTAGTGAGGGAATTTTTAAGCGATTCAAAAGCAGCCATATAGTCCGAATCAAAGTGAAATGTTGTATCCTTGGCCAAGAGAAGAGTTAAAGGTCTAGCAATTAGGCTAAAATCCTTAATGAATCTCCTATAAAATCTTGCATGACCAAGGAAAGATCGTATACCTTTGACGCATTTTGGATGAGGAAGGTTATGAATGACATCTATCTTAGCTCTGTCGATCTCAATGCCTTTCCGTGAAATGACATGTCCAAGCACAATACCCTCTTGGGCCATGAAATAGCATATTTCCCAATTCAAAGTTAAGTTCTTATCTTTACAACGAGTAAGAACTGCATCAAGATGAGATATGCAATCATCAAAAGAGTCCCCGAATATCGAGAAATCGTCCATGAAAATCTCCAAAAAATTCTCGAGCATGTCCAAGAATATCCCCATCATACACCGCTGAAATATAGCAGGAGCATTGCATAACCCAAAGGGCACTATAAGCAAAGGTACCGAAAGGACAAGTAAATGTGGTTTTATCTTGATCCTTTTCAGCAATAGGGACCTGGTTATAGCCAGAGTATCCATCTATGAAACAATAATATTCACGTCCAGCTAATCGTTCCAACATCTGGTCAATAAAAGGTAGAGGGAAGTGATCTTTCCTCGTTGCGGCATTGAGTTTTCTGTAATAAATACATACACGGCACCCAGTTTGAGTCCGTGTCTGGATCAACTCATTAGCCTCATTAGTTATGACCGTGATGCCAGACTTCTTAGGGACTACATGAATAGGACTTACCCATTGGCTATCTGAGATTGGGTAAATTATACCACTATCAAGGCATTTGACGATTTCTTTCTTTACCGCCTCCTTCATGACGGGATTTAACCATCTTTGTAGTTCTCGGGTTGGCTTGGCTTCATCCATCAAATGTATATGATGTTCTACAATCAAGGGACTAATCCCTTTGATGTCAGCCATTGTCCAACCAAAAGCTTGCCGATTAGATCTCAAGACCATCAAAAGAGCGTTCTCTTCCTCTAGAGCTAGAGAAGCGGATATGATCACGGGCAAGGACTCATTCTCACCTAAATATGCATATATAAGATGAGAGGGTAACAAATCTAATGTCGGCGGAGAGACAATAGAAGGTGGGGTAAGTGAATGACATTCAGATTCTCAAAGAAGTTCATAGCCTGTAAAGGATACAGACTCGGAAAGTGCTACTGACTTTTGTGATGAGTCAAAAGGTTCAAACTCGGGGTGGATTCATCAAAACTGTCCTCACTATTATGTTGTGGAAGATCAAACAATGATGTGCTAATGTCGTCGAGATCATCAAAGCAAATTTCATCAACCTTGCAGCTTTCGGGAGCTAAATCGTGGACAGAATAGACATCAAGAAAATGAGCAGAGGGTTCAGATGGCTGACTTCCAATCTTGTAAATGTTAAGCCCAATTGTCATTTTCCTAAAGGATAGGTTCATGGAACCGTTTCGACAATTAATGACAGCATTGGAAGTGGCTAGGAAGGGTCGACCAAGAATCACCGGAATTTGGTTCCGTGGGTTCGCTACATCTAAAACAATAAAGTCCAAATGAAATATAAATTCCCCGACTTTTATCAACACATCCTCAAGCTCACCTCTAGGTTTGGTGATGGATCGATCTGCCATATGGAGAGTATAATGAGCTGGTTTCAATTCTCTAATCCCTAACTGCTCGAAGACAGAGTATGCAAGCAGATAAACAATAGCGCCAAGGTCGAGTAAAGCACGGTTGATATTTTTACCCCCAATAGAAATAGAGATTGTAGGACATTCAGGGTCCTTACGTTTCTTTGGTAAATGCGGAGTAAAAGCTCCGCTAACATTATTCGTCATGAATACCTTTTTGGGCACTTAAGTCTTCCTCTTCCTAGTGCACAAGTCCTTAAGGATTTTAGCATAAGCTGGAACTTGTTGTATAGCATCTAGGAGAGGGATATTTATGTTAACATGTTTAAACATTTCCATAATCTTCTCCATATGTGGACTTGGTTTGTTTCCTCTTAACCTATTCGGATAAGGAGCTTTAGCAATAAGAGCTGGGTCCGACATTGGAGAAGGTCGTATAGGTGTAACAGATCCCAGAATTGGAGTGGGGATCGTCTTTGCTTGACTAGAAGAAGTGGGCTGAGGGTTCGAGCCTTGGGGAAAACGGAGAATAGGCTCGGAAGAAGATGAACTAGGGTCAGAAGTGGAAGTGGATGTGGAAGTGGAAGTGGAAGCCGGGGTGTCATTGATTATTTCATCATTATCAATCTGTTCACCTACTTGATTATTCATCACTCTTCTAGATCTCAACGTTGTAATAGCATTCACATTGTAGTGTTGTGACTGTCCAGGATTCGGTAGGGGTTGAGACGGAAGTTTCCCTTTCTCTCTAGCACTCATTTCGGCATTTAATCGTGGAATTTGTGCTTCTATCGATTTAATACTCTTACTGTGGAAGGCGGAGTTCTTATTTATATCATCGATAGAAGACCTTATATCAGCCGACACTTGGATAGAATATGTCATAAACAAATCCAAGGTTCGTTCGATTGAAGAAGAGTTATCGGTACCGGCCAATTGCAAAGAATTATTATACGGTGCAGAAGCGTTGGCCGGATCTTGAAAATTTTGTGGTTGAAAGGGGTGCTGACTCAGTTTTAGTGGTTGCTGTTGTTGTGGAGGGAACCTTTGAAAGTCATTTTGGTTTGGAACCGTATTTTGAGTTTGGTTTTGGTTCCAAGAAAAATTAGGGCGATTCCTCCAACCCTGATTATAAATGGAAGAATAAGGATCGTTTCTAGGTCGTTGCTGAAAAGCAGCATTAGTGTGCTCTTGACCTTGAAACGGAGAATTCAAAGGACATTCTTCCGTTAAATGTGATGGATCTGAACAGCATCCACACATGGTTTTAGGGAGTGTGACCTGGTTTAGAAAGGCTAATAAAAATTTGTGTTCCATAGCTTCAAGTTTCTTTTGCATTACTGCCATTTCGGCCTTGACTGCTATGGAAACATCAAGTTGATGGATACCTCCCCTAGATGATGATTGAATAACACTCTCCCATTGTAAAGTTTTTTCAGCAAAATCTTCTAAAAATTTCCATGCTTCACCATCATCTTTAGGCATGAAATTGCCTTGACACATGGATTCAAGCATCTGCTTTGTTGTTGGATTAATTCCCTCATAGATGATTCGGCACAGATCTCATCCATGGATTCCATGATGAGGACATTGGACTAGCAGATCCTTGAATCGTTCAAAACACTTCCAAAATTATTCATTGGGAAGCTGGGTAAATTGATTGATTTTGCTACGTACACAGGCGGTCTTATGATTGGGATAAAATTTCTTAAGGAATGCTATGACGAATTCATCCCAGTTTGAAATAGAGTGTGCAGCTGTGTTATAAAGCAATTTTTCAGCTAAATAGCACAAAGTGAACGGGAGAAGACGTAAACGCATAGCATCCACAGAAAGTTGTGAAGTGCCCATCATAGCACATACGTTTTCAAATTTGGTGATAAAAACGTATGCGTCTTCATACTCGAGACCGTGAAATTTAGGTAAAAGATTGATATAATGTGGTTTGATTTTGAAATTATCCCCATTAGCTGCTGGAATGGAAAGACAAGTAGAAACAGGACCACGTATTTGGTAGCATCTCTCTTGCAGAGATATACACGGTAGATTTTGTGCACCTGCGGGCAGTGGCAAAGTGGTGTTATTGAAGTTTGATGGAGAACCGTCCATCTCGGTGGATGTGGTGTGTGGTGAGGAAAAAGAATATGTAGAAGTACCGACTTCGGAGTCGATAGAAGAAACGCGGACAAGACGGGCACTAGAATCCCGTGTCTAGCCGAGCATGCACTAAGCGGGTTTAGCACAAGTGGCAGCGTAGGTGATAATTAGAGAAAGTGGTTTGTTTTAGATTTTTTTAGTTTGTTTTGAAAAGGACGGATTTTAGAAAAATCACACAAAAAATGCACAATCAACCTTAGATCTTCGGTCACCTAGGTCATGTCACTGGGTCGCTCCTAGACTTCCAAAATACAAATCGCAAGATAAATACTCTACTACCTCTTTATCCCTCCTGTGGCCAGGTAAGTGCCAGGTAAGTGGGAGGTATCCGCTACGTAAGTAGCAGGCCTAATTAAGTAACCACTTACCTTAAACACACTTGCCTTAGACAAAACAAAAGAATGCAGATAAGCAATAGATTAACCACGACCTTCTTCTGTCCTAATTAAGTGTGACGGTCCTTAAAGTCTTGTCTAAATATTTTTTAGTTAATGAAGGGTGATGCGGATGCTAGTTTTATGATTTGCGGGGCTTAGGAAGGGTAATGAAATCCCAACCTAATCTGAATTTGGTGTTTTCCCCTTAATTTCCGTATTAAAATCTGCACAAACAACCAATATCAAAACACACAACAAATTTCTTTTAAGCGCAGCGAATTTTTGCAAAGAATCCTGCAGAAAAGTTGTTACTGGACAGATCAGAGGAGAGATAAGAAAGTAGAGAATATACCAGAGAAAACTGGAGCCCTAACACGCCGAAGTTGCCGCGGTTCTGGCGCCAATACCTGCATTTTGCCGCGGTTCCGCAGTTGATTGAACGGTTCCTTGAACGAAATTTTGCACTGCAGCTCCCTTTCCTCCTCTATCCTATATGAAATGATCTGAATAATTTTTTCCCTGCTATAGTGATTCCAGATTTTCTTGCAAAATTCACACACTAATCATTAAGCACAAGATACGATTTTGATTCAAATATTTTATGGAATAATAATATTTCAACTCAAATAGCAAGAATGAACAAATTACGTACGCATCCCCGGCAACGACGCCATTTGATTGGTTTGGTGATTCATCGTTTCGTTTGATATGAAAAAGTATAATCACAATCAAATAATTTATAACCACAATCAATAACGGTGTCGTTGTAGTTCGTTAATGAGTACGGGTCGTCCACTGAGATTCGTGTATTTATTCGTTCTTGCTTTAGTTGAGTTAAAAGAAAATAGTAAAGAAAATTCAAGAAAATGATTCAAGATTGATTAGATGAAATATTTTCAAGAAAAATTAAGAAAGAGTTTAATATTTATTAATCAAGAAAATGTCCAAAATCAATTTTAGTTATCAAGAAAATTGAAGAATAGCTTGCAGGTTTTGATAGGAATTAGTAGTAATGATGAATACTAATAATGACTCATCTTATCTATTGATGAATTATAGCTAGAACGATGGCGATGAATGAAGATTAGGGATCTTTTGAAGAAATTAGGGTTTCTTCTTCACTATCCCTTGTCTCTTCATTGATCACCATTCAATTCTAGACTTTAGCAAAGAAAATCATCAATCATTTAATCCCAAATTGTAATGAAATTATCAAGAACGGTGATCTCATTACAAATTTGGTCATTGACGATTATTTTTCCTAAAGTTCGTAATCCTCATAAGACTTAAGATGCGTATAGGATTTCATCACCATTTGATCTACCGAATTCCTTCGAATCCTTAGCAAGCGGAGATTTACTCACGCATCATGAAAATAAAAGAATCAAGAATTAGAAATTTCATAATGCAAAAATTTAATGAAAGCGAGAATTAACAAATGATCACCTTTATTAATCAACTTCTAATTACACTTTCCTTCAATCCGAGGTTATAAGAATTGCTCTCGATCTCTCCCTTGAAGAGGTTACTATTCCGTCAAATTTTGCTTTGCTCGATCTCCGTGAGGCTTGGACCTGTCGAGGATCTTGTGCTCTTGATGACGATCGGCTTCGTGTAAATGATCTTGAATGTCATCGTTCGATATTTTTCTCAACGATTCTTGGTTTTGGATCTTGATTTGGAATTGAATTAGATTGAATTAGCTCTCAAATTGTCTCCCCAAATTGCGTAACGTGCAAAATGAAGGCTTAGGTCCTTTATATAGCCCTTCACCAATCTTCCACTAGAAGCTAGGTCAATCTTCTCCAAGAAGCTAGGTAGTTGTAGGAAAACTTCTAGAATAAGGTAGTTAACAAACTTCCTTAAGAAGCTATGCTGTTGTAGGGAAGTTTCCAGAACAAGGTAGTTACAATGGAGCGTCTTCAACAAGCTAGGAAGTTGAGATGAAGCTTCGAGAGAAGTGTCGTCACCGGATGCCCTAACTCGGCCACGGATCCGCGGCGTTTTGGTGAGATCATTGCTTCATATTTTCTGTGTATTCTGGTGTTGGCCAATTGTCGTTCAGGTGATATCTGGATTCTTTAAATCCCTTCTGAATCTCTGCCAGATTTTAACTCTTTGATTTCCTATATTTTGTCGGTGAATTTTGCGGTTCCGATATCAGTCCTAAGATAATTTTCTGCACAAAATCTTATTGAAGAATGTTGGAGATATAAAATATCATTCGTGAAATAATAAACATACAATTTCCTTCCAAAGTGTTGATTATATTGTTTAACACGTGGTATTTGATATTTTCCAGACGAACTTATAATATGTTGTTGGAGATAGTGCCCTCAGAGTCAATTATTGGGTCGCAGGCACGTGATTGCAATGATTGATGGAGGACCTATCCCGGTAGGACAGTCTTACTCAAGATGATAGTATGCTATCTGGTTTACCTTTATCATCGTGCACTGCTTTAGGTGACCTTATAGGTCGCTATTACACGTTGGTAGAGCCCCTAGGATTCTTGCTTGACCACCAGCAGTATGAGGGCGATCATATAAGTGGGAGCTGGGGGTCTACAAACACATCCTTAAAAGGTCCCTAGTCATGGGAGTATCGAGACAGGGCATCGATACTTCAGAGTAGACTAGTGTATATAGTCGAGACCCCGACGAGGGACGGTGGCCGGTCTCACAAGCCACTGGTGTTAGTTGGTTCACCTAAGATGTATACAGGTGCTCATTGGGTTATGAGTACACCGGACAGGACTCGCCGGGAACATGCTAGTTGGTCTTATACCTGACGTCAGATAGCAGTTCCCTGGTGACATGTGTACAGGTTAGTTCATCGACCTGGGGATCGTCATTTGTCTCGTGTGAGTTCCTACTGTACTTTGATTACTACCCTACCACGCTTAAAAGAGACGTGCAAACAGGTTTTAGTTGGGTACAGTCCCGAGCCACATGGAGGCAGTGAGCGTATCTTCAGGGGTTCGACTCTCCCGGTATTGGGGGTGAGGTCGCGCTGTGTCTAGGAGGGCCATTACACGAAGCCCTCGGCCGAGGCAGGAGATTTACTGGTAGGTATTCCAGTAGTATCTCAGGGTGTTCTCGGCTACACTCCGACACGACTTGTACCGCTTTTGTGGGTCTGACTTTTACCAACCCCCTAGGCCCGCCATGCGATGCTCATAGACGAACGGACCGGACTGTACGGATATTGTCACTGACAGGCTCAGCAGGGTGTCAGGATGAGTTCGCTCATCGACGTCCCTTTTGGTCAATACCTGGTAGCCCGTTACGTATTGGCTTATACCTCTGACGTGCTAGTGGTTAACTCCACAACCAAGGTATTGACGAGTCTTTAGAGTTCCCCACATTCAGTTACTCAGCTTTCGGGCGAAAATCTGTAGAGGCCGTATGGAGATATGGCAGGGTCCGATCAGATACGCACGGTATTGCACGGATCAGGATCGGACGGTTAGTACTAGAGGCTATATGGATATATGGCAGCGTTCGATCAGATACGTGCGGTATTGCACGGATCAGGATCGAACGGATAATACTGGCCGGCTTTGGTTTAAGCCGGATCCTAGTATAGTACAGTGTAGATTTTGTCCCATTGCATTTGTATTTCGGTCGAAATACAGATGCGGGTGTGTGTACACTGTATCGGGGGTTTCGTGTAATTTATTACGAGACCAGTTTTCTGGAGTTGCCAGTTTGCTTTCTGTTTCGGCCAATTTCCTTTGTATCGTTCATTGGCCGAAGATTGGTGGAGGAGGGCTTATTTGCATTTGTGCAAATAAGCAATTGTGTAGGGGGTCTTTGCATTTGTTGTATCATGATGGTGCACCATCCTTTGACCTTGCTTGACATTTTTCTTCATGATAGTTTTCATGATGGCTTGACCATTTGGAGTCATCATGGTTGTGTTGGAGTGTTGGTTTAGGCTAGTGATCATTTCTTTGCATGATAGACTTTTCTTTCTCTCCTTTGGATAATGTATGAGTTTCTCCCCCATTTTGACTCCTACTCTCTCTCATTCTCTCCACTCACCAAGTCCATGGCCGGCCTTGCTCTTGATGGGGCTGTCCAAAATTCTAGTGTAGGGATTTACACTCATTTGGCTTGGCAAAAATCATATTAGCTCCTCCTCCAAAAGCTTGTATCAATTCCTCCACCATATGGCACCTCCATAAACCCCAAATGAGACACAAGCCTCTACACTATATTCTACAGCAAACCATGGGCACGTCAACTAGCCAGCTTCGTGCCCGAGTTGCCTTGGCATTGAGGTGGGAGCTCGTAAAAGATGTAGGCGATGTGGTGCACTTCTGGCGATGAGGTGGAGACAGGACATTCCGCGGGAGATCGGGACGACGACGAGAAGACCGGAGGACTTGGATCAGTCGGTATATCTCTCTTCCCCATCTTGTAGTTAGCTAGGACTAGTTAATGGTTCGATCCGGGTATTAGTGCGCGGTGGTGCCAGTTCTCGAAAAATTTAAGTATATCACCGCTTCAGCATTTTGGCCTCGGGATGGAGGCCGGGGCGCTGTCGTGCACTTACAGTGGTATCAAAGTCTCGCCATTAACATAGTCTAGCTTTGTTTAATGTGTTTACATTTCCGATCGACTAAAATTCCAAAACCCGCATTTTCACATACATCAGTTTTCTGTTGAATTTTTTCTTGCTCGAAAAAATTTTCAGGTTGTAGAAAAGTGATGTACTGGAAATTGGAAGAACACTGTAGAAATTCGATACAGTGACTCCATAGTTGGAGCGCGGAACCGCGGCCAAACACACATTTGGGCCGCGGTTCCGCCGCGCTATGTTGAGATCACTGCATGAAGTTTCTTCAGTTGCTCTCTGGGTTGATTTTAGGGTTTTTGGAATATTAATTTTGGGCCCAGAATTTCTTGACGTGCTACAGTAGTACTTGGGGGCCCACTTGGTAATTTTTGATCGATCGGATATTTTAAACACATTAGTTCACAGTATTTACATTATATCTGCGACCGTGAATGTCACTTGATCGGTAAATCCAGTCTAACTGCTATAGCCCGGTTAGACGGATTTGCGAACGTGACTTTCACGTTGATGTTCTGTGTTATGCTGTGATGTTGCGGATTGGTCGTGGGGGATAGCCTGGTTGCAATGCTAGTACAGTTTTTTTGTATTATGTACATTTGTTATTGCGGGGAGAGCGTCCGACATGTGGACTGCCGTCACTGCCTGATTGTATTATTATTTTGAGGCACGACCAGGTTGCGGTCGATGTACCCGTTGTATGTATATTTTACTTTCAGTACTAGGATTACCCCAAGGAGGGGTGCACAGATAGCCGGGTTCTAGAGGGAAACAAGCCCGCATCTCATGGCATTGAGACGGAGGGGACTTTACTCTAGAATTGGCTGGCTATTCGCCGCACTCGTAGGGGGTACAGGTTGACCCAGGAGGGGTGCCTAAGTTACCGGATTCCGTGAAGTGCTGGGTGGTCCATTCACTTTGCTGAAGGGGGCTGCCTCGCTTCAAGTTTTGGCGGGTAACTTGCCGCACCCGTAGGGGTCTAGGATTTCATTGCATAGGCTATCCACACGACCAGGGGAACGTCGGGTTTCAGCGGCTCTGTGAAACCCGGGGATCCCAGATATCTGTATTGTTCTGTGATGCTGTATATTTATGTGATGTTGCATTTTTTATCACGCCTTGAGCGAAATATAATATATTGGTATATATATTAGTAGACGTTGTATATGTTTTGCATCCGCGTTAGTCCAGTCCCCGCTCTTTCGTTAGTTAGCTAACCTAACGGGTAATGACGGGACCCAGTGGCGAATGCGGATGGCATATACGTACATCAATATATTTTCGTTCTTTGTGGTGTGATCAATTGATGGGACTGCGTTGATTTGGATCAATGCAAGTTAAAAACAAACCTAATCTGATGTTGTTGGAACACTTTTCAAAAAGCTGTTACTGCAAGGACGTTCACTTTTGTTTTGCATCGTGGTATTCAGTTGGAATATCCTGCTCCTCAGTCGACGAGGCAAGGGCCGAGATCCCTTCACCGGGAGTGACCCCTTGGACAAAAAGTTTGCGTCAGGGCAATAACTTCACTATAGCCGATTACTTTTGCTTTGCACCGTGGTATTCAGTTGGAATATCCTGCACCTCATTCTACGGGGAAAGAGCCGAGATCCCTTCACCGGGAGTGACCTCTTTAGCAACGGTTTTCGTCACTATATTTTTAAAAGCTATCTGTTCCTTCAACGATATCAAGTTCATTACGTTGAAGGTTTTCGCCAGAAACCATTCGTAGCCCTCCATCGTTTCATATGGATAGTCAATAGTATTCAAGCTGTGTTTGTTGGCCATAGTCAAGGCACAGTGTTTGGTAGCTATTGGGTGTTCATATGCTGCATAGATAGATGCGTTGGTTTGGGACAGTCGTATAGCCTTGTTGGCCCTAGTCAAGGGCTTGTACGGGTGGGTTCAAATTAACCTGGACAATGACGGGTAGAACTTGACATGTGACTTATGATTTGTTGGCTTTAGTCAAGGTCATAAGAGCATGGGGTAAAAATCACATCGGGAGTTTCAAAAGAACTGAAACATGCCAGATATGCACATACCTTCTGGAGTGTGATACCGTGAGCGGATTCCGTCACATTATCATGCGGTGATAGTTGGATCCCGATTCCCACTGATGAGTTGGTTTACTCCTCGGGTGATCCCGACTAATTCTTCTTTCAGGTTTGGAGGAGAATTTGACGGTACAGTGGGAGGTTTCCAGATTAGATAAATTGGTAACCATTCTGATCTAGGTTAGAGTGCACGCTGAGTGTTTCTTTTCTCTCTCTCTTTGCCAGCGACCATTGACCCGACCCTAACACTATGACTCAGTGACCAAGTTCACCGAACCTTCTTAAAACACTGGCTTTTGGATTATCAGAGTTGCAAACCTCATTGCCACTCCTACTTTTACCCTTTTCTCCAGGATACCCCGTATTACTACGAACGTCCACTTCCATTGGACAAAACCATCGTATGGTTAGATACGAACTCGAAGGAATTCGAGGATGGTTTCCGGTTCTGGAGAAAACGGATAGGATTATTCAGTTGTCTTTTCCTTTTTCCTTCTCTCAGGTTGCGAGTACTCCTTGGTTTAGGAGATAGTACACCTATTACGCAAATTGGATAGTCTTCTTCCAAACCTTAGGCTGGTGCCGAACGGTGGGGAATGAAGAAAACCAATTAGCATAACGATGGTGTGCAGAAGGTATTAAGTTAAGACAAAGCAAGGGATTAGTAAGAGGGCAAAGTAAATTGCGACTAATATTCACGACCATACCAGGTATTTCTTCGCCAATCCTAAATCACCTTTGTATTTCTCCAGGACACTCCGTATCACTACGAAGATCCACAGTTTATTGGATACTCCATCGTATGGTTATATACGAACTCGAAAGGAACTTGTTCCAGTTCGGGGATGGATTCTGGTTCAGGAGAAATAGGAATAAGATTTATTCGGTTGTCTTTTATCCTCACCTCCTCTAGCATTGTGAGTGCTCCTAGGATTAGGACAGTACACCCATTATGCTTATTGGATAGTCTTCTTCCAAACCATAGGCTGGTGCCGAACGGTAGGGAAGGAAGAAAACCATTTGGCCTAAGGGGTGTGCAGAAGGTAATGACTAAAGACATATAAAGGGATTTGGAGAGGTGGCAAAGAATTATACGGTTACAGTCGTGAATATGGAAGAGGCATTACTAGGAATACCGGGATACCCCATCGAAACATTTCAATGTTTCAATTTCACTGTGTACTGTTAAAAGAAAACTGATTTCCCGATTAGATACTTACTCCAGGATATGTATTTACCAGGTATGATTCTCACATCTGTATGGTTTTACAGATGATGAGTGGGAGTAAGTTATTGGGAATTAGGTGATCATCCTCATTGTATCTGGATTCGTTGTAATCGGTGATATTTGAGGAAATCACCTGGGCTGTTTGCCGGTCGGCAAATATTTGGTTTTGAATATCCGCTGTTATGCACCAATTTCAAATTGATATATCTGTATGTCTATTTTCATAGAGTGAGATATACCTTTTTGAAATTATGTCTATGACATTTACCTATATCAGTGGATGGTTAGGTAAGGAGCATTAAACATCGGTGTAATTCTTCTAAACCATAAGTACAATTTTCAACCTACGACACACAGTGAATGAGTTATCAGACTCAAGGGACTTATACAGAGTATTGTATGTTGTCCAGGGTCCATCAGGACAGAGGGGTTGGTCCTCATACTATATTCGGTTTACTTATGACTTCTCTAGTTTTTAGACAAGTGTTTCGAGGAAACACAGGGTCCGAATTTTGAGAAGTTATAGGTATTTGAATAGAGTAGAGAACCAGGTATAGCAAGTATCGGGATTCTTCAAAGTGATCGAAGATGTAGATACTTGTGTATGGTATTCAGTTGATAGTAATGATAAATAGAAATTGCTTCTCTTTCAGGTTACTCATAATTGGAAGCATTCCTAAGTTGAGTAACGCTGATCGACCTCTTTCCATTTAGTTGACATGCACTGGAGACAGTTGCATGATTTGAATCTGGTTCAATTAAATCAGTGCCTCTGTTTCTATATTGGATATAGAACAGTTCAAATCTTAACGATGTTAAGGTACGGGGAGTTGTCCGGCTTATGATTAAAACCAGACTCTGGATAACTCAAGGCACGTTTCTGTAATGGCTGTTTGTGGGTTGACCCAGGCTATGACGAGGGTTGACTTTCTACCATCTGGCAGATCAATAGAAATATTGTTCTAGACTCGCCACAGTTTTATTAAAAATGGATTTTTTCAGAAAACAAAAGTGGGAGTATGGTAGAACTGGAAGTGATTCCAGAACCACAAACGATTACTGAAGATTTGATAGGAACCTAAAAATTCAATCTGGTTTGACATTCCATTGGCCACTCCGCAGATACGGTAGGTAACTTCAGGCACCCGAGAGGTACTCCGGTAGCCTTAAGGACGGTGACAGGGAAGTTCTTGTTTACCCACATTTGCCATTGATGTTGTTCCAGACTGTGAGACCCGGCAGGAGGATGAGTATAGCATCGTTCTGAACTGGTTTCAGAAGTGTACATGTATATGACTCTGCCAGAGGGTTGTCGTAGTCAGTTGGAGCAGCGGAAGCATTGGTGGACAGGTAGCTTATGTCTATTTATAGACTAAAGCAGATATAGCGGAGATAGATCATCAATTTCTGATATGACATTCATAGGTTTGACTTCATCAGAATAAGGGATGGATCTGTTGAGAAGGTAGTAGGGTGTGATGTCATGGTATTTGGATGACATACACAGAGTAGGAATGGAAACTCCTATACTACGATCGGTTATACTTTGGTCGTCACACTGTGGTTTCTCTACATGGGACTTGGACATTATATCAGATATACTGGTTACTAGATCTATGGTTTTAGATCTAGATTTGGGTGGTTTCCCAATCAGGGTACTTAGACAGCATTCTAAGAGTATTTAGAATGGACGACTCCTGGCACGGTAGTGTACCTGCAGATGATGGAGTCACCCTCTCTAAAGGTGTCTTACAGACTAAAGGGGAGAGGGATGTGCATGATTGGCAGATCACTTGGCAATTGAGTCAATCATGAGATGTCAAGTACCACACCAGATGTTGTTCTTGCAATAGATGAAATAAGTTGATATTGATCCAATCCTGGAGAAACAGTCGGAAGCAGCTTTAGAACATAAGTGGATGTTCTAGGGATATGATAACGACAGCCTCATTCGGGAGACAGTTATCACTCCAGGCTTCCAAGGTGACCTGGACGACAAGGAGGTTGTCAGAGTTGTAGTTTTCCTTCTGACGAGGGGCAGTATTTTGGACAGGTGGTCCAACGCAATACTGAGGGAGGAATGGCGCAGGATACTGATTAAGTTCAGTTGACGATACAGTCTAAGAAGTTTGGTTTTGGAGTTCATTTATGTGCTAGGTCCCATCAGACATCCAGACACATTCTAAGACAGGTATTACTCATTTCGGGAGATGGGTTTCTCCGCGAACTTGAGATATAGAGAGACATAGAAAGAAACATCAAGGCGGATCCACTCACTGAGGCTATTCCTCGAACGCAATAGTTTCACAAACGGGTTTTGTGAGACTGACTAGTAGAGTGTTAGTTGTATGTATGCCCTAGAGGCCAGTATTGTACAGATGATGTATATTATATTGGATGCTTGGACATATATAGAGATGACTTTCTTGCTCGATATGATAGTATGCTATTTGGTTACTCTTTATCTTAACATGTATACTAGTCTCTTTAAACTGTCTTATGGTTACATGTTGGTAAAGCTCTTAGGATGTGTACTTGATTACCTGGACTATGATATAGATCATACTAGTGGGGACATGGTAGTCCATAAGTACATCCTTCAAGGTCCCTAGTCGTGGGTGTATCGAGACGGGGCATCGATATACCAGAGTAGACTAGCGTATACGCTTCTCGACCCATGAGATGGGCGATGGATGATCCCATATCCATTGGTGTTTGACATCAGAGATGGTATACGGGTGCTCAGTGGAGACTGGGTACACTGGACGGACTCGCCGAGAACTCCCAGATGGTATTATACCTCACGTCAGATGGCAGTTCTTAGGTGACACTTGTGCAGGTTAGTATGTAGACCCGAGATCGTCATAGAGTCTTGTGTGATTCCCACTGTGCTTTGATCTCCACCTTACCACGTCCATGAGGTCGTGCAAAACGGTGGTCTTTGGGTACAGTCCCGAGTCACATGGAGGCAATGAGCGATAGGAGGGGTTTCGTCTCTCCCGGTATTGGGGGTTGATGTTGCATAGTGCTCGATTGGCCGTAACAGGGAAGTCCCTGGCCAGGGCTGATCAGTGATTTGCTGGTAAGTGTTACCAGTAGTTTCTCGACCCGTTATGAGCCTCACATCGGCATGACTTATTGGTTATTGGGGTCTGACGTTTACCACACCTAGACTTGATATGCGACATATCAGACGAACAGACCGGACTGTACGGTAAGTGTTACTGGTAGGATTCACGGGAGTGTGAGCGGGCTAGCTCGTCGATCTTCTGATCGCTCAATACCCGGATGGCCGTTACGTTTAGCAGACCGCTTGCGGCTTGTGGGTGCTTGATATGATCATCATCTGCTTCCGGAGTATTGACGAGTCTTTAGAGTCCTACACAGAGGTTTCCTGGCTCAAGCGAAACGAATTAGGAGCGCATATGAGATATGTGCAGGACCGAGAATAATGCGTGTATGTGATACCGTATTCCATTCTCGCGATGAATGTATCGATTGGTTATATTCGATATAACCTAGATATCGAATCAACGATTGATTCGATAAGCCGATACATAGGATACTAGTCGGTTATATGCGATATGACCGAATCGTTAAGTCAAGTGTTGATTTAATGATTTAATGTATAATTATATATTTGATATATTATTTTGCATTAACTAGTATTGGTTCACTTTAAATGGATTTTCTCACTTGATGTGCAAGTTGTATATGTGATATACTTTTGTGCACATCAATGTATCATGTTTGATGATGCTTGCTCATTTGGTTAAGTGTAAAGAATTAAACCTAGGTTAAGAAAGTGATTAGGGTTTTAATTATCCATTCTTTTATTTATTGATTTTGGAAAAAGAATGGGATAAGAATACAAAATGGTTGCTTTCTTTCTTGAACCTTTGTGAAGCTTCATGAAGCTTTGACCAAAGTGACCAATTTGTCTTCATGCTTAACCCTAACCACTCTTCTAACCTTGGTCAATTCTCTAGACCTAACCATGGTTCCAATTATGATAAGTATTCATTTCTTTTTCATTTTTGATTAACTTATCATAATATTTCCTTCTTCTTGATCTTCTTCTTCAAGAAAGAAAGCTTGATGCCATCAATGGCAACTTGAGTTCTAAAGTGAGAAATCCAATTCTAAAGTGAACCCACCTCCTATTTCTTTACCCTCTACCTCTTGCCAAGTTGTTTTGGGTGTTTTCTTCATAAGTTTCACAACTTGGTGAAGTTGGAGCTTGAACTTGTGATGCCGCGACGTAGATCATCTTCGGAACGAAGCCGACGAACTATTCCGCTCATTTCTTCGATGAAGCCGATGCGAGAGTCCGAGATCCGACTAGGATAGCAAGAGGATGTCTACGTGGAGCTAAGGAAATGGATAACCGGATCTACAAAGGTTGTAGCTTCTTATCTTTAGTTAAGTTGTTAACTAGATTCGTATTTCGCCTAAACTTCTAGTCAACGATCCGTATTAGGGTTTCTCGGCACCCGTAAAATTCAAAATTGGCATGGTTGATGCCTTGTGAGACCTCTTGAGAGTGCCTAGGAACCCTACATAGAGGAGTTGGGTGTTCGGTATCACACGGGTTGTGAGTTTGCGACATCGCAATAATTAGCCTTGAGTGCAAGTGGGAGATTGTTGGAGATAGTGCCTTCAGAGTCAATTATTGGGTCACATGCACGTGATTGCAATGATTGATGGAGGACCTATCCCGGTAGGACAGTCTTACTCAAGATGATAGTATGCTATCTGGTTTACCTTTATCATCATGTACTGCTTTAGGTGACCTTACAGGTCGCTATTACACGTTGGTAGAGCCCCTAGGATTCTTGCTTGACCACCAGCAGTATGAGGGCGATCATATAAGTGGGAGCTGGGGGTCTACAAGCACATCCTTAAAAGGTCCCTAGTCATGGGAGTTTCGAGACAGGGCATCGATACTACAGAGTAGACTAGTGTATACAGTCGAGACCCCGACGAGGGGCGGTGGCCGGTCTCACAAGCCACTGGTATTAGTTGGTTCACCTAAGATGTATACAGGTGCTCATTGGGTTATGAGTACACCGGACAGGACTCGCCGGGAACATGCTAGTTGGTCTTATACCTGACGTCAGATAGCAGTTCCCTGGTGACATGTGTACAGGTTAGTTCATCGACCTGGGGATCGTCATTTGTCTCGTGTGAGTTCCCACTGTACTTTGATTACTACCCTACCATGCTCAAAGGAGACGTGCAAACAGGTTTTAGTTGGGTACAGCCCCGAGCCACATGGAGGCAGTGAGCGTATCTTCAGGGGTTCGTCTCTCCCGGTATTAGGGGTGAGGTCGCGCTGTGTCTAGGAGAGCCATTACACGAAGCCCTCGGCCGAGGCAGGAGATTTACTGGTAGGTATTCCAGTAGTATCTCAGGGTGTTCTGGGCTACACTCCGACACGACTTGTACCGCTTTTGGGGGTCTGACTTTTACCAACCCCCTAGGCCCGCCATGCGATGCTCATAGACGAACGGACCGGACTGTACGGATATTGTCACTGACAGGCTCAGCAGGGTGTCAGGATGAGTTCGCTTATCGACGTCCCTTTTGGTCAATACCTGGTAGCCCGTTACGTATTGGCTTATACCTCTGACGTGCTAGTGGTTAAATCCACAACCAAGATGTTGACGAGTCTTTAGAGTCCCCCACATTCAGTTACTCAGCTTTCGGGCGAAAAGCTGTTGAGGCCGTATGGAGATATGGCAGGGTCCGATCAGATACGTGCGGTATTGCACGGATCAGGATCGGACGGTTAGTACTAAAGGCCATATGGATATATGGCAGCGTTCGATCAGATACGTGCGGTATTGCACGGATTATGATCGAACGGATAATACTGGCCGGCTTTGGTTTAAGCCGGATCCTAGTATAGTACAGTATAGATTTTGTCTCATTGCATTTGTATTTCGGTCGAAATACAGATGCGGGTGTGTATACACAGTATCGGGGTTTTCCTGTAATTTATTACGGGACTAGTTTTCTGGAGTTGCCAGTTTGCTTTCCGTTTCGGCCAATTTCCTTTGTATCGTTCATTGGCCGAAGATTGGTGGAGGAGGGCTTATTTGCATTTGTGCAAATAAGCAATTGTGGAGGGGGTCTTTGCATTTTGTTGTATCATGATGGTGCACCATCCTTTGACCTTGCTTGACCTTTTGCTTCATGATAGTTTTCATGATGGCTTGACCATTTGGAGACATCATGGTTGTGTTGGAGTGTTGGTTTAGGCTAGTGATCATTTCTTTGCATGATAGCCTTTTCTCTCTCTCCTTTGGATAATGTATGAGTTTCTCCCCCATTTTGACTCCCACTCTCTCTCATTCTCTCCACTCACCAAGTCCATGGCTGGCCTTGCTCTTGATGGGGCTGTCCAAAATTCTAGTGTAGGGATTTACACTCATTTGGCTTGGCAAAAATCATATTAGCTCCTCCTCCAAAAGCTTGTATCAATTCCTCCACCATATGGCACCTCCATAAACCCCAAATGAGACACAAGCCTCTACACTACATTCTACAGCAAACATTGGGCACGTCGACTAGACAGCTTCGTGCCCGAGTTGCCTCGGCATTGAGGTGGGAGCCCGTAAAAGATGTAGGCGATGTGGTGCACATCCGGCGATGAGGTGGAGACAGGACATTCCGCGGGAGATCGGGACGACGACGAGAAGACCGGAGGACTTGGATCAGTCGGTATATCTCTCTTCCCCATCTTGTAGTTAGCTAGGACTAGTTAATGGTTCGATCTGGGTATTAGTGCGCGGTGGTGCCAGTTCTCGAAAAATTTAAGTATATCACCGCTTCCGCATTTTGGCCTTGGGATGGAGGCCGGGGCGCCGCCGTGCACTTACATATGTGTTAAATTTATAACAAACATCCTTTGATGATTAGAAAAGTGAGGAAATTCTTATGTTAAAGATTGCAATATTTTCGACTGAACACCTCTCTGTCTGGAAACTGGAATACTGGAACGGACCCTCTTTGGTTGCGAAACAACCGTCGTCTCATTCAGATGCTCCTCTACTCGTATCGTTGCGTCTATGATCCCGGCGTATGTAACTAAGTGCTTGGCGCTGAGAGCAAGGAACAACTGGGTATCAAGACTCCTCACATATCTCTTCACCCTACGCTCCTCGGTAGGAACCAAGTACAGAGCATAACATGACAGCTGGGTGAACTGAAAATCGAAGTCGGCTACCGACAAACTCGTGAGTTTTCGCAATGCTTCAAAACTGCGAGCTCTGGAATCTCTCACGCTCTGCGGATGGAATCGGACTAGAAAAACCTTAGAGAACTCTGCCCAAGTCATCGGAGGAAGATCGGCTGCTCGACTTCTCTCAATCAATTCGCACCAGGTCTGGGTAAGTCCCTCCAACCAAAAACTAATCAGCTCCACTGACCTCTCATCTGAATACCTCATGGACCTACTGATCCTAGCTACCCTGTCAAGGAATGACTGAGGATCCTCTGCTACATCTGTCCCTGTGAACACTGGAGGCTTCGGCCTCATAAACTCCGAAAGCGATACCTCCACAACCCCTACGACAACTGGTGCAACTTTCTGAATGGGCTATACAACGGGCTGTAGAATAGGTGATGCATGATCCTGCCTTTGAATCCGTGTGGCCTCAGCCAACTGTCCCATCATCTGCTGTAAGCCCAATACGCCCTCCTCTAATCTAGACATCCGGTCGGGGAGACGGGGGTCGACATTGTAAGTCTACGGTAGTGCCCCGGCCGTCTTTCCGAGGCCAAAATGCGGAAACAAAAACTTTTTCAAACTAGTAAAACGGCGCTATCGTATGCTTAAAACCCGAATCGAACCATTAACCTACTACTAGAAAACTAGAGAAGGGATAGAAAGCTATACCGATCGATCCGTGTCCATCGGTCTTTGGCCACCACAACAAGCTCCCCGCAGCAACTCCGGTCTCGATCTCCTTGTCGGAAAGGCACCACATCAACGATTCTTTTTATAGGCTCCCGCTTCATCCGAAGCAACTCGGGCACGAAGTGTGCTAGCCGACGTGTCCAAGGTGATGTAGAGAATGTTTGTGATCACTTTGTCACTTGCATCCATGACTTGGATGGAGGTTGAAGATGTTGCCATTGGAGTAGATAATGAGCTAGAGGAAGAAGAAGAAGAAGAGAAGGCTTTCTCTTTTTTTCTTTTCTTGTGATGGAATAATAAGAGTGAGAGAGAGTGTAGAATAATATGAGAGCTCACCCATGACCTTGGCTGCCCCTCACTCTCCTCTCATCAAATCAAGACACAAATAAATCCACTAATGTGACATTTTTCACAAAAAAGAGACCATGAGTCATAATATATGTCCATGTCACATTAATGCATCTCATGATGAATTCTAGCTCATTATTTCCACCATCCAAACATTAATCCAAATGTTTGGCATAACAAAAAGATCCGGCAACATCTAAAGTAAACTCGTGACGGATCACAAGGATACCCCTCACCTGTATATACATACCTGCATCCGCATTCCGACTGAATGCGAATACGACGAGACTAAAGTAATCCAACAAATCTAATACTAGGATCCGGCTTAAACCAAAGCCTACTAGTATGATCCGTCCGATCATGATCCGTGCAATACCGCACGTATAAGATCGAACCCTGCTATATATCGTACGGCCTCTACAACGTTTCGCCCGAAACTTGAGAAACTGTCTGTGGGGGACTCTAAAGACTCGTCAAGACTTTGGCTATAGATTTAACCACTAGCACGTCAGAGGTACTAGCTGTACGTAACGGGCCACTAGGTCTTGACCAAAAGGGAGGTCGATGAGCGAACTCATCCTGACACCCCACTGAGCCTGTCAGTGACAATATCCGTACAGTCCAGTCCGTTCGTCTATGAGCATCGCATGGCGGGCCTAGGGGGTTGGTAAATGTCAGACCCCCAAAATCGATACAAGTCGTGTCGGAGTGTAGCCCAGAACACCCTAAGATACTACTGGAATACCTACCAGTAAATCTCCTGCCATGGCTAAGGACTTTGTGTAATAGCTCTCCTAGAAACAGCGCGATCTCACCCCCAATACCGGGAGAGACGAAACCCCTGCCGATCCGCTCACTACCTCCATATGGCTCGGGACTGTACCCAACTAAAACCTTGCACGACTCCTTTGAGCTGTGGTAGGGTAGTAATCAAAGCACAGTGGGAACTCACACGAGACAAATGAAGATCTCAGGTCGATGAACTAACCTGTACACATGTCACCAGGGAACTGCTATCTGACGTCAGGTATAATACCAACTAGCATGTTCCCTGCGAGTCCTGTCCGGTGTACTCATAACCTAATGAGCACCTGTATACATCTTAGGTGAACCAACTGACACCAGTGTCTTGTGATACCGGCCACCGCCCCTCGTGGGGGTCTCGACTGTATACACTAGTCTACTCCGGAGTATCGATGCCTTGATTCGAAAACTCCTATGACTAGGGACCACTTTAAGGATGTGCTTATAGACCCCATCTCACACGTATATGATCGCCATCATAATGCTGGCCATCAAGCAAGAATCCTAAAGTCTCTATCGACGTGTAATAGCTACCTGTAAGGTCATTTAAAGCAGTGCACGATGATAAAGATAAACCAGATAGCATACTATCATCTTGAGTAAGACTGTCCTACCGGTATAGGTCCTCCCTCAATCATTGCAATCACGTGCCTGTGATCCAATAATTGACTTTGAGGGCACTATATCCAACAATCTCCCACTTCCATTCAAGGCTAATTATTGCGATGTCGCATACTCACAGCCCGTGTGATACCGAACACCCAACTCCTCTACTACTCAGTCTCGCAAAGCCCGTTTGCGAAACTATTACGTTCGAGGAATAGCCTTAGTGAGTGGATCCGCCCTGATGTTTCTTTCTATGTGCCTCTTTATCTCAAGTTCGCAGAGAAAGCCATCTCCCGAAATGAGCAATACATGTCTTAGAATATGTCTAGATATCTGATAGGACCTAGTTCATAAATGAACTCCAAATCCAAACTTCTTAGACTGTATCATCAACTGAACTTAATCAGTATCCTGTGCCATGCTTCCCTCAGTATCTGCTTAGACCATCTGTCCAAACTACTGCCCCTCGTCAGAGGGAAAAACTATAACTCTGACAGCCACTCTGTCATCCAGGCCACCTTGGAAGCCTGGAATGATAACTGTCTCCTAAAAGAGGCTGTTGTTATCATATCCCTAGAACATCCACTTATGTTCTAAAACTGCTTCCGAATGTTTCTCCAGGATTGGATCAATATCAACTTATTGCATCTACTGCAAAAACAACATCTGGTGTGGTACTTGACATCCCATGATTGACTTAATTGCCTAAGCAAGTGATCTTCCAATCATGCACATCCCTCTCCACTTTAGTCTGTAAGACACCTTTAGAGATGGTGACTCCATCACCTGCAGGTACACTACCGTGCCAGGAGTATTCCATTCTAAGTACCTTTAGAATGCTGTCAAAGTACCCTGATTGGGACACTTCCCAAATCTAGATCTAAAACCATAGATCTAGTAACCAGAATGTATGATATAATATCCAAGTCCAATGTGGAGAAACCACTGTGTGACAACCAAAGTATAACCGATCGTAGTATAGGAATATCACTTCCTACTTTGTGTATGCCATCCAAATACCAGGACATCACACCCTACTACCTTCTTAACAGATCCATCCTTTATTTTGATGAAGTCAAACCTATGACTGTCACATCAGAAATAGATGATCTATCTCTGCTATATCTTCTTTAGTCTATAAATAGACATAAGCTACTTGTCCACTATGCTTTCGCTGCTCCCACTGACTATGACAAACCTCTGGAAGAGTCATATACATGTGCACTTCTAAAGCTAGTTTAGAATGACGCTATACTCATCCTCCTGCCGGGTCTCACAGTCTGGAACAAAAGCAATGGCAAGTCTGGGTAAATGAGAACCTCCCTGTCACCGTCCTTGAGGCTACTAGAGTACCTCTCGGGTGCCTGAGGTTACCCACCATATCTTCGGAGTGGCCAATAGAATGTCAAACCAGATTGAATCATTAGGTTCTTATCAAATTTTCAGTAATCGTTTGCGGTTCTGGAATCACTTCCAGCTCTACCATACTCCCACTATTGTTTTCTGAATAAATCCATTTTACTAAAACTGTGGCGAGTCAAGAACAATATCACTATTGATCTTCCAGATGGTAGAAAGTCAACCCTCGTCATAGCCCGAGTCAACCCACAAACAGCCATTACAGAAACATGCCTTGAGTTATCCAGAGTCTGGTTTTAAGCATAAACCGGACAACTCCCCGTTCCTTAACATCGTTAAGACATGAACCGTTCTATATCCAATATAGAAACAGAGGCACTGATTTAATTGGAACCAAATTCAAATCATGCAACTGCCTCCAGTGCATGTTAACTAAATGGAGAGAGGCCGATCAGCATTACTCAACTTAGGAATGCTTCCAATTATGAGTAACCTGAAAGAGAAGCAAGTTCTCTTAATCATTACTATCAACTGAATACCATACACAAGTATCTACATCTTCGATCACCTTGAAGAATCATGATACTTGCAACACTTGGTTCTCCACTTTATTCTTATACCTATAACTTCTCAAAACTTAGACCTCGCATTTCTACGAAACACGTGTCTAAGAACTAGAGAAGTCACAAGTAAACAGAATATAGTACGAGTATCAACCCCTCTGTCCTAATGGACACTGGACAATATACAATACTCTGTATAAGTCCCCTGAGTCTAATAACTCTTTCCCTATGTGTCGTAAGTTGAAAACTGTACTTATGGTTAAGAAGAATTACACCGCTGTTTAATGCTCCTTACCAAACCATCCACTGATATAGGTAAATGTCATAGACATAATTTCAAAAAGTTATATCTCACTTTATAAAAATAAACATACAGATATATCAATTTGAAATTGGTGCATAACAACGGATATTCAAAACCAAATATTTGCCGTCCGGCAAACAACCCAGGCGATTTCCTCAAATATCACCAATTACAACGAATCCCGATATAATGAGGTTGATCATCCAATTCACAATAACTTACTCCCACTCATCATCTGTAAAACCATACAGATGTGAGAATCAGACCTGGTAAATACATACCGTGGAGCAAGGGCTAATAGGGAAATCAGTTTTCTTTTAACAATACACAATGAAACTGAAACATATAATTGTTTCGAAGGGGTATCTGGGTATTCCTAGTAATGCCTCTTCCCTTATCAGATTCACAACTGTAACCGTATATTTCTTTGCCATCTCTCCAAATCCCTTTATATGTCTTTAGTCATTACCTTCTGTACACCCCCTTAAGCTAAATGGTTTTCTTCCTTCGCTACCGCTCGGCACCAGCCTATGGTTTGGAAGAAGACTATCCAATAAGCGTAATGGGTGTACTCTCCTAATCCTAGGAGTACTCGTAACCTGAGAGAAGGTGAATATAAAAGAAAACTGAATAAAAACTTTATTCATATTTCTCCTGAACAAGATTCCATCCCCGAACTGGAACAAGTTCCTTTGAGTTCGTATATAACCATATGATGGAGTATCCAAATAACTGTGAATCTTCATAGTGATACGGAGTGTTCTGGAGAAATGCAAAGGTGATGTAGGATTGGCGAAGAAATACTTGGTTTGGTCGTGAATAGCAGTCGCAATTTACTTTGCCCTCTTTCTAATCCCTTTATTTGTCTTTACTTAATACCTTCTGTACACCTTTTAGGCTAAATTGTTTTCTTCTTTCCTTACCGTTCGGCACCTGCCTATGGTTTGGATGAAGAGTATCCAATAAGCGTAATAGGTGTACTGTCCTAATCCAAGGAACACTCGCAACCTGAGAGAAGGTAAAAGGAAAAGACAACTGAATAGTCCTATTCCTTTTCTCCAGAACCGGAAACCATCCTCGAATCTGGAACAAGTTCCTTCGAGTTCATATATAACTATACGATGGTTTTATCCAACAGAAGTGGATGCTCATAGTAATACAGGGTGTCCTGGAGAAAAGGGTAAAAGTACGAGTGGCAATGAGGTATGCAACTCAGACAATCCAAAAGCCAGTGTTTTAAGAAAGTTTGGTTAACTTGGTCACTGTGTCATAGTCTAGGGTCAGGCCATGGTAGCTGCCAAAGAGAGAGAGAAAAGAAACACTCAGCATGCACTCTAACCAAGATCAGAATGGTTATCACTTTATCTAATCAGGAAACCTTCCACTGTAACCTCAAATTCTCCTCCAAACCTGAAAGAAGAATTAGTCGGGATCACCCGAGGAGTAAACCAACTCATCAGTGGGAATCGGGATCCAACTATCATCGCATGATAACGTGATGGAATCCACTCACGTTATCACACTCTAGAAGGTATGCGCATATCTGGAAAGTTTCAGTTTCTTTAGAAACTCCCGATATGATTTTTACCCCATGCTCTTATGACCTTGATTTTGGCCAACAAATCATAAGTCACATGTCAAGTTCTACCTGCCATTATCCAGGTTAATTTGAACCCACCCGTACCTACCCTTGACTTTGGCCAACAAAGCAGCACGACTGTTCTAAACCAACGCATCTATCTATGCAACAGAAAACTAACAAATAGCTACCATACACTATGCCTTGACTTTAGCCAACAAACATAGCATGAATACTAAATGCTACCCATCTGAAATGACGGAGGGCTATGAATGGTTTTTGGCGAAAAACCATTAACGTAATGAACTTGATATCGTTGAAGGAACTGGATAGCTTTTTATAAAAATATAGTGGCGAAAACCTTTGCTAAAGAGGTCACTCCTGGTGAAGGGATCTCGGCTCTTTCCCCGTAGAATGAGGTGCAGGATATTCCTGTTAGTGTTTATGCCCTAGAAGGCCATTACTGTATCATACTAGCTTGTATATTACTTAATGGAAGCTTGGGATATTCACATGTATATAACAGTCTTGCTAAACATGGTAGTATGCTACTTGGTTTTTCTATCTTAATATGTGAGTATACGTATTGATAGAGCTCTTAGGATCTTGCTTGGCTACCAGCGTTGTGATGGCAGTCACACTAGTGGGGGCTGGGTAGTCTACAAGCACATCCTTATTCAGGTCCCTGGTCGTTGGATTATCGAGACAGAGCATCGATACTCCGGAGTAGACTAGTGTGTACGCTTCTCATCCCAGTTGGGGAGATGGTCTGTCCCACAGCCATCAGTACGTCGTACTGGAGATAGTATACAGGTGCTCGTTAGGTTACGGGTACACCGGACAGGACTCACAGGGAACTGTTGGTTGGTTTGATACCAGTCGTCAGTGAACAGTTCCCAGGTGACATGAGTACAGCGTAGTCCGCAGACTTGACACTGCTACTTCGCCTCGAGTGTGTCCCACTGTTCTTAGATTGCTACCCTACCACGGCTCAAAAGAGTCGTGCAAACAGGTAGCAGTTGGGTGCAGTCCCGAGCACTTGGAGGCAGTGGCGGTTAGACAGGATTCATCCCTCCCGGTATTGGGAGTAGATATCGTGCTGTGTCAGAGAGCCATTACGCAAAGTCCCTGGCCAGGGCAAGCGAGATTTGCTGGTAGGTTCCAGCAGTTTCTCAGGGTGTAATGGGCTTCACTCCGACACGACTTATACCGCTATTAGGGGACTGACGCTTGCCGCCCCCCTAGGCCCGATATGCGATAGTCATGGACGAACGGACCGGACTGTATGGAGATTGTCACATCAGACTCAGTAGGAGTTCGGATGGGTTTACTCATCGGCCTTCTTATCGACAACTACCTGGGGACCGTTACGTACAGCTAGTGCCGCTTGCGGTCTGTGGTTAAACCCACTGCCAGCGTAGTAGTCGAGTCTCTAGAGTCCCACACAGAGAGTTTCCTACTCCAGGCGAAACGATATAGAGGTTGCATGGTTTTGCGACAAAGGGTTCGGACGCATACGTGCGTTTACGCGCGTACGACTTTCGGACAGATTTTACCAGTCGGCTTTGGTTTAAGCCAGTTACTGGTATCCGGTTATTGGATTTTTTCAGTCTAAAGTTTTTCCGTATTTTTACGGATCGGAGGGGCGTTCTCGTAATTACTCGAGAAGCTTCTAGAAGATGTGACTAAGGAGGTTTGTTTTGGAAAGAGAGTGAGTCATAGTGGTGATTCATTCACTTCATTAATGCACATTTATTGCTTAATGACTCATGTTAATGAATCATCACAAGATATTTTGTGAAGCATGCTTATTCATTTCCTTTATTGATTTATTGAAAATAAGAATGCTTCATATTATTATGATACACTCTCTCTCTTCTCTCATTATCATATTACACATTCTCTCTCCTCAAGCTCTCATCTTCTAACCCTAATCCTTAATCCTCATGTGTTGAGATCAAAGGATTAGTTAGACTAAACAATCCATAACCTTCACTCTTTATCATTCTATCATCTTTGATTAGCAATCAAAGTTGGTTAGTTACCTCAAGTTAGAGGTTTAGCTTGGAGTTTCGCTCTCGGGTGGATCGTCTACTACCTAGAGAAGGCCGAGGAGAACCAAGGAGGACATAAAGAAGAAGGACCGGTTCATTAGGTATAATCCCTAATCTCTTATGTAAAGAAACTCATAAGTATACGGTTTTTAGGGTTTAGCTTCGATTCATGCGGTTAGTCGATGTTCGTTGTTTGAACTTGATAGTTTTTTGTAAATTCCGCCTCCCCATAAGTACTGGGGTGTACTACATCGACTTACAGTGGTATCAGAGCCTCGCTAAACACTAAATAACTTAATCGCAAATTTGTACGAATTTCGAACGAAAAAACGATCCCGGAAAACCCTAGTTCTGTTAAGTTTCTGTCGAACCTAAAATGAAGTCCTAAAATTTTTCTGGAGTGTTCAGAGAGCTTGACATGAACACAGGAGAACACCCAAGAAATTCGAGCCAATGATTCGACCAAAGTGCCGCGGAAGGGCGGCGGATCCCACCGATCCGCCGCGCTTCCGCGGCCGAGTTGCCGAGTCATGGGCTCAATTTTTTTGGGTGGGTCCCCTGTGACATTTGGGGTTTTCTGGAATATTTAATTATTGCTCAGGTTACTGTTTAACAGAGCAGATTTTGGAGCAATTTTGAAGTTGTTTATTCGATCGAAAAATACAGTATTTGCGTATTGGATTATATCTGTGATTGTTTGATGTGTTCGTAAACCTCCCCCAACTGCTAGTATGTCGGTTGGCAGGGGGTTGCACATTTCTGAAATGGTTATATCTGTTTGTGCATATAAACTGTATTGGACTGTTGTGGTGTATAGCTGGGGTTAACAATGGTTTATTGAATTATTCATTTGTTGTAAATGTAATTTGTTGTAATATTATTTTCGCGGGGCGCTTCCAGGTTGCGGTTGTAGCCACCGTTGTATTATTTCATTTTACTGTTTTTGCTCCTAGGACTGACCCAAGGTGGGGTACACAGACTGCCGGGTGGGTAGTTTGCCGTACCCGTAGGGGTCGAGGGTGGGGTAAACGGCTATTCATCACAACTGTGTAATCTGTCCTTTCTTGCAGGCTCAAAAGAAATACAGATTGCTTGCAAATCCAATATTGTTTATCTGAGTTCTGGAATGAATATCATTGCGTCAGACGAATGTAAAATATCTATATTTATTATAGCTATTTAGACGTCACTTATGTTTTACACCCGCGCTAGCCCAGCCCCCGCTCTGTCGTTAGTTAAGTAACCTAACGGGTGATGACGGGACCCCGTGGCAAATGCGGATGGCATAAGAGGACGTTATATTTTCGTTGTTTTCTGCAATGATAGGTTAATGATGGGACGCATTATCTATAATGCAAAGTAAAACAAACCAAAGTTTAAATCGTTGGAACAATTTAAAAGAAACCACTCGGTTATTTTTAAACAGATATTTTTAAATGCGGAGATTTAACCACTCCTTTTAAAAGCTATCAGGTTCCTTCGATTATATCAAGTTCACTACGTTCACGGTTTCGCCAAAACCAGTCGTAGCCCTCCGTCATTTCTTATGGATGGTCAGTAGTATTCAAGCTATGCTTGTTGGCATACGTCAAGGCATAGTGTTTGGTAGCTGCTGGGGTATTCATTTGTTGCATAGATAGATGTGTTGGTTTGGGACAGTCGCATTACCTTGTTGGCATACGTCAAGGGTATATACGGGTGGGTTCAAATTAACAAGATAATGATGGGCAGAACTTGACATGTGACTTATGATTTGTTGGCATACGTCAAGGTCATAAGAGCATGGGGCAAAAACTTATATCGGGAATTTCTAAAGAAACTGAAATTTGCAAAGAGATGCATACCATTTGGAGTTTGATGAATGTTGGTAGGATTCCTTCAACATTATCATACGATGATATTTGGATCCCGATCCTACTGTGAGTATATGCTACTTATCAGGATATTCGTCGCTTAACGATCAATGCTATAAACCTAGTAGGTGTCCAGAAAAGTGTCAGCGGGGTTACGCCCCCAGAGAAAAGAGGTTCTTTAATTAAGGAACTTCGCGAAAGCGTTGGAAAACCTCCCTCGAAGTATCGACACCAGCCTGGCTGAACGGTTAAGCAAGTATTGTACGGTGAGAATAGTCTTGGCTAATTCTTCTTTTATGGTTTGAGGAAGGATTCGAGAAACAGTGGGAGCCATCCAGTTTAGATAAACTAAAAACCACTCTAAACTTGCAAGAGCATCATGCTAAAGAGTTTTCTTCTCTCTCTCCTAATTGCAGCGACCCTGAAAATGACTGGACTTAAGTTACTTTTAGAGAAAAATATACTGACGGGGCCAAACTATAAAGATTGGCTGCGGAATGTCAAGATGGTTTTGACCTATGACAAACTGGGGTACGTCCTCACCGCTACGGCACCTGCTGTCCCTGGTCCCAAATCCAGCAATGCGGATAAGGAAATCCGCAAAACCTGGGATTTAGATTGCGCGAGAGCCAAGTGCATCGTGCTTGCCTCGATGAATAATGAACATCAGAGGAGGCACGAGGATATGTCCCTAGATGGCATATTTCTCCATACAAAGGAACTTTATGGAGAGCAATCTCGTATAGCAAGATACGAGACCTCTAAGAAATTGTTTCGAGCGAGGTTGGCTGTCGGGTCATCGGTAGGTGAACATGTCCTACAGATGATTGGCTATATAGAAGAGCTCGCAGACCTTGGGACGACTTTGGATAATGAGCTCTATACAGACCTTGTTCTCCAGTCCCTTCCTCCCACCTACGCCCAGTTTATCCTCAACTTCAATCTTCAAGGAAAAGAAGTTGAACTTGCGGAACTCCTGAACATGTTAAGGAGTGCAGAGGGCACCTTGCAGAAGGCAAGGGAAACACCCGCTATGTTTGTTGGCGGTTCATCTTCTTCCGGGTCCAAGGCTAGGGCCAAAGGAAGGAAGAAGAAGGCCGCACCCAGACCTAGAGGAGGTGTTAGTAAGGTGGGAGGGAAGGGAAAGAAAAAGAAAGCAGTACCGATAGTTGGTCAGGATGAGTGCTTCCATTGTCACAGGAAAGGGCACTGGAAGAAGGATTGCAAGGCGTGGAACGCCAAGAACCAGGAACCGAAGCAAGCTGTGGCTTCAACTTCAGGTGTGTTTGTAATTGAGAATTGTCTGTCGATCAACTCTACTTCCTGGGTATTGGATACCGGGTCAGGATCTCATATTTGCAATTCATTGCAGGCACTGAGAAACCGTAGAGTGCTGAAGGAAGGTGATATGATCCTCAGGGTTGCTAACGGAGCTAGCGTGGGAGCTGCGTCCGTCGGGGATTATCACCTAGGATTGACGAGTGGACACATTTTGGTTTTACATAACTGTTATTTTGTACCCAGCTTAACGTGTAATATCATATCAGTTTCCTTGTTATCAAATAAAGGTTATGATTTCACGTTTGTAAGAGATGTTGTCAACATCCACCTTAATCATGGTTTGATTGGGTCCGGTACTCTAAATAACGGCATATATGTGTTAAACCAACTCCAAATTTTCAATGTCCAGAACACACTAAAAAGAAAGTCTCCAGATTTAAATAAAGCTTTCTTATGGCATTGTAGACTGGGTCACATCAATGAGAGAAGGTTGACTAAGTTGCATAGAGAAGGATATTTGGACACGTTCGAATATCAAACTTATGACACTTGTCAATCTTGTCTCAAAGGAAAGATGACAAAGACTCCATTTACTGGACAAGGAGTAAGAGCGAGCGAGCTCTTAGGACTCATACACAGTGATGTATGCGGTCCAATGTCTACACATGCAAGAGGTGGTTTTTCCTATTTCATTACTTTCACGGATGATTTCTCTAGGTTTGGACATGTCTTCTTAATGAAGCATAAATCCGAAGCCTTTGAGAAATTCCTGGAATACAAGAGTGAAGCGGAAAACCAAACAGGCAAAAGTATTAAGACACTGAGATCTGATCGAGGTGGAGAATACTTAAGTGCCGAGTTCCTAGGTTACCTAAAAGAGAAAGGAATTCTCTCTCAGCTTACTCCTCCATACACTCCACAGCACAACGGTGTATCGGAGAGACGGAATCGAACCCTATTGGATATGGTACGATCCATGATGAGTAATGCTGAGTTGCCGCGATCTTTCTGGGGGTATGCGCTAGAATCAGCGATACATCTTTTGAACAGAGTTCCAACCAAAACTGTGCCTACCACACCATATCAGATGTGGAGTGGGAAGAAACCCTATCTTCAGTACCTGAAGACGTGGGGATGTCCAGCTTTTGTAAAAAAGCAGCATCCGGACAAGCTCGAGGCACGCTCAGTAGAGTGTAAGTTTGTGGGATATCCAAAGAACTCTACAGGATATTGCTTCTATTACGCAGAGGAACAAAAGGTTTTTGTTTCTCGTCATGCCCGCTTCTTAGAAACTGAATTTTTGGAAAATCAGAAGAGTGGGAGCGAAATAGAACTGGAAGAAATTCCAGAACCACAAACTGCTACTGAAAGTTTGGTAGAACCAGAGGTTCAAGAAGAACAGAACATTCCCGCACCCCTCCGCAGGAGTAGTAGGCCGTCTCGTCCGCCTGAGAGATACTACGGTTTTCTCATAGATGGGGATAGAGAGGATTGCATCATAGATGATGATGAACCTACTGACTTCAGGCAGGCCATCCAGAGCGGCGACTCGGTACGATGGCTAGATGCAATGCGGACCGAAATGGAGTCCATGTACACCAACAAAGTATGGACTTTGGACTTTGCTCCAGATGGGGTAAAACCCATAGGATGCAAATGGATCTTCAAGAAAAAGATTGGTGTAGATGGACAGGTGGAAACCTATAAGGCTAGACTTGTTGCAAAGGGTTTTCGTCAAAGACCTGGTTTGGACTATGACGAAACCTTTTCTCCAGTGGCTATGCTCAAATCCATTCGGGTCCTTCTTGCTATTGCTGCCTTCCATGATTATGAAATCTGGCAGATGGACGTAAAGACGGCTTTTCTGAATGGAAATTTAGAAGAGAGCGTCTATATGGATCAGCCAGAGGGTTTCAATCAGAGTGGGAGCAGCGGGAAAGTGTGCAAGCTGCTTAAGTCCATTTATGGACTAAAGCAGGCATCGCGGAGTTGGAACATCTGTTTTGATGAGACAGTCAAAGAATATGACTTTATCAAAAATCCAGATGAACCGTGCATATATAGTAAAGTTGTGGCCAGAAGTGTCGTATTCCTCGTCTTATACGTGGATGACATTCTATTGATAGGAAATGACATTCCTATGCTACAATCTGTCAAAGGATTCTTGTCACACAGGTTCTCCATGAAAGATCTGGGTGATGCCTCTTACATTCTGGGGATCCGGATCTATCGTGATAGATCCAAGAGGATGTTGGGACTTTCGCAGTCCAGGTATATCGACACTGTACTGAAAAGATTCAGTATGGAAGATTCAAAGCGCGGTAATCTACCGGCTTGTCACGGAATCACCCTCTCCAAAGAGATGTCTCCCAAGACTGATTTGGAAAGGGAACGCATGTCTATTATACCCTACGCTTCTGCGGTAGGCTCTATAATGTATGCGATGTTGTGTACCAGACCAGATGTAGCTTACGCACTGAGCGTGGTAAGCCGGTATCAGTCAGACCCAGGGGAGAAGCACTGGATAGCAGTAAAGAACATTCTCAAGTACCTGAGGAGGACTAAGGAGATGTTCTTGGTTTACGGCGGAAAAGACCTCAGGTTGGAGGCCTTTGCTGATTCCGGCTTCCAGAGTGATAAGGACGATTCCAAGTCCATGTCGGGTTATGTCTTTACCCTCAATGGAGGGGCGGTGTGCTGGAAGAGCTCCAAGCAGGACACCGTTGCTGACTCGACGATGGAAGCGGAGTATATAGCTGCTTGCGATGCCGCAAAAGAAGCAGTCTGGATGAAGAAGTTCCTAACAGAACTTCAGGTGGTTCCTACCATAGTTGATCCAATACCTCTGTATTGCGACAACAACGGAGCTATAGCTTTAGCGAAGGAACCAAGGTCCCATCAGAAGTCCAGACACATCTTAAGGCGGTATCACCTGATCAGGGAGATCATTGATCGTCAGGAGATCGAGGTTCGGAGAGTTGCTTCAGAAGAGAACATTGCTGATCCATTCACGAAGGCCCTTCCTCAGATTCAGTTCGAGAGGCTACTCGAGATCATTGGTCTGCGATATGCCAGTACATGGCCCTAGTGCAAGTGGGAGATTGTTAGTGTTTATGCCCTAGAAGGCCATTACTGTATCATACTAGCTTGTATATTACTTAATGGAAGCTTGGGATATTCACATGTATATAACAGTCTTGCTAAACATGGTAGTATGCTACTTGGTTTTTCTATCTTAATATGTGAGTATACGTATTGATAGAGCTCTTAGGATCTTGCTTGGCTACCAGCGTTGTGATGGCAGTCACACTAGTGGGGGCTGGGTAGTCTACAAGCACATCCTTATTCAGGTCCCTGGTCGTTGGATTATCGAGACAGAGCATCGATACTCCGGAGTAGACTAGTGTGTACGCTTCTCATCCCAGTTGGGGAGATGGTCTGTCCCACAGCCATCAGTACGTCGTACTGGAGATAGTATACAGGTGCTCGTTAGGTTACGGGTACACCGGACAGGACTCACAGGGAACTGTTGGTTGGTTTGATACCAGTCGTCAGTGAACAGTTCCCAGGTGACATGAGTACAGCGTAGTCCGCAGACTTGACACTGCTACTTCGCCTCGAGTGTGTCCCACTGTTCTTAGATTGCTACCCTACCACGGCTCAAAGGAGTCGTGCAAACAGGTAGCAGTTGGGTGCAGTCCCGAGCACTTGGAGGCAGTGGCGGTTAGACAGGATTCGTCCCTCCCGGTATTGGGAGTAGATATCGTGCTGTGTCAGAGAGCCATTACGCAAAGTCCCTGGCCAGGGCAAGCGAGATTTGCTGGTAGGTTCCAGCAGTTTCTCAGGGTGTAATGGGCTTCACTCCGACACGACTTATACCGCTATTAGGGGACTGACGCTTGCCGCCCCCCTAGGCCCGATATGCGATAGTCATGGACGAACGGACCGGACTGTATGGAGATTGTCACATCAGACTCAGTAGGAGTTCGGATGGGTTTACTCATCGGCCTTCTTATCGACAACTACCTGGGGACCGTTACGTACAGCTAGTGCCGCTTGCGGTCTGTGGTTAAACCCACTGCCAGCGTAGTAGTCGAGTCTCTAGAGTCCCACACAGAGAGTTTCCTACTCCAGGCGAAACGATATAGAGGTTGCATGGTTTTGCGACAAAGGGTTCGGACGCATACGTGCGTTTACGCGCGTACGACTTTCGGACAGATTTTACCAGTCGGCTTTGGTTTAAGCCAGTTACTGGTATCCGGTTATTGGATTTTTTCAGTCTAAAGTTTTTCCGTATTTTTACGGATCGGAGGGGCGTTCTCGTAATTACTCGAGAAGCTTCTAGAAGATGTGACTAAGGAGGTTTGTTTTGGAAAGAGAGTGAGTCATAGTGGTGATTCATTCACTTCATTAATGCATATTTATTGCTTAATGACTCATGTTAATGAATCATCACAAGATATTTTGTGAAGCATGCTTATTCATTTCCTTTATTGATTTATTGAAAATAAGAATGCTTCATATTATTATGATACACTCTCTCTCTTCTCTCATTATCATATTACACATTCTCTCTCCTCAAGCTCTCATCTTCTAACCCTAATCCTTAATCCTCATGTGTTGAGATCAAAGGATTAGTTAGACTAAACAATCCATAACCTTCACTCTTTATCATTCTATCATCTTTGATTAGCAATCAAAGTTGGTTAGTTACCTCAAGTTAGAGGTTTAGCTTGGAGTTTCGCTCTCGGGTGGATCGTCTACTACCTAGAGAAGGCCGAGGAGAACCAAGGAGGACATAAAGAAGAAGGACCGGTTCATTAGGTATAATCCCTAATCTCTTATGTAAAGAAACTCATAAGTATACGGTTTTTAGGGTTTAGCTTCGATTCATGCGGTTAGTCGATGTTCGTTGTTTGAACTTGATAGTTTTTTGTAAATTCCGCCTCCCCATAAGTACTGGGGTGTACTACATCGACTTACAATTCCAACTGAATACCATGATGCAAAGAAAAAAGTAATCGACTATAGTGAAGTTATTACCCTGACGCAAACTTCTGTCCAAGGGGTCACTCCCGGTGAAGGGATCTCGGTGCTTGCCTCGTCGACTGAGGTGCTGGATATTCATAACCGAATACCACTGTGCAAAACAAAAGAGAGGGTCCTTGCAATAACAACTTTTTGAAAAATGTTCCAACAACATCAGAATAGGTTTGTTTAGCTTGTATTGATCCGAATCAATGCAGTCCCATCAATTGATCACACCAATAAAGAACGAAAATACGATGTACGTATATGCCATCTGCATTCGCCACTGGGTCCCGTCATCACCCGTTTGGTTACTTAACTAACGACAGAGCGGGGAATGGACTAGCGCGGATGTAAAACATATACAACATCTACTCGTATATATATATCAATATATAATAATCGCTCAAGGCGTGATATAATGCAACATCACAGAAATGTAATAAGCATCACAGAACAATACAGATAATCTGGGATCCCCGGGTTTCATAGAGCCGCTAATGAAACCCGACATTCCCCTGGTCGTGTGGATAGCCTGTGCACTGAAATCCTAGACTCCTACGGGCACGGCAAGTCACCCGCCAAAACCTGAAGCGAGGCAGCCCCCTTCAACAACGTGAATGGACCACCCAGCACTTCACGGAATCCGGTAACTTGAGCACCCCTCCTTGGGTCAACCTATACCCCCTATGAGTGCGGCGAATAGCCCGCCAATTCTAGAGTGAAGCCCCCTCCGTCTCAAAGCTATGAGATGCAGGCCCGTTGCCCTCTAGAACTCGGCTATCCGTGCACCCCACCGTGGGGTAATCCCAGTACAGAAAGTAAAATATACAACGGGTACATCGACCTTAGCCTGGTCGTGCCCCAAAAGAATAATATACAAACAGCCAGTAACGACAGTCCATATGTCGGACGCTCGCCCTGCAATATCAAATGTACATATACAACCAAACTGTATTACCATTGCATCCAGGCTATCCACCACAACAAATCCGCATAATAACAGCACAACACAGAACATCAACGTGAATGTCTCGTTCGCAAATCCGTCCAAAAGAGCTATAGCAATTAGACAGGATTTACCGCTCGAATGACATTCACGGTCGCAGATATAATGTAAATACTGTGAACTAACATATTTAAATTTTCGATCGACAAAATTTCCCAAAGTGGGCCCCAAGCACAGTACCCAGTACTCAAATAAATCTGAGCCAAAAATAAAATTACCAGAAACCCCATTTCCAACTCAGAGAACACTGTACAAAATTTGGTGCATTCAAGGAATGGAATGGCAGCGGAACCGCGGCCAAAGCATGGGTATGGCAGCGGTTCTGCGGCGCAACAGTAGTATTAGGTAACCAAATTTTCACAGTAATCTTAGAAAAGCCTGCACGAATTTCTGCAATACTCCAAATAATTTTTCGAGCACAAAAAAAATTCGACAGAAAGTTCGTGACTTGAAATCGCGGTTTCGGAATTTTCGTTCGATCGAAGTTCTAAACACGTTAAAGCAAGCTAGTAAAAGTTAATGGCGTGGCTCAGATACCATGTAAGTCTACGGTAGCGCTCCGGCCGTCTTTCCGATGCTAAATTGTGGAAACGAAAACTTTTTCAAACTAGAAAAACGGCGCTATCGTATGCTTAAAACCCGGATCGAACCATTAACCTACTACTAGCAAACTAGAGAAGGGATAGAAAGCTATACCGATAGATCCGTGTCCTTCGGTCTTTGGCCACCATCCCAAACTCCCCGCGGCAACTCCGGTCTCGATCTCCTCGTCGGAAAGGCACCACATCATCGAATCTTTTTACGGGCTCCCGCTTCATCCGAAGCAACTCGGGCACAAAATGTGCTAGCCGACGTGTCCAAGGTGATGTAGAGAATGTTTGTGATCACTTTGTCTCTTGCATCCATGACTTGGATGGAGGTTGAAGATGTTGCCATTGGATGAGATAATGAGCTAGAGGAAGAATTAGAAGAAGAGAAGGCTTTCTCTTCTTTTCTTTTCTTGTGATGGAATAATAAGAGTGAGAGAGAGTGTAGAATAATATGAGAGCTCACCCATGACCTTGGCTGCCCCTCGCTCTCCTCTCATCAAATCAAGACACAAATCAATCCACTAATGTGACATTTTTCCCAAAAAAGATATCATGAGTCATAATATATGTCCATGTCACATTAATGCATCTCATGATGAATTCTAGCTCATTATTTCCACCATCCAAACATTAATCCAAATGTTTGGCATAACAAAATGATCCGGCAACATCTAAAGTAAACTCGTGACGGATCACAAGGATACCCCTCACCTGTATATACATACCTGCATCCGCATTCCGACTGAATGCGAATGCGACGAGACTAAAGTAATCCAACAAATCTAATACTTGGATCCGGCTTAAACCAAAGCCCACTAGTATGATCCGTCCGATCATGATCCGAGCAATACTGCACATATAAGATCGAACCGTGCCATATATCATACGGCATCTATAACGTTCCGCCCGAAACTTGAGAAACAGTCTGTGGGGGACTCTAAAGACTTGTCAATACTTTGGCTGTAGATTTAACCACTAGCACGTCAGAGGTACTAGCTGTACGTAACGGGATACCAAGTATTGACCAAAAGGGAGGTCGATGAGCGAACTCATCCTGACATCCTACTGAGCCTGTCAGTGACAATATCCTTACAGTCCGGTCCGTTCGTCTATGAGCATCAGATGGCGGGCCTAGGGGTTGGTAAAAGTCAGACCCCCAAAAGCGGTACAAGTCGTGTCGGAGTGTAACCCAGAACACCCTGAGATACTACTGGAATACCTACTAGTAAATCTCCTGCCTTGGCCAAGGACTTCGTGTAATGGCTCTCCTAGACACAGCGCGATCTCACCCCCAATACTGGGGGAGAAGAATCCCTGCCGATCCGCTCACTGACTCCATGTGGCTCAGGACTGTACCCAACTAAAACCTATTTGCACGACTCCTTTGAGCCGTGGTAGGGTAGTAATCAAAGTACAGTAGGAACTCACACGAGACAAATGACAATCTTGTAGGACTACGGTAGCGCCCCGGCCGTCTAACCGAGGCCAAAATGCGGAAACGAAAATTTTTCACAAATAGAAAACCGGCACTACCGCATCCTTGAAACCCGGATCGGAACCATTAACCTAATGCTAGCAAACAAGAGATGGTAAGAAAGCTATACCGAGCGATCCATGTCCTTCGGTCTTCGGCCTCCACTCCGATCTCCTCGCGGAATCTCCGGTCTTCATCTCCCCGTCGGAATGGGCACCACATCGCCGGGTTCTTTTACGGGCTCCCACCTCTGGACCGAGGCAACTCGGGCACGAAATTGGCGAGCCGACGTGCCCAAGGGTGCTGTAGGATAAGTGTACAATGTTTTGTCTCTTGGGGTTTGAAGTTGCCTTTGGATGGAGGTGGAATGAACTTTGAAATGAACTTTGGGAATTTTGTAACAAACAAAAATGAGATGAAGAAATTTCCCCACCAAATGAAATGCCCTCTCTCCTCCCACAAAATGTGGCCGGCCCCCCCAAAATAGAATGAGGAGAGAAAAAACTAAAACCAAGAAGGGAGGTGAGTGTAGTAAAAGCCAAAGGGTGACCATAACCAATGAGATGATAATGAGGAAATTATCTCACTTCAAAATCCTATCACATCCTAATCAAATCCCATCACCATTAATGCTATAAAATGATGCATGAAAAGAAAAGATGCTATCATAATCTTTCCATTTACAAATAAACCCTCCACATTTGCTAATTTGCAAACTTGCAAATTAGCCCTCCATCGGAAAAATCCGGCCGTGAAGGAACAAAGGAAAACTGGCCGGAACGGAATACAAACTGGCAACTTCAGAAAACTGATCCCGTAATAAATTACAGGAAAACCCCGCGACTGCATATACATGCTCGTATTTGTATCTCCATTGAATACAAATGCAAAGAGACAAAATCTACACTGTACAATACTAGGATCCGGCTTAAACCAAAGCCCGCTAGTATTGTTAGGATTACCCAGCACCCTATGTAGAGTTTGGAAGCATCACATGTCACAAAGTTCAAATTTTTATGGTGCTATGTAAGCATACAAAGGATCTATTCTAGAATATTAGGGTTTCTATACATAACAAGTAGCAAAGACTAGGATTTTGAGAGTACAACCTTTGTAGCTCCCCTTTACTAGACTCCTTGGCCACTTGAGAGTTGGAGGAAGGTTCTCTTGAAGTCTTCTAGTGTGCGCGACGATCCACCCGAAGCTCCTAGTCCAAGCTTGCAACTTCACTTTTCAAGTGGAGAAATGAAGAGAACACTCTAAACAAGTGGGCTAAACAAGTGTAGAATGATGTTGTGGTTCTAATTCTCACTTCAAAAACCTTTCTTGATGTCTATTTTGCTCACTATAAAAATGTAGAGAGCAAAGGAAGAAGGAGGAAGAAGATGATGGCTTTTCCTTTTTTTGAAGAAGAGAAAAGATTAACCCATGAAAAGAAATGAAAATATATCTATATATATTTTATTTCTTCTCATCTCAAACCATGGTTAAATGTTTGAGTTATTATTTAATTAGAGTTTAAAACATAGAAGGAAAGTTTAATCCAAGGTTAAGGGTAGGTGAGGATGGTTAGGTTAAAGAAGGATGTAGAAACAAGTCAAGAATTATCCTTTCCTTTTCCATTTTGTTTTAAACATAAAATCAAATAATAATCCATATATTTGACCATGGTGTGAGTCTTATATTGCCATCATTTTCAATGTGTAATCAACCATGATGTATGTATGTATGTATGTATGTATGTATGTATGTATGCACATCCATATATGCATGAAACTAGAAAGAAAGAAAAACATACATGCATGCATTCATCCATCATATAAAAGAAAAGGTTTTAAGTGAGAAAACTAATGGTTAAATGATAAATCAACACTTGATTTATCAATCCGGCCATATCACTTATGACCCCACCAAAAGCAAGCCGCCCGATCAATATACGGTATCATATACACGCATTTTAATCGGGTCCATGCGCATATCGCATACGCGCACCACAACGTTTCGTCTGGACTAGGTAACTCCTTTGTGGGACTCTAAGACTCGTCAATACGCCGGCAGTGGGTGATGATCATATCAAGCACCCTCAAGCCGCAAGCGGTCAGCTAAACGTAACGGCCACCCGGGTATTGAGCGATCAAATGAAAACAAGCGAACCTGCTACAACTCCCGTCGAGCCAACCGGCAACACTACCATACAGTCCAGTCTCTTCGTCAGATATGCTGCATATCGAGCCTAGGGATGGTAACGTCGACCCCAATAACTCAATAAGTCGTGCCGGTGAATGGACTATAACAGATCGAGAAACTACTGATAACACTTATCAACAAATCTCAGCAGCCCTGGCCAGGGACTTACTGATATAACCAGTCGGGCACAGCACAGCATCAACTCCCAATACCGGGAGAGACGAAAACCCCTCCTATCGCTCATCATCTTCGTGTGTCTCGGGACTGTACCCAACGGCCACTTGTTTGCACGACTCAGTAGAGCCGTGGTAGGGTGGCAATCAAAGTACAGTGGGAGAACACACAAGACATTATGACGATCTCGGGTCTACAGACTAACCTATATCAGTGTCACCTGAGAACTGCTATCCGACGATAGATATAATTCCATATAGGAGTTCTCGGTGAGTCTGTCCAGTGTACCCAGTCACCACTGAGCACCCGTATACGATATTGATGTCAAACATCGATGAACGTGGGAACATTCATCGCCCATCGTATGGGTCTAGTATCATATACGCAAGTCTACTCTGGTATATCAATGCCCTGTCTCGATATACCTACGACTAGGGACTTTCCAGGATATGCTTATAGACTACAGATGTCCCACTAGTATGATCTCTATCATAATCACTGTAGTCAAGCCGATATCCTCAGGGCTTTATCAGCATGTATGAATGAAGAAAAGCATGATCAAATCGACATGTCAGATAAAGGAGAACCAGATAGCATACTATCATATCGAGCAAGAATGTACACTGAATATATATATATACATGTATAAATATATCCACTATCACATAATGGCCTCTAGGGCATACATATATCCAACAATCTCCCACTTGCACTAAGGCCAGTTATTGGCGTATCTTATACCCAACATCTCAAAAAGTCGCTCATGCTGTGGCTGAGGGAGAGCCTTGGTGAGTGGATCCGCGGCGTTATTCTTTGTGTCTACTCTCTTAATCTCGATCTCGCGGTGATCTACAATCTCCCGGATCAAATGAAAGCGCCTCAGGATGTGTCTGGACCGCTGATGGGACCTGGGCTCCTTGGCTAACGCCATAGCCCCATTATTATTACAATAAAAGGGTATTGGATCAATAATGGTTGGAACTACTCCGAGCTCCGAGACGAACTTATTCATCCAGACGGCTTCCTTGGCGGCATCATTTGCAGCAATGTACTCAGCCTCCATCGTAAAGTCTGCAACGGTATCCTGTTTGGATCTCTTCCAACTTACCGTCCATCCATTGAGGTTAAATACCAACCCTGAGATAGATTTTCTGTCATCCTTATCGCTCTGGAAGCTCAAATCGGTAAAGGCCTCCATTTGGAGATCTGTATTACCATACACCAAGAACAATTCTTTAGTCCTTTGTAAGTACTTAATAATGTTCTTCACAGCTGTCCAGTGGTTCTTCCCTGGGTTGGATTGGTACCTGCTTACAACACTAAGTGCATAAGCTACATCTGAGCATGTACATAACATCGCATACATTATAGATCCTACTGCCGAAGCATAGGGTATAATGCTCATGCGAGCTCTCTTTTCATCGGTCTTTGGACAAGAATCCTTGGAGAGTGTGACTCCATGGCAAGCGGGTAAGGCACCCCGCTTGGAGTCTTCCATACTAAACCTTTTTAGGATGGTGTTGATGTACCTGGTTTGGGACAATCCCAATAACTTTTTGGATCTATCCCTATAGATCCTTATGCCCAGGATGTATGTGGCATCACCCAGGTCTTTCATGGAGAACCTTAGTGATAAGAATGATTTGACCGACTGTAGCATAGGAATATCATTTCCTATCAAAAGAATGTCATCCACGTATAATACGAGGAATGCGACAGCTCTTCCTACAGCCTTCTTATAAACACAAGGTTCATCTGGATTTTTGATGAAATCAAACTCTTTGATAACATCATTGAAACAGATGTTCCAACTCCGAGATACCTGCTTTAACCCATATATGGATTTAAGCAGTCTACATGCTTTCCCGCTACTCCCACTTTCAATGAAGCCCTCTGGCTGATCCATATAAATGCATTCTTCTAAATCTCCATTTAGAAATGCTGTTTTAACGTCCATCTGCCAGATTTCATAGTCGTAGTGAGCAGCAATAGCAAGTTGGATCCGAATGGATTTAAGCATGGCTACGGGCGAAAAAGTTTTGTCATCGTCCAAACCTGGTCTTTGACGAAAACCATTCGCCACAAGTCTTGCCTTATAGGTCCCTACCTGCCCATCTACACCAATCTTTCTTTTAAAGATCCATTTGCATCCCACAGGTTTTACCCCAGGGGGTACAATGTCCAAAGTCCATACTTTGTTGGTGTACATAGACTCCATTTTGGATCTCATGGCATCCAGCCACTTCACAGACTCACCACTCGTGATAGCTTGCTAAAAACTGGTAGGATCATCATCATCAATGATGCAATCTTCTCCGTCACCATCAATGAGGAAACCGTAGTACCTCTCCGGTGGGCGAGAAGTCCTACCAGACCTTCGGAGTGGCCGAGGTTCCTCAGTTTCTATTGCAACAGCCGGTTCAACCAAATCGTCATTTGTAGTTTGTATCTCTAGAACCTCTTCTAGATCCACCACTTTGCCATCATCTTTATCTGTGAAAAACCCTTTTTCCAAGAATGTGGCATACTGAGAAACAAACACCTTTTGTTCCTCTTTGTGGTAGAATATATATCCATAAGAATTCTTTGGATACCCCACAAAATTACACATGACTGAACGTGTCTCGAGTTTGTCCGGATTCTGCTTTTTAACATAGGTCGGGCAACCCCAAATCTTTATTCTCTTAAGAAATGGTCTCTTCCCATGCCATATCTCATATGGCGTGGTAGACACGGTTTTGGTTGGAACCCTGTTCAGTAGAAACGCTGCAGTCTCCAATGCATGCCCCCAAAATGAGACGGGTAACTCAGCATCACTCTTCATGGATCGGACCATATCTAATAGGGTCCTATTCCGTCGTTCAGACACACCGTTGTGCTGTGGTGTGTAAGGAGGAGTGAGCTGAGAGAGATTCCCATTCTCTTTTAGGAAGTTTGCAAATTCCGTACTAAAGTATTCCCCACCTCGATCTGATCGAAGCATCTTGATACTCAAGCCGGTTTGTTTTTCTACTTCTTGTTTATATTCAACGAATTTCTCGAAAGCTTCGGACTTGTACTTTAATAAAAATACATGACTGAATCTTGAGAAATCGTCAGTGAACGTAATGAAGTAAGAAAAACCGCCTCTAGCATGTGTAGGCATTGGCCCACATACATCACATGTATGAGGCCTAGGAGCTCAGTAGCTCTTTCTTCTTGTCCGGTAAACGGAGTTTTGGTCATTTTACCCTCGATACAAGACTGGCAAGTCGCATAAGATTTATATTCAAAAGAGTTTTAATATCCATCTTTGTGTAACTTGTTTAGTCTTGTTTCGTTAATATGACCAAGTCTACAGTGCCAAAGAAAAACTTCATTTAATTCTGAAAGTTTTCTTTTATTAGTGTGTTGTATACTGAAAACTGTGTGTTGATTTAGGACGCATATCCCGTTATTAAGTATACCAAACCCAACCAACATTTGATTCAGGTGAATGTTCATAACATTGTTCTGCAATATAAAGTTATATCCTTCATTATCTAACAAAGAAACGGATATTATATTACATAGCATACTTCGTACAAAATAACATGGGTTCAAAACCAAATTACATCCAGATGGCAACCCCAAGTGATACTCTCCCACTGCGGCTGTATGTACATTGGAACCATTTCCAACGCAGAGAGTATGGTCACCTGTCTTCAAAACTTTTCTATTTCTCAGTCCCTGCATAGAATTGCAAATGTGAGAACCTGAACCGGTATCTAATACCCAGGAAGCAGAGTTTATTGAAAAACCGTCTTTTGTCACAAACACACCTGAAGCGGAAGCATCCCCATGCTTCTTCTTGAGGTTCAAGTACTCTGTACAGTTGCACTTCCAATATCCTGTCTTGTGGCAATGAAAACATTCACCTTTCTCCGAGTCTCCAGCTTTGGACTTTTCCTTTCCCTTCACCTTTTTAACTCCACCCTTAGGATTGGTGGGCTTCTTCTTTTTCTTTCCTTTGGCCTTAGCTTTTGGGCGAGAAGAAGAAGATTGCCCAGTAGTCATAACGGGAGTTTTCATTGATTTCATAGTGCTCTCTGCACTCCTTAACATATTAAGGAGTTCAGGTAGCTCCTTCTCCATGCCGTGCATGTTGAAGTTAACTATGAACTGAGCAAAGGCGGAGGGGAGGGACTGCAGAATAATATCTGTATATTGTTCATTGTCCATTGTCCATCCTAGGTCCTCAAGCTCTTCTATAAGAGCTATCATCTTCAGAACATGGTCTCCTACTGGTGTGCCAGGGGCTATTCGCAAGTGAAACAATTTCTTTGATGCTTCGTATCGTAATACGCGGGATTGCTCTCCATACAACTCCTTTGTATGGAGGAATATAGATTGAATGTCCATATTCTCGTGCTGCTTTTGATGTGTATTGTCCATCGATGCAAGCGCGAGGCATTTGGCCGTGGCACAGTCAGCGTCCCATGTCTTGCGGACTTCAATGTCCGCAACTGAAGATTTTGGACCTGGGGTGGGCGGGGCTGAAGCCGTGAGGAGATATGATACTTTATCATAAGTCAAGGCTATTTTCAGATTCCTCAGCCAGTCTTTATAATTGGTCCCATTCAGTTTGTTTTTATCTAGTAGAAGCTTGAGTCCAGTCATTGGTATCTGCCATTGAGAGAGAGAAAAGAATACACTCAGCGAAAGCTCTTGAATAGATCAGATTGGTTATTATCTTGTCTAATCGATGTCTCCCACTGCTTTAATCAAGTTTTTCTTTCAAACCTTAAAAAGAAAACTAGCCAGGATTAATTACAGTCTACAACTTCGCTAACCATTCAGCCAGGCCAGTGTCGGTACTTGAGGGAGGTTCCCCGTGCTTTCGCACGGACCTAATTAAAGTAAACCTCGTTTTCCCATAGGCGGAGCCCCGTTAACACCTTTCTAGACACCTAATGAGTTAGCTAATTGTAAACTGCAAAACTCTCCTAGGAGAAACTATTGCCCATAGTAGGATCGGGATCCAACCATCACATGGAAGGTATGCAATCTCCTTGCAAATTTCAACACTTGAAATTCACGATGTAATTTTTATCCCTAGTACTTATGACCTTAACTATGGTCAACAAATCATAAGTACCAGTCAAATTCTACCAGTCATTTCTTGATCAATTAGACCCACCCATATGACCCTTAACTATGGTCAACGAAGTCGCATGAATGTCCTAATTAATCTGCATCATATGCAGTGTAGGAACACATCACTTAGCTACCGTACACTACGCCTTAACTAAAGTCAACAAACGTAGCACGAATACTAAGTACTCTACTTCCTAAAATGACGGAGGGTTGCGGATGATTTTTAAGAAAATCTTTAACGCTTTGAACTTGATATCGTTGTAGAATCAAACGGTTTTCAAAAGGAGTGGCTTGTGCTCCGCAGTTTTGAAATATAGCATTTTCATAAAGAGCCGAGTGGTTTTCAAATCTGATTCTACAACATCTTTTTAGGTTTATTTTCTTTACATTAATCATATTAATGTAATCCCATCATTTAAGTCCTTAAGCCAATCACAGAAAAGAAACAAAAATAACACGTACGCTTATGCCATCCGCATTCGCCTCAATGTTCCGTTATGCACCGTTAGATTACTTAACTAACGGCATACCGGTACGGGACTAGCGCGGGTGTAAAACATAAGCAACGTCTACTATATATCATATATATAATATGTCATTCATCTCAGATATCTCAGAACACAGGCAGCAGAAACATATATATAATGTGGGATATACTAGGACGCCCGTATTTAGTATTTTAGCCAATAATAGAAAATACGGATTCCACGTTCGCGATGAATAGCCAAGCCCACACCCCTAGACCCCTACGAAAGCGGAAAGTGACCCTGCCAATCCTGGACTTTAGGAGACCCGGTCTCGACTCCTCGAGATGGCCTCCCACTGAACCCCAGAACCCGGTCACTTGTGCTCCCCTCCTTGGGTCTATCCTAATGCGGATAAGTAAATAATATACAATACTGGTGACACAACTGTTAGTGTATATGCCCTAGAAACCATTACTGTATCATACTGGTTTGTATATTAGTTAATAGAAGCTTGGGATATTCACCTTGTATATACAATCTTGCTCAAAATAGTAGTATGCTACTTGGTTTGTTTCTACTTCAATGTATACATATGTTTATTTTATGATATCACCTATACGCATTAGTGGAGCCCTTAGGATCTTTGCTTGATTACCAGCGTTGTGATGGCAGTCACACTAGTGGGGGCTGGGTAATCTATAAGCACATCCTTATGCAGGTCCCTAGTCGCAGGACTATCGAGACAGGGCATCGATACTCCGGAGTAGACTAGCGCATGCGCTTCTCATCCCAGTGTGGGAGACGGTCTGTCCCACAGCCGTCAGTACGTCGTACTTGAGATAGTATGCTGGTGCTCGTTAGGTTACGAGTACACTGGACAGGACTCGTCGGGAACTGACTAGCTGGTATTATACCTATCGTCAGTTATCAGTTCCCAGGTGACATGAGTACAGCTTAGTCCGCTGACTTGACACTGGCACTTCGCCTCGAGTGTGTTCCCACTGTACTTTGATTACTACCCTACCACGGCTCAAAGGAGTCGTGCAAACAGGTGGTAGTTGGGTGCAGTCCCGAAGCACTTGGAGGCAGTGACGGTTAGACAGGATTCGTCTCTCCCAGCATTGGGGTTGAAATCGCGCTGTGTCTAGGAGAGCCATTACACGAGTAGTCCCTGGCCAGGGCAAGCGGGATATACTGGTAAGCTTCCAGTATTATCTCAGGGTGTTTTGGGCTTCACTCCGACACGAATTGTACCGCTATTAGGGGACTGACGTTTACTGCCCCTAGGCCCGCCATGCGATGTATCAGACGAACAGACCGGACTATACGGAGACTGTCACATTCAGACTCAGTAGGAGTTCAGATGGGGTTCACCTCGTCAGTCTTCTTATCGGCATCTACCTGGGGACCGTTACGCACAACTAGTGCCGCTTGCGGTCTCTGGTTAAACCCACTGCCAGCGTAGTGTCGAGTCTTTAGAGTCCCACACAGAGGGCTATTCGCCATTGGGCAAAACAGAGTAGAGGTCGCATGGTTTTGAGACAGGGTTCGTTCTCATCCACGCACTTGTGCACGTTTGGAGTCCGGACGGATATTACTAGCGGGCTCTGGTTTGAGCCAGATACTGGTATATGTTTTGGGGTTAGTTTTATCTCATAGTATTCATGTTCCTCGGAACAAGAATGCTGGTGTGTGTGCACAGTTGATTGAGGCGGAGGAAGAGGTTTATTCATTAGGGTTTCGGAACGGGTGTGTATGCACAGTTGACAGTCGTCTTTTTCCAAACCCTAATGAATTTTATGATATATCAATTAATAATATTAATAAAATGAAATTGTGTCATGATTGGGTTTGTTGACTTGTTGACCAAGGTTGACTTGTTGACCATGGTTGAAAATTTGACTATCATCATTACATATCAAAGATGCTCTTTGATTCTAGCAAAACCATTTAATATGTGTAATGATAATTGTCATTTCAAACCATCCATCAACTATTTCATTTAGATTATTATTATTAATTTGATAATTCATTTTCATATTATGTTATGGTTGTAAAAAAAGGTTTCATTCTATCATAACACTTCTCTCTCCTCTCTTCTTCTTCCTCCTCCTCTAGTTCAAGGAGACTCACTCTCATGTGTTGAGAAACCCCTCCTTGAGATAAAAACACCCTACACCACTCTCTACTCACTCTAGGGTTAGAGGTCTAGCAAGCCAAAGACCTTAGTTCTCTCAAAGTTCGAGAAAGGAGCCCGAAGGTTGAATCCTCAGGTGGATCCATCTTTGACGGAAGAAGACGACGAGGAAAGCACCATCCAAGCTCTACAAAGGTTTCAAGAAGAAGAAGTTCAAGTTAGGTATAACATATTTTCCGAGTAGCTAACTCTCTTTAGCTTGGTAGCTAGTTTAGTTTAGAAAAGATCCCGACTTTTGTTAGTCCATGTTGCCTAATGCGCCAAAAATTTGATTTTTATACCGTTTCCGCCTCCCCGCAAGAACCGGGGTCGGCAACGTGGACTTACAGTGGTATCAGAGCCAAACTAAACTTAAACTAGCTTAGTAGTAAAGTGTATAGAAGTTCGATCGGAAAAATCAAAAAAACCTAAACATCAAAACCCTAACTTTCTGTTGAAATTTTTTGTGCTCTAAAGATAAAAAGTATTACTCCAAAAACCGTCTCAGGGTTTTGTGAAGACACCCACCAAAAACGGTCGCCTGAACCCTTCAAACCGCCGCGGTTCCGCGGCAATGGGTATACATTTGCCGCGGAACCGCCGTCGTTTTGGCTTGTCTCGTGACCGGGTTTGGTGCAGTGTTCTTCTTGTAGGGTTTTAGGATTTTTAAGATGGTTTATTTGTGCCCAGATTTTTCAGAAAAGAAATTTGTTTTTGGGGGCCTATAAATCCGTATTTTTGATCGAACTTCACTATACTTTGACTAATCGGTTATATCTGTGATGTTTATATGTATTGAACGTCGGCTAATCGCTATATGTCGATAAGTCGGGGTTATACATATCTGTGATCTGTATTTGATGATGGTATGTGTATATGAATGCGTTGGACTGTCACGGGTGAATAGCCGGGGTGGATGTGAGATGAGTGTTTCTTTTTCTTTCATTCATGTAATATGTAAATTGATGTAATATTATTAGTATGGCCGCACAACCGGGTCGGGGTTGTAGCCGTCATTATATAATTCTTTTTACTGTTTTTGCTCCTAGGATAGGCCCATGGAGGGGTGCACAAACTGCCGGGTATCTCGAAGTGCCGAGTGGCCTACTCACGGCGTTGAGGGAGGTTGCTCCACTTCGGGTACTTGGCGGGTAGTTTGCCGCACCCGTAGGTGTCTTGGGTGGGGTTTTGTCTATTCACCGCGACCGTGTAATCCGCTTTTCGTTGCAGGCTCGAACGGATTGCGAATTCCTAGTATATCCAATGTATTCATCTGTGATCTGTAATGTCTATCATTGCTATATATTTATATATAATAACTATTTAGGTGTTGCTTATGTTTTACAGCCGCGCTAGCCCAGCCCCCGCTCTGTCGTTAGTTAAGTAACCTAACGGGTGATGACGGGGCCCCGTGGCGAATGCGAATGGCATAAGCGTACGTCATATTTTGGTTGTTTTCTGCAATGGTAGGATTAAATGATGGGACGCATTAAAAGAACTAATGCAAGAATATCACGCATTAAAAGAACTAATGCAAGATAATAAACCAAGCAAAAGTCGTTGGAACACTTTCGAAAAACCACTCGGTTCTTTTCAAAACCAACTTTTAAATGCGGAGCTTGAACCACTCCTTTTAAAAGCTATCTCGTTCCATCGATTATATCAAGTTCACTACGTTCACGGTTTTTTCCAAAACCATTCGTAGCCCTCCGTCGTTTCACATGAATAGTCAATATTATTCAAGCTATATTTGTTGGCCAAAGTCAAGACATAATGATTGGTAGCTATTAGGGTCTTCATGTGCAGCATAGATAGATGCGTTGATTTGGAACAGTCGTACTGACTTGTTGACCAAAGTCAAGGGTAGGTACGGGTGGATTCAAATTAACCTGGAGAACGACGGGCAGAACTTGACATGTGACTTATGATTTGTTGGCCAAAGTCAAGGTCATAAGAGCATGGGGCAAAAATCCACATCGGGAGTTTCATAAGTACTGAAACTTGCTAGATTTGCATACCATTTGGAGTGTGATGATTCTGGTAGGATTCCTTCAGTTTCATCACGCGATGATATTTGGATCCCGATCCTACTGTGAGTATATGCTACTCCTCGGGAAATTTCTCACTAAACGATCAATGCTATAAACCTAGTAGGTGTCTAGAAAGGTGTTAGCAGGGCCACGCCCCTAGGGAAAAGAGGTTCTTAAATTAAGGAACTTCGCAAAAGCGTTGGAAAACCTCCCTCGAAGTACCGACACTAGCCTGGCTGAACGGTTAAGCAAGTATTGTGCGGTGGGATTGATCCCGACTAATTCTTCCTTTATGGTTTGAGGAGGGATTCGAGAAACAGTGGGAGCCATCCTGTTTAGACAAACTAAAAACCATTCTAAACTTGCAAGAGCATCGTGCTGAGTGTTTCTTCTCTCTCCTAATTGAAGCGACCGATCGACATGACTGGACCTAAGTTACTTCTAGATAAAAACATATTGACAGGGCCAAGCTACAAAGATTGGCTCAGGAATGTCAGAATGGCAATCACTTACGACAAGCTGGGGTATCTTCTTACCACCAAAGCTCCCCCCGTCCCAGGTCCCACCTCCAGCGTCGCGGCTAAGGAAATCCGTAAGACTTGGGAGATTGATTGCGCGAAGGCCAAGTGCCTCGTGCTTGCCTCTATGGACAACGAACATCAGAGGAGGCACGAGAATATGGACCTAGAATCCATATTTCTCCATACAAAAGAACTGTATGGAGAGCAGTCTCCTATCGCAAGATACGAAGTGTCGAAGAAGTTATTTTCGGCAAGATTGGCCATCGGATCATCGGTAGCGGAACACGTGCTTAAGATGATTGGCTACATTGAGGAGCTCGCAGAACTTGGGACCACGTTGGAGAGTGAGCTCTATACGAACTTAATTCTCCAGTCCCTTCCTTCCACTTACGCCCAGTTTATACTGAACTTCAACTTACAAGAAAAGGAAGTTAAACTTTCAGAACTCCTCAACATGCTGAAGAGCGCAGAGGGCACCCTACAGAAAGGTAGGGAAACATCCACTTTGTTTGTAGGAGGATCTTCTTCTTCTAGGTCCAAGGCGAAAGCCAAGAGAAAGAAGAGGAAAGCCCCCGCCAAACCAAGGGGCGGTGTTAGTAAAGTGGATACGAAGGGAAAGGCAAAGGCAACAAAGGTAGCGGTGAAGCTTGTGGGTAAAGAAGAATGCTTCTATTGTCATAAGAGTGGACACTGGAAGAAAGAATGCAGGGCTTGGAAGGACAGGACACAGGAACTGAAGCAGGTTGCGGCTTCAGCTTCAGGTGTGTATGTTATTGAAAACTGTCTTTCAATAAACTCTACTTCCAGGGTATTGGATACCGGATCAGGATCTCATATCTGTAATTCTTTGCAGGCGTTGAGAAACCGTAGAGTTTTGAAGGCAGGTGACATGACCCTCAAAGTTGTAAACGGAGCTAGTATGGATGCTAAATCCGTGGGGGACTATCACCTGGGAATGTCAGATGGACATGTTTTGGTTTTGCGTAATTGTTTTTTTGTACCCAACGCAACTTGTAATATCATTTCTGTATCTTTGGTTTCTAAAGAAGATTATGAATTTGCGTTTGTAAGCAATGTTGTAAACAATCACCTTAATCAAGTTCTGATTGGGTCAGGTACATTGAGCAATGGTATATACGTATTAAACCAACCACAGATTTTCAATGTCCAGAATACACACAAAAGAAAGTCTCCAGATATCAATCAGACTTTCTTATGGCATTGTAGACTGTGTCACATCAATGAGAGAAGGTTGACTAAGTTACATACAGAAGGATATTTGAATCCATTCGAATATTAATCGTATGCCACTTGTCAATCCTGTCTCAAAGGAAAGATGACAAAGACTCCGTTCACTGGACACGGAGTAAGAGCGAGCGAGCTCTTGGGACTCGTACACAGTGACTTGTGCGGTCCAATGTCTACACATGCGCGAAGCGATTATTCTTACTTCATTACTTTTACGGATGACTTTCCAAGGTACGGTTATGTCTTCTTAATGAAACATAAGTCCGAAGCCTTTGAAAAGTTCCAGGAATATAAGAATGAAGTAGAAAAACAAACGGGCAAAAGTATCAAGATTCTAAGATCGGAGCGAGGTGGAGAATACTTAAGTGCCGAGTTCCTGAATTACTTAAAAGAGAGTGGAATTCTCTCTCAGCTTACTCCTCCATACACTCAGCAACATAACGGTGTATCGGAGAGAAGGAACCAGACCCTATTGGATATGGTACGGTCCATGATGAGTAACGCTGAGTTAACGCGATCATTCTGGGGGTATGCGCTAGAATCAGCTGCATACCTTTTGAACCGAGTTCCCACTAAGACTGTGCCTACCACACCATATGAGATGTGGTGTGGAAAGAGGCCCCATCTTAATCACATTAAGACATGGGGATGTCCAGCTTTTGTTAAAAAGCAGCATGCGGAGAAACTCGAGGCACGCTCAGTACAGTGCAAGTTCGTGAGATATCCAAAGAATTCCAAGGGATATTTCTTCTACTGCGAAGAGGAACAAAAGGTTTTTGTTTGTCGTTATGCCTACTTCTTGGAAACTGAGTTTTTGGAAAACCAGATAAGTGGGAGCACAGTAGAACTGGAAGAAATTCCAGAACCACAGACTATTACGGACAGCTTAGTAGAACCAGAGGGTTCAAAAGAACAGGACATTCCTACGCCGCTCCGCAGGAGTAGTAGACAGTCTCATCCGCCCGAGAGATACTACGGTTTTCTCATAGACGGGGATAGAGAGGATTGCATCATAGATTATGATGAGCCTACTAGCTTCCAGCAGGCCGTTCAGAGCGTTGACTCTGTAAAATGGCTGGATGCAATGCGGACCGAAATGAAGTCCATGTACACCAACAAAGTATGGACGTTGGACATTGCTTCAGACGGGGTAAAACCCGTAGGATGCAAGTGGATCTTCAAAAGGAAGATTGGTGTAGATGGACAGGTTGAGACCTATAAAGCTAGACTTGTTGCGAAAGGTTTTTGTCAAAGACCTGGTCTGGACTATGATGAAACCTTTTCTCCAGTGGCTATACTGAAATCCATTCGGATCCTTCTTGCTATTGCTGCCTTCTACGATTATGAGATTTGGCAGATGGACGTAAAAACCGCTTTTCTAAATGGAAGTTTAGAGGAGTGTGTCTATATGGACCAGCCAGAGGGTTTCATTCAGAGTGAGAGCAGCAGAAAGGTGTGCAAGTTGCTTAAGTCCATCTATGGACTAAAGCAGGCATCGCGGAGTTGGAACATCTTCTTTGATGAGACAGTTAAAGAATTTGGCTTTATCAAAAATCCAGATGAACCATGCATCTATAGTAGATTTGTAGCGAGAACTGTAGTATTCCTCATTTTATACGTGGATGACATTCTCTTAATAGGAAATGACCATTCCTATGCTACAATCTGTCAAGGGGTTCTTGTCGCACAGGTTCTCCCTGAAAGACCTGGGTGATGCCTCATACATCCTGGGGATCCGGATCCATCGTGATAGATCCAAGAGGATATTAGGACTTTCACAGTCCAGGTACATCGACACCATACTGAAGAGATTCAGTATGGAAGATTCCAAACGCGGTAACCTACCGGCTTGTCACGGGATCACCCTCTCTAAAGAGATGTCTCCCAAGACTGATTTAGAGAGGGATCGCATGTCTATTATACCCTACGCTTCTGCAGTAGGCTCTATAATGTATGCGATGTTGTGTACCAGACCGGATGTAGCTTATGAACTGAGTGTAGTAAGCCGGTATCAGTCAAACCCTGGGGAGAAACACTGGATAGCGGTAAAGAACATTCTCAAGTACCTGAGAAGGTCTAAGGAGATGTTCTTGGTGTATGGCGGAAAAGACCTCCAGATCGAGGCCTTTGCTGACTCCAGCTTCTAGAGTGACAAGGATGATTCCAAGTCCTTGTCGGGTTTTGTCTTTACCCTCAATGGAGGGGCGGTGTGTTGGAAGAGTTCCAAACAGGAAACCGTTGCAGACTCGACTATGGAAGCGGAATACATCGCTGCATCTGATGCCGCAAAAGAAGCCGTCTGGATGAGGATGTTCTTGAAAGAACTTCAGGTGGTTCCGTCCATTGTTGATCCAATACCTCTGTATTGCGACAACAACGGGGTTATAGCTTTAGCGAAGGAACCAAGGTCCCATCAGAAATCCAGACACATCTTGAGGCGGTATCACCTGATCAGGGAGATCGTGGATCGCCAGGAGACCGAGGTTCGAAGAGTTTCTTCTGAAGAAAACACTGCAGATCCATTCACCAAGGGCTTGCCCCAGACTCAGTTCGAGCGGCTGATCGAGATGATAGGTCTTCGATACGCCAGTACATGGCCTTAGTGCAAGTGGGAGATTGTTAGTGTATATGCCCTAGAGGCTATTACTGTATCATACTGGTTTGTATATTACTTAATGGAAACTTGGGATATTCACCTTGTATATACAATCTTGCTCAAAATAGTAGTAAGCTACTTGGTTTGTTTCTACTTGAATGTGTACATGTGTTTATTTTATGATATCACCTATACGCATTAGTGGAGCCCTTCGGATCTTTGCTTGATTACCAGCGTTGTGATGGCGGTCACACTAGTGAGGGCTGGGTAATCTATAAGCACATCCTTATGCAGGTACTTAGTCACAGGACTATCGAGACAGGGCATCGATACTCCGGAGTAGACTAGCGCATGTGCTTTTCATCCCAGTGTGGGAGACGGTCTGTCCCACAGCCGTCAGTACGTCGTACTTGAGATAGTATGCGGGTGCTCGTTAGGTTACGAGTACACTGGACAGGACTCGTCGTGAACTGACTAGTTGGTATTATACCTATCGTCAGTTATCAGTTCCCAGGTGACATGAGTACAGCTTAGTCCGCTGACTTGACACTGGCACTTCGTCTCGAGTGTGTTCCCACTGTACTTTGATTACTACCCTACCATGGCTCAAAGGAGTCGTGCAAACAGGTGGTAGTTGGGTGCAATCCCGAAGCACTTTGAGGCAGTGACGGTTAGACAGGATTCGTCTCTCCCAGAATTGGGGTTGACATCGCGCTGTGTCCAGGAGAGCCATTACACGAGTAGTCCCTGGCCAGGGCAAGCGAGATATACTGGTAGGCTTCCAGTGTTATCTCAGGGTGTTTTGGGCTTCACTCCGACACGACTTGTACCGCTATTAGAAGACTGAAGTTTACCGCCCCCTAGGCCCGCCATGCGATGTATCAGACGAACAGACCGGACTGTACGGAGACTGTCACATTCAGACACATTAGGAGTTCAGATGGGGTTCACCTCGTCAGTCTTCTTATCGGCATCTACTTGGGGATCGTTACGCACAGCTAGTGCCGCTTGCGGTCTGTGGTTAAAGCCACTGCCAGCGTAGTGTCAAGTCTTTAGAGTCCCACACAGAGGGCTATTCGCCATTGGGCAAAACAGAGTAGAGGTCGCATGGTATTGCGACAGGGTTCGTTCTCATCCGCGCACTTGTGCACGTTTGGAGTCCGGACGGATATTACTTGCGGGCTCTGGTTTGAGCCAGATACTGGTATATGTTTTGGGGTTAGTTTTATCTCATAGTATTCATGTTCCTCGGAACAAGAATGCGGGTGTGTATGCACAGTTGATTGAGGCGGAGGAAGAGGTTTTTTCATTAGGGTTTCGGAACGGGTGTGTATGCACAGTTGACAGTCGTCTTTTTCCAAACCCTAATGAATTTTATGATATATCAATTAATAATATTAATTAAATGAAATTGTGTCATGGTTGGGTTTGTTGACTTGTTGACTAAGGTTGACTTGTTGACCATGGTTGAAACTTTGACTATCATCATTACATATTAAAGATGCTCTTTGATTCTAGCAAAACCATTTAATATGTGTAATGATAATTGTCATTTCAAACCATCCATCAACTATTTCATTTAGATTATTATTATTAATTTGATAATTCATTTTCATATTATATTATGGTTGTAAAAAAAGGTTTCATTCTATCATAACACTTCTCTCTCCTCTCTTCTTCTTCCTCCTCCTCTAGTTCAAGGAGACTCACTCTCATGTGTTGAGAAACCCCTCTTTGAGATAAAAACACCCTACACCACTCTCTACTCACTCTAGGGTTAGAGGTCTAGCAAGCCAAAGACCTTAGTTCTCTCAAAGTTCGAGAAAGGAGCCCGAAGGTTGAACCCTCAGGTAGATCCATCTTTGACGGAAGAAGGCGACGAAGAAAGCACCATCCAAGCTCTACAAAGGTTTCAAGAAGAAGGAGTTCAAGTTAGGTATAACATCTTTTCCGAGTAGCTAACTCTCTTTAGCTTGGTAGCTAGTTTAGTTTAGAAAAGATCCCGACTTTTGTTAGTCCATGTTGCCTAATGCGCCAAAAATTTGATTTTTATACCGTTTCCGCCTCCCCGCAAGAACCGGGGTCGGCAACGTGGAGTTACAACAACCTCAACCCAGAAGTGCCCCAAATAAAAGAATATTACATTACATTTGAATTTACATTAATGAAAATATAAAACTCTCATCTCACATAAAAAAAACCCCGGCTATTCGATCGTGACAACCCTGCACATCATATCTCAGCAACACATAATATCACATATCGTCAACGTAAGTAAGTATGCGTACCCCAATTGTCGTTGATGTATAGCAACGAAACCGGCGATATCGAACATACTACACTTACGGTCACAGGAAAAAAAATGTAAAACTACAATATTTGGAATCCACATACTCTTTAGACATCATAAATGCGAAATATCACATACTTCGTATTTCATGCCTAAACTATATGAATTCCACATATTGTATCACATTCCAGAAAAATAGACAGTATTAAAGTTTTCGACCGAACGATCAAATACCCAAGATTCCCTAAAGCTCTACACTTGAGCGGAGTTCAAAAACCCGGAGTGTGACACAGTAGTAGCGGTCCAGCCGTAGAATGGTCAAGCCAACGCCTCACATGTGGCATGTCGTACTGCCCCAAACCCTAAGGTTCAAAGGGCAGTTCAAGACGGTCACATAATCGAGTTAAGGTTTGTTGTCTTCTAGAGGGTCCACCACAAAACTTGCACGTATCTCCAAAAGATTTAAACCCCGTGAAAAGTGAGCAAATGATAGTCGTTCGAACACTTCAATACTTTCTAGTTTACCCGGAAAAGAAACGAAATGAAAATTCTGATCGAATCGTCGGGTCCAAAACCATCTCCAGAATTTACAATACTGGATTCAGATTAAGCATACCTAAAACAATATACAAGCAGTTGTAGGAGTTACTGTGCAAAAACGAAGCCATGAAGCCTCTGTATGGCCGCGGAGCCGCGGCCTAAGCAAGAATTTGTCGCGGTTCAGCGGCGGATTGTACGGATTATGGATTCGTTTTTCACAGTATTTCTTATATTTTCCTGCTGTACTTTTTAAGTATTTTTAATTCTGAAAAATGTCTGATTTTAAAATTTGTCCAGAGAAGGTCTCGAAAAATCGTATTTTGATCCGGTCGGGATTTTTACTTCGTAAAAGTGTTTTCTAATGTTCTAGGTCGGCTCTGATACCAATGTTAGGATTACCTAGCACCCTATATAGAGTTTGGAAGCATCACATGTCACAAAGTTCAAATTTTTATGGTGCTATGTAAGCATACAAAAGATCTATCCTAGAATATTAGGGTTTCTATACATAACAAGTAGCAAAGACTAGGGTTTTGAGAGTACAACCTTTGTAGCTCCCTTTTGCTAGACTCCTTGGCCACTTGAGAGTTGGAGGAAGGTTCTCTTTAAGTCTTCTAGTGTCCATGACGATCCACCCGAAGCTCCAAGTCCAAGCTTGCATCTTCACTTTTCAAGAGGAGAAATGAAGAGAACACTCTAAACAAGTGGGCTAAACTTGTGTAGAATGATGTTGGGGTTCTAATTCTCCCTTCAAAAACCTTGATGTGTATTTTGCTCACTATAAAAAACTAGAGAGCAAAGGAAGAAGGAGGAAGAAGATGATGGCTTTTCCTTTTTTTGAAGAAGAGAAAAGATTAACCCATGAAAAGAAATGAAAATATATCTATATATATTTTATTTCTTCTCATCACAAATCATGGTTAAATGTTTGAGTTATTATTTAATTAGAGTTTAAAATATAGAAGGAAATTTTAATCCAAGGTTAAGGGTAGGTGAGGATGGTTAGGTTAAAGAAGGATGTAGAAACAAGTCAAGAATTATCCTTTCCTTTTCCATTTTGTTTTAAACATGAAATCAAATAATAATCCATATATTTATCCATGGTGTGAGTCTTATATTGCCATCATTTTCAATGTGTAATCAACCATGATAGATGATGTATGTATGTATGTATGTATGTATGCACATCCATATGTGCATGAGACTAGAAAGAAAGAAAAACATACATGCATGCATTCATCAATCATATACAAGAAAAGGTTTTAAGTGAGAAAACTAATGGTTAAATGATAAATCAACACTTGATTTATCAATCCGGCCATATCACTTATGACCCCACTAAAAGCAAGCCGCCCGATCAATATACGGTATCCTATACGCGCATTTTAATCGGGTCCATACGCATATCGCATACGCGCACCACAACGTTTCGCCTGAACTAGGTAACTCCTTTCTAAGACTCTAATACTCGTCAATACGCTGGCAGTGGGTGATGATCATATCAAGCACCCTCAAGCCGCAAGCGGTCAGCTAAACGTAACGGCCACCCGGGTATTGAGCGATCAGAAGAAAACAAGCGAACCTACTACAACTCCCGTCGAGACAACTGGCAACACTACCGTACAGTCCGGTCTTTTCGTCAGATATGCTGTATATTGAGCCTAGGGATGGTAACGTTGACCCCAATAACTCAATAAGTCGTGCCGGTGAATGGTCTATAACAGATCGAGAAACTACTGATAACACTTATCAGCAAATCTCAGCAGCCCTGGCCAGGGACATACTGATATAACTAGTCGGGCACGGCACAGCATCAACGCCCAATACCGGGAGAGACGAAAACCCCTCCTATCGCTCATCGTCTTCGTGTGTCTCGGGACTGTACCCAACGGCCACCTGTTTGCATGACTCGGTAGAGCCATGGTAAGGTGGCAATCAAGGTACAGTGGGATAACACACAAGTCTCTATGACGATCTCGGGTCTACAGATTAACCTGTACCAGTGTCACCTGAGAACTGCTATCCGACGATAGATATAATTCCATATAGGAGTTCTCGGTGAGTCCGTCCAGTGTACCCAGTCACCATTGAGCACCCGTATATGATCTTGATGTCAAACATCGATGAACGTGGGAACATTCATCGCCCATCGTATGGGTCTAGTATCATATACGCCAGTCTACTCTGGTATATCAATGCCCTGTCTCGATATACCTACGACTAGGGACTTTCCAGGATATGCTTATAGACTACAGATGTCCCACTAGTATGATCTCTATCATAATCACTGTAGTCAAGCCGATATCCTCAGGGCTTTTTCAGCATGTATGAATGAATAAAAGCATGATCAAATCAACATGTCATATAAAGAAGAACCAGATAGCATACTATCAGTCGAGCAAGAATGTACACCGAATATATATATATACACATGTATAAATACATCCACTATCACATAATGGCCTCTAGGGCATACATATATCCAATAAGTATTATCCGTCCGATCTTGATCCATGCAATACAGCACGTATAAGATCGAACCCTGCCATATCTCCATATGGCCTCTACAGCGTTTCGCCCGAAACTTGAGAAAACGGTCTATGGGGGACTCTAAAGACTCGTCAATACTTTGGCTGTGGATTTAACCACTAGCACGTCAGAGGTATTAGCCATACGTGACGGGCTACCAGGTATTGACCAAAAGGGACGTCGATGAGCGAACTCATCCTAACACCCTACTGAGCCTGTCAGTGACAATATCCGTACAGTCTGGTCCGTTCGTCTATAAGCATCGCATGGCGGGCCAAGGTGGTTGGAAAAAGTCAGACACCAAAAGTGGTACAAGTCGTGTCGGAGTGTAGCCCAGAACACCCTGAGATACTACTGGAATACCTACCAGTAAATCTCCTGCCTCGGCTGAGGGCTTTGTGTAATGGCTCTCTTAGACACAGCGCGACCTCACCCCCAATACCGGGAGAGATGAACCCCTGTCGATCTGCTCACTGCCTCCATGTGGCTCGGGACTGTACCCAACTAAAACCTGTTTGCACGACTCCTTTGAGACGTGGTAGGGTAGTAATCAAAGTACAGTGGGAAGTCACACGAGACAAATGACAATCTCAGGTCGATGAACTAACCTGTACATATGTCACCAGGGAACTGCTATCTGACGTCAGGTATAATACCAACTAGCATGTTCCCGACGAGTCCTGTCCGGTGTACTCATAACCCAATGAGCACCTGTATACATCTTAGGTGAACCAACTGACACCAATGGCTTGTGAGACCGGCCACCGCCCCTCGTCGGGGTCTCGACTATATACACTAGTCTACTAATGGAGTATCGATGCCCAGTCTCGAAACTCCCACGACTAGGGACCTTTTAAGGATGTGCTTATGAACCCCAGCTCCCACGTATATGATCGCCATCATACTGCTGGCAGTCAAGCAAGAATACTAAGGGCTCTATCAACGTGTAATAGCAACCAGTAAGGTCACCTAAAGCAGTACACGATGATAAAGATAAACCAGATAGCATACTATCATCTTGAGTAAGACTGTCTTACTGGGACAGGTCCTTCCTCAATCATTGCAATTACGTGCCTGTGATCCAATAATTGACTCTGAGGGCACTATCTCCAACAATCTCCCACTTGCACTCAAGGCTAATTATTGCGATGTCGCATACTCACAGCCCGTGTGATACCGAACACCCAACTCCTCTACTAATCAGTTTCACAAAGTCCGTTTGTGAAACTATTGCGTTCGAGGAATAGCCTCAGTGAGTGGATCCGTCCTGATGTTTTTTTCTATGTCTCTCTTTATCTCAAGTTCGCGGAGAAAACCATCTCCCGAAATGAGCAATACTTCTCTAAGAATATGTCTGGATATCTGATGGGACCTAGCTCATAAATGAACTCCAAATCCAAACTTCTTAGACTGTATCGTCAGCTGAACTTAATCAGTATCCTGCGCCATGCCTCCCTCAGTATCCTCCTGGACCACCTGTCCAAAATACTGCCCCTCGTCAGAGGGAAAACTATAACTCTGACAAACACTCTGTCATCTTGGTCACCTTGGAAGCCTGGAATGATAACTGTCTCCCGAAGGAGGATGCCGTTACCATATCCCTAGAACATCCACTTATGTTCTAAAACTTCTTCCGATCGTTTCTCCAGGACTGGATCAATATCCTATGTGGAGAAACCACTGTGTGACAACCAAAGTATAACCGACCATAGTATAGGAATTTCACTTCCTACTCTGTGTATGTCATCCAAATACCCGGACATCACACCCTACTACCTTCTTAACAGATCCATCCCCTATTATGATGAAGTCAAACCTATGTGTAAGTCGATGTAGTACACCCCAGTACTTATGGGGAGGCGGAATTTACAAAAACTTATCAAGTTAAAACAACGAACATCGACTAACCGCTTGAATCGAAGCTAAACTCTAAATAACCGTATCTTATGAGTTTCTTTACATAAGAGATTAGGGATTATACCTAATGAAACCGGTCCTTCTTCTTTACGTCCTCCTTTGTTCTCCTCGGCCTTCTCTAGGTAGTAGACGATCCACCCGAGAGCGAAACTCCAAGCTAAACCTCTAACTTGAGGTAACTAATCAACTTTGATTGCTAATCAAAGATGATAGGATGATATAGAGTATAGGTTATGGATTGTTTAGTCTAACTAATCCTTTGATCTCAACACATGAGGATTAAGGATTAGGGTTAGAAGATGAGAGCTTGAGGAGAGAGAATGTGTGATATGATAATGAGAGAAGAGAGAGAGTGTATCATAATATTATGAAGCATTCTTTTTATCAAATAAATCAATAAATGAAATGAATAAGCATGCTTCACAAAATATCTTGTGATGATTCATTAACATGAGTCATTAAGCAATAAATGTGCATTAATGAAGTGAATGAATCACCACTATGACTCACTCTCTTTCCAAAACAAACCTCCTTAGTCACATCTTCTAGAAGCTTCTCGAGTAATTACGAGAACGCCCCTCCGATCCGTAAAAAAATACGGAAAAACTTTAGACTGAAAAAATCCAATAACTGGATACCAGTAACTGGCTTAAACCAAAGCCGACTGGTAAAATCTGTCCGAAAGTCGTACGCGCGTAAACGCACGTATGCGTCCGAACCCTTTGTCGCAAAACCATGCAACCTCTATATCGTTTCGCCTGGAGTAGGAAACTCTCTGTGTGGGACTCTAGAGACTCGACTACTACGCTGGCAGTGGGTTTAACCACAGACCGCAAGCGGCACTAGCTGTACGTAACGGTCCCCAGGTAGTTGTCGATAAGAAGGCCGATGAGTAAACCCATCCGAACTCCTACTGAGTCTGATGTGACAATCTCCATACAGTCCGGTCCGTTCGTCCATGACTATCGCATATCGGGCCTAGGGAGGCGGCAAGCGTCAGTCCCCTAATAGCGGTATAAGTCGTGTCGGAGTGAAGCCCATTACACCCTGAGAAACTGCTGGAACCTACCAGCAAATCTCGCTTGCCCTGGCCAGGGACTTTGCGTAATGGCTCTCTGACACAGCACGATATCTACTCCCAATACCGGGAGGGACGAATCCTGTCTAACCGCCACTGCCTCCAAGTGCTCGGGACTGCACCCAACTGCTACCTGTTTGCACGACTCCTTTGAGCCGTGGTAGGGTAGCAATCTAAGAACAGTGGGACACACTCGAGGCGAAGTAGCAGTGTCAAGTCTGCGGACTACGCTGTACTCATGTCACCTGGGAACTGTTCACTGACGACTGGTATCAAACCAACCAACAGTTCCCTGTGAGTCCTGTCCGGTGTACCCGTAACCTAACGAGCACCTGTATACTATCTCCAGTACGACGTACTGATGGCTGTGGGACAGACCATCTCCCCAGCTGGGATGAGAAGCGTACACACTAGTCTACTCCGGAGTATCGATGCTCTGTCTCGATAATCCAACGACCAGGGACCTGAATAAGGATGTGCTTGTAGACTACCCAGCCCCCACGAGTGTGACTGCCATCACAACCCTGGTAGACAAGCAAAATCCTAAGAGCTCTATCAATACGTATACTCACATATTAAGATAGAAAAACCAAGTAGCATACTACCATGTTTAGCAAGACTGTTATATACATGTGAATATCCCAAGCTTCCATTAAGTAATATACAAGCTAGTATGATACAGTAATGGCCTTCTAGGGCATAAACACTAACAATCTCCCACTTGCACTAGGGCCATGTACTGGCATATCGCAGACCAATGATCTCGAGTAGCCTCTCGAACTGAATCTGAGGAAGGGCCTTCGTGAATGGATCAGCAATGTTCTCTTCTGAAGCAACTCTCCGAACCTCGATCTCCTGACGATCAATGATCTCCCTGATCAGGTGATACCGCCTCAAGATGTGTCTGGACTTCTGATGGGACCTTGGTTCCTTCGCTAAAGCTATAGCTCCGTTGTTGTCGCAATACAGAGGTATTGGATCAACTATGGTAGGAACCACCTGAAGTTCTGTTAGGAACTTCTTCATCCAGACTGCTTCTTTTGCGGCATCGCAAGCAGCTATATACTCCGCTTCCATCGTCGAGTCAGCAACGGTGTCCTGCTTGGAGCTCTTCCAGCACACCGCCCCTCCATTGAGGGTAAAGACATAACCCGACATGGACTTGGAATCGTCCTTATCACTCTGGAAGCCAGAATCAGCAAAGGCCTCCAACCTGAGGTCTTTTCCGCCGTAAACCAAGAACATCTCCTTAGTCCTCCTCAGGTACTTGAGAATGTTCTTTACTGCTATCCAGTGTTTCTCCCCTGGGTCTGACTGATACCGGCTTACCACGCTTAGTGCGTAAGCTACATCTGGTCTGGTACACAACATCGCATACATTATAGAGCCTACCGCAGAAGCGTAGGGTATAATAGACATGCGTTCCCTTTCCAAATCAGTCTTGGGAGACATCTCTTTGGAGAGGGTGATTCCGTGACAAGCCGGTAGATTACCGCGCTTAGAATCTTCCATACTGAATCTTTTCAGTATAGTGTCGATATACCTGGACTGCGAAAGTCCCAACATCCTCTTGGATCTATCACGATAGATCCGGATCCCCAGAATGTAAGAGGCATCACCCAGGTCTTTCATGGAGAACCTGTGTGACAAGAATCCTTTGACAGATTGTAGCATAGGAATGTCATTTCCTATCAATAGAATGTCATCCACGTACAAGACGAGGAATACGACACTTCTGGCCACAACTTTACTATATATGCACGGTTCATCTGGATTTTTGATAAAGTCATATTCTTTGACTGTCTCATCAAAACAGATGTTCCAACTACGCGATGCCTGCTTTAGTCCATAAATGGACTTAAGTAGCTTGCATACTTTCCCGCTGCTCCCACTCTGATTGAAACCCTCTGGCTGATCCATATAGACGCTCTCTTCTAAATTTCCATTCAGAAAAGCCGTCTTTACGTCCATCTGCCAGATTTCATAATCATGGAAGGCAGCAATTGCAAGAAGGACCCGAATGGATTTGAGCATAGCCACTGGAGAAAAGGTTTCGTCATAGTCCAAACCAGGTCTTTGACGAAAACCCTTTGCAACAAGTCTAGCCTTATAGGTTTCCACCTGTCCATCTACACCAATCTTTTTCTTGAAGATCCATTTGCATCCTATGGGTTTTACCCCATCTGGAGCAAAGTCCAAAGTCCATACTTTGTTGGTGTACATGGACTCCATTTCGGTCCGCATTGCATCTAGCCATCGTACCGAGTCGCCGCTCTGGATGGCCTGCCTGAAGTCAGTAGGTTCATCATCATCTATGATGCAATCCTCTCTATCCCCATCTATGAGAAAACCGTAGTATCTCTCAGGCGGACGAGACGGCCTACTACTCCTGCGGAGGGGTGCGGGAATGTTCTGTTCTTCTTGAACCTCTGGTTCTACCAAACTTTCAGTAGCAGCTTGTGGTTCTGGAATTTCTTCCAGTTCTACTTCGCTCCCACTCTTCTGATTTTCTAAAAATTCAGTTTCTAAGAAGTGGGCATGACGAGAAACAAAAACCTTTTGTTCCTCTGCGTAATAGAAATAATATCCCTTGGAGTTCTTTGGATATCCCACAAGCTTACACAGTACTGAGCGTGCCTCGAGCTTGTCCACATGCTGCTTTTTTACAAAAGCTGGACACCCCCATGTCCTAAAATGTTTTAGACAGGGTTTCTTCCCACTCCACATCTGATATGGTGTGGTAGGCACAGTCTTGGTTGGAACCTGGTTCAAAAGATATGCCGCTGATTCTAGCGCATAACCCCAGAAAGATCGCGGTAACTCAGTATTACTCATCATGGATCGTACCATATCCAATAGGGTTCGATTCCGTCTCTCCGATACACCGTTGTGCTGTGGAGTGTATGGAGGAGTAAGCTGAGAGAGAATTCCTTTCTCTTTTAGGTAACCAAGGAACTCGGCACTTAAGTATTCTCCACCTCGATCAGATCTTAGTGTCTTAATACTTTTGCCTGTTTGGTTTTCCGCTTCACTCTTGAATTCCAGGAATTTCTCAAAGGCCTCTGATTTATGCTTCATTAAGAAAACATACCCATACCTAGAGAAATCATCTGTAAAAGTAATGAAGTAGGAATAACCACCTCTCGCATGTGTAGACATTGGACCACATACATCACTGTGTATGAGTCCTAAGAGCTCGCTCGCTCTTACTCCTTGTCCAGTGAATGGAGTCTTTGTCATCTTTCCTTTGAGACAAGATTGACAAGTGTCATAAGTTTGATATTCGAACGTGTCCAAATATCCTTCTCTATGCAACTTAGTCAACCTTCTCTCATTGATGTGACCCAGTCTACAATGCCATAAGAAAGCTTTATTTAAATCTGGAGACTTTCATTTTAGTGTGTTCTGGACATTGAAAATTTGGAGTTGGTTTAACACATATATGCCGTTATTTAAAGTACCGGACCCAATCAAACCATGATTAAGGTGGATGTTGACAACATCTCTTACAAACGTGAAATCATAACCTTTATTTGATAACAAGGAAACTGATATGATATTACACGTTAAGCTGGGTACAAAATAACAGTTATGTAAAACCAAAATGTGTCCACTCGTCAATCCTAGGTGATAATCCCCGACGGACGCAGCTCCCACGCTAGCTCCGTTAGCAACCCTGAGGATCATATCACCTTCCTTCAGCACTCTACGGTTTCTCAGTGCCTGCAATGAATTGCAAATATGAGATCCTGACCCGGTATCCAATACCCAGGAAGTAGAGTTGATCGACAGACAATTCTCAATTACAAACACACCTGAAGTCGAAGCCACAGCTTGCTTCGGTTCCTGGTTCTTGGCGTTCCACGCCTTGCAATCCTTCTTCCAGTGCCCTTTCCTGTGACAATGGAAGCACTCATCCAGGCCAACTACCGGTGCTGTAAACTTTTTCTTTCCCTTCTTTCCCACCTTACTAACACCTCCTCTAGGTCTGGGTGCGGCCTTCTTCTTCCTTCCTTTGGCCCTAGCCTTGGACCCGGAAGAAGATGAACCGCCAACAAACATAGCGGGTGTTTCCCTTGCCTTCTGCAAGGTGCCCTCTGCACTCCTTAACATGTTCAGGAGTTCCGCAAGTTCAACTTCTTTTCCTTGAAGATTGAAGTTGAGGATAAACTGGGCGTAGGTGGGAGGAAGGGACTGGAGAACAAGGTCTGTATAGAGCTCATTATCCAAAGTCGTCCCAAGGTCCGCGAGCTCTTCAATATAGCCGATCATCTGTAGGACATGTTCACCTACCGATGACCCGACAGCCAACCTCGCTCGAAACAATTTCTTAGAGGTCTCGTATCTTGCTATACGAGATTGCTCTCCATAAAGTTCCTTTGTATGGAGAAATATGCCATCTAGGGACATATCCTCGTGCCTCCTCTGATGTTCATTGTTCATCGAGGCAAGCACGATGCACTTGGCTCTCGCGCAATCTAATTCCCAGGTTTTACGGATTTCCTTATCCGCATTGCTGGATTTGGGACCAAGGACAGCAGGTGCTGTAGCGGTGAGGACGTACCCCAGTTTGTCATAGGTCAAAGCCATCTTGACATTCCGCAGCCAATCTTTATAGTTTGGCCCCGTCAGTATATTTTTCTCTAAAAGTAACTTAAGTCCAGTCATTTTCAGGGTCGCTGCAATTAGGAGAGAGAGAAGAAAACTCTTTAGCATGATGCTCTTGCAAGTTTAGAGTGGTTTTTAGTTTATCTAAACTGGATGGCTCCCACTGTTTCTCGAATCCTTCCTCAAACCATAAAAGAAGAATTAGCCAAGACTATTCCCACCGTACAATACTTGCTTAACCGTTCAGCCAGGCCGGTGTCGATACTTCGAGGGAGGTTTTCCAACGCTTTCGCGAAGTTCCTTAATTAAATAACCTCTTTTCTCTGGGGGCGTAACCCCGCTGACACTTTTCTGGACACCTACTAGGTTTATAGCATTGATCGTTAAGCGACGAATATCCTGATAAGTAGCATATACTCACAGTAGGATCGGGATCCAAATATCATCGTATGATAATGTTGAAGGAATCCTACCAACATTCATCAAACTCCAAATGGTATGCATCTCTTTGCAAATTTCAGTTTCTTTAGAAATTCCCGATATAAGTTTTTGCCCCATGCTCTTATGATCTTGACTAAGGGCCAACAAATCATAAGTCACATGTCAAGTTCTGCCCATCATTATCCTGTTGATTTGAACCCATCCGTATACTCTTGACTAAGGGCCAAACAAAGTAATACGACTGTCCCAAACCAACTCATCTATCTATGCAACAAATGAATACCCCAGCAGCTACCAAACACTATGTCTTGACTAAGGGCCAAACAAACATAGCTTGAATACTACTGACCATTCATAAGAAATGACGGAGGGCTACGACTGGTTTTGGCGAAACCGTGAACGTAGTGAACTTGATATAACCGAAGGAACCTGATAGCTTTTAAAAGGAGTGGTTAAATCTCCGCATTTAAAAATATCTGTTTTAAAAATAACCGAGTGGTTTCTTTTAAATTGTTCCAACGATTTAAACTTTGGTTTGTTTTACTTTGCATTATAGATAATGCGTCCCATCATTAACCTATCATTGCAGAAAACAACGAAAATATAACGTCCTCTTATGCCATCCGCATTCGCCACGGGGTCCCGTCATCACCCGTTAGGTTACTTAACTAACGACAGAGCGGGGGCTGGGCTAGCGCGGGTGTAAAACATAAGTGACGTCTAAATAGCTATAATAAATATAGATATTTTACATTCGTCTGACGCAATGATATTCATTCCAGAACACAGATAAACAATATTGGATTTGCAAGCAATCTGTATTTCTTTTGAGCCTGCAAGAAAAGACAGATTACACAGTTGTGATGAATAGCCGTTTACCCCACCCTCGACCCCTACGGGTACGGCAAACTACCCACCCGGCAGTCTGTGTACCCCACCTTGGGTCAGTCCTAGGAGCAAAAACAGTAAAATGAAATAATACAACGGTGGCTATGACCGCAACCTGGAAGTGCCCCGCGAAAATAATATTACAACAAATTACATTTACAACAAATGAATTAAACAATAACCCTTTGCTAAACCCGGCTATACACCACAACAGTCCAATACAGTTTATATGCACAAACAGATATAACCATTTCAGAAATGTGCAACCCCCTGCCAACCGACATACTAGCAGTTGGGGGAGGTTTACGAACACATCAAACAATCACAGATATAATCCAATACGCAAATACTGTACTTTTCGATCGAATAAACAACATCAATATTGCTCCAAAATCTGCTCTGTTAAACAGTAACCTGAGCAATAATTAAATATTCCAGAAAACACTAAATATCACAGGGGACCCACACAAAAAATTTGGGATCATGACTCGGCAACTCGGCGGCGGAACCGCGGCGGATCGGTGGGATCCGCCGCGCTTCCGCGGCGCTTTAGCCGAGTCATGGGCCCAATTTTCTTGGGTGTTCTCCTGGACCCATGTCAAGCTTTCTGAACATCCCTGAAAAATTTTAGGACATCATTTTGGATTCGACAGAAACTGATTTTTATTAGGGTTTTCCGGCTTCGTTTTTTCGTTCGAAATTCGTACAAATTTGCGATTAAGTTATTTAGTGTTTAGCAAGGCTCTGATACCACTGTAAGTCGATGTAGTACACCCCAGTACTTATGGGGAGGCGGAATTTACAAAAACTTATCAAGTTAAAACAACGAACATCGACTAACCGCTTGAATCGAAGCTAAACTCTAAATAACCGTATCTTATGAGTTTCTTTACATAAGAGATTAGGGATTATACCTAATGAAACCGGTCCTTCTTCTTTACGTCCTCCTTTGTTCTCCTCGGCCTTCTCTAGGTAGTAGACGATCCACCCGAGAGCGAAACTCCAAGCTAAACCTCTAACTTGAGGTAACTAATCAACTTTGATTGCTAATCAAAGATGATAGGATGATATAGAGTATAGGTTATGGATTGTTTAGTCTAACTAATCCTTTGATCTCAACACATGAGGATTAAGGATTAGGGTTAGAAGATGAGAGCTTGAGGAGAGAGAATGTGTGATATGATAATGAGAGAAGAGAGAGAGTGTATCATAATATTATGAAGCATTCTTTTTATCAAATAAATCAATAAATGAAATGAATAAGCATGCTTCACAAAATATCTTGTGATGATTCATTAACATGAGTCATTAAGCAATAAATGTGCATTAATGAAGTGAATGAATCACCACTATGACTCACTCTCTTTCCAAAACAAACCTCCTTAGTCACAACTTCTAGAAGCTTCTCGAGTAATTACGAGAACGCCCCTCCGATCCGTAAAAAAATACGGAAAAACTTTAGACTGAAAAATTCCAATAACCGGATACCAGTAACTGGCTTAAACCAAAGCCGACTGGTAAAATCTGTCCGAAAGTCGTACGCGCGTAAACGCACGTATGCGTCCGAACCCTTTGTCGCAAAACCATGCAACCTCTATATCGTTTCGCCTGGAGTAGGAAACTCTCTGTGTGGGACTCTAGAGACTCGACTACTACGCTGGCAGTGGGTTTAACCACAGACCGCAAGCGGCACTAGCTGTACGTAACGGTCCCCAGGTAGTTGTCGATAAGAAGGCCGATGAGTAAACCCATCCGAACTCCTACTGAGTCTGATGTGACAATCTCCATACAGTCCGGTCCGTTCGTCCATGACTATCGCATATCGGGCCTAGGGGGGCGGCAAGCGTCAGTCCCCTAATAGCGGTATAAGTCGTGTCGGAGTGAAGCCCATTACACCCTGAGAAACTGCTGGAACCTACCAGCAAATCTCGCTTGCCCTGGCCAGGGACTTTGCGTAATGGCTCTCTGACACAGCACGATATCTACTCCCAATACCGGGAGGGACGAATCCTGTCTAACCGCCACTGCCTCCAAGTGCTCGGGACTGCACCGAACTGCTACCTGTTTGCACGACTCCTTTGAGCCGTGGTAGGGTAGCAATCTAAGAACAGTGGGACACACTCGAGGCGAAGTAGCAGTGTCAAGTCTGCGGACTACGCTGTACTCATGTCACCTGGGAACTGTTCACTGACGACTGGTATCAAACCAACCAACAGTTCCCTGTGAGTCCTGTCCGGTGTACCCGTAACCTAACGAGCACCTGTATACTATCTCCAGTACGACGTACTGATGGCTGTGGGACAGACCATCTCCCCAGCTGGGATGAGAAGCGTACACACTAGTCTACTCCGGAGTATCGATGCTCTGTCTCGATAATCCAACGACCAGGGACCTGAATAAGGATGTGCTTGTAGACTACCCAGCCCCCACGAGTGTGACTGCCATCACAACGCTGGTAGACAAGCAAAATCCTAAGAGCTCTATCAATACGTATACTCACATATTAAGATAGAAAAACCAAGTAGCATACTACCATGTTTAGCAAGACTGTTATATACATGTGAATATCCCAAGCTTCCATTAAGTAATATACAAGCTAGTATGATACAGTAATGGCCTTCTAGGGCATAAACACTAACACTATGATAGTGACATCAGAAATAGAAGATCTATCTCCGCTATATCTGCTTTAGTCTATAAATAGACATAAGCTACTTGTCCACTATACTTCCGCTGCTCCCACTGACTACGACAACCCTCTGGCAGAGTCATATACACGTGCACTTCTAAAGCTTGTTTAGAACGATGCTATACTCATCCTCCTGCCGGGTCTCATAGCCTGGAACAACAGTAGTTTCAAATTTGGGTAAACAAGAACCTCCCTGTCACCGTCCTTGAGGCTACCGGAGTACTTCTCGGGTGCCTGAGGTTACCCACCATTTCTGTGGAGTGGGCAATGGAATGTCAAACCAGATTGAATCTTTAGGTTCTTATCAAATTTTCAGTAATCGTTTGCGGTTCTGGAATCACTTCCAGTTCTACCATACTCCCACTACTGTTTTCTGAAAAAATCTATTTTTTTTAAAACTGTGGCGAGTCAAGAACAATATCACTATTGATCTTTCAGATAGTAGAAAGTCAACCCTCGTCATAGCCTGGGTCAACCCATAAACAGCTATTACAGAAACGTGCCTTGAGTTATCCAGAGTATGGTCTTAAGCATAAGCCGTACAACTCCCCGCACCTTAACATCGTTAAGATATGAACTGTTCTATATCCAATATAGAACCAGAGGCACTGATTTAATTGAACCAGATTCAAATCATGCAGCTGTCTCCAGTGCATGTCAAATAAATGGAGAGAGGCCGATTAGCGTTACTCAACTTAGGAGTGCTTCCAATTATGAGTAACCTAAAAGAGAAACAAGTTCTCTTAATCATTACTATCAACTGAATACCATACACAAGTATCTATATGTTCGACCACTTTGAAGAATCGCGATACTTGCAACATCTGGTTCTCTACATTACTCTTATACCTATAACTTCTCAAAACTTAGACCTTGTGTTTCTACGAAACACTTGTCTAAAAACCAGAGAAGTCATAAGTAAACCGAATATAGTACGAGGACCAATCCCTCTATCCTAATGGACACTGGACAATATACAATACTCTGTATAAGTCCCCTTTGAGTCTAATAACTCATTCCCTGTATGTCGTAGGTTGAAAACTGTACTTATGGTTAAGAAGAATTACACTGCTGTTCAATGCTCCTTACCTAACCATCCACTGATATAGGTAAATGTCATAGACATAATTTCAAAAAGGTATATCTCGCTCTATAAAAATAGACGTACAGATATATCAATTTGAAATTGGTGCATAACAACGGATATCCAAAACCAAATATTTGTCGTCCGGCAAACAACCCAGGTGACTTCCTCAAATATCACCAATTACAACGAATTCCGATATAATGAGGATGATCACCTAATTCCCAATAACTTACTCCCACTCATCATCTGTAAAGCCATACAGATGTGAGAATCATACCTGGTAAATACATACCCTGGAGCAAGGGCTAATTGGGAAATCAGTTTTCTTTTAACAGTACACAGTGAAACTGAAACATTGAAATGTTTCGTAGGGGTATCTGGATATTCCTAGTAATGCCTCTTCCATTATCCAGATTCACAACTGTAACCGTATATTTCTTTTCCACCTCTCCAAATCCCTTTATATGTCTTTGATCGTTACCTTCTGTACACCTCTTTAGGCTAAATGGTTTCCTTCCTTCCCTACCGTTCGGCACCAGCCTATGGTTTGGAAGATGACTATCCAATAAGCATAATGGGTGTACTGTCCCAATCCTAGGAGCACTCGCAACCCGAGAGAAGGTAAAGATAAAAGACAACTGAATAAACCTTATTCCTAGTTCTCCTGAACCAGAATCCATCCCCGAACTGGAACAAGTTCCTTTCGAGTTCGTATATAACCATACAATGGAGTATCCAAATAACTGTGGAACTTCGTAGTGATACGGAGTGTTCTGGAGAAATACAAAGGTGAAGTGGGAGTGGTAATGAAATACTTGGTTTTGTCGTGAATAACAGTCGCAGTTTACTTTGCCCTCTTACTAATCCCTTTATATGTCTTTACTTAATACCTTCTGTACACCATCGTTATGCTAACTGGTTTTCTTCATTCCCCACCGTTCGGTACCAGCCTAAGGTTTGGAAGAAGACAATCCAATTTGCGTAATAGGTGTACTATCTCCTAAACCAAGGAGTACTCGCAACCTCAGAAAAGGTAAAAGGAAAAGACAACTGAATAGTCCTATTCGTTTTCTCCAGAACCGGAAACCATCCTCGAATAAATTCGTTCGAGTTCATATATAACCATATGATGGTTTTATCCAATGGAAGTGGACGTTCGTAGTAATACGGGGTGTCCTGGAGAAAAGGGTAAAAGTAGGAGTGGCAATGAGGTTCGCTACTCTGACAATCCAAAAGCCAGTGTTTTAAGAAGGTTCGGTCAACTTGGTCACTGAGTCATAGTCAAGGGTCGGGTCATGGTCGCTGCCAAAGAGAGAGAGAAAAGAAACACTCAGCGTGCACTCTAACCTAGATCAGAATTGTTATCACTTTATCTAATCAGGAAACCTCCCACTGTACGGTCAAATTCTTCTCCAAACCTGAAAGAAGAATTAGTCGGGATCACCCGAGGAGTAAACCAACTCATCAGTGGGAATCGGGATCTAACTATCATCGCATGATAACGTGACAGAATCCGCTTACGTTATCACACTCCAGAAGGTATGCGCATATCTGGAAAGTTTCAGTTTATTTAGAAACCCCCGATGTGATTTTCACCCCTAGGACCCAAGTGACCTTGACACAGTCAAAAAATCAAAGAGTCCTAGTCAAGTTCAACCCGTCATTATCCTGGATTGCATTAAACCCACCCGTACAAGCCCTTGACACAGTCAACAAGGCCGCACGACTATCCTAACCAATCCAATTAATATGCCACAAACGAACACTACTCAGCTACCGTACACTACGCCTTGACACAGTCAACAAACGTAGCACGAATACTAAGTAATACTTGTAAGAAATGACGGAGGGCTACGTCTAGTTTTTGGCGAAAAACTTTTAACGTAATGAACTTGATATCGTTGAAGGAATTGCATAACTTTTTATAAAAATTTAGTGACGAAAACTTTCACTAAAGAGGTCACTCCCGGTGAAGGGATCTCGGCTCTTTCCCCGTAGAATGAGGTGCAGGATATTCCAACTGAATACCACGATGCAAAGCAAAAGGCAATCGGCTATAGTGAATTTATTACTCTGACGCAAACTTCTGTCCAAGGGGTCACTCCCAGTGAAGGGATCTCGGCCCTTGCCCCATCGACTGAGTTGCTGGATATTCATAACCGAATACCACTGTGCAAAACAAAAGAGAACATCTTTGCAATAACAGCTTTTTGAAAAATGTTCCAACAACATCAGAATAGGTTTGTTTAGCTTGCATTGATCCGAATCAACGCAGTCCAATCAATTGATCACACCAATAAAGAACGAAAATAATGATGTACGTATATGCCATCCGCATTCGCCACTGGGTCCCGTCATCACCCGTTAGGTTACATAACTAACGACAGAGCAGGGACTGGACTAGCACGGATGCAAAATATATACAACATCTACTAGTATATATATCAATATATAATATTCGCTCAAGGCGTGATAAAATGCAACATCACAGAAATGTAATAAGCATCACAGAACAATACAGATATCTAGGATCCCCGAGTTTCATAGAGCCGCTACTGAAACCCGACGTTCCCCTGGTCGTGTGGATAGCCTGTGGAATGAAATCCTAGACTCCTATGGGCGCGGCAAGTTACCCGCCGAAACCTGAAGCGAGGCAGCCCTCTTCAGCAACGTGAATGGACCACCCAACACTTCACGGAATCCGGTAACTTAGGCACCCCTCCTGGGTCAACCTGTACCCCCTACGAGTGCGGCGAATGGCCCGCCAATTCTAGAGTGAAGCCCCCTCCGTCTCAATGCCATGAGATGCGGGCCCGTTTCCCTCTAGAACCCGGCTATCTATGCACCCCTCCGCGGGGCAATCCTAGTACAGAAAGTAAAATATACATACAACGGGTACATTGACCTCAGCCCGGTCGTGCCCCAAAAGAATAATATATAAATAGGCAGTGACGGCAGTCCACATGTCGGACGCTCACCCCGCAATATCAAATGTACATATAAAACGAAACTGCACTAACATTGCATCCAGGCTATCCCCCACGACCAATCCACAACATCACAGCACAACACAGAACATCAACGTGAATGTCACGTTCTCAAATCCGTCTAAAAGGGCTATAGCAGTTAGACAGGATTTACCGATCAAATGACATTCACGGTCGCAGATATAATGTAAATACTGTGAACTAACATGTTTAAAATTTTCGATCGACTGAATTTTCCGAAGTGAGCCCCAAGCACAACTGTAGCACTTAAAAACATCTGGGCCTAAAGAGAATATACCAAAAACCCTATTTCCATGTCAGTAAAACACTATAGAAATTTGGTACGGTTTGGCCACAAAACGGCGGCGGTTCCGCAGCCAAACCGTGGTTTTGGCCGATAAACCGCCGCGCTACAGTAATATCAGCATACCAAAATTTCACAGAATTCATAAAAAAACCTGCACTTAAGTTTCCAATGTACCAAATATTTATTAGAGCACAGAAAAATTCGACAGAAAGTATGACATGGAAATACGGTTTTTGGAAAATCCGTTCGATTGAACTTGTAAACACGTTAGAGCAAGCTAGACGAGGTTAATGGCGTGGCTCTGATACCATGTAGGACAACGGTAGCGCCCCGGCCGTCTATCCGAGGCCAAAATGCGGAAACGAAAATTTTTCACAACTAGAAAACCGGCACTACCGCATCCTTGAAACCTAGATCGTAACCATTAACCTAATGCTAGCAAACAAGAGATGGGAAGAAAGCTATACCGGGCGATCTGTGTCCTTCGGTCTTCGGCCTCCACTCCGATCTCCTCGCGGAATCTCCGATCTTCTTCTCCTCATCGGTACGGGCACCACATCGCCGGGTTCTTTTACGGGCTCCCACCCCTGGACCGAGGCAACTCGGGCACGAAGTTGGCGAGCCGACGTGCCCAAGGGTGCTGTAGGATAAGTGTACAATGTTTTTTCTCTTGGGGTTTGAAGTTGCCTTTGGATGGAGGTAGAATGAACTTTGAAATGAACTTTAGGAATTTTGTAACAAACAAAAATGAGATGAAGAAATTTGCCCACCAAATGAAATGCCCTCTCTCCTCCCACAAAGTGTGGCTGGCCCCCCAAAATAGAATGAGGAGAGAAAAAACTAAAACCATGAAGGGAGGTGAGTGTAGTAAAAGCCAAAGGGTGACCATAACCAATGAGATGATAATGAGGAAATTATCTCACTTCAAAATCCTATCACATCCTAATCAAATCCCATCACCATTAATGCTATAAAATGATGCATGAAAAGAAAAGATGCTATCATAATCTTTCCATTTACAAATAAACCCTCCACATTTGCTAATTTGCAAACTTGCAAATTAACCCCTCCATCGAAAAAATCCGGCCGTGAAGGAACAAAGGAAAACTGGCCGGAACGGAATACAAACTGGCAACTTCAGAAAACTGATCCCGTAATAAATTAAAGGAAAATCTCGCGACTGCATATACATGCCCGTATTTGTATCCCCACTGAATACAAATGCAAAGAGACAAAATCTACACTGTACAATACTAGGATCCGGCTTAAACCAAAGCCCGCTAGTATTATCCGTCCGATCTTGATCCGTGCAATACCGCACGTATAAGATCGAACCCTGCCATATCTCCATACGGCCTCTACAGCATTTCGCCCGAAACTTGAGAAAACGGTCTGTGGGGGACTCTAAAGACTCGTCAATACTTTGGCTGTGGATTTAACCACTAGTACGTCAGAGGTATTAGCCATACGTGACGGGCTACCAGGTATTGACCAAAAGGGACGTCGATGAGCGAACTCATCCGACACCCTACTGAGCCTGTTAGTGACAATATCCGTACAGTCCGGTCCGTTCTTCTATGAGCATCGCATGGTGGGCCTAGGTGGTTGGTAAAAGTCAGACCCCCAAAAGCTGTACAAGTCGTGTCGGAGTGTAGCCCAGAACACCCTAAGATACTACTGGAATACCTACCAGTAAATCTCCTTCCTCGCCCGAGGGCTTTGTGTAATGGCTCTCCTAGACACAGCGCGACCTCACCCCCAATACCGGGAGAGACGAACCCCTGGCGATCCGCTCACTGCCTCCATGTGGCTCGGGGCTGTACCCAACTAAAACCTGTTCGCACGACTCCATTGAGCCATGGTAGGGTAGTAATCAAAATATAGTGGGAACTCACACGAGACAAATGACGATCTCAGGTCGATGAACTAACCTGTACACATGTCACCAGGGAACTGCTATCTGACGTCAGGTATAATACCAACCAGCATGTTCCGAGCGAGTCCTGTCCGGTGTACACATAACCCAATGAGCACCTGTATCAATCTTAGGTGAACCAACTGACACCAATGGCTTGTGAGACCGGCCACCGCCCCTCGTCGGGGTCTCGACTGTATACACTAGTCTACAAATGGAGTATCGATGCCCAGTCTCGATACTCCCACGACTAGGGACCTTTTAAGGATGTGCTTATGGACCCCAGCTCCCACGTATATGATAGCCATCATACTGCTGGCAGTCAAGCAAGAATCCTAAGGGCTCTATCAACGTGTAATAGCGACCTGTAAGGTCACCTAAAGCAGTACACGATGATAAAGATAAACCGGATAGCATTCTATCATCTTGAGTAAGACTGTCTTACTGGGATAGGTCCTCCCTCAATTATTGCAATCACGTGCCTGTGATCCAATAATTGACTCTAAGGGCACTATCTCCAACAGATCTCAGGTCGATGAACTAACCTGTACACATGTCACCAGGGAACTGCTATCTGACATCAGGTATAATACCAACTAGCATGTTCCCGGCGAGTCCTGTCCGGTGTACTCATAACCCGATGAGCACCTGTATACATCTTAGGTGAACTAACTAACACCAATGGATTGTGAGACTGGACACCGCCCCTCGTGGGGGTCTCAACTGTATACACTAGTCTACTCCGGAGTATCGATACCCTGTCTCGAAAACACCCACGACTAGGGACCACTTTAAGGATATGCTTATAGACCCCAGCTCCCACGTATATGATCACCATCATACTGCTGGCCGTCAAGAAAGAATCCTAAGGGCTCTATCAACGTGTAATAGTGACCTGTATGGTCACTTAAAGCAGTGCACGATGATAAAGATAAACCAGATAGCATATTATCATCTTGAGTAAGACTGTCCTACCGGTATAGGTCCTCCCTCAATCATTGCAATCACGTGCCTGTGATCCAATAAATGACTTTGAGGGCACTATATCCAACAGACATGTCTCTGTGCCATCGGGATGCTCTGCTTGTTAGTCCCGTTACTGGCTAATCCCCCCTAGCTGCATCCCTAGCTGCGGCTCCCTTGGCTCTTGTGGCCATGGCAACTGGAACAAGGAAACGAGAGTTGGTAAGGTGTAATATCGAGAACAAAAGGATGCGGAGAATCAAGGAAAATAGTTAACAAGATATAAATCCTAAGGTCACTTAAGTGGAGTATCGTATAGAAAATATGCTGCGGAACATACATACGCTACGTTACTCTGCCTGAGTTACCTACTACATCATACCAAAGTCAATCTATGTAAGGTTTGTCTAGCACCCTATAATGATTTTTGAAGCATCACATGTCCGAAAGTTTAAATTTTGATGGTGCTAAACAAGCATGCAAAGGAATCGATCCTAGAAAATTAGGGTTATGAAACTTTAAAGCGAACAAAACTAGGGTTTCGAGACTACAACCTTTGTAGCTCCCTTTCGCTGGACTCCTTGGTGTCTTGGGAGTTGGAAGAAGGTCCTCTTGAAGTCCTCTCACGTCCACGACGATCCACCTGGAGTTCCCCGTCCAAGCTCGCAACTTCAAGAATCGAAGAGAACACTCTAAACAAGTTGGCAAAACTTGTGTAGACTGATGTTGTGCTTTGGAATCTCACTTCAAAAACCTTTCTTTATGTGTATATAACTCACTAGAAGAAACTAGAGAGCTAATATGAAGGAGGAAGAAGATGGTGGCAATATTTTAACAAGAGATGATAATATAACCCTTGTGAGGAAAAAATGAAAATATATCATTATATATTTTATTCTTTCTCACTATGAACCATGGTTAAAATGATGGAGACATTATTTAACTTGAGTTTAAGAACACAAAGAGAAGGATAACTCAAGGTTAGAGGTAGGTGAGAATGGTTAGGTTAAAAGAAGAATGTAGAAGCTAGAAAGAATTATCCTTTTCTTTTAAATACAAAATCAAATAATAATCCATCACTTAATCCATGGTGTGAGTCTTATATTGCCACAATTTCCATGTGCTAACAACCATGATAGATGGGTGTATGCATGTGTGTATGTATGCACATCCATATATGCATGAAACAAGATAGAAAGAAAGAAAAACATACAAGCATGCACACATCCATCATTCAAGAAAAGGTTTTAAGTGAGAAAACTAATGGTTAAATGATAAATCAACACTTGATTTATCAATCCGGCCATATCACATATGACCCCACCAAAATCAAGCCGCCCGATCAATATACGGTATCACATACGCGCATTTTAATCGGGTCCATGCGCATATCGCATACGCGCACCACAACGTTTCGCCTGGACTAAGTAACTCCTGTGTTGGACTCTAAGACTCGTCAATACGCCGGCAGAGGGTAATGATCATATCAAGTACCCCCAAACCGGAAGCGGTCAGCTAAACGTTACGGCCACCCGGGTATTGAGCGATCAGAAGAAAACAAGCGAACCTGCTACAACTCCCGTCGAGCCAACCGGCAACACTACCGTACAGTCCGGTCTCTTCATCAGATATGCTGCATATCGGGCCTAGGGATGGTCACGTCGACCCCAATAACTCAATAAGTCGTGCCGGTGAATGGTCTATAACAGATCGAGAAACTATTGATAACACTTATCAGCAATTCTCAGCAGCCCTGGCCAGGGACTTGCTGATATAACCAGTCGGGCACAACACTGCATCAACTCCTAATACCGAGAGAGACGAAACCCCTCCTATCGCTCATCGCCTTCGTCTGTCTCGGGACTGTACCCAATGGCCACCTGTTGGCACGACTCGGTAGAGCCGTGGTTGGGTGGCAATCAAAGTACAGTGGGAGAACACACAAGACTCTATGACGATCTCGGGTCTACAGACTAACCTGTACCAGTGTCACCTGAGAACTGCTATCCGACGATAGATATAATTCCATATAGGAGTTCTCGTTGAGTCCGTCCAGTGTACCCAGTCACCACTGAGCACCCGTATATGATCTTGATGTCAAACATCGATGAACGTGGGAACATTCATCGCCCATCGTATGGGTCTAGTACCATATACGCCAGTCTACTCTGGTATATCAATACCCTATCTCGATATACCTACGACTAGGGACTTTCCAGGATATGCTTATAGACTACAGATGTCCCACTAGTATGATCTCTATCATAATCACTGTAGTCAAGCCGATATCCTCAGTGCTTTATCAGCATGTATGAATGAATAAAAGCATGATCAAATCAACATGACAGATAAAGAAGAACCAGATAGCATACTATCATGTCGAGCAAGAATGCATACTGAATATATATATACATGTATAGATACATCCATCGTCACATAATGGCCTCTAGGGCATACATATATCCAACAATCTCCCACTTGCACTAAGGCCAGTTATTGGCGTATCTCATACCCAACATCTCAAAAAGTCGCTCATGCTGTGGCTGAGGGAGGGCCTTGGTGAGTGGATCCGCGGCGTTATTCTTTGTGTCTACTCTCTTAATCTCGATCTCGCGGCGATCTACAATCTCCCAGATCAAATGAAAGCGCCTAAGGATGTGTCTGGACCGCTGATGGGACCTAGGCTCCTTGGCTAACGCCATAGCCCCATTATTATCATAATACAAGGGTATTGGATCAATAATGGTTGGAACTACTCCTAGCTCCGAGAAGAACTTCTTCATCCAGACGGCTTCCTTGGCGGTATCATTTGCAGCAATGTACTCAGCCTCCATCGTAGAGTCTGCAACGGTATCCTGTTTGGAACTCTTCCAACTTACCGCCCCTCCATTGAAGGTAAACACAAACCCTGAGATAGATTTGCTGTCATCCTTATCGCTTTGGAAGCTCGAATCGGTAAAGGCCTCCATTTGGAGATCTGTATTACCATACACCAAGAACAATTCTTTAGTCCTTCGCAAGTACTTAAGAATGTTCTTCACAGCTGTCCAGTGGTTCTCCTCTGGGTTGGATTGATACCTGCTTACAACACTAAGTGCATAAGCTATATCTGGGCGTGTACATAACATCGCATACATTATAGATCATACTGCCAAAGCATAGGGTATAATGCTCATGCGAGCTCTCTCTTCATCGGTCTTTGGACAAGAATCCTTGGAGAGAGTGACTCTATGGCAAGCGAGTAAGGCACCCCGATTGGAGTCTTCCATACTAAACCTTTTTAGGATGGTGTTGATGTACCTGGTTTGGGACAATCCCAATAAGTTTTTGGATCTATCCCTATAGATCCTTATGCCCAGGATGTATGTGGCATCACCCAGGTCCTTCATGGAGAACCTTGGTGATAAGAATGATTTGACCGACTGTAGCATAGGAATATCATTTCCTATCAGAAGAATGTCATCCAAGTACAATACGAGAAATGTGACAGCTCTTCCTACAGCCTTCTTATAAACACAAGTTTCATCTGGATTTTTGATGAAATCAAACTCTTTGATAACATCATCGAAACAAATGTTCCAACTCCGAGATGCCTGCTTTAACCCATATATGGATTTAAGCAGTCTACATGCTTTCCCGCTGCTCCCACTGTCAATGAAGCCCTCTGGCTGATCCATATAAACGCATTCTTCTAAATCTCCATTTAGAAATGCTGTTTTAACGTCCATCTGCCAGATTTCATAGTCGTAATGAGCAGCAATAGCAAGTAGGATCCGAGTGGATTTAAGCATGGCTACGGGCGAAAAAGTTTCGTCATAGTCCAAACCTGGTCTTTGACGAAAACCTTTTGCCACAAGTCTTTCCTTATAGGTCTCTACCTGCCCATCTACACCAATCTTTCTTTTAATGATCCATTTGCACCCAACAGGTTTTACCCCAGGGGGTACAACGTCCAAAGTCCATACTTTGTTGGTGTACATAGACTCCATTTCGGATCTCATGGCATCCAGCCACTTCACAGAGTCACCACTCGTGATAGCTTGCTAAAAACTGGTAGGATCATCATCATCCATGATGCAATCTTCTCCGTCACCATCAATGAGGAAACCGTAGTACCTCTCCGGTGGGCGAGAAGTCCTACCAGACCTTCGGAGTGGCCGAGGTTCCTTAGTTTCTATTGCAACAGCCGGTTCAACCAAATCGTCATTAGTAGTTTGTGTTTCTAGAACCTCTTCTAGATCCACTACCTTGCCATCATCTTTATCTGTGAAAAACTCTTTTTCTAAGAATGTGGCATACTGAGAAACAAACACTTTTTGTTCCTCTTTGTGGTTGAATAGATATCCGTAAGAGTTCTTTGGATATCCTACAAAGTTACACATGACTGACCGTGTCTCGAGTTTGTCCGGATTCTGCTTTTTAACATAGGCCGGGCAACCCCAAATCTTAATTCTCTTAAGAGATGGTCTCTTCCCATGCCATATCTCATATGGCGTGGTAGACACGGCTTTGGTTGGAACCCTGTTCAGCAGAAACGCTGCAGTCTCCAATGCATGCCCCGAAAACGAGACTGGTAACTCAGCGTCACTCATCATGGACCGGACCATATCTAATAGGGTCCTATTCCGTCGTTCTGACACACCGTTGTGCTGTGGTGTGTAAGAAGGAGTGAGCTGAGAGAGAATCCCATTCTCTTTTAGGAAGTTTGCAAATTCTGTACTGAGATACTCACCACCTCGATCTGATCGAAGCATTTTGATGCTCAAGCCGGTTTGTTTTTCTACTTCTTGTTTATATTCAATGAATTTCTCGAAAGCTTCGGACTTTTGCTTTAATAAAAATACATGACCGAATCTTGAGAAATCGTCAGTGAATGTAATGAAGTATGAAAAACCGCCTCTAGCCTGTGTTGACATTGGCCTACATACATCACTATGTATGAGGCCTAGGAGCTGAGTAGCTCTTTCTCCGTGTCCGGTAAACGGAGTTTTGGTCATTTTACCCTTGATACAAGACTGGCAAGTCTCATAGGATTTATATTCAAAAGAGTTTAAATATCCATCTTTGTGTAACTTGTTTAGTCTTGTTTCGTTAATATGACCAAGTCTACAATGCCAATGAAAAGCTTCATTTAATTCTGAAAGTTTTCTTTTATTAGTGTGTTGTATACTGAAAACTGTGTGTTGATTTAGGACATATATTCCGTTATTAAGCGTACCATACCCAACCAACATTTGATTTAGGTGAATGTTCATAACATTGTTCTGCAGTACAAAATTATATCCTTCATTGTCCAACAAAGAAACGGATATTATATTACATAGCATACTTGGTACAAAATAACATGGATTCAAAATCAAAATACATCCATATGGCAACCCCAAGTGATACTCTCCCACTGCGACTGTATGTACATTGGAACCATTTCCAACGCGGAGAGTATGGTCGCCTGTCTTCAAAACCTTGCTATTTCTCAGCCCCTGCATAGAATTGCAAATGTGAAAACCTGAACCGGTATCTAATACACAGGAAGCAGAGTTTATTGAAAAACAGTTTTCTGTCACAAACGCACCTGAAGCAGAAACATCAACATGCTTCTTCTTGAGACTTAAGTACTCCGTGCAGTTGCGCTTCCAATGTCCTGTCTTGTGGCAATGAAAACATTCGCCTTTCCCCGTGTCTCCAGCCTTGGACTTTTCCTTTCCCTTCACCTTTTTAACTCCACCCTTAGGATTAGTGGGCTTCTTCTTTTTCTTTCCCTTGGCCTTAGCTTTCGGGCGAGAAGAGGAAAACTCTCCAATAGTCATAACGGGAGTTTTTGCTGACTTCATAGTGCTCACTGCACTCCTTAACATGTTAAGGAGTTCTGGGAGTTCCTTCGCCATGCCGTGCAAGTTGAAGTTCACTATGAATTGAGCAAAGGTGGAGGGGAGGGACTGCAGAATAATATCTATATACTGTTCATTGTCCATTGTCCATCCTAGGTCCTCAAGCTCTTCTATAAGAGCTATCATCTTCAGAACATGGTCAGTCATGGGTATCAATTCATTATGAATTGAGCATATGGTTTGAATGTCCATATTCTCGTGCTGCTTTTGATGTGTATTGTCCATCGATGCAAGCGCGAGGCATTTGGCCGTGGCACAGTCAGCGTCCCATGTCTTGCGGACTTCAACATCCGCAACTGAGGATTTTGGACCTGGGACGGACGGGGCTGAAGCCGTGAGGACATATAATATTTTATCATAAATCAAGGCGATTTTCAGATTCCTCAGCCAGTCTTTATAATTGGTCCCATTCAGTTTGTTTTTATCTAGTAGAAGCTTGAGTCCAGTCATGGGTATCTGCCATTAAGAGAGAGAAAAGAATACACTCAGCGAAAGCTCTTGCACAGATCATATTGGTTATTATCTTGTCTAATCGATGTCTCCCACTGCTTTAATCAACTTTTTCTTTCAAACCTTAAAAAGAAAACTAGCAAGGATTAATTACAGTCTACAACTTCGCTAACCGTTCAGCCAGGCCAGTGTCGGTACTTGAGGGAGGTTCCCCGTGCTTTCGCACGGACCTAATTAAAGTAAACCTCGTTTTCCCAGAGGAGTAGCCGCGTTAACACCTTTCTAGACACCTAATGAGTTAGCTAATTGTAAACTGCAAAACTCCCCTAGGAGCAACTATTGCCCACAGTGGGATCGGGATCCAACCATCACATGGAAGGTATGCAATCTCATTGCAAATTTCAACACTTGAAATTCCCGATGTAATTTTTACCCCTAGTACTTATGACCTTAACTATGGTCAACAAATCATAAGTACCAGTCAAGTTCTACCCATCATTTCTTGATCAATTAGACCCACCAATATGACCCTTTACTATGGTCAACAAAGTCGCATGAATGTCCTAATTAATCTGCATCATATGCAGTGTAGGAAGACATCACTTAGCTACCGTACACTACGCCTTAACTAAAGTCAACAAACGTTGCACGAATATTAAGTACTCTACTTCCTAAAATGACGGAGGGTTGCGGATGATTTTTTTTTAAAAATCTTTAACGCTTTGAACTTGATATCATTGTAGAATCAAACAGTTTTCAAAAGGAGTGGCTTAAGCTCCGCAGTTTTGAAATATAGCTTTTTCATAAAGAGCCGAGTGGTTTTCAAATCTGATTCTACAACATCTTTTTAGGTTTATTTTCATTACATTAATCATATTAATGTAATCCCATCATTTAAGTCCTTAAGCCAATCACAGAAAAGAAACGAAAATAACACGTACGCTTATGCCATCCGCATTCGCCGCAATGTTCCGTTATGCACCGTTAGGTTACTTAACTAACGGAATACCGGGACAGGACTAGCGCGGGTGTAAAACATAAGCAACGTATACTATATATCATATATATAATATGTCATTCGTCTCAGATATCACAGAACACAGGCAGCAGAAACATATATATATTGTGGGATATACTAGGACGTCCGTATTTAGTATTTAGCCAATAATAGAAAATACGGATTCTACAGTCGCGATGAATAGCCAAGCCCACACCCCTAGACCCCTACGAGAGCGGCAAGCGACCCTACCAATCCTGGAGTTTAGGAGACCCGGTCTCGACTCCTCGAGATGGTCTCCCACTGAACCCCAGAACCCAGTCACTTGTGCTCCCCACCTTGGGTCTGTCTTAATGCGGAAAAGTAAATAATATACAACACTAGTGACACAACCTCAACCCGGAAGTGCCCCAAATAAAAGAATATTACATTACATTTGAATATACATGAATGAAAATATAAAACTCTCATCTCACATAAAAAAACCCCCGGCTATTCAATCGCGACAATCCTGCACATCATATCTCAGCAACATATAATATCACATATCATCAACGTAAGTAAGTATGCATACCCCAATTGTCGTTGACGTATAGCAACGAAACCGGCGATATTGAACATACTACACTTACGGTCACAGAAAAAGAAAGTGTAAAACTACAATATTTGGAATCCACATTCTCTTTAGACATCATAAATGCGAAATATCACATATTTCGTATTTCATGCCTAAACTATATGAATTCCACATATTGTATCACATTCCATAAAAACAGACTGTATTAAAGTTTTTCGAACGAACGATCAAGTACTCAAGATTCACTAAAGCTCAACACTTGAGCAGGGTTCAAAAATCCGCAGTGTGACACAGTAGTAGCGGTCCAGCCGTAGAAGGGTCAAGCCAACGCCTCACATGTGGCACGTCGTACTGCCCCAAACCCTAAGGTTCAAAGGGCAATTCAAGACGGTCACATAATCGAGTTAAGGTTTGTTGTCTTCTAGAGGGACTACCACAAAAAGACTTGCACGTATTTCCAAAGTATTTAAACCCCGCGAACAGTGAGCAAATGATACTCGTTCAAACACTTCAATACTTTCTAATTTACCCGGAAAAAACACGAAATCAAAATTCCGATCAAATCGACGAGTCCAAAACCATCTCCAGAATTTTTCAAAACTGAATACAGATTAAAAATACCCTAAAAAATATACAAGCAGATTCCAGAATTACTGAAAAAAAATTGTCCATGAATTGATGTATACGGCTGCGGAACCGCGGCCTAAGCAAGCTTAGGCCGCGTTTCCCCGGCAATAATTACTGTTCATTGAATAATTTTTGTACCGTAATCCTTATTTTTACCTGCAGAATTTTTTACATATTTTTAATTCTGAAAAATGTCAAATTTTAGAAAATTTCCAGAGAGCACTTTAAAATGCCGTATTTCGGTTCGATCGGAGTTTTAACTTCGTAAAAAGGTCGCCTAATGTTCTAGGTCGGCTCTGATACCAATGTAAGATTTGTCTAGCACCCTATAATGAGTTTTGAAGCATCACATGTCCCAAAGTTTAAATTTTGATGGTGCTAAACAAGCATGCAAAGGAATCGATCCTAGAAAATTAGGGTTATGAAACTTTAAAGCGAACAAAACTAGGGTTTCGAGACTACAACCTTTGTAGCTCCCTTTCGCTGGACTCCTTGGTGTCTTGGGAGTTGGAAGAAGGTCCTCTTGAAGTCCTCTCACGTCCACGACGATCCACCCGGAGTTCCCCGTCCAAGCTCGCAACTTCAAGAATCGAAGAGAACACTCTAAACAAGTTGGCTAAACTTGTGTAGAATGATGTTGTGGTTTGGAATCTCACTTCAAAAACCTTTCTTTATGTGTATATAACTCACTAGAAGAAACTAGAGAGCTAATATGAAGGAGGAAGAAGATGGTGGCAATATTTTAACAAGAGATGATAAAATAACCCTTGTGAGGAAAAAATGAAAATATATCATGATATATTTTATTCCTTCTCACTATGAACCATGGTTAAAATGATGGAGATATTATTTAACTTGAGTTTAAGAACACAAAGAGAAGGATAACTCAAGGTTAGAGGTAGGTGAGAATGGTTAGGTTAAAAGAAGAATGTAGAAGCTAGAAAGAATTATCCTTTTCTTTTCAATTTTGTTTTAAATACAAAATCAAATAATAATCCATCACTTAATCCATGGTGTGAGTCTTATATTGCCACCATTTCCATGTGCTAACAACCATGATAGATAGGTGTATGCATGTGTGTATGTATGCACATCCATATGTGCATGAAACAAGATAGAAAGAAAGAAAAACATACATGCATGCACACATCCATCATTCAAGAAAAGGTTTTAAGTGAGAAAACTAATGGTTAAAAGATAAATCAACACTTGATTTATCAATCCGGCCATATCATATATGACCCCACCAAAAGCACGCCGCCCGATCAATGTACGGTATCACATACGCGCATTTTAATCGGGTCTATGCGCATATCGCATGCACGCACCACAACGTTTCGCCTGGACTAAGTAACTCCTGTGTGGGACTCTAAGACTCGTCAATATGCTGGAAGAGGGTAATGATCATATCAAGTACCCCTAAACCGCAAGTGGTCATCTAAACGTAACGGCCACCCGGGTATTGAGCGATCAGAAGAAAACAAGCGGACCTGCTACAACTCCCGTCGAGCCAACCGGCAGCACTACCGTACAGTCCGGTCTCTTCGTCAGATATGCTGCATATCGAGCCTAGGGATGGTCACGTCGACCCCAATAACTCAATAAATCGTGCCGGTGAATGGTCTATAACAGATCGAGAAACTACTGATAACACTTATCAGCAATTCTCAGCAGCCCTGGCCAGGGACTTGCTGATATAACCAGTCGGGCACAGCACATCATCAACTCCCAATACCGGGAGAGATGAAACCCCTCCTATCGCTCATCGCCTTCGTGTGTCTTGGGACTGTACCCAACGGCCACCTGTTGGCACGACTCGGTAGAGCCGTGGTAGGGTGGCAATCAAAGTACAGTAGGAGAACACACAAGACTCTATGACGATCTCGGGTCTACAGACTAACCTGTACCAGTGTCACCTGAGAACTGCTATCCGAGATATAATTCCATATAGGATTTCTCGGTGAGTCCGTCCAGTGTACCCAGTCACCACTGAGCACCCGTATATGATCTTGATGTCAAACATCGATGAATGTAGGAACATTCATCGCCCATCGTATGGGTCTAGTATCATATACGCTAGTCTACTCTGGTATATCAATGCCCCGTCTCGATATACCTATGACTAGGGACATTCCAGGATATGCTTACAGACTACAGATGTCCCACTAGTATGATCTCCATCATAATCAAAGTAGTCAAGCCTATATCCTCAGGGCTTTATCAGCATGTATGAATGAATAAAAGCATGATCAAATCAACATGACAGATAAAGAAGAACCAGATAGCATACCATCATGTCGAGCAAGAATGCATACTGAATATATATATATATACATCCACCATCACATAATGGCCTCTAGGGCATACATATATCCAACAATCTATGTATCGAAAGTTCGGGTCTAATACCCACAAAGTCAAGCTTAAGTTCTATATGGTTAAGCCTAGGTTCCAAAAATATATACCCTGGACTCCATAAAATCAAACCTAAACTCGATAAAGGTTAAACATAGAGCTCTGATACCAACTTTATCACAACCCAATTCGGCACGTGACCGGCGCTTATTTGACGTGACGTCTAAAGATGTCGACACGATCCAAGTAAGCCAAAAACCAAGATCTAAACCTTTTTAAAGAATAAGGAAGGTGAAGTTTTCAAAAATTATTTAACATGAAACAAAATTTTATTTATAAGTATTGTTTGTTTTAAAACATGCGTCGAGTGTTTTGAAATAGGGTTGAAAAATGTTTTCGTCGTTTAAAATTTCAGCAGCACATCCTTTGTAATTTTTGATAAAAACTAGTACATAACATATAAATATAACGCCACCCCCACTTGGGATCTATCTCAATGCCATTCGGCGGATTCAAAACCACACAGTTAATATATGACACTGAAAAGAAAAGAATCATAAGAAAAATACAAGTGAACTGCATAACTAAAGCTAACTCGTCAACTCAACTCGAGTTCGACCCAAAAGAATATACATAAAGTCCCCACACACTCTAAGTGAAATAATACAGGTGGTGTAATAGAGTGACACTAGAGTGTAACCCGCCTAGCAAAATCTGCAAAATCTATGATGAACCCCAAAGTACGTATCCGCGACGCCGCTATGCATCCGTACGGTCTGTCCTGCAATGAGCTAAGGCACAATGGATGTGAGTTGCCAATTCAATGAATAGAAGTATACATCACAAGATATAGTATGACATGTGTAATAATGAATGCAAGTGCGATATAAATGAAGTATCATAAGAATAATATCCATCATCAAACTCGTTTCCATCATCGACACAAAAATCTAGATATCGTAGGCACCGTCCAACCGATCGGCCCTCTCCTGATATCCACTCAGCCACAGTTGGAATCCTCCGGATATCTGCCATGCTCCAATGTCACCTCCGGTATCGATCATCCTCACTAGGCTTTCTATACCTCCCTGCAGTCTTCCTTCCCCTCGGAGTCATACCAGGTCCACCATCTATTCGTAATTGGTTAACTCCTCCCTCGATTCGAATATCTCATCATGAAAACCAAATGTCATGGTGAATACCAAATCATCATATCACGAGAAAACCGCACTTTTAAAAACATGATCCATTTTGTAAAGTTACTCTTGGTTTCTCAAATCCATAGAAATTTCAAATCTATGATATCAACAATGAACAGTTCGGTCTTGCACAGTTAGCAACTATAACACATGAATATATATGACAATAGCATTCGAACATCAAAATCGTAGTACACAATCATTTTGACTAGAATGGATGTCACTAAAATTCGAATAGCATAGCAGTTTCTAAGTGTCATGGTAGCACCAACGATGTGTAGCGTAGTATATGCGTATGTGATTATGCAATATGGCAATCGTTGATAATTGTGCTTGTGTTCTATTTAATATATCTATTCTATTAAGTATGATATACATTAAGGATGGCATGGTAATCAATGTAATGCATATGATATAAAAATTCGGTTACGTATCGCTAATAGTGTTTAGGATCCGATAAGGGATTTTATAAAGCTTCTGGTAGTCGGGAGTACTATACGCCATCCGCCCGAGATCCCACTTGTAAATGTCCCCTTACTCACATAAAATCAACACGTGCTAGATGAAGCTCATGAATGCTTTGCCATTTTTCACCGTGTCGAATATCTCCGTGACCGATCCTATACATTAAACCAAGCGTATATATATAGGAATCGAAACGCAAATGTTACTGCACTTCTAACCCAAAAAGACCAGAACGTACGCTTGACAAATTTTATCGCGTGTTATCAGTATCGAACTACCCCCCCCGGCAATAACGAAAATCAAAACTTAAGTTTTTCAAATGTAAAACATTACACTTTTATAGGATATGTGTTCCATATTTTGATACAGGTAATCTAGGGCAAAAATAAGAATACACAAGTCTAATTAAGATGTCATGGAGCTAAAGTAAAAACCCCACACCCTAATTCACCAAACTGGCCGCAATTTGCAGCTAATTCCATTAAATCTGCGGCTAAACTAGGTGTAGGTGGGTATGGGCTTTGGGTGTGGTCTCTAGTTGGTCTCACCATCTCAGAAAACTCTTAAAATAATATTCAGAGACCCCAAGTTAGAGAAGATTTCTATTTAGTATCAAAAACTTACAAAAACGTATCTTTTTTTGATATCATACCAAATCATTGAAACTTAAACACTTAAAAACTTGTAAAAGATGAGTTTTTTTACCTATTTAAAAAGATGTTACAGAACTTCCTAGTTCATGGCATGCACACTTTAATCATCTTGAATTTGGTACTTGCTTTAGCTTGAGTTTGTGGGGAAAATCTTCATGAATAACTCAATTTTTCCTTATGATATTGTGATGAACTAGAAAATTTTGTGATGAAGGTTTGAGAAAGAAAATAAGCTCAATTTAAGAGTGATTTAGTTATAAAAATTATGAGGGAAAGTGTAGGAGGAGGTGTGTAGTGTAAGTTTGAAGTGGAGGGATGAGAGGGTGTAGTGTGTTGTGATTGTTAGTTGTATGTATGCCCTAGAGGCCAGTATTGTACAGATGATGTATATTATATTGGATGCTTGGACATATATAGAGATGACTTTCTTGCTCAATATGATAGTATGCTATCTGCTTGCACTTTATCTTAACATGTATACTAGTCTCTTTAAACTGTCTTATAGTTACATGTTGGTAAAGCCCTTAGGATGTGTATATGACTACCTGGACTATGATGCAGATCATACTAGTGGGGACATGGTAGTCCATAGGTACATCCTTCAAGGTCCCTAGTCGTGGGTGTATCGAGACGGGGCATCGATATACCAGTGTAGACTACCGCATACGCTTCTCGACCCATGAGATGGGCGATGGATGATCCCATATCCATTGGTGTTTGACATCAGAGAGGGTATATGGGTGCTCAGTGGAGACTGGGTACACTGGACGGACTCGCCGAGAACTCCCAGATGGTATTATACCTCACGTCAGATGGCAGTTCTCAGGTGAAACTTGTGCAGGTTAGTCTGTAGACCCGAGATCGTCAGAGTCTTGTGTGATTCCCACCGTGCTTTGATCTCCACCTTACCACGTCCATGAGGGCATGCAAAACGGTGGTTTTTGGGCATAGTCCCGAGTCACATGGAGGCAATGAGCGATAGGAGGGGTTTCGTCTCTCCCGGTATTGAGGGTTGATGTTGCGCTGTGCTCGATTGGCCGTAACAGGGAAGTCCCTGGCCAGGGATGATCAGAGATTTGCTGGTAAGTGTTACCAGTAGTTTCTCGACCCGTTATGAGCCTCACATCGGCACGACTTATCGGTTATTGGGGTCTGACGTTTACGACCCCTAGACTTGATATGCGATATATCAAGACGAACAGACCGGACTGTACGGTAAGTGTTACTGGTTGGATTCACAGGAGTGTGAGCGGGCTTGCTCGTCGATCATCTGATCGCTCAATACCCGGGTGGCCGTTATGTTTATCAGACCGCTTGCGGCTTGTGGGTGCTTGATATGATCATCATCTACTGTCGGCGTATTGACGAGTCTTTAGAGTCCTACACAGAGGTTTCCTGGCTCAAGCGAAACGAAATAGGAGCGCATATGATTTATGTGCGGAACCGAGAATGATGCGTGTATGTGATACCGTAATTCATTCTCGCGATGAATGTTTCGATTGGTTGTATGCGATATAACCTAGTTATCGAATCGAAGATTGATTCGATAAGTCGATACATTGTATACTAGTCGGTTATGTGCGACATGACCGGATCATTGAATCAAGTGTTGATTTAATGATTTAATGTATAATTATATATTTGATATATTACTTTGCATTAACTAGTATTGGTTCACTTTAAAAGGATTTTCTCACTTGATGTGCACATTGTATATGTGATATATTTTTTGTGTGCACTTGATTGTATCATGTTTGATGATACATGTTATCTTGAGTTTGTGTAAAGATTAAATCATGGTTATATGAATGGTTAGGGTTTTGTTTACTCATTCATTTATTTATTTTGATTATTGATTTCGGAAAGGAAAATGGAAATGGTGGCTTTTCTTGTTTCTTTCATGAAGCTTCATGAAGGGTTGAAAACTTGACCGTTTTTGTTTTCTTCTCTTAACCTAACCATTCACCTAACCCTAGTTTACTCTCTACACTTAACCAAAGTTAGGATATGATAAATATTGATATTATTTTTTCTTTTTGGAAAATACTAATCATATTCTATCTTCTTTTTCGTCCTCTTGATCAAGAAGAAAGCTTAACTCCATTAATGGCATCTTGAGTAAAAGAGTGAGAAATCCAATTCTAAAGTGAACCCACCTCCTATTTCTTCATCCTCTACCTCTTGCCAAGTAGTATAGGGTGTTTTCTTCACAAGTTTATTGCTTGGTGAAGTTGGAGCTTGATCTTGTGTTGCCTCGACGTAGATTTTCTTCGGCATCAAAGTCGACAACCTAGTCCGCCCATTTCTCCGATGGAGCCAATGCAAGAGTCTGAGATCCGATATGGACAGTGAGGGGACGTCTACGTGGAGCTAAGGAAGTGGAGAACTGGATCTACAAAGTTTGTAGCTTCTTTCTTTTAGTTAAGATGTTAACAAGTTTCACTTTGTCGCCTAAACTCTAGTCAACGAATCCGTATTAGGGTTTCTCGGCACTTGTAAAATTTGAAATTGGCATGGTTGATGCCTTGTGAGACCTCATTAGTTTGCCTAGGAACCCTACAGTGGTATCAGAGCCTAGCTAGAGCCTTAGGCGAAGTGTAGACGACGTTTGAAATCCGAACGAACATCGAAACCCTAACCCAAATTGCTCTCTGGAATTTTTTCAAAAACTGGGTTTTTTCCAGATTAAAAATGCTTAAAAAATTCAGCAGGGAATTCTAAGAATTACGGTACAAAAATTTCCCCATGATGTGTCTAAAGCGCGGCGGAACCGCGGCAGAAGCCTGGCTTCTGCGGCGGTTCCGCGGCCAATTTATGAGATTAGCCTCCAAAGTTTGCACAGTAATTCATGTTTTCAGGTGCTGAGTTTTCTGGGAATTTTTAATTTGCACTCAAGAGTTGAGTTTTCTGGGGTGTTTTGGAGCGTAGATGATTCGATCGGATTATCATATTTTGTCTATGTGGCTTTCCGGATATATTTGGATATGTTAAAAAGTTCGACCAGATAAAAATACCCTCTTTTTCCCCTGCCGGAAAATTTCCAAGTGTTGGATTTTTCTATGGTTTAAGGACGTTCTGAGTAGTGCAAGTAACGCGATGGTACCTCTAGAAGACAACAAACCTTAACTCGATTATGTGACCGTCTTGAACTGCCCTTTGGACCTTCGGTTTTAGGGCAGTACGGCGTGCCACATGTGAGGCGTTGGCTTGACCCTTCTACGGCTGGACCGTTGGTACTGAGGCATGAAGTGAATGTCTTTGAACTTATTTCATGTCTTGAACGGTTTCGGGAAAACTTGGGTGTTCGAATGTTTGATCGGAAAGTTTAATATTTTCTATTTATCCGGAATGGGATACAATAATTGAAATTCACAAACAGTTGTAAGATAACTGAATGAATGTTATAAATCTAGCGGTTTAGTCTCACTTGATATTGAAAAGTGTTTTCGATAATGAGACTAAAATGCAGGGTTTATAAATGATAGGCATGTGATGTCTAACTATTTTATTTGATTAGGCATGCGATGTCTAAAGAGGTTGCGGATTCCAACTGTTGTAGTTTTACACTTTCTTTTCTGTGACCGTAAGTGTAATATGTGATATTGCCGGTTTCGTTGCTATATGTCAACGACAATTGGGATGTGCATATTTACTTACGTTGATGACATGTGATGTTGTGTGTTGCTGGATATGTTATATTGGAATGTCGTGTTTGAATAGCCGGGGGTTTTTATGTGAGATGAGTGTTTTTCATTTTCATTTATGTAAAAACTTGTATGTAATATTCTTTTATTGGTGCACTTCCAGGTTGCGGAAGTTGTCACCTTTTGTATATTATTTACTTTTCCGCATTAGGATAGACCCAACGAGGGGAGCACAAGTAACCGGGTTCTAGGGTCCAGTGGGAGACCATCTCGAGGAGTCGAGTCCGGGTCTCCTAACCCTAGAATTGGTAGGGTTGCTTGCCGCTCTCGTAGGGGTCTAGGGGTGTGGGATTGGTTATTCATCACGACCGTGGAATCCGTGTTTTATACTGGCTCGTATTGAAAACACGGACGTCCTAGTATATCCAATATTTCATATGATATTTTCTGCTGCCTTATCTGTGATGTGATCATTTGATATGTTTTGATGGATACAGTATATATTATATATGATATATTATATAGACGTTACTTATGTTTTGCACCCGCACTAGCCCTGTCCTGCTCTGTCGTTAGTTACCTAACCTAACGGTGCACGAGGGGACATCGAAGCGAATGCGGATGGCATAAGTGTACGTCATATTTATCTGTGATGTTTAGGTAACTTTAATGATGGGACTTCATTAATGTGATTAATGAAAGAAAAGAAACCTAAAAGATATTGTAGAATCAAATTTTAAATAAAAAGGGTAGCTATAGTTTTGCTTTGCACAGTGGTATATATGATATACCCTGCACCTTATTCGATGAGGAAAGGTCCGAGATCCCTTCACCGGGAGTGACCCCTTTAGCAATGACTGGCAAGTTCTACACTCTCGGTATGCTTTTGAATGCTTTTGGAGTTTTGCTTTGCACAGTGATATATATGATATATCCCGCACCTCATTCGACGAGGAAAGGGCCGACGATCCCTTTACCGGGAGTGACCCTTTTAGCAAAACTAGAAAAGCCTCAAAATCACTCCATTTCAAAACTTCACTTGATTCTACAACGATATCAAGTTCATTACGCAATAGGTTTTCAGAAAAACCTGTCGTAGCCCTCCCATTTCAGATAAGTACTAGTTAGTACTCGTGCTACGTTTGTTGACTATGTTAAGGCGTAGTGTGCGGTAGCTAATTAGCGCTTATCTGTATAAGCATATGATGCGATTGGATTAGGGTAGTCGTGCGACTTTGTTGACTATGTTAAGGGTCGTGCGAGTGGGTTTAATTCAATCAGGAAATAACGGGTTGAACTTGACTAGCACTTATGATTTGTTGACTATGTTAAGGTCATATAGCTGCTAGGGGCAAAATATTATCGGGAATTTCAAGTGTTGAAATTTGCAATGAGATTGCATACTTTCTATGAGATAGTTGGATCCCGATACCCACTGCGAGTAAGAGTTACTCCTGGGAGAGTTTTACACATTACAATTAGCCGATCAAGTAGGTGTCTAGAAAGGTGTCAACGGGGTTACGCCTCTGGGAAAATGAGGTTTACTTTAATTAGGTTCATGCGAAAGCACGGGGAACCTCCCTCAAAGTACCGACACTGGCCTGGCTGAAAGATCGACGAAGTTGTAAGGTGTAATTAATCCCGGCTAGTCTTTCGTTTTAAGGTTTGAAGGAAGATTTGATAAAAACCAGTGGGAGCCATCCTGATTAGATAAGATAATAACCAATCTGATCTTGCAAGAGCATACGCTAAAGTGTTTTCTTCTCTCTCTCTCCAGGTAGCGGCCATGTCATGCCCTAATCAAGATAATAATATGGATGTATTGACCGAACCCGCATGTTATACTGTGCTGGGGAACGTTGGTTCTGTTCTTTCTTATAAGAGTTATAGGACTGAACAGGATATAGGGGAATACCAGGATTCCCATGCCACCCAAATGAAGAAAGTACATATTGATGCATTTTCTTCGGGTGTGTTCGTTACAGAGAACTGTTTCTCCATTTGCCCTACGTCCTGGGTATTAGATACCGGGTCAGGATCCCATATATGTAATCAGTTACATGGGCTAAGGAAAGGTAGAGAACTTGGAGAAGGTGATAAAGACACAAGAGTTCGAAATGATGCAATAGTTGCAGCTAAGACTGTCGGGGAATATCACCTTGTATTACCAACCGGTAATACATTGGTTCTGAACGAATGCTATTACATGCCGAACCTGATATGCAACATTATATCGGTTTCTTTGTTGACTAAAGAGGGATATAATTTTGTATTACAGGACAATGTTATGAACATTTTCCGTAACCAAAAGTTGGTTGGAACAGGCACGTTGTGCAATGGCATTTATGTTCTAAATCAATCAACAGTTCTGAGCATAACAAACACACACAAGAGGAAGAGTTCAGAACTGAACGAATCCTTCTTGTGGCATTGTAGACTGGGTCACATCAATGTGACACGACTGGCTAAGTTGCATAAGGATGGATATTTGAAACCATTCGAATTTTCATCTTATGACACTTGCCAGTCATGTCTCAAAGGCAAGATGACCAAAACTCCGTTTACGGGACACGGGGAAAGAGTTACCGAACTCTTGGGACTGATACATAGTGATGTATGCGGTCCCATGTCTACACATGCCAGGGATGGTTTTTCGTACTTCATTACATTCACTGACGATCTCTCTAGATTCGGATATGTGTTCCTGATGAAACACAAATCAGAAGCTTTTGAGAAATTTAGAGAATATAAACAAGAAGTCGAAAACCAAACCGGAAAAAGTATTAAAATCCTTCGATCTGATCGAGGAGGTGAATACTTAAGCAATGAATTCCTGGACTTCCTAAAAGAGAATGGGATTCTCTCTCAGCTGACTCCACCATATACACCACAGAACAACGGTGTATCAGAACGGAGGAACCGCACCCTATTAGATATGGTGCGCTCTATGATGAGCACAGCTGAGTTACCTATTTCCTTCTGGGGATATGCGCTGGAGACAGCAGCATACCTATTGAATCAAGTTCCATCTAACTCTGTACCTACCACACCATATGAGATATGGAGTGGGAAGAGACTATATTTTAAACGAGTTAAGATATGGGGTTGTCCGGCCTATGTCAAAAGGAAAAATCCAGACAAACTTGAGGCACGGTCAGTTCTTTGCAAGTTTGTGGGATATCCTAAGAATTCCCAAGGATATCTTTTCTACCATGCTGAAGAACAAAAGGTGTTTGTTTCTCAACATGCCACCTTTTTAGAAAAGGAATTCCTTAAAAAAGAAATTAGTGGCAAAGTGGTAGAGCTGGAAGAAGTTCCAGATACACAAACCGTAACTGAAGATTTAGTGGAACCAGAAGATTCAGTAGCTCCCAATGAACCTCAGCCTCTCCGCCGATCTAGTAGGGTTCCTCTCCGACCTGAGAGATACTACGGTTTTCTCATGGATGGTGGGAGCGAGGATTGCATCATGGAGGATGATGACCCAACTAGTTTCGAGCAGGCCATCACGAGTAAAGACTCAGCGAAATGGCTGGATGCAATGCGGTCCAAGATGGAATCCATGTACACCAACAAAGTATGGACTTTGGATGTTGCTCCTGAAGGGGTAAAACCCATTGGGAGCAAGTGGATCTTTAAGAAAAAAACTTGGTGTAGATGGGAAAGTGGAGACTTTAAAAGCTAGACTTGTTGCAAAAGGTTTTCGTCAAAAACCAGGTGTGGACTATGACGAAACCTTTTCTCAAGTGGCTATGCTTAAATCCATCCAGATCATGCTTGCCATCGCTGCATATCATGACTACGAAATCTGGCGAATGGATGTTAAGACCGCCTTTCTAAACGGTGATTTAGAAGAGTGCGTGTATATGACTTAGCCAGAGGGCTTCGTAGACAGTGGGAGCAGCGGGAAGGTGTGCAAGCTGCTTAAATCCATTTATGGACTAAAGCAAGCATCGCGGGATTGGAACATCTGCTTTGACGTCGTTATCAAAGAGTTTGATTTCGTCAAAAACCCAGATGAACCTTGTATCTACAAGAAGGTGGCAGAGAGTAAGGTTGTCTTCCTCGTATTGTACATGGACGACATACTCTTGATAGGAAATGATATTCCTATGCTGCAAGCGGTCAAGCTCTTCTCATCACAAAGATTCTCAATGAAAGATCTTGGTGATGCCTCCTGCATATTGGGAATTAGGATCTATAGAGATAGATCCAAACGGATTTTGGGATTGTCCCAATCCAGGTACATTGACACCATACTAAAGAGGTTTAGTATGGAAGAATCCAAGCGTGGGAACTTGCCCACGATCTCTGGAGTCACTCTCTCCAAAGAGATGTCTCCCAAGACTGATTTGGAGAGAGCTCGCATGCAAGGGATACCCTATGCTTCGGCTGTAGGCTCTATCATGTACGCGATGCTATCTACCAGACCCGATGTAGCATACTCACTAAGTGTAGTGAGCAGGTGTCAAGCTGATCCTGGAGAGAGTCACTGGACAGCTGTGAAGAGCATTCTCAAGTACTTGCGAAGGACTAAAGAGATGCTCTTGGTGTATGGTAACGGAGAACTCCAAGTGGAGTCCTTTACCGATTCGAGCTTCCAGAGTGATAAGGACGACTCTAAGTCGCAGTCGGGATTTGTCTTTACCCTTTACGGAGGGGCGGTTAGCTGGAAGAGTTCCAAGCAGGAAACCGTGGCAGACTCGACGACGGAGGCTGAATACATCGCTGCCAACGATGCTGCCAAAGAGGCTGTCTGGATCAGGAAGTTCATTACTGAACTTGGTGTGGTTCCATCCATTGAGCATCCAATACCTTTGTATTGCGATAACAATGGAGCGGTGGCTTTGGCCAAGGAACCCAGGTCCCATCAGTGATCTAGGCATATTCTGGGGCGGTATCACCTCATCCGGGAGATATTTGATCGCCGGGAGATCGAGGTCAGGTGGGTTGACATGAAGAACAACACGGCGAATCCACTCACGAAGGCCATTCCGCAGATACAGTTTGAGAGACTCTTCGGGATGCTCGGTATGCGATACTACAGCAGCTGGCCCTAGTGCAAGTGGGAGATTGTTAGTTGTATGTATACCCTAGAGGCCAGTATTGTACAGATGATGTATATTATATTGGATGCTTGGACATATATAGAGATGACTTTCTTGCTCGATATGATAGTATGCTATCTGGTTGCACTTTATCTTAACATGTATACTAGTCTCTTTAAACTGTCTTATAGTTACATGTTGGTAAAGCCCTTAGGATGTGTACTTGACTACCTGGACTATGATGCAGATCATACTAGTGGGGACATGGTAGTCCATAGGTACATCCTTCAAGGTCCCTAGTCGTGGGTGTATCGAGACGGGGCACGATATACCAGTTTAGACTAGCGCATACGCTTCTCGACCCATGAGATGGGCGATGGATGATCCCATATCCATTGGTGTTTGACATTAGAGAGGGTATACGGGTGCTCAGTGGAGACTGGGTACACTGGACGGACTCGCCGAGAACTCCCAGATGGTATTATACCCCACGTCGGATGGCAGTTCTCAGGTGACACTTGTGCAGGTTAGTCTGTAGACCCGAGATCGTCATAGAGTCTTGTGTGATCCCCACTGTGCTTTGATCTCCACCTTACCATGTCCATGAGGGCGTGCAAAACAGTGGTTTTTGGGCATAGTCCCGAGTCACATGGAGGCAATGAGCGATAGGAGGGGTTTCATCTCTCCCGGTATTGGGGGTTGATGTTGCGCTGTGCTCGATTGGCCATAACAGGGAAGTCCCTGGCCAGGGCTGATCAGAGATTTGCTGGTAAGTGTTACCAGTAGTTTCTCGACCCGTTATGAGCCTCACATCGGCACGACTTATCGGTTATTGGGGTCTGACGTTTACCACCCCTAGACTTGAAATGCGATATATCAAGACGAACAGACCGGACTGTACGGTAAGTGTTACTGGTTGGATTCACAGGAGTGTGAGCGGGTTTGCTCGTCGATCTTCTGATCGCTCAATACCCTGGTGGCCGTTACGTTTAGCAGACCGCTTGCGGCTTGTGGGTGCTTGATATGATCATCATCTGCTGCCGGCGTATTGACGAGTCTTTAGAGTCCTACACAGAGGTTTCCAGGCTCAAGCGAAACGAAATAGGAGCGCATATGAGATATGTGCGGGACCGAGAATGATGCGTGTATGTGATACCGTAATTCATTCTCGCGATGAATGTTTCGATTGGTTGTATGCGATATAATCTAGTTATCGAATCGAAGATTGATTCGATAAGTCGATACATTGTATACTAGTCGGTTATATGCGACATGACCGGATTATTGAATCAAGTGTTGATTTAATGATTTAATTTATAATTATATATTTGATATATTACTTTGCATTAACTAGTATTGGTTCACTTTAAAAGGATTTTCTCACTTGATGTGCACATTGTATATGTGATATATTTTTTGTGTGCACTTGATTGTATCATGTTTGATGATACATGTTATCTTGAGTTTGTGTAAAGATTAAACCATGGTTATATGAATGGTTAGGGTTTTGTTTACTCATTCATTTATTTATTTTGATTATTGATTTTGGAAAGGAAAATGGAAATGGTGGCTTTTCTTGTTTCTTTCATGAAGCTTCATGAAGGGTTGAAACCTTGACCATTTTTGTTTTCTTCTCTTAACCTAACCATTCATCTAACCTTAGTTTACTCTCTACACTTAACCAAGGTTAGGATATGATAAGTATTGATATTATTTTTTCTTTTTGGAAAATACTAATCATATTCTATCTTCTTCTTCTTCCTCTTGATCAAGAAGAAAGCATGACTCCATTAATGGCATCTTGAGTAAAAGAGTGAGAAATCCAATTCTAAAGTGAACCCACCTCCTATTTCTTCATCCTCTACCTCTTGCCAAGTAGTATAGGGTGTTTTCTTCATAAGTTTATTGCTTGGTGAAGTTGGAGCTTGATCTTGTGTTTCCTCGACGTAGATCTTCTTCGGCATCAAAGTCGACAACCTAGTCCGCCCATTTCTCCGATGGAGCCGATACAAGAGTCCGGGATCCGATATGGACAGCGAGGGGACGTCTACGTGGAGCTAAGGAAGTGGAGAACCGGATCTACAAATGTTGTAGCTTCTTTCTTTGAGTTAAGATGTTAACTAGTTTCATTTTGTCGCCTAAACTCTCGTCAACGAATCCGTATTAGGGTTTCTCGGCACTTGTAAAATTTGAAATTGGCATGGTTGATGCCTTGTGATTCCTCATTAGTGTGCCTAGGAACCCTACAGTGATGTGTGTGTGCGCGCGCACAATTACCTCAGCATATACCATTCCTCTCATCAAAATTAAAAACCTTTTTGCAAATAAAACCTATTTTTACAAATAGAAACCTTTTATAAAAAAGCACTACACTTAACTATCATAATCTTTACTAAAGCCCATTTTATCATTATTTAAAATTCTAAATTAAAATTTAAAATTTTTCTGAAATGTTACATAGCCGTTACGTACAGCTAGTACCGCTGACGTTCTTGTGGGTTAATCCGTGTGTGGATTGAATTTGAAAGTGTTTCGGATTCAATCGAATATGATCCTATATAACCTACTGCCAGCGTATTGACAGGTCTTTAGAGTTCCGAAACGAAAGTGCCTGCCTAGGCAAAATATCGATGTGGCGTGCATATTGGATACTTATGGGAGTTCGATTAAAGTATGATTTAATCAAATGTCCGGAAAATACTAACTTGTTTAAAAGCCAGAATATTAAGTCAAGTGTTAACTTAATAACCGTATTTTGATATGGTTTCTAGTATTGTGTATAGGATACACACACTCTCTGTTTTCTGTATCGGTATATGATATTAATATATTATTATGTATACAATACGTAAAATAGAAATGTATTTGATACATGTTTTCTTCTCATTATAAATATGTATTTATTATATAATATAAAGAGAAATGATATGATAAGAATAATAAATTAAAGAGAAGAAAAGAAAACAGAAGAAAACAAAAGAAGAGAAGTTTAATACTTCTTCTCTCTTCTTCTAACTGTTGTGGTTTGCTTAGCACCCTCACTAGGTTTTAACAAGCATCAAACATACAACTTTAAAAATCTAGGGTGCTAACCAACCCGAACCTAGAATCGAACTAGAGGATTAGGCGTAAAGCTAAAAAGTATCACATACTAGCAAGTGTCCAACATTAAGAGGAAAGAAAGACAACCTTTGTAGACCTCTCCTCCTTGACTCCTTAGTTCTACTCGAAACTTGAACGGGTCCGCATGAGGCCTTCGAAGTCCATGATGATCCACCATGGAGTTCCTTTGCTGAAGCTCCTTGCTTCACTTGACCTAAGTATAAGTGAGGCAAACAACCTACACTGGTGAGCTAGACTAATATAGATTGGTGAAGTGGGTAATAATCTCACTTAAAAACCTTTCTTTTTCTTTCTCTTCACTCACTTTGAAAAAGGTAGAGAGCTTGGAGGAAGAAGGAGATGGAAATGGCTTAGCTTTTTCTTAAGAGAGATAAACACAAGATAATAATGAGAAGAGAGAGAGTTACACTCACTCTTAACCTAAGCATGGAAAAATATCTAGATATTTCTAATGGTTGAGTTAATAGATAATTAGAAATGAAACCATCGTTAGAGTTAGACAACTCAAGAAGTGTGTAAAAAGAAAAAGTCAACCATGAATTATTTCCAATTTTCTTTAACTCAATAATTAAAAATACCATAATAGTTTTCATGTGAGTCTAGCATATCCATCTCCAATGTATCATCAACCATGACACATGTATGCATGCATGTGTGCATACATATCAATATAAACATACATGCATACATGCATACAAAATAAAGAAAAGGTTTAATAAATGAGCTAATGGTCAATTGATATTAAATCAACACTTGATTTAATAATCCGGTCATATCACATACGACCCGACCAATAGAAAACGCCAGATTAAAATAAGGCATCTTATACTCGTGTTCAATCAAGCTCCTGTGCATATCCCCATATGCGCCCCCACATCGTTTCTCCTGAGCTAGGAAACCCCTTTGTGGGACTCTATGACTCGTCAATACGCTGGCAGTAGGTAGTGATCATATCACATACCCATAAATCGTCAGCGGTACCAGCTGCACGTAATGGCTCCCAGGTATTGAGCGAACAGAAGAACAACAAGAGAACCTGTCAAAACTCTCGTAGAGCCAACCAGTAACACTTACCATACAGTCCGGTCTCTTCGTCATGATGCTGCATATCGAGTCTAGGGATGGTATCGTCGACCCCAATAACTCAATAAGTTATGCCGATGTATGGCCTATAACAGATCGAGAAACTACTGATAACACTTATCAGTAAATCTCATCAGCCCTGGCCAGGGACTTCCAGTTATAGCCAATCGAGCACAGCGCAACATCAACCCCCAATACCGGGAGAGACGAAACCCCTCCTATCGCTCATTGCCTCCATGTGCCTTGGGACTGTACCCAAAATCCACCTGTGTGCACGACTTAGTAGAGCCGTGGTAGGGTGGAATTCAAAGTACAGTGGGAGAACACACAAGACTCTATGACGATCTCGGGTCTACAGACTAACCTGTACAAGTGTCACCTGAGAACTGCTATCCGACGATAGATATAATACCATATAGGAGTTCACGGCGAGTCCGTTCAGTGTACCTATTCTCCACTGAGCACCGGTATACAATCTTTGATGTCAAACACCAATGGATATGGGATCATCCATCGCCCACCAAATGGGTCAAGAAACGTATACGCTAGTCTACTCAAGAATATCGATGCCCTGTCTCGATACACCCACGACTAGGAACATTTAAGGATACGCTTATAGACCGGTCATGCCCCACTAGTATGATCTGCATCATAATCATGATAGTCAAGCGGATATCCTAAGAGCTTTATCAACATGTACCAAATGAATAGTATGCACAATAAAGCGAACATGTTAATATAAAGAGTAACCAGATAGCATACTATCATGTCGAGCGAGAAAGTCCTCTGTATATATATATCCAAGAATCCAATATCAAATAATGGCCTCTAGGGCATACATATATCCAATAATCTCCCACTTGCACTAAGGCCACTTATTGGCATATCTCATACCCAATATCTCAAAAAACGCTCATACCGCGGCTCTGAGAGGACCTTGGTGAGTGGAACCGCGGTGTTATTCTCTGTATCTACTCTCCTAGTCACGATCTCGCGGAGATCAACTATCTCCCGGATCAAATGATATTGCCTCAGGATGTGTCTGGATCGTTGATGGGACCTGGGCTTTTTGGCCAATGCCATATCCCCATTATTATCTTAATACAATATTATTGGATCAATAATAGTGGGAACTACTCCTAGTTCCGCATCCAGACGGCTTCCTTTGCAGCATCATTTTGCAGCAATATACCCAGCTTCCATTATTGAGTCTGCAGCGGTATCCTGTTTGGAACTCTTACAACATACCGCCCCTCCACAGAGGGTAAATACAAACCCCGAGAAAAGTTTGACCGATTGTAGTATATGAACGTCGTTTCCTATCAAGAGAATGTTATCTACATACAATACGAGGAATGCGACTGTAATCCCTACAATCTTCTTATAAATACAAGGTTTGTCTAGATTTTTGACGAAATCAAACTCTTTGATCACATCATCAAAACAGATGTTCCAACTCCATGATACCTGCTTTAATCCATAAATGGATTTACGCAACCTACATGCCTTCCCGCTGCTCCCACTATCAACGAAGCCCTCTGGCTGATCCATATAAACGCACTCTTCTAAATCACCATTTAGAAATGCAGTTTTAACGTCCATCTGCCAGATTTCATAGTCATAGTGACCAGCGATAGCAAGTAGGATCCGAATGTATTTAAGCATTGCTACAAGGGAGAACGTTTCGTCATAGTCCAGACCTGGTCTTTGACGAAATCCGTTCGCTACAAGCCTTGCCTTATAGGTCTCTACCTGTCCATCTACACCGATCTTTCTCTTAAAGGTCCATTTGCATCCTACGGGTTTTACCCCAGAGGGTACAACTTCCAAAGTCCACACTTTGTTAGTGTACATAGACTCCATTCCGGATCTCATGGCATCCATCCACTTCATAGAGTCACCACTCGTGATAGCTTGCTGAAAACTAGTAGGGTCATCATCATCCATGATGCAATCTTCTCTATCACCATCAATGAGAAAACCGTAGTATCTCTCCGGTGGGCGAGAAGTCCTACCAGATCTACGGAGTGGCCGAGGTTCAAAATATTTTATTGCAACAGCAGGTTCGACAAAATCATTATTAGTAACTTGAGTCTCTAGAACTTCGTCTAGTTCTACCGCGTTTCCATCAATATTATTTGTAAAAAATTTCATTTTCTAAAAATGTGGCATACTGAGAAACAAACACCTTTTGTTCCTCCTTATGGTAGAAAAGATATCCACATGAGTGTTTTGGATATCCCACAAATGTACACATGACTGACCGTGTCTCTAGTTTGTCTGGATTCTGCTTTTTCAAAAAAGCAGGACAACCCCATATCCTAACTCGCTTAAGAGATGGTCTCTTCCCATACCATATCTCATATGGAGTGGTAGACACGATTTTAGTGGGAACCCTGTTCAATAGAAATGTTGTAGTCTCCAATGCATGCCCTAAAAAGGAGAGAGGTAACTCAGTATCACTCATCATGGAACGCATCATATCTAATAGGGTACGATTCCACCGCACTGACACACCGTTGTGTTGTGGTGTGTAAGGGAGAGTGAGCTGAGAGAGAATCTCATTCTCTTTTAGGAAGTCCGAAAACTCTGTGCTTAAGTACTCTCCACCTCGATCCGATCAAAGTTTCTTGATGCTCAAACCGCTTTGTTTTTCTGCTTCAAGTTTATACTCTTTGAATTTCTCGAAAGGTTCAGACTTATGCTTTAACAAAAACACATGTCCAAATCTTGAGAAATCATCAGTAAAAGTTATGAAGTAAGAAAAACCGCCTCTAGAATGCGTAGACATTGGTTCGCATACATCACAATGTATGGGGCCTAAGAGTTCAGTAGCTCTTTCTTCATGTCCAACAAACGGAGTTTTGGTCATTTTACTCCTGATACAAGACTGACAAGTCGCATAAGATTTATATTCAAAGGGATTTAAATATCCATCTTTATGTAGTTTGTTTAGTTTTGTTTCGTTAATATGACCAAGTCTACTGTCACGACCCAAAAAATTAGCTCGTGACCGGCACTTAAATCACACCATGTCTAAAGGCGTAACGTAAATTAAGTAAGCCGAAGCCCAGAAATCTAAAACCTTTTTAAAGAAAATAGGAGAGGTGAAGTTTTAAAATAAAGGTGTGATGAAATCAAATCACTTTCCTAAATGCATAAATGGTGGGACAAGAAAAATGCAAGTGAATTTTACTAGTTGAAAAACATGTTTCGTCTTTTAAAAATTTGGGCAGCACCTCCTTTGTATATTTTGATCCAAAACCACATACATATGATAATATAAAAGGCATCCCCAAGCGGGAGCTACCTCTTCGCCAATCAGCGGATCACAACCACGCAAGACAGAATATATGTATACGACGCCCAACGGCGAAGATCAACACAAAAGATAATGAGTAAAGCAAGACATGAACCCAATAAGCGAACATAAACCCTCGCTCTAAGTCTCGCAACCACAAGTCTCACTAAGTCTTACTACTTATACAAATACTAGTTTCTGATTTGAGGGAGTTAACTAGATACAACAGGAATAATAAATACAAGAAGGGTACGATCCAACATGTACCACCTACCAAAGCAAAACACCCGAATGCAGCTGTGTGTCAGCGATTCCGCTATTGATCCATGCGGTCAACCTACAAGAACCGTGGCACACCGGGGGTAAGTTTCCAACTCGTGAGTAGAAAACATCAACAGGTAGAAATCGAATAAACAACGATTCTTAAGTCAACTATATCATAAAAGTAATACTATGATATCTTGGGTGACCATATCTGCATATGTCCCAAAAAATATACTCAATGCCTATCTGCTTGTGGATATCATCCAACCATATAATCAATACCTGTATGCATGTGGATCTCATCCACATGTCCGTCAATGGCACAACAACGTCATGCATGTAAATATCATAAAAGCATATGCATGAAAATATGAGGATATAAATCAACGTGTGTCCCTCACGACACATCAAAATCATGGAACCCGAGTGTCCAGCACCAACACTCGAAACATCATGAAACCCGTGTCCAGCATCGACACGTAAATCTTCATATCTCAGGCGCTGCATCCTCAGATCGGCCCTCAGGCGCCACATAATATGGTTGGCCCTCATATCCATCTAATTACTCTGGTCGGTATCCTCCGGATAACCGCCAGGTCCAAATACTATCACCGGTAGGTAGTGGTCCCTCTGCCAGGCTCATCGTCTACACCATGAAAATCACATCTCGCCCCGGGATACCATACCGGGTCCACCATGTACCCGCAGACGGTGCCTCCCGCTCCTCGAATCGGGTTTCACATGCCAATCTCAGAACTAAGAAAACACATGGTGGATGTCTCAAAATATCATATCAAGAGAAACCGGGTTTTTAAAATAACACATAATTTCCTTTGAAATTTGACCACAGTTCTTAAATCCATAAATCTCATAAAAACAGCATATCTCATTGCGTATAATCATAAAGCATGATGTATGCAACATATGACTTAAATGTAAGCATATCTGTATATCATGCAACATGGAACGGTGATGTGACAATATCAGTATATCATGCGACATATCGTAATGATGTGAACATAGAAAGTAAATCATGCAAGGAGCCATATCATGATGCAGCAATTCTACTGTGTAAATGACATAGCAATTATCGATGATGAAGTGTGTGAGCCGGCAAATCTGTGTAAGTGTAACATACGCATCATCGATAATGGTGTAGGTGCACTAGCACAGGTATACGTAATGCAATGAGAATAACATGGACGTAGAATAAAGTAAATCGTTAGCTAAATGCTATAAGGTATACGTATCTAACATGACCGAGTCGGTGAATCTATCAATCGGCATCCAGCCTAACACGTCACGTACAGTATAATCCATCGTACGGCATCCTCTAGTTAAGGGTATAGATCACTCATCAGATAAACTCATCACGTACGGTAAATCATCGTACGGCGGCATTAAACAAATTGGGATCCTAACAACCTATACGACAATGAGGGTACGGACTTAACGTCTCGTACAGCATATCACTCATGATTCACAATATTATATATATCAATATACATATATGCCAGGTCGCATCCATAACCATCTCATATCAGGGGACCGGAAAAGGTATCAATCATCTCTTATCGACTCGCATCCGTATACCGACATATCAATCAAGTCATCATATCACATCGAATACTCATTTCATCATATTAAGTCATCTTACATCAAGTCAATTTATATACAATCTACCTTATTAATCTCGTTTCATGCTACTCTAAATCTCCTACTTATTCTCGTGCACTACCTATCTATGTGTCGTGATTCACGTTCACTTATCATCTCTAACTATCTCTTTAACCCTATCCATAAGTTTCTAATCTAGGTTTCCTTAGCCATATTCTATATATCGGTTTCCATCAAAAATTTGCGGGGGTACTCTACGCCATCCACCAGACTTTCCCCGTAGATATAGATCAACTCACCTGCGGAACTCCTTGTTCAGCCGTAGTCAATGTGCTCCGTCGTCTCGGAATCCATGCGAAGATACCTACAGTAAATACACAATCACAATTGCTATTAACTGAAAGGTTCCTAGGCACACTATAGAGGTCTCACAAGGCATCAACCATGCCAATTTCGAGTTTTATGGGTGCCGAGAAACCCTAATACGGATCATTGACTAGAAATCTAGGCGAAATACGAATCTAGTTAACAATTTAACTAAAGATCAGAAGCTACAACCTTTGTAGATCCGGATATCCACTTCCTTAGCTCCACGTAGGCGTCCTCTCGCTGTCCATCTTGAATCCCGAACTCAATCGTCGGCTTCATCGGGAAAATGGGCAGACTCGGTCGTCGGCTTCGTGCCGAAGATGATCTACGTCGAGGCATCACAAGTACAAGCTCCGACTTCACAAATTTGTGAAACTTGTGAAGAAAACACCCAAAACAACTTGGCAAGAGGTAGAGGGTGAATAAATAGGAGGTGGGTTCACTTTAGAATTGGATTTCTCTCACTTTTGCTCAAGTTGCCATTGATGAAGGCAAGGTTTTTCTTGAAGAAGAAGAAGGAGAAGATGAAGAATATGATAAGTCTCTTTTTAAAAAAAATAAACTAATAAGAATACTTATCATATCCTAACCATAGTCATGTGTAGAGAGAAAACTAGGGTTAGTTAGAATGGTTAGGGTTAAGGATGAGATAAGAATGGTGGACTTTTTCAAAGCTTCAAGAAGCTTCAACATACAAACAAAATAAGCCACCATTCTCATTCATTTTCCAAAATGAATAAATAAATAAATAAACAAAGCCCTAACCATTCATATAACCATGGTTTAATCTTTACACAAACCCAAGTGAGCAAGTATCATCAAACATGATACAAACAAGTGCACAAAAAAATATATCACATATACAATGTGCATCAAGCGAGAAAATCCATTTAAAGTGAACCAATACTAGCTAATGCAAAGTAATATAACAAATATATAATTGTACATTAAATCATTAAATCAACACTTGATTTAACGATCCGGTCATATCGCATATAACCGACTAGTATCCTATGTATCGGCTTATCGAATCAATCCTTGATTCGATATCTAGGTTATAACGAATATAAACAATCGATACATTCATCGCGAGAATGGAATACGGTATCACATACACGCATTATTCTCGGTCCTCCACATATCTCATATGCGCTCCTATTTCGTTTCGCTTGAGCCAGGAAACCTCTGTGTAGGACTCTAAAGACTCGTCAATACGCCGGTAGCAGATGATGATCATATCAATCACCCACAAGCCGCAAGCGGTCTGCCAAACGTAACGGCCACCCGGGTATTGAGCGATCAGAAGATCGACGAGCTAGCCAGCTTACACTCCTGTGAATCCAGCCAGTAACACTTACCGTACAGTCCAGTCTGTTCGCCTGATATGTCGCATAACAAGTCTAGGGGTGGTAAACATCAGACCCCAATAACCGATAAGTCATGCAGATGTGAGGCTCATAACGGGTCGAGAAACTACTGGTAACACTTACCAGCAAATCTCTGATCAGCCCTGGCCAGGGACTTCCCTGTTACGGCCAATCGAGCACAGCGCAACATCAACCCCCAATACCGGGAGAGACGAAACCCCTCCTATCGCTCATTGCCTCCATGTGACTCAGGACTGTACCCAAAGACCACCGTTTTGCATGCCCTCATGGACGTGGTAAGGCGGAGATCAAAGCACAGTGGGAATCACACAAGACACTATGACAATCTCGGGTCTACAGACTAACCTGTACAAGTGTCACCTGAGAACTGCCATCTGACGGGAGGTATAATACCATCTGGGAGTTCTCGGCGAGTCCGTCCAGTGTACCCAGTCTCCACTGAGCACTCGTACACCATCTCTGATGTCAAACACTAATGGATATGGGATCATCCATCGCCCATCTCATGGGTCGAGAAGCGTATACGCTAGTCTACACTGGTATATCGATGCCCCGTCTCGATACACCCACGACTAGGGACCTTGAAGGATGTACTTATGGACTACCATGTCCCCACTAGTATGATCTGTATCATAGTCCAGGCAGTCAAGTACACATCCTAAGGGCTTTATCAACATGTAACTATAAGACAGTTTAAAGAGACAAGTGTACATGTTAAGATAAAGAGCAACCAGATAGCATACTATCATATCGAGCAAGAAAGTCATCTCTATATATGTCCAAGCATCCAATATAATATACATCATCTGTACAATACTGGCCTCTAGGGCATACATACAACTAACAATCTCCCACTTTCACTAGGGCCAGCTGCTGTAGTATCGCATACCGAGCATCCCGAAGAGTCTCTCAAACTGTATCTAGGGAATGGCCTTCGTGAGTGGATCCGACGTGTTGTTCTTCGTGTCAACCCTCCTGACCTCGATCTCCCCGCGATCAACTATCTCCCGGATCAGGTGATACCGCCTCAGAATATGCCTGGATCGCTGATGAGACCTAGGTTCTTTCGCCAAAGCCACCGCTCCATTGTTATCGCAATACAAAGGTATTGGATGCTCAATGGATGGAACCACACCAAGTTCAGTAATGAACTTCCTGATCCAGACAGCCTCTTTGGCAGCATCGTTGGCAGCGATGTATTCAGCCTCCATCGTCGAGTCTGCCACGGTTTCCTGCTTGGAACTCTTCCAGCTAACCGCCCCTCCGTAAAGGGTAAAGACAAATCCCGACTGCGACTTAGAGTCGTCCTTATCACTCTGGAAGCTCGAATCGGTAAAGGACTCCACTTGGAGTTCTCCGTTACCATACACCAAGAGCATCTCTTTAGTCCTTCGTAAGTACTTGAGAATGTTCTTCACAGCTGTCCAGTGACTCTCTCCAGGATCATCTTGATACCTGCTCACTACACTTAGTGAGTATGCAACATCGGGTCTGGTACATAGCATCGCGTACATGATAGAGCCTACAGCCGAAGCATAGGGTATCCCTTGCATGCGAGCTCTCTCCAAATCAGTCTTGGGAGACATCTCTTTGGAGAGAGTGACTCCAGAGATCGTGGGCAAGTTCCCACGCTTGGATTCTTCCATACTAAACCTTTTTAGTATGGTGTCAATGTATCTGGATTGGGACAATCCCAATATCCTTTTGGATCTATCACTATAGATCCTGATTCCCAATATGCAGGAGGCATCACCAAGATCTTTCATTGGGAATCTTTGTGATAAGAAGAGCTTGACCGATTGCAGCATAGGAATATCATTTCCTATCAAGAGTATGTCGTCCACGTACAATACGAGGAAGACAACCTTACTCTCTGCCGCCTTCTTGTAGATACAAGGTTCATCTGGGTTTTTGACGAAATCAAACTCTTTGATAACGACGTCAAAGCAGATGTACCAACTCCGCGACGCTTGCTTTAATCCATAAATGGATTTAAGCAGCTTGCACACCTTCCCGCTGCTCCCACTATCTACGAAGCCCTCTGGCTGAGTCATGTACACGCACTCTTCTAAATCACCATTTAGAAAGGCGGTCTTAACATCCATTTGCCAGATTTCGTAATCATGATATGCAGCGATGGCAAGCATGATCCGGATGGATTTAAGCATAGCCACCGGAGAAAAGGTTTCGTTATAGTCCACACCTGGTCTTTGACGAAAACCCTTTGCAACAAGTCTAGCTTTGAAAGTCTCCACTTTCCTATATACACCAAGTTTCTTCTTGAAGATCCACTTGCTCCCAATGGGTTTTACCCCTTCAGGAGCAACTTCCAAAGTCCATACTTTGTTGGTGTACGTGGATTCCATCTCGGACCGCAAAGCATCCAGCCATTTCACTGAGTCCCTACTCGTGATGGCCTGCTCGAAGCTAGTTGGGTCATCATCCTCCATGATGCAATCCTCGCTCCCACCATCCATGAGAAAACCGTAGTATCTCTCAGGTGGGCGAGGAACCCTACTAGATCGGCGGAGAGGCTGAGGTTCGTCGGGAGCTACTGAATGCTCTGGTTCTACTAAATCTTCTGTTGTGTTTTGTTCAGCTGGAACCTCTTCCAGTTCTACCTCAGAGCCACTAATTTCTTTTGCAAGAAATTCCTTTTCTAAAAAGGTGGCATGTTGAGCAACAAATACTCTTTGTTCCTCACTGTGGTAGAAGATATACCCTCGCGAATGTTTAGGATATCCAACAAATTTACACAAAACAGATCTTGCCTCGAGTTTGTCCGGTTTTTGTCTTTTGACATAGGCCGGGCAACCCCATATCTTTATAAAATTAAGATATGGTCTCTTCCCTTCCCATATCTCATATGGTGTGGTAGGCACAGATTTGGTGGGAACCCTGTTCAGTAGGTATGCTGCTGTTTCCAGTGCATATCCCCAGAAGGAAACAGGTAACTCAGCTACACTCATCATAGAGCGCACCATATCTAATAGGGTGCGGTTTCTCCGCTCCGATACACCGTTGTGCTGTGGTGTATATGGAGGAGTTAGCTGAGAGAGAATCCCATTCTCTTTTAGGAAGTCCAGGAATTCAATGCTCAAGTATTCTCCTCCTCGATCAGATCGTAGGATTTTAATACTTTTTCCGGTTTGGTTCTCAACTTCTTGTTTATATTCTCTAAATTTCTCAAAAGCTTCTGATTTGTGTTTCATCAGGAACACATACCCGAATCTAGAGAGATCGTCAGTGAATGTAATGAAGTACGAAGAACCATCCCTAGCATGTGTAGACATGGGACCGCATACATCACTATGTATAAGTCCCAAGAGTTTGGTAACTCTGTCTCCATGTCCCGTAAACGGAGTTTTGGTCATCTTGCCTTTGAGACATGACTGGCAAGTGTCATAAGATGAAAATTCAAACGGATTTAAATATCCATCGTTATGCAATTTAGCCAGTCGTGTCGCATTGATGTGACCCAGTCTACAATGCCACAAGAAGGATTCGTTCAGTTCTGAACTCTTCCTCTTGTGTGTGTTTGTTATGCTTAGAACTGTTGATTGATTTAGAACATAAATGGCATTGCACAACGTGCCTGATCCAACCAACTTTTGGTTACAGAAAATGTTCATAACATTGTCCTGTAATACAAAATTATATCCCTCTTTACTCAATAAAGAAACCGATATAATGTTGCATATCAGGTTCGGCATGTAATAGCATTCATTCAGAACCAATGTATTACCAGTCGGTAATACAAGGTGATATTTCCCGACAGTATTAGCTGCAACAATTGCACCATTTCCAACTCTAATGTCTTTATCACCTTCTCCAAGTTCTTTACCTTTCCTTAGCCCATGTAACTGATTACATATATGGGATCCTGACCCGGTATCTAATACCCAGGACGTAGAGCAAATGGAGAAACAGTTCTCAGTAACGAACACACCCGAAGAAAATACATCAACATGTACTTTCTTCATTCGGGTGGCATGGGAATCCTGGTATTCCCCTATATCCTGTTCATTCCTATAACTCTTATAGGAAAGAACGGAACCAACATTCCCCAGCACAGTATAACATGCGGGTTCGGTCAATACATCCATATTATTATCTTCATTAGGGCATGAAATGGTCGCTACCTGGAGAGAGAGAGAAGAAAACACTTTAGCATATGCTCGTGCAAGATCAGATTGGTTATTATCTTATCTAATCAGGATGGCTCCCACTGCTTTTTATCAAATCTTCCTCCAAACCCTAAAAGGAAAGATTAGCCGGGATTAATTACACACTACAAGTTTGCTAATCTTTCAGCCAGGCCAGTGTCGGTACTTTAAGGGAGGTCCCCCGTGCTTTCGCACGAACCTAATTAATGTAAACCTCGTTTTCCCAGAGGCGTAACCTCGTTGACACCTTTCTAGACACCTACTTGATCGGCTAATTGCAATGTGCAAAACTCTCCCAGGAGTAACTCTTACTCGCAGTGGGTATCGGGATCCAACTATCTCATAGAAGGTATGCAATCTCATTGCAAATTTCAACACTTGAAATTCCCGATAATATTTTGCCCCAAGCATCCTATGACCTTGACGGAGGTCAACAAACCACAGGGTGCAAGTCAAGTTCAACCCGTCATTTCATGATTGAATCAAACCCACCCGCACGACCCTTGACGGAGGTCAACAAGGTCGTACGACTACCCTAATCCAATCTGCATCATATGCATAAGCAGATAAATACTAGTTAGCTACCGCACACTACGCCTTGACGGAGGTCAACAAACGTAGCACGAATACTAAGTAGGATTTATCTGAAATGACGGAGGGCTACGTCAGGTTTTTCTGAAAACCTATTGTGTAATGAACTTCATATCGTTGTAGAATCAAATGATGTTTTGAAATGGAGTGATTTTGAGGCTTTTCTAGTTTTGCTAAAGGGGTCACTCCCGGTGAAGGGATCGTCGGCCCTTTCCTCGACGAATGAGGTGCGGGATATATCATATATATCACTGTGCATTTCAAAAGTCAAAAGCAAACCGAGTGTGCAGCATCTGCCAGTTATTGCTAACGGAGTCACTCCCGGTGAAGGGATCTCGGTCCTTTCCTCATCGAATAAGGTGCGGGATATATCATATATATCGCTGTGCAAAGCAAGAACTGTAGCTACCTTTTTTATTTAAAATTTGATTCCACAACATCGTAGGTTTCTTATCTTTCATTAATCACATTAATGAAGTCCCATCATTTTAGTACCTAAACAACACAGATAAATACGACGTACAATTATGCCATCCGCATTCGCCTCGATGTCCCCTCGTGCACCGTTACGTTAGGTAACTAACGACAGAGCAGGGCAGGGCTAGTGCGGGTGCAAAACATAAGTAACGTCTATATAATATATCATATATACTATATACTGTATCTATCACAGAACATCACATGATCACATCACAGATATCGCAGCAGAAGAAACATATGAAACATTGGATATACTAGGACGTCCGTGTTTTCAATACGAGCCAGTATAAAACACGGATTCCACGGTCGTGATGAATAGCCAATCCCACACCCCTAGACCCCTACGAGAGCGGAAAGAAACCCTACCAATTCTAGGGTTAGGAGACCCGGACTCGACTCCTCGAGATGGTCTCCCACTGGACCCTAGAACCCGGTTACTTGTGCTCCCCTCCTTGGGTCTATCCTAATGCCGAAAAGTAAATAATATACAAAGGGTGACATCTTCCGCTACTTGGAAGTGCCCCAAATAAAAAGAATATTACATACAAGTTTTTACATGAATGAAAATGAAAAACACTCATCTCACATAAAAAGCCCCGGCTATTCAAACACGACGATCCAATATAACATATCCAGCAACACATAACATCACATGTCATCAATGTAAGTAAGTATGCATACCCCAATTGTCGTTGACGTATAGCAACGAAACCGGCGATATGAACATACTACACTTATGGTCACAGAAAAGAAAGTGTAAAACTACAACAGTTGGAATCCGCAACCTCTTTAGACATCATATGCCTAATCAGATGAAATACTTAGACATCACATGCCTAACAGTTATAAACCCCGCATTTTAGTCTCATTATCGAAAACTCTTTTCAATATTAAGTCGGGAAATTCAACAGGATTCCCGACATTCTGATCGAATGCTCGTCGCAAACTTTAGTAGGCGGCCGCACCCCCGACGCCGTCGACGAAGTGCACCAAGGCGGAACACCGCTGCCGCGAGCACCCGAACGGATGCTTTCGGCGATGGGGTTCTCCTACAGTCACTTGGTCGGGGCTATGGAGTGAGGCTGTCTATTAAGTTTATCCGGCGAGTATCCGCGTACGCTACGTGATTGCGACGGACTTTTGATCACATCAAAATTCCGTGGCAACCGATCAAGTGAGACTAAACTGCTATGTTTATAACATTCATTCAGTTATCTCATAACTGCTTGTGAATTCCAATTTTTGTATCACATTCCAGATAAACAGAAAATGTTAAACTTTCTGATCGAACAGTCGAACACCCAAGTTTTCCTGATACAGCTCAACACATGAAATAAGTCTAAAAACATTCAGTTCATGCCTCAATACCAACGGCCCAGCCGTAGAAGGGTCAAGCCAACGCCTCACATGTGGCACGCCGTACTGCCCCAAACCCGAAGGTTCAAAGGGCAGTTCAAGACAGTCACATAATCGAGTTAAGGTTTGTTGTCTTTTAGAGGGTCCATCGCGTTACTTGCACTACTTAGAACATCTTTAAACCACGGAAAAATCCAACACTTGGAAATTTCCCGGCAGGGGAAAATTTGGGTATTTATATCCGGTCGAACTTTTTTAACATATTCAAAAATTATCCGGAATCCACAAAGACAAAATCTGATAATCCGATCGAATCATCGAATCCCCAAAACAACCCTAGAAAATTCAACTCTAGAATTAAATTAAAAATTCCCAGAAAACTCAGCATCATTAAGTAGGAATTACTGTGCAAAAAGGGGAGGATGACGTCATCATACTGCCGCGGAACCGCCGCCTAAGGCAGGCTTTTGCCGCGGTTCCGCCGCAGGTTGCACTGCTCAAGAGTTCAATTTTGGGCCGTAATTCTTAGAATTCCCTGCTGAGTTTTCTGCATATTTTTAATTTGGAAAAAACCCAGTTTTTAAAAAATGTACAGAGAGCCGTTTTCAGGTTAGGGTTTTGGTTCGATCGGACTTCAAACGTCGTCTGGACTTCGCCTAAGGCTCTAGCTAGGCTCTGATACCACTGAAAGGTTCCTAGGCACACTATAGAGGTCTCACAAGGCATCAACCATGCCAATTTTGAGTTTTATGGGTGCCGAGAAACCCTAATACGGATCATTGACTAGAAATCTAGGCGAAATACGAATCTAGTTAACAATTTAACTAAAGATCAGAAGCTACAACCTTTGTAGATCCGGATATCCACTTCCTTAGCTCCACGTAGGCGTCCTCTCGCTGTCCATCTTGAATCCCGAACTCAATCGTCGGCTTCATCGGGAAAATGGGCGGACTAGGTCGTCGGCTTCGTGCCGAAGATGATCTACGTCGAGGCATCACAAGTACAAGCTCCGACTACACAAATTTGTGAAACTTGTGAAAAAAACACCCAAAACAACTTGGCAAGAGGTAGAGGGTGAAGAAATAGGAGGTGGGTTCACTTTAGAATTGGATTTCTCTCACTTTTGCTCAAGTTGCCATTGATGAAGGCAAGGTTTTTCTTGCAGAAGAAGAAGGAGAAGATGAAGAATATGATAAGTCTATTTTTAAAAAAAAGAATACTTATCATATCCTAACCATATTCATGTGTAGAGAGAAAACTAGGGTTAGTTAGAATGGTTAGGGTTAAGGATGAGATAAGAATGGTGGACTTTTTCAAAGCTTCAAGAAGCTTCAACATACAAACAAAATAAGCCACCATTCTCATTCATTTTCCAAAATGAATAAATAAATAAATAAATAAATAAACAAAGCCCTAACCATTCATATAACCATGGTTTAATCTTTACACAAACCCAAGTGAGCAAGTATCATCAAACATGATACAAACAAGTGCACAAAAAAATATATCACATATACAATGTGTATCAAGCGAGAAAATCCATTTAAAGTGAACCAATACTAGATAATGCAAAGTAATATATCAAATATATAATTGTACATTAAATCATTAAATCAACACTTGATTTAACGATCCGGTCATATCGCATATAACCGACTAGTATCCTATGTATCGGCTTATCGAATCAATCCTTGATTCGATTTCTAGGTTATATCAAATATAACCAATCGATACATTCATCGCGAGAATGGAATACGATATCACATACACGCATTATTCTCGGTCCTGCACATATCTCATATGCGCTCCTATTTCGTTTTGCTTGAGCCAGGAAACCTCTGTGTAGGACTCTAAAGACTCGTCAATACGCCGGTAGCAGATGATGATCATATCAATCACCCACAAGCCGCAAGCGGTCTGCTAAACGTAACGGCCACCCGGGTATTGAGCGATCAGAAGATCGACGAGCTAGCCCGCTCACACTCCTGTGAATCCAGCCAGTAACACTTACCGTACAGTCCGGTCTGTTCGCCTGATATGTCGCATAACAAGTCTAGCGGTGGTAAACGTCAGACCTCAATAACCGATAAGTCGTGCCGATGTGAGGCTCATAACGGGTCGAGAAACTACTGGTAACACTTACCAGCAAATCTCTGATCAGCCCTGGCCAGGGACTTCCCTGTTACGGCCAATCGAGCACAGCGCAACATCAACCCCCAATACCGGGAGAGACGAAACCCCTCCTATCGATCATTGCCTCCTTGTGACTCGGGACTGTACCCAAAGACCACCGTTTTGCATGCCCTCATGGACGTGGTAAGGTGGAGATCAAAGCACAGTAGGAATCACACAAGACTCTATGACGATCTCGGGTCTACAGACTAACCTGTACAAGTGTCACCTGAGAACTGCCATCTCTCGTGAGGTATAATACCATCTGGGAGTTCTCGACGAGTCCGTCCAGTATACCCAGTCACCACTGAGCACCCGTACACCATCTCTGATGTCAAACACTAATGGATATGGGATCATCCATCGCCCATCTCATGGGTCGAGAAGCATATACACTGGTATATCGATGCCCCGTCTCGATACACCCACGACTAGGGACCTTCAAGGATGTACTTATGGACTACCATGTCCCCACTAGTATGATCTGCATCATAGTCCAGGCAGTCAAGTACATATCCTAAGGGCTTTATCAACATGTAACTATAAGACAGTTTAAAGAGACAAGTGTACATGTTAAGATAAAGAGCAACCAGATAGCATACTATCATATCGAGCAAGAAATTCATCTCTATATATGTCCAAGCATCCAATATAATATACATCATGTGTACAATACTGGCCTCTAGGGCATACATACAACTAACATTAACATCAAGTCCGGAAAACCAATACGGCACACGGTGCGCTTATAGGTTAGAACCTATAGCCTACGCATGCAAAATCAACCAATTAACCCTCGTCGCTGATGTACAAATATCCAACGACCCAATACAATATCAAATACCAAAACCCAAGTTTCAGAATCGCAAAACACGAAAAAAACAACCTAGGAAAACCACTCCCAGATTTCACCCTAGGCCAAACTAGAACATTTTGCATATTTGGTTGCTCTAGATATCAGATAAGGAAGCTATGGTCCAAAAATCACACTGAACAACCATGACTTGGCCGCAATCTGCGGCCAAATCCCTTAAATTTGCGGCCAGAAAAGCTCAATAGGGGCTAGGGTTTCAGGTGTTGCTTCATGGTTGCCTGCACGTCTCACTGTCATGGGAACTTAATTTATGGTAGTCTCGGGTCACTCCAGATTCCTAGATGCACTCACAAATTGTCAAATTTACCGATGTCGGAAAGTTCTAAGTTCGTGTTTGGGTTCTATTTTCTTTTTAATGTCATAAAAACACCACTCAAGTCTTTGTAAGTCCATGTCACGCACCCCACGAACTTGCGGGGAGGCGGAATATATGAAAAACGATTATTAAAGCTTCGTAACACAGACTTGAGCGCATGAATCGTTATCTAAACCATTGCTAACTATCTACTAGAGGTTTAACTACTCGGATACGAAGTTATACCTCACGTTACTTGTCCTTCGGGTCTTCATCGCTGTCCTCCACTCATCGTAGGCTCCTTGGAACATCGACACCTCAACAACCTCCTCGAATCAAAGTCGATCCACTCGAAAGCTCCTACGCCAGGCTTAATCTCAAACTTGAGATAACTAGGTTGTTTAAAGTGCTAATCTAAGCTATCTAGGGGATATAGAGTGAGGTTATGGATGTATTAGTCTAGCTAACCCTTAATCTCAATTCATGAGAGGTTAGGGTTAGGGTTAGAAGAGAGAATGAGCTTGAGGAGAGAGAAGGTAAGAATGATAATGATAATGAAAAAGCTTCTCACTTGAATATATGAAACATAATGAATTATCAAATAAATGATTATTCACCATGCTTCATTAATTCAATATGAGTGATTCACTATGTGAGTCATTAAGCAATAAATGAAGCATTAATGACATTAGTGAATCACACAAATGAGTCACAAATTTCATTTAATGCAATGCCACCTCCCCCTCAAGTCACCACTCTTCTAGAAGCTTCTCGACAAATTACGAGAACGCCCCTCCAATCCGTGAAAACACGAAAAAACTTTAGACAGTATAAATCCAATAACCCGATACTAGAATCTGGCTTAAACCAAAGCCGGCTAGAAAAAACTGTCTGAAAAGTCGTACGTGCGTAAACACACGTATGCGTCCGAACCCTTGTCGTAAAACCATACGACCTCTATATCGTTTCTCCTGGAGCAGGGAAACTCTCTGTTTGGGACTCTAAAGACTCGACACTACGCTGGCAGTGGGTTTAACCACAGACCGCAAGCGGCACTAGCTGTACGTAACGGTCCCCAGGTAGATGTCGATAAGAAGGCCGATGAGGAAAACCATCTGAACTCCTACTGAGCCTGATGTGACAATCTCCGTACAGTCCGGTCTGTTCGTCTAAGACTATCGCATATCAAGCCTACGGGGCGGCAAGCGCCAGTCCCCTAATAGCTGTATAAGTCGTGTCAGAGCGAAATCCATTATACCCTGAGAAGCTACTGGAACCTACCAGTATATCTCGCTTGCCCTGGCCAGGGACTTTGCGTAATGGCTCTCTGACACAGCGCGATATCAACTCCAAATACCGGGAGAGACGAATCCTATCTAACCCTACTGCCTCCAAGTGCTCGGGGCTGCACCCAACTGCTACCTATTTGCACGACTCCTTTGAGCCGTGGTAGGATAGAAATCTAAGAACAGTGGGACACACTCGAGGCGAAGTAGCAGTGTCAAGTCTGCGTACTATGCTGTACTCATGTCACCTGGGAACTGTTAACTGAAGATGGGTATAATACCAGCCAATCAGTTCCCTGGCGAGCCCTGTCCGGTGTACCCGTAACCTAACGAGCACCTTTATACTATCTCTAGTACAACGTACTGATGGCTGTGGGACAGACCATCTCCCCAACTGGGATGAGAAGCGTATACACTTAGTCTACTCCGGAATATAGATGCCCAATCTCGATAATCCAACGACCAGGGACCTGCATAGGATGTTGCTTATAGACTACCCAGCCCCCACTAGTGTGACTGCCATCACGACGCTGGTAATCAAGCAAAGATCCTATGGGCTCTGCTAATATGTATAAGTGATGAGTTACAAGAAACATATGCACATATTAAAGTAGACACAAACTAAGTAGCATACTACCATGTTTAGGAAGACTGTTATATACAACTGTGAATATCCCAAGCTTACATTAAGTAATATACAACCTAGTATGATACAATAATGTCCCCTAGGGCATATACACTAACAATCTCCCACTTGCACTAGGGCCATGAGCTGGCATATCGTAGACCTATCATCTCGAATAGCCTATCGAACTGCGTCTGAGGAAGGACCTTTGTGAATGGATTAGCAATGTTATTCTCTGTCTCTACTCTTTTCAGCTCGATCTCCCGGCTATCTACGATCTCCCTGATCAGGTGATACCGCCTTATGATGTGTCTGGACTTCTGATGGGACCTGGGTTCCTTTGCTAATGCTATAGCACCGTTGTTGTCACAATACAGAGGTATTGGACCAACACTGGTAGGAACCACCTGAAGTTCTGTGAGGAACTTCTTCATCCAGACTGCTTCTTTTGTGGCATCGCAAGCAGCTATCTACTCTGCTTCCATTGTTGAGTCAGAAACGGTCTCCTGCTTGGAACTCTTCCAACAGACCGCCCCTCCATTGAGGGTAAAGGCATAACCCGACAAGGACTTGGAGTCATCTTTGTCACTCTGGAAGCCGGAGTCGGCAAAAGCCTCCATCTTGAGGTGTTTTCCGCCATACACCAAGAACATCTCCTTAGTCCTCCTTATGTACTTGAGAATGTTCTTTACTGCTATCGAGTGCTTCTCCGCTGGGTTTGCTTGATACCAGCTTACTACGCTAAATGCGTATGCTACATCTGGTCTGGTACATAACATCGCATACATTATAGAGCCTACCGCAGAAGCGCAGGGTATAATCAACATGCGATCCCTTTCCAAATCAGTCTTGGGAGACATCTCTTTGGAGAGGGTGATTCCGCGACAAGCCGGTAGGTTACCGCGCTTAGAATCATCCATACTGAATCTCTTCACTATGGTGTCTATGTACCTGGACTGCGAAAGTCCCAACATCCTCTTTGATCTATCACGATAGATCCGGATCCCCAGAATGTAGGTGGCATCACCCTGGTCTTTCATGGAGAATTTATGTGACAAGAATCTTTTGACTGACTGTAACATAGGAATATCATTTTCTATTAGGAGAATGTCATCCACATACAAGATGAGGAATACTACAGCTCTCCCTACAATCTTACTGTATATGCAAGGTTCATCTGGATTTTTGATGAAGTCAAATTCTTTGACAGCATCATCAAAACAAATGTTCTAACTCCGTGATGCCTGCTTTAGTCCATAAATGGACTTAAGCAGCTTGCATACTTTACCGCTGCTCCCACTCTGAATGAATCCTTCTGGCTGATCCCACTCTGAATGAATCCTTCTGGCTGATTCATATAGACGCTTTCTTCCAAATTACCATTTAGAAAGGCCGTCTTTACGTCCATCTTCCAGATTTCATAATCGTGGAAGGCAGCAATAGCAAGAAGGGCCCGAATAGATTTAAGCATAGCCACTGGAGAAAAGGTTTCGTCATAGTCCAAACCAGGTCTTTGACGGAAACCCTTTGCAACCAGTCTAGCCTAGTATGTTTCAACCTGTCTATCTACACCAATCTTGTTTTTGAAGATCAATTTGCATCCTACGGGTTTTACCCCATCTGGAGCAACGTCCAAAGTCCATACTTTGTTAGTGTACATGGACTCCATTTCGGTCCTCATTGCATCCAGCCATTTTACTGAGTCACCGCTCTGAATAGCTTGCTGGAAGCTAGTAGGCTCATCATAGTCAATAGTGCAATCATCATTATCCACGTCTATGAGAAAACCGTAGTATCTCTCAGGCGGATGAGATTGCCTACTACTCCTACGGAGTGGTGTGGGAATGTCCAGTTCTTCTTGAACTTCTGGTTCTACCATACTTTCAGTAGTAGTTTGTGATTCTGGAATTTCTTCCAGTTCTATTGCGCTCCCACTCTTCTGATTTTCCAAAAATTCAGTTTCTAAGAAGCAGGCATGACGAGAAACAAAAACCTTTTGTTCCTCTGCGTAATAGAAATAATATCCCTTGGAGTTCTTTGGATATCCCACAAACTTACACTTTACTGAGCGTGCTTCGAGCTTGTCCGCATGATGCTTTTTTACAAAAGCTGGACATCCCCATGTCTTAAAATGTTTTAGACAGGGTTTCTTCCCACTCCACATCTGAAATGGTGTGGTAGCCACAGTTTTGGTAGGAACCTGGTTCAAAAGATATGCAGCTGATTCTAGTGCATATCCCCAGAATGATCGTGGTAACTCAGCGTTACTCATCATGGAATGAACCATATCCAATAGGGTTTGATTCCTCCTTTCCGATACACCGTTATGTTGTGGCGTGTATGGAGGAGTAAGCATAGAGAGAATTCCATTTTCTTTTAAGTATCCCAGGAACTCGGCACTTAAGTATTGACCACCTCGATCAGATCTCATTGTCTTTATACTCTTGCCTGTTTGTTTTTTCACTTCATTCTTGTATTCTTGGAATTTATCAAAAGCCTCGGATTTATGCTTCATTAAGAAGACATATCCATACCTAGAGAAATCATCTGTAAAAGTAATGAAGTAGGAATAACCACCTCGTGCATGCGTAGACATAGGACCGCACACGTCACTGTGTATGATTCCCAAGAGCTCGCTTGCTCTTACTCCGTATCCAGTGAACGGAGTCTTTGTCATCTTTCCCATGAGACAAGATTCAAAAGTAGCATAAGATTGATATTCGAACGGATTCAAATATCCTTCTCTATGTAACTTAGTCAACCTTCTCTCATTGATGTGACCTAGTCTACAGTGCCATAAGAAAGCCTGATTGTTTCCGGAGAGTTTCTTTTAAGTGTGTTCTGGACACTGAAAATTTGAACTTGATTTAATACGTATATTACGTTTTCTAATGTACCTGACCCAATCAAATCTTGATTTAGGTGGATGTGAACCACATCTCTTGTAAAAGTAAAATCATATCCTTCTTTGGAAAGTAAGGGTACAGATATGATATTACAGGTCGTACCTGGTACATAAAAACAGTTACGTAGAATCAATATTTGTCCAGTTGTCAGTCCAAGATGATATTCCCCTACGGATTCAGTGTTCATGCTCATTCCGTTAGCAACTATGAGGGTTATATCACCTATCCCGATAACCCTACGATTTCTCAGAGCCTGTAATGAATTACATATGTGAGTTCCTGATCCGGTATCCAATACCCAGGAAGTAGGGTTAACTGACATACAGTTCTCTGTCATAAACACACCCGAAGTTGAAGCCACAACATGCTTCGTATCCTGGCCACTGGCTTCTAAAGCCCTGCAATCATTCTGCCAATGCCTGATCCCATAACTATAGGAATGTCCCTCAATAGGGTGGTCCAGCTTGTCATAAGCAATGGACATCTGGACAGACTTTTGCCAGTCATATAAGTCAGATTCAGTCAAATTATTATCTAGATGTAACCTATGTGTGGTCACAAGGTCGCTGCAATTAAGAGAGAGAGAAGAAAATACTTTAGTATGATGATGTTGCAAGTTTAGAGTGGTTTTAATTTATCTAAACAGGATGGCTCCCACTGTTTCTCGAATCCCTCTTCAAACCATAAAAGAAGAATTTGCCAGGACTATTCTCACCGTACAATTCTTGCTTAACCGTTTAGCCAGGTCAGTGTCGATACTTCGAGAGAGGTTTTCCAACGCTTTCGCGAAGTTCCTTAATTAAATAACCTCTTTTCTCTGGGGGTGTAACCCCGCTGACACCTTTCTAGACACCTACTTGGTTTATAGCATTGATCGTTGAGTGACGAATCTCCTAATAAGTAGCTTGTACTCACTGTAGGATCGGGATCCAAAATATCATCGTATAATAATGTTGAAGGAATCCTACCAACATTTATCAAACTCCAAAATGGTATGCATCTCTCTGCAAATTTCAGTTTCTTTAGAAATTCCCGATGTGGATTTTTTCCCCATGCTCTTATGACCTTGACTAAGGGCCAACAAATCATAAGTCACATGTCAAGTTCTACCCGTCATTGTCCAGGTTAATTTGAACCTACCCGTACATACTCTTGACTAAGGGCCAACAAAGTAATACGACTGTCCCATACCAACGCATCTATCTATGCAACAAATGAATACCCCAGCAGCTACCAAACACTATGCCTTGACTAAGAGCCAACAAACATAGCTTGAATACTACTGACCATCCATAAGAAATGTCGGAGGGCTACGAATGGTTTTGGAAAAACCGTGAACGTAGTGAACTTGATATAATCGAAGGAACCTGATACTTTTTAAAAGGAGTGGTTAAAGCTCCGTAATTTAAAAATTCTAATCATCTAAAATAACCGAGTGGTTTTTTTTAAATTTGTTCCAACGATTAAACTTTGGTTTATTTTCTTTGCATTATTATAATGCGTCCCATCATTAATCTTATCATTGCAGAAAACAACGAAAATACCACATCCTCTTATGCCATCCGCATTCGCCACGGGGTCCCGTCATCACCCGTTAGGTTAACTAACGACAGAGCGGGGGCTGGGCTAGCGCAGGTGTAAAACATATGTGACGTCTAATAGCTATCATATATAGATATTGTACATTCGTTAGACGCAATAATAAGCATTCCAGATCACAGATAAATTTTATTGGATTTATTAGCAATCCGCATTTGCTTTGAGCCTGCAATAAAAGACGGATTACACAGTTGTGATGAATAGCCATTACCCCACCCTAGACCCCTACAGGTACGGCAAACTACCTGCCAAGTACCCGAAGTGAAGCGGTCTCCCTCAACAACGTGAGTAGGCCACTAAACACTTCGACGTACCCGGTAGTTTATGTACCCCGCCTTGGGTCTATCCTAGGAGCAAAAAACAGTAAAAAGAAATAATACAATGGTGGCTACAACCGCAACCTGGATGTGCCCGGCAAAAGAATATTACATCATTTTACATTTACATCGAATGAATGAATATTAAATCCATCTCAAACACCGGCTAATCAACACGTCCAACACAGTTCATATACACAAACAGTAAACATTTCAGAAATGTGCAACCCCCTGCCAACCGACATACTAGCAGTTAGGGGAGGTTTACGAACACATTAAACATTACAGATAAAGACCCAGTTAGCAAATATCTTAGAACATCGATCGAATACCATATTCCGTGTCTACCCCAAAAACAAACCAGCACTGAAGTAACCTAGGAAGAAACAGTATATACAGGAAGACAAAACACCACAAAAATGAATAACAGTGAAAATACGAGTCAAAACCGAGTTGACTTGGCGGCGGATCCGCGGCCGAAAGCACTGTTTTGCCGTGGATCCGCGGCTGTCTTGTCGTTTTGTGCAGTCGTATTTTCCCAGAATTCATAAAATTCCCTGCTGTGATTTCTAAGACATCAAATAATTTTTCAGACAGGTTTAAAATTAACAGAAACTAGGAATTTTCAGGGTTTTGTTTTCGTGTTTTCCGTCGATCGAACTTCTAATTAGTTGCTAACAAGCTAGTAATAGTTTAGTTGTCTCTGATACCATTGTAAGTCCATGTCATGAACCCCACGAACTTGCGGGGAGGCAGAATATATGAAAAACGATTATCAAAGCTTCGTAACACGGACTTGAGCGCATGAATCGTTATCTAAACCATTGCTAACTATCTACTAGAGGTTTAACTACTCGGATACGAAGTTATACCTCATGTTACTTGTCCTTCGGGTCTTCATCGCGGTCCTCCACTCCTCATAGGTCCTTGGAATATCGGCACCTCAACAACCTCCTCGAATCAAAGACAATCCACCCGAAAGCTCCTACCCCAAGCTTAATCTCAAACTTGAGATAACTAGGTTGCTTAAAGTGCTAATCTAAGCTACCTATGGCATATAGAGTGAGGTTATGGATGTATTAGTCTAGCTAACCCTTGATCTCAACTCATGAGTGGTTAGGGTTAGGGTTAGAAGAGAGAGTGAGCTTAAGGAGAGAGAAGGTGAGAATGATAATGATAATGAAAAAGCTTTTCACTTTAATATATGAAACATAATGAATTATCAAATAATTGATTATTCACCATGCTTCATTAATTCAATATGAGTGATTCACTATGTGAGTCATTAAGCAATAAATGATGCATTAATGACATTAGGGAATCACACAAATGAGTCACAAATTTCATTTAATGCAATGCCACCTCCCCCCCCAAGTCACCACTCTTCTAGAAGCTTCTCGAGAAATTACGAGAACGCCCCTCCAATCCGTGAAAACATGGAAAAACTTTAGACTGTATAAATCCAATAACCCGATGCTAGAATCTGGCTTAAACCAAAGCCGGCTAGAAAAAACTGTCCGAAAAGTCGTACGTGCGTAAACACACGTATGCGTCCGAACCCTTGTCGTAAAACCATACGACCTCTATATCGTTTCTCCTGGAGCAGAGAAACTCTCTGTGTGGGACTCTAAAGACTCGACACTACGCGGGCAATGGATTTAACCATAGACCGCAAGCAGCACTAGCTGTACGTAACGGTCCCCAGGTAGATGTCGATAAGAAGGCCGATGAGGAAAACCATCTGAACTCCTACTGAGCCTGATGTGACAATCTCCGTACAGTCCGGTCTGTTCGTCTAAGACTATCGCATATCAAGCCTAGGGTACGGCAAGCGTCAGTCCCCTAATAGCTGTATAAGTCGTATCGGAGCGAAATCCATTACACCCTCAGAAGCTACTGGAACCTACCAGTATATCTCTCTTGCCCTGGCCAGGGACTTTGCGTAATGGCTCTCTGACACAGCGCGATATCAACTCCAAATACCGGGAGAGACAAATCCTATCTAACCGCCACTGCCTCCAAGTGCTCAGGACTGCACCCAACTGCTACCTGTTTGCACGAATCCTTTGAGCCGTGGTAGGGTAGCAATCTAAGAACAGTGGGACACACTCGAGGCGACGTAGCAATGTCAAGTCTGCGGACTATGCTGTACTCATGTCACCTGGGAACTGTTAACTGACGATGGGTATAATATCAACCAATCAGTTACCTGGCGAGTCCTGTCCGGTGTACCCATAACCTAACGAGCACCTGTATACTATCTCTAGTACGACGTACTGATGGCTGTGGGACAGACCATCTCCCCAACTGGGATGAGAAGCGTATACACTTAGTCTACTCCGGAATATCGATGCCCAATCTCGATAATCCAACAACCAGGGACCTGTATAGGATGTTGCTTACAGACTACCCAGCCCCCACTAGTGTGACTGCCATCACGACGCTGGTAATCAAGCAAAGATCCTATGGGCTCTACTAATATGTATAAGTGATACGTTACAAGAAACATATGCATATATTAAAGTAGACACAAACCAAGTAGCATACTACCATGTTTAGCAAGACTGTTATATACAACTGTGAATATCCCAAGCTTACATTAAGTAATATACAACCTAGTATGATACAATAATGGCCCCTAGGGCATATACACTAACAGTCTTGTAACAACCCTTAAACATCACCAAATCCACACAAACACCCAAACCCTTCTCTTGAATTTTCCAAACAATCCATACCCTAACCAAATCACATTCTAAACTAAACTAGAATACAAGAAAACTCAAACTAACTAAATGGAAGAATATATACCTCATTTGGGCAACTCAAGAAAAACCCTAGCTTCTCAAAGTCTTCAAAATCTAACTTTTCTTGGTCCAATATATTGAGGATGAGGTAGGGATCATTTTTAATGAGGAGGGTGTGGGTTTTTGATGTAGATTTGGAGATGATATTTGTGGTTGGAAGGTTGAGGGAGATGAGTTGAGGAATATGAAGGAAAAACAAATGGGAAAGGATGATGGCTGCCCCCTCTCTCTCTCCTTCTTATTCTCACTCTTTCAACTCATTTCTCACTCTCTCTCCAATCATTCTCTCTTTTTTTTCTTTTCTTTTTAAAACCAAACCATATAATACCCCAAAAACAACACAAGAAAATAACATGTAAACAAAATGAAACATGACATGGTGCACTAGCCATGGAAAACTGTAGAAATACGGATTTGGCTTAATCGCGATTAGTAGTGCACTAATCACTTTTTATTTAAACTGCATATAATTAATTATAAAAATACCAAATCCAATAAATATATTTTTAAATGAATAAATCATTTCAATCTCCAATTATTTCATAATTATTGGTATATATTTATACCATTTTACAAAAACCCCAATTTCGCAAATCGGGTCATTTTCGCGAAATATATTATTTTAATATTAAATTCCAAAAATAATATTTTATATTTTTTTTCTGAAACGTTACATTCTTACCCCCTTAAATAAATTCGGTCCCCGAATTTAAATTTAAACCCCCAAATGCTAAAACATTTCAACAATCAGCTCAAATCAATGGGGCTCCGAAATTACGGAAGATATAGAAATACCACGGCGCATCTTGTGCATCTGAAAACGAGTACGAAACTCGAAAATCAAACTCTGTCAAGCATCACGGAAATCATCGGATTTGCACGCAGATCATCGGAGTTACAAAGGAGAAACAGATCTCGAAATCCACTACTGAAATCCAATATACACTAGTCAAATACTATAATACGTATATAGTACGCATCCTTGGAAAAAATCTCTTAAAACCGAATAAAACACATGCAAAATCTTTTCTGAGTAGCCGCGTGATGTGTAACTCATGGCACAAGTGACAGACGCTCATTTGTAAAGTAATAAATATATGTTCATATAGGTTTTGCTAAAATATACGTTCCGCCCTTTTAAAATAACCCAAAAGGTTTTCCTTTGTAAACGTTCGTGTCGCTCGCGGACACGTAAGAAATAGCGAGACTACAGCTCATTTTTGAAAACCTCTTGTTAAACTTTTTATGCATGCAAAGTACTCAGGTACTGTCCTCGGATCAGCCCTGTTCGGCTACTACACAATATAGTGCCCATCATGAAAACGAAGTTCTCAAGAGCAAAGTCATCCTCAAAAGGCGTTTCCAATAATCACGTGGGTCTAGTGCGCACGTAAATCAAATCCAAATACAAGTGCCACAATATGCATGAAAGAAAAACTATGTGCAACGGGTGGGCATGAAAGTATCGGTCCAGTGCAACGGATGTGCACGACAACAATATCAAGTGCATCTAGAGTTCATGAAAATCTCAACCCAATGCAACTAACATGCACGAATGAAAATACCAATCGAGTGCATCCGGTGTACACAAAATCATATCTCATATCACGTGCCCAACATGCACGAAAATCCAAATCAACTGCATCCGTCATGCACGAATAAAATCTAAATCAAGGGCATTCAACATGCACGAATAAGATCTCACTCAATTGCATTCGATGCGCACGAAATCCAATAACAAGCGCCTAATATGCACAAAAATCCAAATCAAACGCGTCCGGTCCCGTAAAAAGCATCTAGTGCAGTAGCATGCACGAAAACGACCGTTAAGTGTAAACGCGCAAAAAACACATATCTGGTAGCACAAATGCTCAAAGACATAAATCGGTGCAACCAAGGTACGGAGTATAAATCCGGTACAACCAATACACGAAATACCAAGCTGGTGCAACAAATGTACGAAATAACAATCTGGTGTTGTTAGGTCCAAGTTACCCACCCTGGTGCTTACGGGAAGGCGGAATAGGTAAAAATCAAATTTTTCTCATAAGGAAACATAGACCAACCAAGAAGGATCTTTGCTAAACAAAAACTAACAAACTAACTACATGTTCTAGCTACTAGGTTAGATGGTTATACCTAGATCTTGAAGTCATTCTTGTTGTGGTCCTCCTTCTTGGTTGCTCCTTAGAGTGGTGTAAACGGCTCCTCCTCTTCGTCTTCTCTTTGCCGAAGAAAGATCCACCCGAGGCATCTACCTTGAGCTCCTACCTTAACCAAGAGGTATCTAGAGTGCTTGGCTTGCTAAACTAAGAACCCTAGAATGAGTAGAGATATGTCTTGATGGTTTTATCTCACAAAGCTCATGGTTTTCAACACATGAAAGAGGAGAGCTTTGAGAGAGGAAGAGGGAGAGTTTAGCATGAGAGAGAAAGAGCAAAAGTGAATGAGAAAGAATAACAACCATGCTCTCATATGAGAATAATAATAATAATAACTAAAGAAAATTGTGATGGTTAGTTGAAATGACCATTATCATTTCACATTTAATGCAATTTGCAAGAATCAAGAAGCATCTTGCAAAAGAAATGATCATAGTCAAATGGTCAACAAAAGTCAAATGGTCAACCTAACCATGGAACAATTATCCTTAATTAATATTATTAATCATATTTCTCATTCTCATTAGGGTTTAGAAAAAGTCAACTGTCAAAAATCCTAATGAGATTCCTCTGCCTCTGTCAACTGTGCATACACACCCGCATCTGTGTTCCGAGGAACACGAATACAATGAGACAAAACCAATCCCAAAATAAATACTAGGATCTGGCTTAAACCAAAGCCCGCTAGTAATAACTTCCCGGACACTAAACGTACACAATTGCGCGGATGTGAACGAACCCCGTCGCAAAACCATGCGACCACTACGCTGTTTTGCCCAAAGGTGAACAACTCTCTGTGTGGGACTCTAAAGACTCAACACTATGCTGGCAGTGGATTTAACCACAGGCCGCAAGCGGTACTAGCTGTACGTAACAGTCCCCGGGTAGATGCCGATAAGAAGACCGATGAGATGAACTCATCCGAACTCCTACCGAGCCTGAATGTGACAGTCTCCGTACAGTCCGTCTGTTCGTCTGAGAGTATCGCATGTCGGGCCTAGGGGGCGGTAAACGTCAGACCCCTAATAGCGGTACAAGTCGTGTCTGAGTGTAGCCCAGAACACCCTGAGAAACTACTGGAAACACTACCAGTAAATCTCGCTTGCCATGGCCAGGGACGACTATGTGTAATGGCTCTCCTAGATACAGCGCGATATCAACTCCCAATACCGGGAGAGATGGATCCTGTCTAACTGTCACTGCCTCCAAGAACTTCAGGACTGGACCCAACTACTACCTGTTTGCACGACTCAATAGAGCTATCGTAGGGTAGTAATCTAAGAACAGTGGGAACACACTCGAGGCAAAGTGACAGTGTCAAGTCAACGGACTAAGCTGTACTTATGTCACCTTGGAACTGTTAACTGACGATAGGTATAATACCAACCAACAGTTCCCGACGAGTCATGTCCAGTGTACTTGTAATCTAACGAGCACCTGCATACTATCTCCAGTACGACGTACTGATGGCTGTGGGACAGACCATCTCCCCTGCTGGGATAAGAAGCGTATGCACTAGTCTACTCTGGAGTATCGATGTCCTGTCTCGATAATCCTATGACTAGGGACTAAAATAAGGATGCGCATATAGACTACCCAGCCCCCACTAGTGTGATCGCCATCATAACACCGGTAGTCAAGCAAAGATCCTAAGGGCTCCATTAATATGTATTATCGATATGTTAAAAGAAACATATATATATATATATATTAAGATAGAAACAAACCTAGTAGCATACTACTATATCGAGTAAGACTGTCGTAAATCTGTGTATATATCCCAAGCTTCCAAAATGTATTATACAAGCTAGTATTATACAATAATGGCCTCTAGGGTATACATATCCAACAATCTCCCACTTGCACCAAAGGCTAGTAATTGGTGTACCGCATACCCAACGTCTGCACTAAGGCTAGCTGCTAGCGTACCGCATACCCAATAGCTCAAAAAGTCGCTCGAACTGTATTTGAGGGAGGGCCTTTGTGAATGGATCCGCCGTGTTGTCTTTAGTGTCCTCTCTCCGTACCTCGATCTCCTGGCGATCAATGATCTCCCTGATAAGGTGATACCGCCTTAAGATGTGTATGGACTTCTGATGGGACCTTAGTTCCTTCTCTAAAGCTATAGCCCCATTGTTATCGCAATACAAAGGTATTGGGTCTACAATTGACGGAACCACCTGAAGTTCACTAATGAAGTTCTTCATCCAGACCGCCTCTTTTGCGGCATCGCTTGCAGCAATGTATTCAGCCTCCATCGTCGAGTCTGTGACGGTATCTTGTTTGGAACCCCTCCAACACACCGCCCTTCCATTGAGGGTAAAAACAAAACCCGAGACAGACTTGCTGTCATCCTTGTCACTCTGGAAGCTTGAATCGGTAAAGGACTCGACCCTGAGGTCTCCATTACCGTAAACCAGGAACATCTCCTTAGTCCTTCTCAGGTACTTGAGAATGTTCATGACTGCCGTCCAGTGGTTCTCACCTGGGTCTGACTGATACCGGCTCACCACGCTCAGCGCGTAAGCTACATCTGGTCTTGTACATAACATCGCATACATTATAGATCCTACCGTCGAAGCGTTGGGTATAGTGCTCATGCGAACCCTCTCCTCGTCAGTCTTGGGAGACATCTTCTTGGAGAGGGTGATTCCGTGCAATGCGGGTATATTACCGCGCTTGGAATCTTCCATACTAAATCTCTTTAGTACGGTCTCTATGTACCTGGACTGCGAAAGTCCCAGTAATTTCTTGGATCTATCTCTGTAGATCTTGATCCCAAGAATGTACGAGGCATCACCCAGGTCTTTCATGGAGAACCTTTATGACAAGAATAGCTTGACCGATTTTAGCATAGGAATGTCATTTCCTATCAAAAGAATGTCGTCCACGTACAAGACTAAGAACACGACAGTTCGTCCTACAATCTTCTTATAGATACAAGGTTCATCTTCGTTCTTGATGAAATCAAATTCCTTGATTGCCTCATCAAAACAGATGTTGCAGCTCCGCGATGCCTGCTTTAATCCATAAATGTATTTAAGCAACTTGCACACCTTCCCGCTGCTCCCACTGTCTAAAAAACCTTCTGGCTAATCCATGTAAACGCACTCTTCCAAACTGCCGTTTAGAAAAGCCGTTTTTACGTCCATCTGCCAGATTTCATAATCATGGAAGGCAGCAATGGCAAGTAGGATCCGAATGGATTTGAGCATAGCCACTAGAGAAAAAGTTTCGTCATCGTCCACACCAGGTCTTTGACGAAAACCTTTTGCAATGAGTCTAGCCTTATAGGTTTTCACCTGCCCATCTACACCAAGTTTCCTTTTGTAGATCCATTTGCATCCAACGAGTTTTACCCTAGGTGGAGCAATATCCAAGGTCCACACATTATTAGTGTACATGGACTCCGTTTCGGATCGCATAGCATCCAGCCATTTATTAGAGTCCCTACTGATAATGGCCTACCTGAAACTGGTAGGGTCATCTTCTTCTAAGATGCAATCCTCTCGATCCCCATCTATGAGAAAACTGTAGTATCTCTCGGGCGGATGAGAAATCCTACCAGATCTGCGGAGTGGCTGAGGTTCGTCTAGGGTTATCGAATCCTGAGGTTCTGTCAAATCTTCAGTTTCAGTCTTTGGTTGCTCAATCTCTTCCAGTTCTACCGTGCTCCCACTTATTTCTTTTGCAAAAAACTCTGTTTCTAAGAAAACGACATGCTGAGCAACAAACACCTTCTGTTCCTTGGTGTGGTAGAACAGATATCCATAACCAATCTTTGGATATCCCACAAACTTACATAAAACTGACCGCGCCTCTAGTTTATCTAGTTTATGCTTTTTAACATAAGCCGAACAACCCCATATCTTAAATCTTTTAAGATATGACCTTTTTCCATTCCATATCTCAAATGGAGTCTTAGGCACTGCTTTAGACGGAACATCATTCAATAGATATGCTGTTGTCAAAAGTGCATGTCCCCAAAATGAAAGAGGTAACTCAGCACTACTCATCATGGAGCGAACCATATCCAACAGGGTACGGTTCCTCCGCTCCGATACACCATTATGCTGTGGTGTGTACGGAGGAGTAAGCTGAGAGAGAATACCATTCTCTTTTAAGTAATCTAGGAATTCCGTGCCTAAGTACTCCCCTCCTCTATTAGACCGGAGGATCTTGATACTTTTCCCTATCTGGTTCTCCACTTCGTTTCTGAATTCTCTGAATTTCTCAAAAGCTTCAGATTTGTGTTTCATCAGATACACATATCCGAAACTAGAGAGATCGTCAGTGAATGTGATGAAGTATGAGAACCCACCCCTTACATGTATAGACATTGGACCACATACATCACTGTGTATGAGTCCCAAGAGCTATGTTGCTCTTTCTCCATGTCCGGTGAACGGAGATTTGGTCATCTTTCCTTTGAGACAAGACTGACAAGTTTCATAAGATGAAAACTCGAACGTATCCAAGAGTCCATCTTTATGCAACTTACTTAGCCTTTTCTCTCCGATATGACCAAGTCTATAATGCCATAAGTAGGATTCATTCGTATCCGAACTCTTCCTCTTGCGTGTGTTTTGTATATTGAGAACTGTATTCTGATTTAGAACATAGATACCATTACACAGTATGCCTTCTGCAACCAGTACCTTATCAAGGTAAATGTTCTTGATATTTCTATCAAGAACAAAGTTATATCCATCTTTATCGAGTAAAGAAACTGATATGATGTTTCAAACCATGGAAGGTACATAGTAGCAATTGTTCAAAATCATAGTATTGCCATTTGGCAACACTAGGTGATATTCACCGACGGCTGTAGCATTAACTTGTGTTCCGTTCCCTACCCTGAGGGACGTATCACCAGGTGCAACTTTCCTACTTTTTCTCAGTCCTTGCAATAAATTACACATATGAGATCCTGATCCGGTATCAAGTACCCAGGAGGTAGGGCTGACCGAAAAGCAGTTCTCAATTACAAGAACACCTGAAGTAGATGCAAAACTATGCTTCTTCTTCAACTGGGTTTCCTTGGAATCCATACAATCCTTATTGTTTTGCTCATACTTATGACTGTTGTCGTAAGTTAGAGCCGAACTGACGTTCCCCAGCCCCGAATAAGAATTCGGATCGGTCAAGCGATACATTTTATTATCTTGATTAAGGCGTGAAATGGTTGCTACCTGGAGAGAGAGAGAAAAGAAACACTCAGTGTGTGCTCTTGCAAGATTACATTGGTTTATTAATTTATCTAACCAGGATGGCTCCCACTGTTTCCTCAAATTCTTCTTCAAACCTCTAAAAGAAGAACTAGTTAGGATTAATCGCACGTCACAATACTTGCTTAACCTTTTCGCCAGGCTAGTGTTGGTACTTCGAGGGAGGTTTTCCAACGCTTTCGCGAAGTTCCTTAATTATATAACCTCTTTTCCCTGGAGGCATAACCCCGCTAACACCGTTTTACACACCTACTTGGTTTATAGCATTGATTGTTAAGTGAAATAATCTCCCGAGAGTAATCCAACTCATCAGTGGGATCGGGATCCAACTATCATTGTGTGATGGACTAGATGGAATCCACTCTAGTTACCACACTTCAAAAGGTATGCTAAATCTGCAAGTTTCCTTTATGTTTGAAACTCCCGATATGATTTTTACCCCTAACAGTTTATGACCTTGACTAGGTCAACAAACCATAAACCGCTAGTCAAGTTCTACCCGTCATTATCTTAATTGCATTAAACCCACCCATACGTACTCTTGACTAGGTCAAAAAGGCCGCACGACTGTCCTAACCAATCACATTTGCAATGCGCAGAAAAATATCACTTAGCTACCGTTCACTACGCCTTGACTAGGTCAACAAACGCAGCACGAATACTAAATAATACCAATCCGAAATGACGGAGGGCTACGGCTGGGTTTTTGGCGAAAAACCCGTTAACGTAATGAACTTGATATCCTTGAAGGAACTTGATTGCCTTTTAAAATATATAGTGGCGAAAAACATTTACTAAAGAGGTCACTCCCTGTGAAGGGATCTTGGCTCTTTCCTCGTCGAATAAGGTGCAGGATATTCCAAACTGAATACCACGATGCAAAGCAAGAATAATCGACTATAGTGAAAGTATTACGTTGACGCAAACATTTACTCAAGGAGTCACTCCCGATGAAGGGATCTCGGCCCTTGCCTCGTCGAATGAGGTGCTGGATATTCCAAACTGAATACCACTGTGCAAAGCAAAAGAGAATGTCTGTAATGTCTGTTTTAAAATTTGGTTCCAACAACATATTTTAGGTTTATTTTCTTTGCATTAATATAATGCGTCCCATCAATTAATCCTACCATTGCAGAAAACAACGAAAATATGACGTACGCTTATGCCATCCGCATTTGCCATGGGGCCCCATCATCACCCGTTAGGTTACTTAACTAACGACAGAGCGGCGGCTGGACTAGCGCGGATGCAAAACATAAGCAACGCCTACTAGATATCATATATAGATATATACATTTGTCAGATGCAATGATAGCCATTCCAGATCACAGATGAACACATTGGATATACTAGGAATCCGTGTTTCGTTCGAGCCTGCAACGAAAGACGGATTACACGGACACGATGAATAGCCAAACCCCACCCTAGACCCCTACGGGTGTGGAAAACTACCCGCCAAGTACCCGAAGTGAAGCAACCTCCCTCAACAACGTGAGTAGGCCACTCGGCACTTCAAAGTACCCGGTAGTTTATGCACCCCTCCTTGGGTCTATCCTAGGAGAAAAAACAATAAAAGAAATAATATACAATGGCGGCTACAACCTCAACCCGGATGTGCGGCCATAAAATAATATTATATCAATTTAAAATTTATATCAAATGAAAGAAAAAGAAACTCTCATCTCACAATCCCGGCTATTCATCCGCGACAATCCAACAAGTTCATATACACAATCCAGCGTCACAGATCACAGATATGCACAACTCCCACTAATCGACGTATAGCGATTAGTCGACGTTCAGTACATATATCACATTACAGATATAACCATTTATCTAAAGTTTATAGAATTTCGATCAATATACCAATTTGTAACTACCCCAAACACAACACTGTTCTCTGAAGAATTTGGGCAGAAACAAAGTATCTTAAAAATCACAAAACATCGAGCTGAACACACTGCAGGAAAAATGAGTCGCGACCGAGTCGACTCGGCCGCGGATCCTGGTCATGGTCAAATGGTCATGGTCAAATGGTCAACAAAACAAACGCTTGCAAAAGAAATGATCATGGTCAACAAAAGCCAAATGGTCAACCAAAGTCAAATGGTCAACCTAACTATGGCACAATTATCCTTAATTAATATTATTAATCATATTTCTTATTCTCATTAGGGTTTAGAAAAAGTCAACTGTCAAAAACTCTAATGAGATTCCTCTGCCTCAGTCAACTGTGCATACACACCCGCATCCGTGTTCCGAGGAACAGGAATACAATGAGACAAAACCAATCCCAAAACAAATACTAAGATCTGGCTTAAACCAAAGCCCGTTAGTAATAACTGCCCGGACACCAAACGTGCACAATTGCGCGGATATGAACGAACCCCGTCGCAAAACCATGCGACCTCTACGCTGTTTGGCCCAAAGGTGAACAACCCTCTGTGTGGGACTCTAAAGACTCGACACAACGCTGGCAGTAGGTTTAACCACAGGCCGCAAGCGGTACTAGCTGTACGTAACGGTCCCGGGATAGATGCCGATAAGAAGACCGATGAGGTGAACCCATCCAAACTCCTACTGAGCCTGAATGTGACAGTCTCCGTACAGTCCGGTCTGTTCGTCTGAGAGTATCGCATGTTGGGCCTAGGGGGTGGTAAACATCAGACCCCTAATAGCGGTACAAGTCATGTCGGGGTGTAGCCCAGAACACCTTGAGAAACTACTGGAAACACTACCAGTAAATCTCGCTTGCCCTGGCCAGGGACGACTATGTGTAATGGCTCTCCTAGACACAGAGCGATATCAACTCTCAATACCGGGAGAGACGGATCCTGTCTAACCGTCACTGCCTCCAAGTGCTTCGGGACTGCACCCAACTACTACTTGTTTGCACGACTCAATAGAGCCGTGGTGGGATAGTAATCTAAGAACAGTGGGAACACACTCGAGGCGAAGTGACATTGTCAAGTCAACGGACTAAGCTGTACTAATGTCACCTGGGAACTGTTAACTGACGATAGGTACAATACCAACCAACAGTTCCCGACGAGTCCTATCCAGTGTACTCGTAACCTAACGAGCACCTGCATACTATCTCCAGTACGACGTACTGATGGCTGTGGGACAGACCATCTCCCCTGCTGGGATAAGAAGCATATGCACCAGTCTACTCTGGAGTATCGATGCCCTGTCTCGATAATCATACGACTAGGGACTAAAATAAGGATGCGATTATAGACTGTTAGTTGTATGTATACCCTAGAGGCCATTACTGTACATTGGATGTATATTGTAGTGGATGCTGGGACATATATAGGTAGGACTTTCTTGCTCGACATGATAGTATGCTATCTGGTTGCTCTTTATCTTAACATGTATACTTTCTGTCTCTCTGATTACATGTTGATAAAGCCCTTAGGATGTGTACTCGACTTCCAAGACTATGATGTAGATCATACTAGTGGGGCCTGGGTAGTCAATGAGTACATCCTTCATTGTTCCTAGTCGTGGGAATATCGAGACGGGGCATCGATATTCCAGAGTAGACTAGCGTATATCTTCTCGACCCATGTGATGGGCGATGGATGATTCCATATCCATTGGTGTTTGACATCAGAGATGTTATGCGGGTGCTCAATGGAGACTGGGTACACTGAACGGACTCGCCGAGAACTCCCAGATGGTATTATACCTCACGTCAGATGGCAGTTCTCTGGTGACACTGGTACAGCTTAGTCTGTTGACCCGAGATCGTCATAGAGTCTTGTGTGTCTCCCACTGTGCTTTGATTTCCACCCTACCACGGCTCTACTGAATCATGCAAACAGGTGGTTTTTGGGTACAGTCCCGATTCAAATGGAGGCAATGAGCGATAGGAGGGGATTCGTCTCTCCCGGTATTGGGGGTTGATGTTGCGCAATGCACGACTGGCCATAACAGGAAATCCCTGGCAAGGGTTGTTGTGATATACTGGTAAGAGTTATCAGTAGTTTCACGAAAGTTATGGACCCTATGTCGGCATGACTTATCAAGCTATTGGGGTCTGACGTTTACCACCCCTAGGCGAGATATGCGACATATCAGACGAACAGACCGGACTGTACGGTAAGTGTTACTGGTTGGATTCACAGGAGCGTGAGCGGGCTTGCTCGTCGATCTTCTGATCGCTCAATACCCGGGTGGCCGTTACGTTTAGCAGACCGCTTGCGGCTTGTGGATGTTTGATATGATCATCATTCGCTGCCGGCGTATTGACGAGTCTTTAGAGTCCTACACAGAGGTTTCCTGGCTCAAGCGAAACAAAATAGGAGCGCATATGAGATATGTGCGGGACCGAGAATAATGCAAGTATGTGATACTGTATTCGATTCTCGCGATTTGTGACATTGATCGGTTATATGCGATATAGCCGGGTTATCGAATCAAGTGTTGATTCGATAAGATGTTACTAATGATACTAGTCGGTTATGTGCGACATGACCGGATCATTAAATCAAGTGTTGATTTAATGATTTAATGTATAATTATATATTTGATATATTACTTTGCATTAACTAGTATTGGTTCACTTTAAATGGATTTTCTCACTTGGTGTGCACATTGTATATGTGATATATTTTTGTGTGCACTTGTTTGTATCATGTTTGATGATACATGCAAAATTGGTTAAGTGTAAAGTTTGAACCATGGTTATATGAATGGTTAGGGTTATGATTACTTATTCATTCATTTAATTATTTATTAGTTTTGGAAATTAAAAGCATAAAGAGAAAAAACAAAATGGTTTTCTTTTATTCTTTTCTTTCATGAAGCTTGTTGAAGCTTCATAAAGCTTTTGACCAAGTGACCATTTTGTCTTCTTCTTTAACCCTAACCATTCACATAAACTCTAGTTAGCTCTCTACACTTGACCATGGTTCATGATATGATAAGAAATCATTTATTTTCTATTTAGAAACTCACTTATCATATTATTCATCATCTTCTTCTTCTTCTTTAAAAGTAGAAAAAGCTTGACCATCAATGGTGATTGATGAAAAAGGGTGAGAAATCCAAATCTAAAGTCTTCCCACTTCCTATTTCTTCATCCTCTACTACTTGCCATGTAGTAGAGTGTGTTTTTTTCATAAGTTTCTTGACTTGGAGAAGGCGGAGATCGAGTTTGAGTTGCCTCGACGTAGATCATCTTCGGCATCGAAGCCGACGATCAAGCCCGCCCATTTCTTCGATGAAGCCGATGCTAGAGTCCAAGATATGATTTGGACAGCGAGGGGACTTCATTACGGAGCCTAGGAGGTGGAGGACCGGATCTACAAAGGTTGTAGCTTCTTTCCATTTAGTTAAATTCTTTTATTTGCATCGCATTGCCACATTATCTAGTTAACGATCCGTATTAGGGTTTGTAGGCACTTGTAAAATTTTAATTGGCCATGTTTGATTCCTTGTGAGACTCCATTTGAGTGCCTAGGAACCCTACAGAGGTATCAGAGCTACTACGCATTGGATTCCGACCTATGGGGGGTTCTCACTGTGTGACAGTGTGGCGAAGCATAGGCTCTTACCCCCAGGGTGTCCCGAGACCGGAAGGTGTTCCGGCGGGTTGTAGTCCTCGCGAGGGGGGCATGCGTAAAAAGTAGCGGCTGAGTGACCCGTTGGTGCCACGGCGACCCCATTGGATGGGGTGGCTGCCTGACCTACAGTGGTATCAGAGCCTAGCTAGAGCCTTAGGCGATGCGTAGACGGAGTTAGAAATCCGATCGAACCGAAACCGTAACCCTAATATTGCTCTCTGTACATTTTTGAAAATCGTGGATTTTTGAGAATTAAAAATATGCAGAAAACTCAGTAGAAGATTCTAAGAATTACTGTATAAAACGGGGCCCCTGAATCCATTAAAGCGCGGCGAAACCGCGGCATTAGCATCCTAATGCGGCGGTTCCGCGGCCCTTTTGTCTCCTATTGCAATAAATTTTTCACAGTAATTCCTAGTTTGAAGTGCTGGTTTTCCAGGGAATTTTTAATATTTTTTCAAGAGTTGAATTTTCTGGGTTGTATTGGGGACTCGGTGTATCGATCGGATTGTCTAATTTTGTCAGTGTGTTTTTCCGGGTATTTTTAGAATATGTTAAAAAGTTCGACCGGATATAAATACCCACTTTTCCCCTGCCGGGAAATTTCCAATTGTTGGATTTTTCCGTAGTTTAACGACGTTCTAAGTAGTGCAAGTAACGCGATGGTCCATCTAGAAGACAACAAACTTTAACTCGATTATGTGACCGTCTTGAACTGCCCTTTGAACCTTCGGGTTTGGGGCAGTACGGCGTGCCACATGTGAGGCGTTGGCTTGACCCTTCTACGGCTGGACCGTTGGTACTGAGGCACGAACTGAATGCTGTTAGACTTATTTCATGTGTTGAGTTGTATCGGGAAAACTTGGGTGTTCGATTGTTCGATCGAAAAGTTTAGCGTTTTCTATTTATCCGGAATGTGATATAATAATTGGAATTCACAAGTAGTTATGAGATAACAGAATGAATGTTATAAACATAGCAGTTTAGTCTCACTTTGGTTGCCACGGAGTTTTGATGTGATCAAAAGTCCGTCGCAATCACGTAGCGTACGCGGATACTCGCCGGGTAAACTTAATAGACAGCCTCACCCCATAGCCCCGACCAAGTGACTATAGGAGAACCCCATCGCCGAAAGCATCCGTTTGGGTGCTCGCGGTAGCGGTGTTCCGCCTTGGTGCACTTCGTCGACGGCGTCGGGGGTGCGGCCGCCTACTAAAGTATGCGACGAGCATTCGATCAGTTTTTCGGGAATCTTGTTGAATTGCCCGACTTAATATTGAAAAGTGTTTTCGATAATGAGACTAAAATGCGGGGTTTATAATTGTTAGGCATGCGATGTCTAAGGAATTCATTTGATTATGCATGCTATGTCTAAAGAGATTGCGGATTCCAACTGTTGTAGTTTTACACTTTCTTTTCTGTGACCGTAAGTGTAATATGTGATATCGCCGGTTTCGTTGCTATATGTCAACGACAATTGGGATGCGCATATATACTTACGTTTATGACATGTGATGTTATGTGTTACTGGGTATGTTATATTGGATCGTCGTGTTTGAATAGTCGGGGTTTTTTATGTGAGATGAGTGTTTTTCATTTTCATTCATGTAAAAAACTTGTATGTAATATTCTTTTATTGGGGCACTTCCAGGCTGCGGAAGTTGTCACCGTTGATGTATATTATTTATTTTTCCGCATTAGGATAGACCCAAGGAGGGAAGCACAGGTAACCGGGTTCTGGGGTCCAGTGGGAGACCAACTCGAGGAGTCGAGTCCAGGTCTCCTAAGCCTAGAATTGGTAGGGTTGCTTGCCGCTCTCGTAGGGGTCTAGGGCTGTGGGATAGGCTATTCATCACGACCGTGGAATCCGTGTTTTATACTGGCTCGTATTGAAAACACGGACGTCCTAGTATATCCAATATTTCATATGTTTCTTCTGCTGTGATTTATCTATGATGTGATCATGTGATGTTCTGTGACAGATATTATATATAGTATATATGATATATTATATAGACGTTGCTTATGTTTTACACCCGCGCTAGCCCTGCCCCGCTCTACCTTTAGTTACCTAACCTAACGGTGCAGACGGGACATCGAGGCGTATGCGGATGGCATAAGCGTACGTTATATTTATCTGTGATGTTTAGGTGGACTTAAATGATGGGATATTCATTAATGTGATTAATGAAAAAAAATAAACCTAATTGATGTTGTGGAATCGAATTTCAAAATAAAAACAGGTAGCTACAGTTCTTGCTTTGCATCGCGGTGTTCATTGTAGAACATCCTGCACCTTATTCGATGAGGAAAGGACCGAGATCCCTTCACCGGGAGTGACTCCTTTAGCAATAACTGGCAGATGCTACAACCCTTGGTTTGTCTTTTGATCTCTTCTATAGTTTCTGCTTTGCACAGTGATATATATGATATATCCCGCACCTCATTCGACGAGGAAAGGGCCGACGATCCCTTCACCGGGAGTGACCCCTTTAGCAAAACTAGAAAAGCCTCAAAAACATTCCATTTAAAAACCATTTGATTCCGCAACGAGATCAAGTTCAAAGCGTTAAAGGTTTTCATAAAAACCATTCGCAACCCTCCGTCATTTTAGGAAGTAGAGTACTTAGTATTCATGCTGTGTTTGTTGACCATAGTCAAGGCACAGTGTACGGTAGCTAAGTGATGTCTTCCTACACCGCATATGATGCGATTAGTTAGGACAGTCGCGTGACTTTGTTGACCTTAGTTAAGGGTCATGTGGGTGGGTCTAATTAATCACGAAATGACGGGTAGAACTTGATTAGTACCTATGATTTGTTGACCATAGTTAAGGTCATAGGTGCTAGGGGTAAAAACCTTTATCGGGAGTTTCAAGTGTCGAAATTTGCAATGAGATTGCATACCTTCTATATGATAGTTGGATCCCGATACCCACTGCGAGTAATTGTTACTCCTGGTAGAGTTTTGCACTTTACAATTAGCTGATCAAGTAGGTGTCTAGAAAGGTGTCAACGGGGTTACGCCTCTGGGAAAACGAGGTTTACAGTAATTAGGTCCGTGCGAAAGCACGGGGAACCTCTCTCAAAGTTCCGACACTGGCCTGGCTGAAAGATTGGCGAACTTGTAGATTGTAATTAATCCCGGCTAGTCTTTCCTTTTAAGGTTTGAAGGAAGATTTTATAAAAACAGTGGGAGCCATCCTGATTAGATAAAATGATAACCAATCTGATCTTGCCAGAGCGCACGCTGAGTGTTTTCTTCTCTCTCTCTCTCCAGGTAGCGACCATATCACGCCTTAATCAAGATAATAATATGGATGTATTGACCGAACCAGCTTGTTATACTGAGCTGGGGAACGTTGGTCCCGCTCCAACTTATAATTGTTATAAGACAGAGCAGGAAATAAGGGGAATACCAGAATTCCTATGCCGCCCAAACGAAGAAAGTGCATATGATGCATCTCCTTCGGGTATGTTCATTACAAAGAACTGTTTCTCAGTATCCTTTGCATCCTGAATATATGATACCGGATCAGGATCCCAGATATGTAATCTGTTACATAGGGCTACAAAAAGGTAGAAAAACTGAGAACGGGTGATAAGTTTCATGAGGCAGAAAATGGGGCAAGTGTTGCAGCCAAGTCTGTTGGTCACTGTCACCCTGTATTACCAGTACATTGATTCTGAACGAATGTTATTAGATACCGAACCTGATATACAAAATCATATCTGTCTCTTTGTTAGTAAAGAAACGGTAAAATTTTGTATTGTTGGATAACGTTTTGAACATTTCCTATATCAATAGTTGATCGGTTCAGGCACGTTATCTAAAAGCATTGATGTTCTAAATCAAACAACAGTTCTTAGTATACGGAACACACAAAAGAGGAAGAGTTCAGAAATGAACGAATTCTTCTTAAGGTATTGTAGACTAGGTCATATCTTTGTGACCCGACTGGCTGGAGTTACATAAAGATGCATATTTAAATTAGTTTGAATTTACATCTTGTGAAACTCGCCAGTCATGTCACAAAGATAATATGACCATAGCTCTGTTTATTGGAAACAGAGAAAGAGTTAGTGAACTCTTGGGACTGATACATGATGATGTATGTGTAAGTCCATATTGCGACCCCCGGTGCTTACGGGGAGGCGGAAACGGTATAAAAAACGAATTTTTATCGCAAGAGGCAACATGGACTAAACTTGGTCGGGATCGTTGTCTAAACTAAAACTAGTATTCTAGCTAAAGAGAGTTAGCTACTATGGAAGATGGTTATACCTAAACTTGAACTCCTTCTTCTTCAAAACTTGTAGAGGTTGATGGTTCTCTTTGCGTCGCCTTCTCCCGTCGAAGATGGATCCACCTCGAAGGTTCGACTTTGGGCTCTTCCTCGATCTTTGAGTGAACTAGGGTTTCCGGTTTGCTAAACCTTCAACCTAGAATGAGTAGAGAGAGTGACTAGGGTTTGCTTTTCTTTTTCAAGAGAAGGATTCTCAACTCATGAGAAGGTTTCTCTTGACTAGAGGAAGAAGAAGATGAAGAGAGGAGAGAGAATGAATATGATAGAATGAGCTATCATATTCTATCTTGCAACCATAATGCAAAAGAAAATAATTATCTAATAATAATAATTGAAAATGAGAATAGTTGATGGTAATTTGGAATGACCACTACCATGCTTCATTTAAAAATGTAAGCATAAATCAAGGAGGACTTTTGAAGGCATGAAAGTGGTCAATGGTCAACAAGTCAACCAAGGTCAACAAGTCAACAAAAAAACAACCATAACATAATTCTCATTTAATTATTATTATTAATAGATAATATATAAATCCATTAGGGTTTGGAAAATGAAGACTGTCAATTGTGCATACGCACCCGTTCCGAAACCCTAATGAAAAACCTCATTCTCCGCCTCAAGCAACTGTGCATACACACCTGCATTCTCGTTCCGAAAAACAAGAATACCAAGATATAAAAGCAACCCCAAAACATATACCAGTATCTGGCTCAAACCAGAGCCTGCCGGTATAATCCGTCCGGACTCCAAACGTGCACAAGTGCGCGGATGAGAACGAACCCTGTCGCAAAACCATGCGACCTCTACTCTGTTTTGCCCAGAGGCGAATACCCTCTGTGTGGGACTCTAAAGACTCGACACTACGCTGGCAGTGGGTTTAACCACAGACCGCAAGCGGCACTAGCTGTGCGTAACGGTCCCCAGGTAGATGCCGACAAGAAGGCTGACGAGGTGAAACCCCATCTGTACTCCTACTGAGTCTGAATGTGACATTCTCCGTACAGTCCGGTCTGTTCGTCTGATACATCGCATGGCGGGCCTAGGGGGCGGTAAAACGTCAGTCCCCCAATAGCGGTACAAGTCGTGTCGGAGTGAAGCCCAAAACACCCTGAGATAACACTGGAAACCTACCAGTATATCTCGTTTGCCCTGGCCAGGGACTACTCGTGTAATGGCTCTCCTAGACACAGCGCGATGTCAACCCCCAATACCGGGAGAGACGAATCCTGTCTAACCGTCACTGCCTCCAAGTGCTTCGGGACTGCACCCAACCACCACCTGTTTGCACGACTCCTTTGAGCCGTGGTAGGGTAGTGATCAAAGTGCAGTGGGAACACACTCGAGGCGAAGTGCCAGTGTCAAGTCAGCGGACTAAGCTGTACTCATGTCACCTGGGAACTGACGACTGACGATAGGTATAATACCAACCTGTCAGTTCCCGACGAGTCCTGTCCAGTGTACTCGTAACCCAACGAGCACCCGTATACTATCTCCAGTACGACGTACTGATGGCTGTGGGACAGACCATCTCCCACTCTGGGATGAGAAGCGCATACGCTAGTCTACTCCGGAGTATCGATGCCCTGTCTCGATAGTCCCGCGACTAGGGACCTGTATAAGGATGTGCTTATAGATTACCCAGCCCCCACTAGTGTGACTGCCATCACAACGCTGGTAATCAAGCAAAGATCCTAAGGGCTCCACTAATGCGTATAAGTGATATAGTACAATAAACACAAGTACACATTGAAGTAGAGACAAACCAAGTAGCATACTACTATATTGAGCAAGATTGTATATACAAGGTGAATATCCCAAGCATCCATTAAGTAATATACAAACTAGTATGATACAATAATGGCCTCTAGGGCATATACACTAACAATCTCCCACTTGCACTAAGGCCATGTACTGGCGTATCGAAGACCTATCATCTCGATCAGCCGCTCGAACTGAGTCTGGGGCAGGGCCTTGGTGAATGGATCTGCAGTGTTGTCTTCTGAAGCAACTCTCCGAACCTCGATCTCCTTGCGATCCACGATCTCCCTGATCAGGTGATACCGCCTCAAGATGTGCCTGGATCTCTGATGGGACCTGGGTTCCTTCGCTAAAGCTATAGCCCCATTATTGTCGCAATACAGAGGTATTGGATCAACAATGGACGGAACCACTTGAAGTTCTTTCAAGAACTTCCTCATCCAGACAGCTTCTTTTGCGGCATCAGATGCAGCGATGTATTCCGCTTCCATCGTCGAGTCTGCAACGGTTTCCTGTTTGGAACTCTTCCAACACACCGCCCCTCCATTGAGGGTAAAGACAAAGCCCGACATGGACTTGGAATCATCCTTGTCACTCTGGAAGCTGGAGTCAGCAAAGGCCTCGATCTGGAGGTCTTTTCCGCCATACACCAAGAACATCTCCTTAGTCCTTCTCAGGTACTTGAGAATGTTCTTTACCGCTATCCAGTGTTTCTCCCCAGGGTTTGACTGATACCGGCTTACCACACTCAGTGCATAAGCTACATCCGGTCTGGTACATAACATCGCATACATTATAGAGCCTACCGCAGAAGCGTAGGGTATAATAGACATGCGATCCCTCTCCAAATCAGTCTTGGGAGACATCTCTTTAGAGAGGGTGATCCCGTGACAAGCCGGTAGGTTACCGCGCTTGGAATCTTCCATACTGAATCTCTTCACTATGGTGTCGATGTACCTGGACTGAGAAAGTCCCAATATCCTCTTGGATCTATCACGATGGATCCGGATCCCCAGGATGTAAGAGGCATCACCCAGGTCTTTCATGGAGAACCTTTGTGACAAGAAACCCTTGACAGATTGTAGCATAGGAATGTCATTTCCTATTAAGAGAATGTCATCCACGTATAAAACAAGGAATACTACAGTTCTCGCTACAAATCTACTATAGATGCATGGTTCATCTGGATTTTTGATAAAGTCAAATTCCTTGACCGTCTCATCAAAACAGATGTTCCAACTCCGCGATGCCTGCTTTAGTCCATAGATGGACTTAAGCAACTTGCACACCTTTCCGCTGCTCCCACTCTGATTGAAGCCCTCTGGCTGGTCCATATAGACACACTCCTCTAAATTTCCATTTAGAAAAGCTGTCTTTACGTCCATTTGCCAGATCTCATAATCGTGGAAGGCAGCGATGGCAAGAAGGATCCGAATGGATTTCAGCATGGCTACTGGAGAAAAGGTTTCGTCATAGTCCAAGCCAGGTCTTTGACGGAAACCCTTTGCTACCAGCCTAGCTTTATAGGTCTCAACCTGTCCATCTACACCAATCTTCCTTTTGAAGATCCACTTGCATCCTACGGGTTTTACCCCGTCTGGAGCAATGTCCAACGTCCATACCTTGTTGGTGTACATGGACTCCATTTCGGTCCGCATTGCATCCAGCCATTTTACTGAGTCAATGCTCTGAACGGCCTGCTGGAAGCTAGTAGGCTCATCATAATCCATGATGCAATCCTCTCTATCCCCGTCTATGAGAAAACCGTAGTATCTCTCGGGCGGATGAGACTGCCTACTACTTCTGCGGAGCGGCGTAGGAATGTCCTGTTCTGTTGAACCCTCTGGTTCCACTAAGCTTTCAGTAACAGTCTGTGGTTCTGGAACTTCTTCCAGTTCTACTGCGCTCCCACTAATTTCCTTTTCCAAGAACTGGTGTTCTAGAAAGTGGGCATTGCGAGAAACAAGGACTTTTTGTTCCTCTGCGTAGTAGAAAAGATACCCCCTGGTGCTCTTTGGGTATCCCACAAACTTGCACAATACTGAGCGTGCCTCGAGTTTGTCCGCATGCTGCTTTTTGACAAAAGCTGGACATCCCCAGATCTTCAGATATTGAAGATATGGTTTCTTCCCACTCCACATTTCATATGGGGTGGTAGGCACAGTCTTAGTCGGAACTCGGTTCAAAAGGTATGCAGCTGATTCTAGCGCATACCCCCAGAATGATCGTGGTAACTCAGCGTTACTCATCATGGACCGCACCATATCCAATAGGGTGCGGTTCCTTCTCTCCGATACACCGTTATGTTGCGGGGTGTATGGAGGAGTAAGCTGAGAGAGAATTCCGTTCTCTTTTAAATAGTCCAGGAACTCGGCACTTAAGTATTCTCCACCTCGATCCGATCTTAGAATCTTAATACTTTTGCCGGTCTGTTTCTCTACTTCATTCTTATACTCCTGGAATTTTCCAAAGGCTTCGGACTTATGCTTCATTAAGAAGATATGACCGTACCTTGAGAAGTCATCCGTAAAAGTAATGAAGTAAGAATGTCCGCTTCGGGCATGTGTAGACATTGGACCGCACACGTCACTGTGTACGAGTCCCAAGAGCTCGCTCGCTCTTTCTCCATGTCCAGTAAACGGAGTCTTTGTCATCTTTCCCTTGAGACAGGATTGACAAGTGGCATACGATTGATATTCGAACGCATTCAAATACCCTTCTGTATGTAACTTGGTCAACCTTCTCTCATTGATGTGACCCAATCTACAATGCCATAAGAAAGTCTGGTTTATTTCTGGAGACTTTCTTTTGTGTGTATTCTGGACATTAAAAATCTGTGGTTGGTTCAATACGTATATACCATTACTCAAAGTACCTGACCCAATCAAAACTTGATTAAGGTGAATGTTTACAACATTACTTACAAACGCAAATTCATAACCTTCTTTAGAAACTAAAGATACAGAAATGATATTACAAGTTGCGTTGGGTACAAAAAAGCAATTACGCAAAACCAAAACATGTCCATCTGACATTCCCAGGTGATAGTCCCCCACGGCTTTAGCATCCATGCCAGCTCCGTTCGCAACTCTGAGGGTCATGTCACCTGCCTTCAAAACCCTACGGTTTCTCAACGCCTGCAAAGAATTACAGATATGAGATCCTGATCCGGTATCCAATACCCAGGAAGTAGAGTTTATTGAAAGACAGTTTTCAATAACATACACACCTGAAGCTGAAGCTGCAACCTGCTTCAATTCCTGTGTTCTGGCCTTCCAGGCCCTGCAATCATTCTTCCAGTGTCCTTTCTTATGACAAAAGAAGCATTCTTCCTTATCCACAAGCTTCCCCGCTATCTTTGTTGCTTTACCTTTTCCCTTCGTATCCACTTTACTAACACCGCCCCTTGGTTTGGCGGGGGCTTTCTTCTTCTTTCCCTTGGCTTTCGCCTTGGACCTAGAAGAAGATGATCCTCCTACAAACAAAGTGGATGTTTCCCTACCTTTCTGTAGGGTGCCCTCTGCGCTCCTCAGCAGGTTGAGGAGCTCTGAAAGTTCAACCTCCTTTTCTTGTAGGTTGAAATTCATTATAAACTGGGCGTAAGTGGAAGGAAGGGACTGGAGAACTATATCCGTATATAGCTCACTCTCCAATGTGATCCCTAGGTCAGCGAGCTCCTCAATGTAGCCGATCATCTTTAGCACGTGCTCGGCTACTGATGATCCGACGGCCATTCTTGTCGAAAACAACTTTTTCGACGCTTCGTATCTTGCGATACGTGATTGCTCCCCATACAGTTCTTTTGTATGAAGCAATATGGACTCCATGTCCATATTCTCATGCCTCCTCTGATGTTCGTTGTCCATCGAGGCAAGCAAGAGGCACTTGGCCTTCGCGCTATCAATCTCCCAAGTCTTGCGGATTTCCTTATCCGCGACGCTGGAAGTTGGACCAGGGACAGGGGGAGCTTTGGTGGTAAGAAGATACCCCAGCTTGTCATAAGTGATTGCTATCTTGACATTCCTGAGCCAATCTTTGTAGTTTGGCCCTGTCAGCTTGTTTTTATCTAGGAGTAACTTAAGTCCAGTCATGTTGATTGGTCGCTGCAATTAGGAGAGAGAAGAAGAAACACTCAGCATGATGCTCTTGCAAGTTTAGAGTGGTTTTTAATTTGTCTAAACAGGATGGCTCCCACTGTTTCTCGAATCCCTCCTCAAACCATAAAGGAAGAATTAGTCAGGATCAATCCCACCGTACAATACTTGCTTAACCGTTCAGCCAGGCTGGTGTCGGTACTTCGAGGGAGGTTTTCCAACGCTTTCGCGAAGTTCCTTAATTAAAGAACCTCTTTTCCCTGGGGGCGTAGCCCCGCTAACACCTTTCTAGGCACCTACTAGGTTTATAGCATTGATCGTTAAGTGAGAAATTTCCCGAGGAGTAGCATATACTCACAGTAGGATCGGGATCCAAATATCATCGCGTGACGAAACTGAAGGAATCCTACCAGAATCATCACACTCCAAATGGTATGCAAATCTAGCAAGTTTCAGTACTTATGAAACTCCCGATGTGGATTTTTGCCCCATGCTCTTATGACCTTGGCGTGAGGTCAAAATGTCATAAGTCACATGTCAAGTTCGTCCCATCATTGTCCAGGTTAATTTGAATCCACCCGTACATACCCTTGACGTAGGCCAAAATGGCAGTACGACTGTTTCAAACCAACGCATTCTATCTATGCAACAGATAAATATCCGGCAGCTACCAATCACTATGCCTTGGCGTGAGGTCAAAATACATAGCTTGAATACTACCGAATATTTAACTGAAATGATGGAGGGCTACGGATGGTTTTGGCAAAACCGTGAACGTAGTGAACTTGATTTGGTCGATGGAACGAGATAGCTTTTAAAAGGAGTGGCTCAAACTCCGCATTTAAAAGTTGGTTTTGAAAAGAACCGAGTGGTTTTTCGAAAGTGTTCCAACGACTTTAACTTGGTTTATTATCTTGCATTAGTTCTTTTAATGCGTGATATTCTTGCATTAGTACTTTTAATGCGTCCCATCATTTAATTCCTACCATTGCAGAAAACAACCAAAATATGACGTACGCTTATGCCATTCGCATTCGCCACTGGGCCCCGTCATCACCCGTTAGGTTACTTAACTAACGACAGAGCGGGGGCTGGGCTAGCGCGGCTGTAAAACATAAGCAACGCCTAAATAGAAAGCAATGATAGACATTACAGATCACAGATGAATACATTGGATATACTAGCAATCCGCAATCCTTTCGAGCCTGAAACGAAAAGCGGATAACACGGTCGCGGTGAATAGCAAATACCCCACCCAAGACCCCTACGGGTGCGGCAAACTACCCGCCAAGTTCCCGGTAGTTTGTGCACCCCACCATGGGTCCATCCTAGGAGCAAAAACAGTAAAAAGAATTATACAATGACGGCTACAACCCCGACCCGGTTGTGCGGCCAAACAAATAATATAATTACATCAATTTACATTTACAAATGAATGAAAGAAAAACAAAAGCTCATCTCACATCCAACCCCGGCTATTCACCCGCGACAGTCCAACACATTCATATACACATTCCAGCACATTACAGATCATGTATAACCCCGACTAATCGACCTATAGCGATTAGCCGACGTTCAATACATGCAAACATCACAGATATAACCAATATAGCCAAAGTGTAGTGAAGTTCGGAAAAATACGGAATTATAGGACCCCAAAAGGAAATTTCTTTTCTGGAAAATCTGGGTACATATAATATATCTTAAAAATCCCAAAATCCCCAACTACAGACACTGCACGAAAAACGAGGCGCAGAAGATGACAAAGCGCGGCGGTTCCGCGACACGAGCCTACCTCGTGCCGCGGATGCGCGGCGCTTTGAGCTCCTCACTGGATCGTTTTTTATGGGTGTTCTTAGAAAAGCCTGAGATGATTTTACAAATATAAATTTTTTTATTTTGAGCCCAAAAAATTTCAACAGAAACTCAGGTTTTTGAAAATACGGTTTTTGGGTTTTTTACGGTTCCGAACTTCGTTACACTTCACTACCATGCTAGTTTAAGTTTAGTTAGGCTCTGATACCACTGTAAGTCCATATTGCGACCCCCGGTGCTTACGGGGAGGCGGAAACGGTATAAAAAACGAATTTTTATCGCAAGAGGCAACATGGACTAAACTTGGTCGGGATCGTTGTCTAAACTAAAACTAGTATTCTAGCTAAAGAGAGTTAGCTACTATGGAAGATGGTTATACCTAAACTTGAACTCCTTCTTCTTCAAAACTTGTAGAGGTTGATGGTTCTCTTTGCGTCGCCTTCTCCCGTCGAAGATGGATCCACCTCGAAGGTTCGACTTTGGGCTCTTCCTCGATCTTTGAGTGAACTAGGGTTTCCGGTTTGCTAAACCTTCAACCTAGAATGAGTAGAGAGAGTGACTAGGGTTTGCTTTTCTTTTTCAAGAGAAGGATTCTCAACTCATGAGAAGGTTTCTCTTGACTAGAGGAAGAAGAAGATGAAGAGAGGAGAGAGAATGAATATGATAGAATGAGCTATCATATTCTATCTTGCAACCATAATGCAAAAGAAAATAATTATCTAATAATAATAATTGAAAATGAGAATAGTTGATGGTAATTTGGAATGACCACTACCATGCTTCATTTAAAAATGTAAGCATAAATCAAGGAGGACTTTTGAAGGCATGAAAGTGGTCAATGGTCAACAAGTCAACCAAGGTCAACAAGTCAACAAAAAAACAACCATAACATAATTCTCATTTAATTATTATTATTAATAGATAATATATAAATCCATTAGGGTTTGGAAAATGAAGACTGTCAATTGTGCATACGCACCCGTTCCGAAACCCTAATGAAAAACCTCATTCTCCGCCTCAAGCAACTGTGCATACACACCTGCATTCTCGTTCCGAAAAACAAGAATACCAAGATATAAAAGCAACCCCAAAACATATACCAGTATCTGGCTCAAACCAGAGCCTGCCGGTATAATCCGTCCGGACTCCAAACGTGCACAAGTGCGCGGATGAGAACGAACCCTGTCGCAAAACCATGCGACCTCTACTCTGTTTTGCCCAGAGGCGAATACCCTCTGTGTGGGACTCTAAAGACTCGACACTACGCTGGCAGTGGGTTTAACCACAGACCGCAAGCGGCACTAGCTGTGCGTAACGGTCCCCAGGTAGATGCCGACAAGAAGGCTGACGAGGTGAAACCCCATCTGTACTCCTACTGAGTCTGAATGTGACATTCTCCGTACAGTCCGGTCTGTTCGTCTGATACATCGCATGGCGGGCCTAGGGGGCGGTAAAACGTCAGTCCCCCAATAGCGGTACAAGTCGTGTCGGAGTGAAGCCCAAAACACCCTGAGATAACACTGGAAACCTACCAGTATATCTCGTTTGCCCTGGCCAGGGACTACTCGTGTAATGGCTCTCCTAGACACAGCGCGATGTCAACCCCCAATACCGGGAGAGACGAATCCTGTCTAACCGTCACTGCCTCCAAGTGCTTCGGGACTGCACCCAACCACCACCTGTTTGCACGACTCCTTTGAGCCGTGGTAGGGTAGTGATCAAAGTGCAGTGGGAACACACTCGAGGCGAAGTGCCAGTGTCAAGTCAGCGGACTAAGCTGTACTCATGTCACCTGGGAACTGACGACTGACGATAGGTATAATACCAACCTGTCAGTTCCCGACGAGTCCTGTCCAGTGTACTCGTAACCCAACGAGCACCCGTATACTATCTCCAGTACGACGTACTGATGGCTGTGGGACAGACCATCTCCCACTCTGGGATGAGAAGCGCATACGCTAGTCTACTCCGGAGTATCGATGCCCTGTCTCGATAGTCCCGCGACTAGGGACCTGTATAAGGATGTGCTTATAGATTACCCAGCCCCCACTAGTGTGACTGCCATCACAACGCTGGTAATCAAGCAAAGATCCTAAGGGCTCCACTAATGCGTATAAGTGATATAGTACAATAAACACAAGTACACATTGAAGTAGAGACAAACCAAGTAGCATACTACTATATTGAGCAAGATTGTATATACAAGGTGAATATCCCAAGCATCCATTAAGTAATATACAAACTAGTATGATACAATAATGGCCTCTAGGGCATATACACTAACAGTATGTAAGGTCTCCTGTCTACACATGCCAGGACTGGTTCTTTATACTTCGTTATATTCTCTGATAATCTCTCAAGATTCAGTCGTATGTTCCTGTTGAAACATAAGTCCGAAGCTTTTGAGGTATTCACAGAATATAAGTTGGAAGTAGAGAACAAAAATACGGGTATAAGTATTATGTCCTATGATGAGATCAGGGAGGAGAATATTTATGCATGGCATTCCTGGACCATTCTAAAGGAGAATGAGATTCTCTCTCCGTATTACTCCTCTGAATACACCACAGCACAACGGTGCATCAGGGCGGAGCAATCGCACAATATTAGATATGGTGTGCTCTGTGATGAGTATTACTGAGTTACCTATTTTCTTTTGGGATATTATGCGCTTGAGAAGCTGCATACCTATTGAATTAGGTTCGAATCAGATCACTATCTACCATTCCATATGAGATATGGTATGGGAAGGGCCCATATCTTAAGTTAGTTAAGATTTGGGGTTGTCCGGCCTATGTCAAAAGCAAAATCCGGAAAAGATCGAGGCAAGGTCTGTTCTGTAGAACTGGAATGGTTCCAGCTGCAGATGATGATTTGACAGAACCAAAGGATTCAATAGTTCCCGACGAACCTCAGCCTCTCCGCTGATCTAGCAGGGTTCCTAACCTGCTTGAGAGATACTTCGATTTCTCGTTGACAGTGGGAGCAAGGATTGCATCATGAGATGATGACCCAACTAGATTCGAGCAGGCCATCAAGAGTAGGGACTCTGTAAGAATGGCTGGATGCTTAGCGATCTAAGATGGAATCCATGTACACCAACAAAGTATGGACTTTAGTTGCGATATCTGAAGGGTTAAATCCCCATCAGGAGCAAGTATATCTTGAGAAGATTACTTGGTGTAGATGAAAAAGTTGAGACTTTCAAATCTAGACTTGTTAAAGGTTTTCGTCATCGACCAGACATGGATAATGATGAAACCTTTTCCAGGGAATATGCTTAAGTCCATCCAGATCCTACTTGCCATGGCTACATACCATAACTACAATATCTGGTGGTTGTGTTCCATGACTGCTTTTCTAAATAATGATTTAGAAGAGAACGTCTATAAGAACACAGCCAGAGGGCTTCGTAAATAGTGGGAGCAGCGGAAACGTATGCAAGATGTTTTATGTGATAAAGCAGGCATCGCGGAGTTGGAACATATGTTTTGATGAGTTAGTCAAACAGTTTGACATCATCAAAATGGTAGATGAACCTTGTATATACAAAACGGTAGTAGAGAGTAAGGTGGTCATCCTTGTATTGTACGTGGACAACATACTCTTGATAGGAATGGGATTTCCTATATTACGCTCGGTCAATCTCCGCTCATCACAAGGATTCTGCAAAAGGATCAAAGTGATACCTCCTAAATCATGTGTTTTCGTCTATGAGATAGATGTAATTGGATGCTAGGATACTCACTAGATGTAGTGAGATGGTATCAATCGATCCTGGGGAGAATCACTGGAAGGGTTCCAGGATGATAAAGACGACTGAATGTCAGTCACAGGCATTGTCTTTACCCTCAGTAAAGGGACGGTATGTTGGAAGAGTTCCAAGCTAGATACCGTGACAAACTAGACGATAAAGGCTGGTAACATCGCTATTAAAGATACTACCAAAGAGGCAGTTTGGGTGTATATTGGTTCATAGGATGAACAAGGTTCCTACCATTGTGTGACAATGGAATTGTGGCTTTGGCCCTGGAACCCTGGTCCCATCAGTGACCCAGACATATTCTGAGGCAGCATCACCTGATCATGGAGATAGTTGATCTCCAGGGTGATCGAGGTTAGGAGAGTAGAATCAGAGGACAACACGGCGGATCCACTCACGAAGGCCTTTTCCCAAAGAGAGACTTTTAGGGGATAGTTGAGTATTAGATACTACAACCACTGCAACAGATGGCCCTAGTGCAAGTGGGAGATTGTTAGTTGTATGTATGCCCTAGAGGCCATTACTGTACATTGGATGTATATTGTAGTGGATGCTGGGACATATATAGGTAGGACTTTCTTGCTCGACGTGATAGTATGCTATCTGGTTGCTCTTTATCTTAACATGTATACTTTCTGTCTCTCTGATTACATGTTGATAAAGCCCTTAGGATGTGTACTCGACTTCCAAGACTATGATGCAGATCGTACTAGTGGGGCCTGGGTAGTCAATGAGTACATCCTTTATTGTTCCTAGTCGTGGGAATATCGAGACGGGGCATCGATATTCCAGAGTAGACTAGCGTATATCTTCTCGACCCATGTGATGGGCGATGGATGATCCCATATCTATTGGTGTTTGACATCAGAGATGGTATGCGGGTGCTCCGTAGAGACTGGGTACACTGAACGGACTCGCCGAGAACTCCCAGATAGTATTATACCTCACGTCAGATGGCAGTTCTCTGGTGACACTGGTACAGCTTAGTCTGTTGACCCGAGATCGTTATAGAGTCTTGTGTGTCTCCCACTGTGCTTTGATTTCCACCCTACCACGGCTCTACTGAGTCGTGCAAACAGGTGGTTTTTGGGTTCAGTCCCGATTCACATGGAGGCAATGAGCGATAGGAGGGGATTCATCTCTCCTGGTATTGGGGGTTGATGTTGCGCAATGCACGACTGGCCATAACAGGAAATCCCTGGCCAGGTATGCTGTGATATACCGGTAAGAGTTATCAGTAGTTTCACGAAAGTTATGGACCCTACGTCGGCATGACTTATCAAGCTATTGGGGTCTGACGTTTACCACCCGTAGGTGAGATATGCTACATATCAGACGAACAGACCGGACGGTACGGTAAGTGTTACTGGTTGGATTCACCGGAGTGTGAGCGGGCTTGCTCGTCGATCTTCTGATCGCTCAATACCCGGGTGGCCGTTACGTTTAGCAGACCGCTTGCGGCTTGTGGATGTTTGATATGATCATCATCCGCTGCCGGCGTATTGACGAGTCTTTAGATTCCTACACAGAGGTTTCCTGGCTCAAGCGAAACGAAATAGGAGCGCATATGAGATATGTGCGGGACCGAGAATAATGCCAGTATGTGATACTGTATCCGATTCTCGCGATTTGTGACATTGATCGGTTATATGCGATATAGCCGGGTTATCGAAGCAAGTGTTGATTCGATAAGATGTTACTAATGATACTAGTCGGTTATGTGAGACATGACCGGATCATTGAATCAAGTGTTGATTTAATGATTTAATGTATAATTATATATTTGATATATTACTTTGCATTAAATAGTATTGGTTCACTTTAAATGGATTTTCTCACTTGGTGAGCACATTGTATATGTGATATATTTTTGTGTGCACTTGTTTGTATCATGTTTGATGATATATGCAAAATTGGTTAAGTGTAAAGTTTGAACCATGGTTATATGAATGGTTAGGGTTATGATTACTTATTCATTCATTTAATTATTTATTAGTTTTGGAAATTAAAAGCATAAAGAGAAAAAACAAAATGGTTTTATTTTATTCTTTTCTTTCATGAAGCTTGTTGAAGCTTCATGAAGCTTTTGACCAAGTGACCATTTTGTCTTCTTCTTTAACCCTAACCATTCACATAAACTCTAGTTAGCTCTCTACACTTGACCATGGTTCATGATATGATAAGAAATCATTTATTTTCTATTTAGAAACTCACTTATCATATTATTCATCATCTTCTTCTTCTTCTTTAAAAGTAGAAAAAGCTTGACCATCAATGGTGATTGATGAAAAAGGGTGAGAAATCCAAATCTAAAGTCTACCCACTTCCTATTTCTTCATCCTCTACTACTTGTCATGTAGTAGAGTGTGTTGTCTTCACAAGTTTCTTGACTTGGCGAAGGCGGAGATCGAGTTTGAGTTGCCTCGACGTAGATCATCTTCGGCATCGAAGCCGACGATCAAGCCCGCCCATTTCTTCGATGAAGCCGATGCTAGAGTCCAAAATATGATTTGGACAGCGAGGGGACTTCATCACGGAGCCTAGGAGGTGGAGGGCCTGATCTACAAAGGTTGTAGCTTCTTTCCTTTTAGTTAAATTCTTTTATTTGCATCGCATTGCCTCATTATCTAGTTAACGATCCGTATTAGGGTTTGTAGGCACTTGTAAAATTTTAATTGGCCATGTTTGATTCCTTGTGAGACTCCATTTGAGTGCCTAGGAACCCTGCATAGACTACCCAGCCCCCACTAGTGTGATCGCCATCACAACGCCGGTAGTCAAGTAAAGATCCTAAGGGCTCCATCAATATGTATTAGCGATATGTTAAAAGAAACATATACACATATTAAGATAGAAACAATCCAAGTAGCATACTACTATATCGAGCAAGACTGTCGTAAATCCTTGTATATATCCCAAGCTTCCAAAATGTATTATACAAACTAGTACTATACAATAATGGCCTCTAGGGCATACATATCCAACAGGTGTAACAAATGCACGACGTAAAAACTTAGTGCAACAATTGCACAAAATACAAATCGGGTGCAACAGGTGCACGGAAATGCATCAATAACTCAAATGTGTATAACACAACACCGAGTGTACCAAGGTGTATAAAAATCCAAACACGTGCAACTGCGTGCACAAAACACATATCAATGCACTGCAAGCACATGTAAGCTATACCGAGTGCAAAAATCAAATCGAGTGCATATCATATGCAAAAAATCCATTCAACTGTCAGAAATCAACGAAATCATAAACACTGCTACAAAGGCAAAAAATGAATATCAAGTGCAATAGATATACACAAATCGCAATTCAACACAGCGGTGTATAAAATATATATCAAGTGCAATAACTATGCACAAAATGTAAATACCCAGTAGGGGAAGCCATGGTGCACGAAATCAATATCATGAAACTCATCATCAAAACTCAAATCCAAGTGATATAAGCGTGATACTCGGATCACAAACGCAAATCGCAACAAATGATATTAAGGTACACCTCCTACAATGTCAAAAAATATCGGTGCGCCCAAAACTGGCAGAGCAAGAACATCCGCCTGCCTCCTGCTCACGGTTTGGCGTCCTCTGTCTCTGGGTCATCATTTTCTCTGTGGATTATCAATCTCTCAATCCATCGGCTCGTCGGCCCGGTCAGGTGTGCTAACGGGAACGATTCTTCTTTGACACTCCTCTGGTCATCTCTCGGCCAATTAGTATGACCACTCATAAAGCAGCACGTCACTGGCGTCGGCCTCTAGCCCTCTGAATACACATGACACAACTGATCTTCGGTGCAAATCTTATCGCAGCAGTGTCCTGGAAGGAACATGCTCAAGGTCTTTTCCGATCTCGCCTATACCGAACTATACGGAGGCTGGAACTCTTACATAATCTTTTCTTGTTTTCTGGACACCTGCGTTCTCAGCACATCATTTCCTTGGGAACTGGTCGTATCCCAATGCCTCTGTAGACATATCCAATTTATAATCTCTATGGGGCGTAACAACAGCTCGTTAACATCTCGTACGAACCTCTTACTCAACTTGTCTTTATTATCGTCCACTTCGACATCACGTCATGCTATCTGCGTACTGCAATGGTCCTCAGTTATAGTCAATCCGAAGTCTTTCACACGGACTCGAAATCACGAACTCGGTATCTTCATCACTCTGTAGAAGATATCTAGCCGAACACGTCCTCGGGAACTCGTCCATATCATCGGAGGAATATACCTTATTCATCCGTTCTCGATCAACTCACAACGCATCTGGGTGAGGTCCTCTATCTGAGGCTAGTCAACCTGCTGATCTCTTATAGGATCATCCAACGAACAATGTCATCTCTGGATCGATCTACTCTAGATCTGAATAAGATTCTCCATATTGGAAATCTTCAACTCGGCTGGGCCTGCGTCGGCGCATCAAAACTGACGAATCACCTTCATCTCTCAACTCGGGGTAGACTAACTATCATCTGTCGCATTTCTGCAAGAAAGCTCCAGCGATCTCAGCTCATAAGCTCTGGAAGCGACATCCCATCAATCTCAGCAACAGCTGGGTCATCTGTCTGCAAGGTAGACGACATCATAATCTCCGAGGTAGGCTATACATCAACAGTCCTCTCACAATAGGGAGCCTCTAACAATGGCCTGATCATCCGGTACAAAACCGAACACTCGCCTCAACAAAAGGTCACAACACCAATACAAAATCGAGACATTCCCGTGTCACCAGAAGATACGATGGTCAGTCCTCGACCATGACGAGCTCGCCCTGACCGCATTACTAGCAGCATCTCAATCTGTGCTCAACCATGGTGAAAGGAACCTCTAGCATGTATCGATGAAGGTAGATCAATGGAATGAAAGGAATGAACAGATCCAGAATGGATACATGATCATAAGGAGGAACGGAATCAATGAGAGTATGATCATAGAAACAAAAAGAATCAAGGATCTCAAATGGATGTATGATCAAGAGAACGAAGAGAATCACAGATCTCAAAATATGTACATCCTAAGGTGTCTTAAGTGGAGTATCATATCGTAAATATGTCGCGGAACATACGTACGGTACGTCACTCTACTCAAGCTTTCTACTCCATCAATCAGGGTTAGCCTATGTAACGAAAGTTCGAGTCTAATACCCCCTGTTCAAGTCTAAGTTCCGTAAGGTCTGTTAGTTATATGTATGCCCTAGAGGCCATTACTGTACATACGATGTATATTATAGTGGTTGCTTGGACATATATATGGAGGACATTCTTGCTCGACATGATAGTATGCTATCTGGTTGCTCTTTATCTTAACATATACACCGATTGTCTCTAAGTTACATGTTGATAAAGCCCTTAGGATGAGTACTTGACTACCAGGATTATGATGCAGATCATACTAGTGGGGACAGAGTAGTCAATAAGTACATCCTTCAAAAGTTCCTAGTTGTGGTTGTATCGAGACAGGGCATTGATATACCAGAGTAGACTAGCGTATACCTTCTTGACCCATACAGACGGGCGATGGATGATCCCATATCCATTGGTGTTTGACATCAGAGATAGTATACGGGTGCTCAGTGGAGACTGGGTACACTGAACGGACTCGCCGAGAACTCCTAGATGGTATTATACCTATTGTCAGATAGAAGTTCTCTGGTGACACTGGTACAGGTTAGTCTGTAGACCCGAGATCATCATAGAGTCTTGTGTGATTTCCATTGTGCTTTGATTTCTACCTTACCACGTTCAAGAGAACGTGCAAAACGGTGTATTTTGGGTACAGTCCCGAATCACATGGAGGCAATGAGCGATAGGAGGGGTTCCGTCTCTCCCGGTATTGAGAGTTAATGTTGCGCTGTGCTCGATTGGCTATAATAGGAAGTCCCTGGCCAGGGCTGCTTCAGAGATATACTGGTAAGTGTTATCAGTAGTTTCTCGACCTGTTATGAGCCTCATATCGGCACGACTTATCGAGTTACTGGGGTCTGACGTTTACCACCCCTAGACGAGATATGCGACATATCAGACGAAGAGACCGGACTGTATGGTAGTGTTACTGATTTGATTCGCAGGAGTACGAGCAATCTTGCTTGTTGATCTTCTGATCGCTCAATACCCGTGTGGCCGTTACGTTTAGCAGACCGCTTGGGGCTTGTGGGTGTTTGATATGATCATCACCTACTACCGGCGTATTGACGAGTCTTTAGTGTCATACACAGAGGTTTCCTGGCTCAAGCGAAACGGAGTAGGAGAACATATGTGATATGTGCGGGACCAAGATTAATACTATATGTGATACCGTATTCTATTCTCGCGACTTGTGACATCGGTCGGTTATATGTGATATAGCCGGGTTATCGGATCAAGTGTTGATTCGATAAGTTGTTACATATGATATTAGTCGGTTATATGTAATATAGCCGGATTATTAAATCAAGAGTTGATTTGATAATCTAATGTATAATTATATATTTGATATATTAATTTACATTAACTAGTATTAGCTCACTTATGATTTCTTTTCTCACTTGTTTTGTGCATATGTATAAATCTGATATATATTTGTGTACATATTATTGTGTCATGTTTGATGATACATGCAACTTGGGTGTGTGTATGACTTACACCATGCTATGAATAATGGAGGGTTTTTATTTATTTCGGTAAATCAAAATGGTGGCATTTTTTCATGGCAAAAAGCTTTGAGAAGCTTGGATTTGCATTAACTAAGTCCACGAGTATTGTTATGCCTAAGATATTTATTAATCCAACCATTAAACCTAGCCATGGTTAACTCTTTACAAAGGTTAAGTATATGATGCTTAACTCACCTAAGGTTTCCATTCTTCACTTGAATAATTTTCATAAGAGCTTTCTTCTTCTTCCTCCTCAAAACTATCTAGCTTCAATGGAGATGTGAGGAAAAATGTGAGAAAATCAATTCTAAAGTGAGCCCACTTCCTACTTCATCATCCTCTACTACTTGCCATTTAGTTTAGAGTGTTTGCTTCACTAATTCCACAATTAGTGAAGAGATAGCTTGGGTTAGTGTTGATTGAACGAGATTTTAGGTGCTTACGCTATTTGATCAAAGAATTTACCGCAATCAATAACGGTGTCGCTTGGTAGCTAGCCGGTTGAGTACGGGTCGGTCCACAGGGAGATGGATTCCTTTCTTTATGTTTTAACGAGTTAAATCAAAAATATTTTAGGATTTATTTTAAGATCTAAGAATGAGATTAAAAGCTTTCTAGGGTTAAGATTGGGTTAGTTTGGAAAATCAATTATTCTCACCGCTTTCTTTGCCCTAATTAAGAACTTTTAGGTGTTAAGGTAATTGTTAACAAAGAGGATTAGGACGATCGGGAAGAAACTGGGATTCTTCCTCTAGGTCCTTGTCCGTCCTTTCTTAACTCTTACCCTAATCTCTATGGAAAACATACACAATCGGTCTTTAACTATGGTATCACCGCTACCTCATGGGATAGGGTTCCAGAGTGAGCGGTGTGTGTATGTATGCATAGAGTCCTATTTAAAATGTATAACGGGCAAGAAAGGGATGAGAGATTTTCATCTCTCAATCCTTCTCCAAACCTAACCCTAACAAGTAAGAAACTACTCACTCAATAGGGAATTGTTAAACGAATTAATTTTTTGTTTGTTTTTAATTTAACAACTACGGCAGATAAATAAAAGTTATAACTACGGCAGAGAAATAAAATTTATAACTAGGGCAGAAAAGAAATTAAACTAAGGCAAGATAAAGAAAACTTACTTCTTTATTGATGAACTCTTTGACAGATTACATGGAATTGAAAATCTAAGATCTAGAAATGAAAAGAGGCATCTTAAAAGAGGCACCCAAAAAGTGGCACCCAAAAAGTGGCACACTCCAAAAAAGAGCTGTAGGATTCCTATTTATAGAGAATAGAAATCCTAGGGTTTACATCTGATCCATATCTAGAATTACAAAAATACCCTAAGAAAGCCTGGTCAACGCACCGACTCCCACCGACACGCAACGAAGCACCGACATGTGTCCTATATGGCCGCGGATCCGTGGCCATATGCCTTGTTTGGCCGCGGATCCGTGCCCATGTGATGGGCTTGATAGCTCAATTTTCTAGGGCTTCTTTCTGTTGCTATTTGCTTCTTTTTTCTTCACTTGGTTCTTCAGACACTTTTCTAGTTTGTTCCAGATTTCCACAGTGCAGAATGTTGTGGACTTCTACTGTTCACTTCGTGTTGAAGTCTTGAATCTTGCACTGCCTTTGTTCTTTGTGAAATTGTTCATTGATTTTCGTTTTTCTTCAATCTTTAGGCATGATAAAGATTCTTCTATTTGTTGGTCGTAGTCTCACTTTTGTAGCATCTTTTCATCATTTTCACTGATTTGTTCCGAGAACCTGTAACCTGCAACTATTCAACAGAAATAGATCAAAAGCACCAATTTATTTGGAAAATGAAAAAGAATGGGGAATATAATAATGAAAAATTATGATATGAACAAATACCCCCAAACTTATCTTTTACTCGTCCTCGAGCAAAACTAGTTTATTCTCGAAAAAATCTAACCTCACTTTCGCAGGGAAACACGATTGCACTGAGTCATGCAACAAGCCGTTAAATCTCTAGGTGTCCCTAGTAGGAGGAGTGTTGTCTCCTGAGGGTTTTCAGCGGATACTACCCACAAAATCCTATCAATTTGACCTATTGACTATTATTCTTCAATTCGGTTTTCTAACAAGAAAATCTATTATCCTCAACTCAGAAATTATCAACCTGTATTTTTCACGCTTCCTTATCATTTAACTTAAAATTATATATGTTCTGTAAATTTATTTAGCTTTTAGCATCTTTCGAGTTTTCCTTCTAAGGTTCCATCTCAACTTAGGAATTTTTATCATCTCTACTAAAAATATATGTCCTATTTTTCATTCCTATCTCTCATCCAAACCCCAATCATATACCCCTACGTATGTGTATATATCACCCCTACACTTAGAAATTCAATTCAAGCTCTTATACTCTTGTCCATTGTCCAAAGTACTTTTAGTTGGTGAATTTTTAGATGACATTGCTCACACATCCTTCATGCGACCGTTAATACTTCTTGAGGTACTAACGACCGATTACAAAATGTGTTTGCATATTAAGGCGTAATTCTTAGTCCTGTAATACCTAAGGCTTTTAGCAGTGACTCCCAAACCAGTTGGTCTAAGGCAGTAGGTGATAAAGCACCCTCGCTATATATTTTTTATTTTACGCAGCCTTAATTAATTACAAAACCAGTGTTCATTTTTTTAATCTCTTTATTCACACTTGTATTTTTATTTTATTTTCCTTCATACTGAGGACTTTAGACAAGAGCACTTCAAGGTCTCCTCTACTATTCCAAGTTTCAAGGTTCGTGTCTGTGCAAGTTGTAGGGTATATATTTTCAGAATTTAGACTTAAGCTTAGGAATTATTTTTTAGACTTATACTTTAATAAAAATATCAATACTCTTCCCTTATTTTGACTTAGCCCAAGCAGTGAACTCAAAATTTGCTTATTTCTAAGTAAACCACAAAGACATATATTTTCTACCGTTAAACTTTAAGATAGGTTATTTTTAGGGTTTTAAATTTACCAAGTTTAGGATCTAGTTTTTCCTAACTATTCAACCGTCATGATAAACTTAAGTCAATTATGGCCAAAATTGAATCTTTTCAATTTTTATAATTTTAAATTTTTTTTTGCCTTTTTATGGATTTTAAAATAAGTATGCAAATGCAAAAATATACACATGAATGCGAAGGAAGATGGCTTACCGAGCGTAACCCCAAACTTAAACCTGACAGTGCCCTCACTGTCATGCCACACCAAGAGGGTCAAAAATGTCGGCACTCCCCTATTTATTTATATTTATTTTTTTAAATATTTTTTTATTATTGTTAAAAGAAATATATATATATATATATATATACAAAAAAAGGCCCCCCCCAAACTTAAGTGAGACAGTGTTTCCACTGTTTAAGAGTTAAAGTTCACAGTTAGGGAGGAGAAAAAACACAGCATCAAGCTATATAAGGCCTTACACTGGCCAAAGATTAGCACCAACCATTCAAAAATTTTATCGTTATAATGGTAAGGTTGGTGAAAGAATGCAGTGTAGATAAAAGAGATGAGAAACGCACGAGACCGTGTGGAGATAGAAGCAGTATACGGTCTCGGTGGAGGAGAACAATGGCGGAAGGGAAAAAGAAATGATGGTGGTGGTTCGACTTCTTCGGGTGGAGGTTGATTAATCACAAAATGCGTGTTCTTTAAGAATGCGAGTTCGTCAGCAAAAATATCTTCGAAACTTTCATCGAAGGTCTGATTGAACATTTCAATGTCAATAAGTGTCACGCCAGAATTCAACACACTTGATTTTTCAAAAATTACGGATGTAGGAGACTCGTAAAGCTCATTTACCTTATTTTCAAAAGAGTTTAAATGAAGTTATTTTTCTAAAATTATCGAACTCAAAATATCGGATTGTGATTCATTAACACTCGGTATCATTAAAGGAAGATTAGAAGAAGAACCAAAAAAAGTGGGAATACGAACTTGAGGGTAGAGATGGAGTGTATAAATTAGCACAATTTGTAATGATCGATGTGTAAAAAGAGATTGTGCTAATCTATCAACCCATGGAGAAATGAGATCAAATCCCTCAAGATTCATGAGAAAACATGGGTACGTCGAACTTGGTAAACCAGACATTGAAAATGAAAATGATACGGTCTCTTGCAAGGTCGGAACGAGGATGGAGGGAAGTGAGTGAGGAAGGGTATCGGTTAAAGATTCAGGAGGGTGTACACAATCAGTGGAAGGGACAGGATGAATTAGAAAATCCGACTCATCAAACAAAACTGGTTCATCCTCAATAATTTCCTCAATATTCTTCTCAAAATTTAGCTTATCCATGCCATTCTCATCAAAATCAAGACGCATATGAAGTTTGGAAAAAACATTTAATGACTCGGGATGATGAATTGGAGAGAAAAATTCAGTCAAATCTGCGGCTTCATCATCCAAAATATTCCCAGCATCGATATTCTTAATCAAGTTAAAATCAATTGTTTTAGACACCTCATCAAATGCATGGATATTATTCAATTCAGGTTCTAGAGTGGAGGTGTAGAGGTCAAAAGGATTGGTGACGGTTTCACTCGAAAGGGGCTCTTCATAATCAGGTAAATCAAACACTACAAAGTCCCACAACTCATTACACGTTTTATTTGGGACACTTGATTGATAACCGGAGTTGTGGGATTCAATTGGGGATGGGTAGGTTTGATTTGGAAGTGTGTACATCTCACTTTCACCACTCAAATTCTCACTCTGTCCAGCCGTCTCATCATACATTGGAATTTTTGGAGCTAGTTGGAAACTAGCTACCGGGTCATTAGGTTGTAATAGGGTGGCTATAAACGCATCCAAATTCCTCACCTGTTGGTTTGTCGCTACTATATAAGCCTCCAACGACTGTTCCAGACTAGACATGGATTGTGAAGGGGTTTCAGTAAATGATTCAAAGTTGTTTGGATACTGGAAATTCCCAAATGGCTGTGTAGAAGAAATGTCTAGGGAAGGTGCAAAAGTCGGGTAGGACTGGTAGGAATTGACTGGTTGGACAGGATTAGGATCAACATTTGGATAAAAAGGTGAATGGAATTGATGATCCCAAGAACTGAATGTGTTGAGAGGAGTGAAAGATCGGCTATGAGATTGTTCAATATGCTCACCAATAGACATGGGTTACGGAGTTACAACAGGACTCGAAGAAGGAGTATCAACGTAAGAAGGTGGTGAAGGTTGAAACGGTTAATACAAAGTGGATTGCGGAGTCCAACTGTTTCTCCTAGACGCTTCATCTTTCAAAGAAATTTTGGGCATGGAGGGGTCGTCCGTAATTCGACCAAAACAATTCGCGTAGGAAGCAAAGTTTGGTTCAGGGTACCAAAGTTCGGCAAGAGTTTTGGGAGGTGGGGTACCTATGATGTGAGAAAGGAAAAGAAAAAGAATGTGATGATTTTTATATTTTTTTTATTTTAAAAAAATTGTTTATTTTTGGAGTTTTGAAATTTTTGAAAGTGTTTTTTTTTAGAAAGAGTTTTGCAAAAATTTGTACGGAACTACGGCACGATTTCAGACAAATCACAATTTATACATGCACAATCAAGCCTAGAGCTAGGGTCTCCTAAGTCAACTAGACTGCTCCTAACTGTTTCAAAGGGCAAGTTGTGATATCCTCAAATCGCCTCTTCATCGCCAATTGTGGCCAGGTAAGCACAAGTAAAAAGAGGAGGGATCCACTCACGAATCACCGTGAGACGGGCCTTTTAAAATTACCTCTCCCACTTGTCTAGCCTAGGTACTACAAAGTCTGGTTTAGATAAACGACCGATGCCTACAACCTTTCTTTTGTCCAAATGAGCACGACAGTCCTTAGTTGGCTGAGTCTAATATTTTTTAATTTAACTCGAGAGTTGATGAAAAAATGCTTTTTGTGATTTTTGGGGTCTTAGGAAGGGTAATGAAATTCCCACCCAATCTGGATTGGTGTTATAGCCTTTTAAAAGTCCGTTTTAATTATGCAAAGCATTAAACACACAAAAATCTAATACACTTTCAAAAAAAATTTTAGCAACGTAAAGAACAAAAACAATTTATTAGAGAAGGGGGAAAGATTATGCGCAAAGAACCCTGCAGGAAATTTTTTTTTCAGTTGAGTTCAGAGGGTAGAAGAGAGGAAAAAAAATACATACAGAGAATTTTGGGATGCTGACGTCAGCAGTTGACCGCGGTTCCGCAATCAAACGCTTGAATCCGACGCGGTTCCGCAGTGGTTAAGATGGTTTAGATCTCCAAAATATTTCTCTGTGTTGTTTGGATTCTCCCCTATTTGTTCAGATTCTCTGTTTCTTGATTTGTTCACTGGGATTTTCCAGATCTGAATCTGTCCGTCTTCTTTTTCTGCACAATTCACACAATACCTCTCAAAAAGAACAAGATGAATTTTATTTTTTTATTTTTTTTGTTTTAAAATTTTTAAATTTTTAAATTTTTTATTTTAATTTTTTTAACCCGAAATTACACAAAGAAAGAGACTGCCATCTTCCCGGCAACGACGTCATTTGATTGAACAAGATTTTAGGTGCTTACGCAATTTGAATCAAAGAATTTACCGCAATCAATAACGGTGTCGCTTGGTAGCTAGCCGGTTGAGTACGGGTCGGTCCACAGGAAGATAGATTCATTTCTTTATGTTTTAACGAGTTAAATCAAAAATATTTTGGGATTTATTTGAAGATCTAAGAATGAGATTAAAAGCTTGCTAGGGTTAAGATTGGGTTAGTTTGGAAAATCAATTATTCTCACCGATTTCTTTGCCCTAATTAAGAACATTAGGTGTTAAGGTAATTGTTAACAAAGGTTATTAGCACGATCGGGAAGAAACTAGGTATCTTCTCTGGGTCCTTGTTCGTCCTTTCTTAACTCTTACCCAAACCTCCATTGGAAACATACACAACTGGTCTTTAACTATGGTATCACCGCTACCTCGTGGGATAGGGTGCCATAGTGAGCGGTGTGTGTATGTATGCATAGAGTCCTATTTAAAATGTATAACGGGTAAGAAAGGGGTGAGAGATTTTCATCTCTCAATCCTTCCCCAAACCTAACCCTAATAAGTGAGGAACTACTCACTCATTAGGGAATTATTAAACGAATTCATTTTTTGTTTGTTTTTAATTTAACAACCACGGCAGATAAATAAAAGTTATAACTACGGCAGAGAAATAAAATTTATAACTAGGGCAGAAAAGAAATTAAACTAAGGCAAGATAAAGAAAACTTACTTCTTTATTGATGCACTCTTTGACAGATTACATGGAATTGAAAATCTAAGATCTAGAAATTAAAAGAGGCATCTCAAAAGAGGCACCCAAAAAGAGGCGCACTCCAAAAAATAGCTGTAGGATTCCTATTTATAGAGAATAGAAACCCTAGGGTTTACATCTGATCCATATCAAGAATTACAAAAATACCCTAAGAAAGCCTGGTCAACGCACTGACTCCCACCGACACGCAATGAAGCACCGACACGTGTCCTATATAGCCGCAGATCTGTGGCCATATTCCTTGTTTGGACGCGGATCCACGGCCATGTGATGGGCTTGATGGCTCAATTTTCTAGGGCTTCTTTCTGTTGCTATTTGCTTCTTTTTTCTTCACTTGGTTCTTCAGACTTTTTTCTAGTTTCTTCCACATTTCCACAGTGCAAGAATGTTGTGGACTTTTAGCATTCGCTTCGTGTTAAAGTCTTGAATCTTGCGCTGCCTTTGTACTTTGTGAAATTGTTCATTGATCTTCGTTTGTTCTTCAAACTGTAGGCATGATAAAGATTCTTCTATTTGTTTGTCGTAGTCTCACTTTTGTAGCATCTTTTCATCATTTTCACTGTTTTGTTCCGAGAACCTGTAACCTGCAACTATTCAATAGACATGGATCAAAAGCACCTATTTATTTGAAAAATGAATAAGAATGGGGAATAGAATAATGCAAAACTATGATATGAACAAGTGTCTCCTCGACGTAGATCATCTTCGGCCTCAAAGACTTCGATGCAAGCATGTTCATTTCTTCATGGGAGCCTCTCTAGAGTCCGGGACATCATGATCACAGCGAAGGGACTACTACACAGAGCAATTAAAGTAAAGGACTGGTTTACAAAGGTTGTATTCCTTGCTCACTTCTTATGCAAAGTTGTTTGCATTTCATTCCGTCGCTTTTTCTAGTAGACGATTCTAGTGTTAGGGTTAGCTAGAACGACAAAATTTGAAATTGGCATGTACGATGCCTCCCAAAACCTTGTTGCCATCCTAGTGAACCGTGAAGTGGTATCAGAGACATGGTAGAAATTTAGACGGATTTTGTTAAGATTACGAAATCGAAATACTCCGAAACTTGAAACGCGAAAATGTAGTTTCTGTCGATTCTAAAAAGTTGTCAAAAAACTTTTTAAACAAGTTCACAGTGTTATATTGGATATATCATGAACACAGTGGAAATTTCATGGGGTTTGCTCGGATTATGGCCGAGATCACTAGGGTAGGGGCCGGTCACTTTGTGTTCTTTTTGCTTGAAATTTTCACTGTATTCCAGTGACTGGGTTTTGGTGTTTCATGTGTTGTTTGTTTTTGCTAATTTTGCATGTGATGTAATCTTACACTATAAGCAATTCGGAGTGTTTCGTATTCGTAGTTTTAACATTGTTTCGGGTTATTCACATATTGTCTAGGTTTGAACGATTATCAAAAACCCATTTTTCCAAGTTTAACGTATTCGGAAAAACATGCAAGTAATTCTATGAACTCTCTAGAAGAATGAAACCCTAACTCGACTTTTTGGATCGCGGAACCGCGGTCATACTCTAGGGTTTGCCGCAGTTCCGTGGCGACATGAGTGAGTCTTGGGTCTACCCTTCTACGGCTGGTGCATAGGTACTGTGGTATATTCTGGGTATTATTGAACTGTGCTCAAGTGTTGAGCTGTCGGGAAATTGTGGGACTTTGATGAATCAATCGAACAGTTTAACGTCGTCCTGATATTATATGATGGGATACAATATTTGGAATCCACAAATGTAGTTATGAGATAACTAATTTGAATTTTATAAATCTAGCAGTTTAGTCTCATTTCATCGGTTGCCACAGGATTTTGATGTGTTCAAAAGTCCGTCACAATCACGTAGCGTACGCGGATACTCGTCGGGTAACCTTATTAGATAGCCATACTCCATAGCCCTGACCAAGTGACTGTAGGTGAACCCCATGGCCAAAAGCATCCGTTCGGGTGCTCGCGGCCGCGATGTTCCGCCTTAGTGCACTTCGTCGACGGCATCGGCGGGTGCGACCGTCTACTAAAGTTTCCGACGAGCATTCGATCAGGATGTCGGGAATCTTGTTGAATTGCCCGACTTGTTATTGAAAAGTGTTTTCGATATTGAGACTAAAAGGCGGGGTTTATAATTGTTAGACATGCGATGTCTAAGGAATTCATTTGGTTTGGCATGTGATGTCTAAGGTGGCTGTGGATTCCAACTGTTGTAGTTTTTCACTTTCTTTTCTTCGACCGTAAGTGTAATATGTGGTGTATCGCCGGTTTCATTTCTATATGTCAACGACAATTGGGATACGCATATTTACTTACGTTGATGACATGTGATGTTATGTGTTGCTGGGATATGTTATATTGGATCGGCGTGTTTGAATAGCCGGGGTTTTTATGTGAGATGAGAGTTTTCATTTTCATTCATGTAAAATTCATTGTATGTAATATTCTTTTATTGGGGCACTTCCGGGTTGAGGATGATGTCACCATTGTATATTATTTACTTTTCCGCATTAGGATAGACCCAAGGTGGGGAGCACAAGTAACCGGGTTCTAGGGTCCAGTGGGAGACCATCTCGAGGAGTCGAGACCGGGTCTCCTAACTCTAGAATTTGTAGGGTTGCTTGCCGCTCTCATAGGCGTCTAGGGGTGTGGGATTGGCTATTCATCACGACCGTGGAATCCGTGTTTTATACATGCTTAAAATAAAACCAGGAAATCCTAGTATATCCAATATTTCATATGTTGTGTTCTGCTACGATTTATCTGTGATGTGATCACTGTATATATGTTGAGATAGATACTGGATATAGTATGTGTGATATATTATATAGACGTTGCTTATGTTTTACACCCGCGCTAGCCCTGCCCCGCTCCGCCGTTAGTTACCTAACCTAACGGTGCATGAGGGGACATCGAGGCGAATGCGGATGGCATAAGCGTACGTTGTATTTATCTGTGATGTTTAGGTAATTTAAAATGAAGGGAATTCATTAATGAGATTAATGAAAGAAAATAAACCTAAATCTGTGGAATCGAATTTTCAAAAACAAGTAGCTCTAGTTGTTGTTTTGCATAGCGGTATTCCTTGTAGAATATCTAGCACCTTATTCGATAAGGAAAGAGCCGAGATCCTTTCACCGCGAGTGACCTCTTTAGCAATAACTGGCAGATGCTACAACCCTCAGTTTCGTATTTTGATTGCTTTTCTAGTTCTTGCTTTGTATAGTGGTATTGTGAATATCCTGCATCTCATTCGACGAGGAAAGAGCCGAGATCCCTTCACCGGGAGTGACCTCTTTAGCAAAACTAGCAAAGGCCTAAAAAACACTCCATATAAATCAATTGATTCTACGACGATATCAAGTTCATTACGTAAAAGGTTTTCTTAAAATCGTAGCCCTCCGACATTTCAGATAAGTACTTCAAAGTATTCGTGCTACATTTGTTGGCTTTCGTCAAGGCGTAGTGTGCGGTAGCTATTTATGCTTATCTGCAAAAGTATATGATGTGATTGAGTTAGGGTAGTCATGCGACTTTGTTGGCTTTCGTTAAGGGTCATGCGGGTTGGTTTAATTCAATCAAGAAATGTACAGGTAGAACTTGACTAGCAGCCTATGCTTTGTTGGCTTTCGTCAAGGTCATAGGATGCTAGGGGAAAAATATTATCGGGAATTTCAAGTGTTGAAATTTGCAATGAGATTGCATACCTTCTATGAGATAGTTGGATCCCGATACCCACTGCGAGTAAGAATTACTCCTGGGAGAGTTTTACACATTACAATTAGCCGATCAAGTAGGTGTCTAGAAAGGTGTCAACGGGGTCACGCCTCTGGGAAAACGAGATTTATTTTAATTAGGTCCGTGCGAAAGCACGGGGAACCTCCCTTAAAGTACCGGCACTGGCCTGGCTGAAAGATTGGCGAACTTGTGGGGTGTAATTAATCCCGGCTAGTCTTTCCTTTTAGGGTTTGAAGGAAGATTTGACTAAAATAGTGGGAGCCATCCTGATTAGATAAATTAATAACCAATCTAATCTTGCAAGAGCATACACTGAGTGTTTTCTTCACTCTCTCTCCATGTAGCGACCATGTCACGCCTTAATCAAGATAATAATACGGATGTATTAACCGAACCCGCTTGTTATACTGAGCTAGGGAACATTCGTCCCGCTCCAACTTATAATTGTTATAAAACCGAGAAGGAAATAAGGGATTACCAGGATTCCCGTGCCGCACAAACGAGGAAAGTGCATGATGATGCATCTTCTTCGAGTGTGCTCATTACAGAGAACTGTTTCTCGGTATCCTTTACGTCCTTGGTATGAGATACCGGATCAGGATCCCACATATGTAATCTGTTACATGGGCTACAGATAGGTAGAGAACTGAGAATGGGTGATAAGTTTTAAGAGTTAGAAACGGTGCAAGTGTTGCAGCCAAAGCAGTTGGCAGTTATCACCCTGTATTAATAAATACATTGATTCTGAACGAATGTTATTAGATACCGAACCTGATATACAATATCATATCAGTCTCTTTATTTAGTAAAGAAGGATATAATTTTGTATTGTTGGATAATGTTTTGAATATTTCCTATATCAAAAGTTGATCGGTTCAGGCACGTTATCTACAAGCATATACGTTTTAAATCAAACTGTAGTTCTTAACGTACAGAACACACACAAGACGAAGAGTTCAGAAATGAACGAATCTTTCTTGAGGCATTGCAGACAAGGTCATATCAATGCGACCCAACTAGCTAAGTTACATAAAGATGCATATTTAAATCAGTTTGAATTTACATCTTGTGAAATTTGCCAGTCATGTCACAAAGATAAAATGACCATAGCTCTGTTTATTGGAAATAGAGAAAGAGTTAGTGAACTCTTGGGATTGATACATGATGATGTATGAAAGTCCCCTGTCTACACATGCCAGAACTGGTTCTTTGTACTTCATTACATTCACTGATGATCTCTCAAGATTCGGACATATGTTCTTGTTGAAACAAAAGTCTGAAGCTTTTTACAAATTCAAAGAATATAAGTCTGAAGTAGAGAACCAAAATGGGTAAAAGTATTATGTCCTTTGATGAGATCAGGGAGGAGAATACTAGAGCACGGAGTTCCTGGACTGTTCTAAAGGTGAATGATATTCTTTTTAAGCATTACTCCTCCGTATACACTACAGTACGTTGGTGTATCGGGGCAGAGCTATCGCACCCTATGTGATATGGTGCGCTCTATGATGAGTACTACTGAGTTGCCTATTTCCTTTTTGGGGGTTATGCACTTGAAGCTTCAAGCCTATTGAATAGGGTTCCAATCAAATAAGGTGCCTACCACTCCATATGTGATATGGTATAGGAGAGCCCATCTCTTAAGTAAGTTAAGATTTAGGGTTGTCCAGCTTATGTCAAAGGCAAAATCCAGACAAGCACGAGACAAGGTCAGTTCTGTGGAAGTTTGTTGGATATCCTAAGCATTCGCAAGGGAATATCTTCTACCGCACTGAAGAGCAAAAGGTGTTTTGTTTCTCAGCATGCCACCTTTTGAAAAAGGATTTTCTTATGAAGAAATTAGTGGTCATGAGGTAAAACTGGAAGGAGTTCCAGCTATACAAACTGCAGCTGATGATTTGGTAGAACAAGAGGATTCAATAGTTCCCAACGAACCTCAGCCTCTCTGCCGATCTAGTAGGGTTCCTCATCCACTTGAGAGATACTTCGGTTTTCTCTATGACAGTGGGAGAGAGGATTGAATCATGAGATGATGGCCTAACTAGTTTCGAGCAGGCCATCAAGAGTGGGGACTCTGTAAGAATGGCTGGATTCTAAGCGATCTGAGATGGAATCCATATACACTAACAAAGTATGGACTTTGGTTGCTTTATCTGAAGGGTTAAATCCCCATCAGGAGCAAGTATATCTTGAGAAGATTACTTGGTGTAAATGGAATAGTTGAGACTTTCAAAGCTAGACTTATTGCAAAAGGTTCTCGTCATCGACTAGGTGTGGATAATGATGAAACCTTTTCTAGTGTCTATGCTTAAGTACATCCAGATCCTACTTGTCATTGCTACATACCATGAATATGATATCTGGCGGTTGGGTGTCATGACTGCTTTTCAAAATAGCAATTTAGAAGAGAGCGTCCGTAAGTACACAGCCAGAGGGCTTCGTAAACAGTGGGTGCAGCGGAAACATGTGGAAGTTGCTTTATGGGCTAAAGCAGGAATAGCGAAGTTGGAACGTCTGTTTTGATGTGGTAGTCAAAGAGTTTGACTTCATCAAAATGGTAGATGAACCTTGTATATACAAAAAGGTAGTAGAGAGTAAGGTGGTCTTCTTCGTAATGTACGTAGAAGACATACTCTTGATAGGAAAGGAGTTTCCTATCTACACTCGATCAATCTCCTCTTATCACAAGGATTCTCCTAATAGGATCAAGGTGATACCTCCTGAATCCTGGGTTTTGGATCTATGTGATAGATCTAAATAGATGTTAGGATTCTCATTAGGTGTAGTGAGATGGTATCAATCGATCATGGGTAGAATCACTGGATAGCTTCCGGAGTGATAAGCCCGACTGAATGTCAGTCACAGGCATTGTCTTTACCCTAAGTGGAGAGACGGTATGTTGGAAGAGTTCCAAGCTAGATACCGTGGCAAACTAGACGATAAAGGTTGGATACATTGCTACCAAGGATGCTGCCAATGAGGCAAGTCTGGATATATATTAGTTCATGAGATGAACTTCGTTCCTACCATTGTGCGACAATGGAGTTATGGCTTATGCTTAGGAACCCCCGTCCCATCAGTGATCCAGACATATTCTTAGGCAGTATCACCTGATCATGGAGATGGATGATCTCCAGGGAGATCGAGGATAGGAGAATAGACTTAGAGGTTAACACGGTAGATCCACTCACAAAGGCCTTTTCCCAGTAGAGACTTTTATGGGATGGTTGAGTATGTGATACTACAACCACTGCTGATTGTTGAGCATGAAATACTACAACAGATGGCCCTAGTGCAAGTGGGAGATTGTTAGTTATATGTATGCCCTAGAAGCTATTACTGTACATGCGATGTATATTATAGTAGATGCTTGGACATATATATGGAGGGTTTTCTTGCTCGACATGATATTATGCTATCTAGTTGCTCTTTATCTTAACATGTACACTGATTATCTCTATGTTACATGTTGATAAAACCCTTAAGATGAGTAATTGACTACCAGGATTATGATGCAGATCATACTAGTGGGGACAGAGTAGTCGATAAGTACATCCTTCAAATGTTCCTAGTCATGGGTGTATCGAGACAGGGCATCGATATACCAGAGTAGACTAGCGTATAGCTTCTCGACCCATACAGATGGGCGATGTATGATCCCATATCTATTGGTGTTTGACATCAGAGATAGTATACGGGTGCTCAGTGGAGACTGTGTATACTGAACGGACTCACCGAAAACTCCTAGATGGTATTATACCTATCGTCAGATGGAAGTTCTCTGGTGACACTGGTACATGTTAGCCTGTAGACCCGAGATCGTCATAGAGTCTTGTGTGATTCCCACTGTGCTTTGATTTCCACCTTACCACGTTCAAGAGAACATATAAAATGGTGGCTTTTGGGTACAGTCCCGAATCACATGGAAGCAATGAGCGATGGGAGGGGTTTCGTCTCTCCCGGTATTGGGAGTTGATGTTGCGCTGTGCTCGATTGGCTATAACAGGAAGTCTCTGGCCAGGGCTGCTTCAGAGATATACTAGTAAGTGTTATCAATAGTTTCTCGACCCGTTATGAGCCTCATATCGGCACGACTTATCGAGTTACCGGGGTCTGACGTTTACCACCCCTAGACGAGATATGCGACGTATCAGACGAAGATACCGGACTGTACGGTAGTGTTGCTGATTGGATTCGCAGGAGTATGAGTAGTCATGCTTGTTGATCTTCTGATCGCTCAATACCCGGGTGGCCATTACGTTTAGCAGACCGCTTGCGGCTTGTGGGTGTTTGATATGATCATCACCTACTGCCGGCGTATTGACGAGTCTTTAGAGTCCTACACAGAGATTTCCTGGCTCAAGAGAAACGGAGTAGGAGCACATATGTGATATGTGCGGGACCGAGATTAATATGATATGTGATCCCGAATTCTATTCTCGCAACTTGAGACATCGGTCGTGTTGGAGATAGTTCCCTCAGAGTCAATTATTGGATCACAGGCACGTGATTGCAATGATTGAGGGAGGACCTATACCGGTAGGACAGTCTTACTCAAGATGATAGTATGCTATCTGGTTTATCTTTATCATCGTGTACTGCTTTAGGTGACCTTACATGTCACTATTGCGCGTTGATAGAGCCCTTAGGATTCTTGCTTGACGGCCAGCAGTATGATGGCAATCATATACGTGGGAGCTGGAGTCTATAAGCACATCTTTAAAAGGTCCCTGGTCGTGGGAGTTTCGAGACAGGGCATCGATACTCCAGAGTAGACTAGTGTATATAGTCAAGACCCCGATGAGGGGCGATGGCTGGTCTCACAAGCCACTGGTGTCAGTTGGTTCACCTAAGATGTATACAGGTGCTCATTGGGTTATGAGTACACCGGACAGGACTCGCCGGGAACATGCTAGTTGGTCTTATACCTAAAGTCTGATAGCAGTTCCCTGGTGACATGTGTACAGGTTAGTTCATCGACCTGAGATCATCATTTGTCTCGTGTGAGTTCCCACTGTACTTTGATTACTACCCTACCACGGCTCAAAGGAGTCGTGCAAACAGGTTTTAGTTGGGTACAATCCCGAGCCACATAGGGGCAGTGAGCGGATCTGCAGGGGTTCGTCTCTCTCGGTATTGGGAGTGAGGTCGCGCTGTGTCTAGGAAAGCCATTATACAAAGCCCTTGGCCGAGGCAGGAGGTTTACTGGTAGGCATTCCAGTAGTATCTCAGGGTGTTCTGGGCTACACTCCGACACGACTTGTACCGCTTTTGAGGGTCTGACTTTTACCAACCCCCTAGGCCCGCCATGCGATTCTCATAGACGAACGAACCGGACTGTGGGGATATTGTCACTAACAGGCTCAGTAGGGTGTCAACATGAGTTCGCTCACAGACGTCCTTTTTTGTCAATACCTGATTGCCCGTTACGTATGGCTAATACCTCTGACGTGCTAGTGGTTAAATCCACAGCCAAAAGTATTGACGAGTCTTTAGAGTCCCCCACAGACATTACTCAAGTTTCGGGCGAAATGCTGTAGAGGCCGTATGGAGATATGGCAGGGTTCGATCATATACGTGCGGTATTGCACGGATCATGATCAGACGGATAATACTATCGGGCTTTAGTTTAAGCCGGATCCTAATATTGTACAGTGTAGATTTTGTCTCTTTGCATTTGTATTCGGTCGAAATACAAATGCGGGTATGTATATATAGTCGCGGGTTTTTCCTGTAATTTATTACGGGATTGGTTTTTTGAAGTTGCCAGTTTGCATTCCATTTCGGCCATTTTCCTTTGTTTCTTTCCTTGGCTGAAAATTGGTGGAGGAGGGCTTATTTGCAAATGTGCAAATTAGCATTGTGGAGGGTGGTCTTTGTATATTGTTGCTTCATGATGGTTCAACCATCATTTGATTCTTAGTTCATCATGGCTTGACTTTTGAGATATGATGAGTGATGGGCTTTTTGACCTTTTTGTGATCATGACTTTTCTCATCATCATCATTCATCATTTTTCTTGCATGACACTCACACTCCCTCCTTTTTTTTCATAGAGGCCGGCCACTTCTTTGATGGGGGATGTCCAATTTTTGTGTGGGGGTTTATCATCTCATTGGCTCACACAAAAATCCCAGAGCACCATTTCAAATCACATCTCAGTCTACAGTTCAAAATGGAAACTTCTAGTAACCCCAAGAGACATATAGTTCTACACGAGCCTACAGCATTCTTGGACACATTGACTCACCAACATCGTGCCCGAGTTGCCTCGGTCAAGAGGTGGGAGCCCGTAAAAGAACCCGGCGATGTGGTGCCCTTCCGACGAGGAGATGAAGACCGGAGATTCCGCGGGGAGATCGGGATGACGACGAGAAGACCGAAGGACACAGATCGCTCGGTATATCACTCTACCACTTCTCTAGTTGTAACATTTCGAAATAATAAAAATATTATTTTTGGGAAATTAATAATTTAATATTATTTTATTGAATATTTTAATAATTCGGTATAATTAAATAAAAATAAATGGGGAAATTTTTTGGAAAATTATGGAAAATTCTAAAATAGGGTAAATTAGAGAATTATTCCACTTCTAAGTTTAATTGATTAGTTATATGCTAAATTAGGGCTAATCGCGATTAATAATCGCTAATAGGTTTTTTAGCAATTTATGCAAAACATGCACATATTATTCTTCATACACTTGTGCATTTTCTACCATGGTTTCTCATTTGGGTTTACTATTTGAGTGAGAAGGAATTTAGAGAAAAGAAAAGAAATAGAAAAGGGGTTTATATTAAAGAATTTAGTAGTTGGTGAGAGAGAGAGGTATGGGCTTCTCTGACTAAAGACTTAGCCATTTCCTCTTCAACCTTCACTCATTTTTCTCCCTCTCCCTCTTGTTGCTGCTGCTACTCCTACTCCTCACCTCCCTCCCCTCTTCAACTCCTCAAATCACCTCTAAAACAACTCCAAAACCCTACTCTCATTTCATTAAAAGTGTGCACAAGCTCAAGATCTACACATTGGACCAAGGAAGCAAGGATTTTGGCCACTAGGGGCAACTCAAGAAAATTCTTGAGTTTCCAAATGAGGTATTTTCTAGATCATTAACTTAGTTTTAGCATTTCCTTTACCCCATGTTATGATTGAACCGATATTGTGTGATTTTGGGGACATGAGGAAAAACCTAGTTAGGGTTGTGAAGAATTTTGTGTTGTATTGTGAAACTAAGCTCAGTAGAGGTTATACTATCATCCTAGTGCATGAATTGAGACCCTAACCTGAGAGTTGAAACCCGAAATACGGATTTAGAAACCGATATCGGAAAATTTGTGGAATCTGTGTAGGGTATATTGAATCTTCTATCACCCGGGACATCCTAAATTAAAATTGATTGGACAGTGACATGTGCAGGCACCCAGGAAGCTACCACCAAGACCCCAACCCCTAACTCATCAACCCGGCCGCAGATTTATTCCTATTGGCCGCAATTTACGGCCATACCTGCCCTAATTTGCCTCGTTTTGGTTCTGCTGCTCTTACATGTATAGATTAGACCCCTGGTATATATAGATTTGTCTAATTTGGCCTAGGGTGAAATCTGGAGCCTATTTCCTTAGTTGTTGTTTTGGATTCGTGATTCTGTATTCCGTATTTTTAGTTCTGAATTGTGTATTGTGATTTACCTCGACAATTTCGCGTTTATACGACGGTATCGAGGACTTTTTGATGGTTTTGAAGGCGTGCCCATAGGTTCTAACCTATAGGCCCCTTATCGTATCGTTTTGGGTTTCGTGCGCCGTGTTAGCTTGGATTTGGTTTTAATACGCATATACGATGTAGGGTTCCTAGGCACCCTAGTGAGGTCTACCAAGTGAACAAACACGCAAATTTCTAAAAATTACGGTGCCGAGAAAACCTAGAACGGATCGTTAACTAGATAAATAGGCGAAACAAGCTTGTAAACGGAAATATAGAAATAGGGAAGGGGCTACAACCTTTGTAGATCCGGTCCACCACCTCCTAGGCTCCGTGATGAAGTCCCCTTGCTGTCCAAACTGAATCCCGGACTCTAGCATTGGCATCATCGAAGAATAGGCGGGCTTGATCGTCGGTTCGATGCCGAAGATGATCTACGTCGAAGCATCACAAGAACAAGCTCCAACTTCACCAAGCTTTGAAAACTTATGAAGTAAACACCCTATACAACTTGGCAAGAGGTAGAGGATGAAGAAATAGGAAGTGGGTAGACTTTAGTTTTGGATTTCTCACTAGTTTTCATCACTTGCCATTGGAGTAGCAAGCTTTCTTTTTTGTTGAAGAAGAAGAAGAAGAAGAAGATATGATAAGTCTTATATTTAAAAAGGAAAATAAAAAGAATACTTATCATAACTTCAACCATGGTTTAGTGTAGAGATTTAACCAAGGTTTAGATGAGTGGTTAGGGTTAAAGAAGAGACAAGAATGGTTGACTTGTTTAAAGCTACAAGAAGCTTCAAAGAAAAAACAAACTAAGCCGCCATTTCTTTTTCTCTTTATCTTTTCCAAAACAATAATAAATGGATAAATAAATAAGAGAAAAGAAACCCTAACCATTCACTAAACATGGTTTAATCTTTACACAAATCCAAAAGAGCAAGTATCATCAAACATGATACAATCTTGTGCACAAAAGTATATCACATATACAACTTGCACAATTCAAGTGAGAAAATCCTTTTAAAGTGAACCAATACTAGTTAATGCAAAGTAATATATCAAATATATATAATTATGCATTAAATCATTAAATCAACACTTGATTTAACGATCCGGTCATATCGCATATAACCGACTAGTATCCAATGTATCGGCTTATCGAATCAATGCATGATTCGATAACTAGGTTATATCGCATATAACTAATCGATACATTCATCACGAGAATATAATACGGTATCATATACACGCATTATTCTCGGCCCCGCACATATCTCATATGCGGTCCTATTTTGTTTCGCTTGAGCCAGGAAACCTCTGTGTAGGACTCTAAAGACTCGTCAATACGCCGGCAGCGGATGATGATCATATCAAACACCCACAAGCCGCAAGCGGTCTGCTAAACGTAACGGCCACCCGGGTATTGAGCGATCAGAAGATCGACGAGCAAGCCCGCTCACACTCCTGTGAATCCAACTAGTAACACTTACCGTACAGTCCGGTCTGTTCGTCTGATATGTCGCATATCTCGCCTAGGGGTGGTCAACGTCAGACCCCAATAGCTCGATAAGTCATGCCGACGTAAGGTCCATAACATTCGTGAAACTACTAATAACTCTTACCAGTATATCACTGCAACCCTGGCCAGGGATTTCCTGTTATGGCCAGTCGAGCATTGCACAACATCAACCCCCAATACCGGGAGAGACGAATCCCCTCCTATCGCTCATTGCCTCCATGTGAATCGGGACTGTACCCAAAAACCACTTGTTTGCACGACTCAGTAGAGCCGTGGTAGGGTGGAAATCAAAGCACAGTGGGAGACACACAAGACTCTATGACGATCTCGGGTCAACAGACTAAGCTGTACCAGTGTCACCAGAGAACTGCCATCTTACATGAGGTATAATACCATCTGGGAGTTCTCGGCGAGTCCGTTCAGTGTACCCAGTCTCCACTGAGCACCCGCATACCATCTTCGATTTCAAACACCAATGGATATGGGATCATCCATCGCCCATCGCATAGGTCGAGAAGATATGCGCTAGTCTACTCTGGAATATCGATGCCCCGTCTCGATATTCCCTCGACTAGGAACATTTCAAGGATGTACTCATAGACTATCCATGCCCCACTAGTATGATCTGCATCACAGCCCTGGAAGTCGAGTACACATCCTAAGGGCTTTATCAACATGTAACAGAGAGACGGAAAGTATACATGTTAAGATAAAGAGCAACCAGATAGCGTACTATCATGTCGAGCAAGAAAGTCCTATCTATATATGTCCCAGCATCCACTACAATATACATCCAATGTACAGTAATGGCCTCTAGGGCATACATATAACTAACAATCTCCCACTTGCACTAGGGCCATCTGTAGCAGTGGTTGCAGTATCACATACTCAACCATCCCCTAAAAGTCTCTTTTTGGGAAAAGGCCTTCGTGAGTGGATCCGCCGTGTTGTCCTCTGAGTCTACTCTCCTAACCTCGATCACCCCGGAGATCAACTATCTCCATGATCAGGTGATGCTTCCTCAGAATTTGTCTAGGTCACTGATGGGACCAGGGTTCCAGGGCCGAAGCCACACTTCCATTGTCATACAATGGCAGGAACCTAGTTCATCTTATGAACCAATATACACCCAAACTGCCTCTTTGGTAGTATCTTCAATAGCGATGTTACCAGCCTTTATCGTCTAGTTTGCCACGGTATCTAGCTTGGAACTCTTCCAACATACCGTCCCTTTACTGAGGGTAAAGACAATGCCCGTGACTGACATTCAGTTGTCTTTATCACCCTGGAACGTTTCCAGTGATTCTCCCCAGGATCGATTGATACCATCTCACTACTTCTAGTGAGAATCCTAGCATCCAATTACATCTATCTCATAGATGAAAACTCAGGATTTAGGAGGTATCACTTTGATCCTATTTGGAGAATCCTAGTGATAATAGGAGATTGACCGATCGTATTATAGGAAACTCTTTTCCTATCAAGAGTATGTTGTCTACGTACAATACGAAGATCATCACCATACTCCATACTACCCTTTTGTATATACAAGGTTCGTCTACGATTTTGATGAAGTCAAACACTTTGACTATCACATCAAAAAAGACGTTCCAACTCCGCGATGCCTGCTTCATTATGTAAAGCAACTTGCACACGTTTCCGCTGCTCCCACTGTTTACGAAGACCTCTGGCTGTGTTCTTATAGACGTTCTCTTCTAAATCAGTATTTAGAAAAGCAGTCAGGGCACCCAACCACCAGATATCGCAGTCATGGTATGTAGCCGTGGCAAGTAGGATCTGGATGGACTTAAGCATAGTCACTTGGAAAAGGTTTCATCATTATCCATGCCTGGTTGATGACTAAAACCTTTAATAAGCCTAGCTTTGAATGTCTCAACTTTTCTATCTACACCAAGTAATCTTCTCAAGATATACTTGCTCTTGATGGGGATTTAACCCTTCAGATATAGCAACCAAAGTCCATACTTTGCTGGTGTATATGGATTCCATCTCAGATCGCTAAGCATCCAGCCATTCTTACAGAGTCCCTACTCTCGATGGCCTGCTCGAAACTAGTTGGGTCATCATTTCATGATGCAATCCTTGCTCCCACTGTCATCGAGAAACCGAGGTATCTCTCAGGCGGATGAGGAACCCTACTAGATCGGCGGAGAGGCTGAGGTTCGTCGGGAACTATAGAATCCTATGGTTCAGTCAAATCATCAACTGCAGTTTTGTATAGCTGAAACCTTTCCAGTTATACAGAACTGATCCTGCCTCGATCTTGTCCTGATTTTGCTTTAAACATAGGCCGGACAACCCCAAATCTTAACTCGCTTAAGAGATGGGTTCTTCCCAAACCATATCTCATATGGAGTGGTAGGCACTGATTTGATTCAAACCTAATTCAATAGGTATGTAGCTTCTCAAGTGCATAACCCCAAAAGGAAATAGGTAACTCAGTAATACTCATCATAGAGCACACCATATCTAATATTGTGCAATTTCTCCGCCCTGATACACCGTTGTGCTGTGGTGTATTCAGAGGAGTAACACTGAGAGAGAATCTCATTCTCCTTTAGAATAGTCCAGGAATTCTATGCACAAGTATTCTCCTCCCTGATCTTATCATAGGACATAATACTTATACCCGTATTTTAGTTCTCTACTTCTAACTTATATTCTGTGAATATCTCAAAAGGTTCGGACTTATGTTTCAACAGGAACATATGACTGAATCTTGAGAGATTATCAGAGAATATCATGAAGTATAAAGAACCAGTCCTGGCATGTGTAGACAGGAGACCTTACATACATCATAATGTATCAGTCCCAAGAGTTTACTAACTCTTTCTCTGTTTCCAATAAACATAGCTATGGTCATCTTATCTTTGTGACATAACTGGCAAGTTTCACAAGATGTAAATTCAAACTGATTTAAATATACATCTAAATGTAACTTCAGCTAGTCGGGTCGCATTGATATGACCTAGTCTACAATACCTCAAGAAGAATTTGTTCATTTCTGAACTCTTCCTCTTGTGTGTGTTCAGTATACAAGGAACTGTAGTTTGATTTAGAACGTCAATGCTTTTAGATAACGTGCCTGAACCGATCAACTTTTGATATAGGAAATGTTCAAAACATTATCCAACAATACAAAATTATATCATTTCTTTACTAATAAAGAGACTGATATGATTTTGTATATCAGGTTCGGTATCTAATAGCATTTGTTCAGAATCAATGTACTGGTAATACAGGGTGACAGTGACCAACAGACTTGGCTGCAACACTTGCCCCGTTTTCTGCCTCATGAAACTTATCACCCGTCTCAGTTTTTCTACCCTTTTGTAGCCCTATGTAACAGCTTACATATCTGGGATCCTGATCCGGTATCATATACCCAGGATACAGAGGATACTGAGAAACAGTTCTGTTTAACGAACACACCCGAAGAAGATGCATCATATGCACTTTCTTCGTTTGGGCGGCACAGGAATTATGGTATTCCCCTATTTCCTGCTCTGTCTTATAACAATTATAAGTTGGAGCGGGACCAACGTTCCCCAGCTCAGTATAACAAGCGGGTTCGGTCAATACATCCATATTATTATCTTGATTAAGGCGTGATATGGTCGCTATCTGGAGAGAGAGAGAAGAAAACACTCTGCGTGTGCTCTTGCAAGATCAGATTGGTTATATATTTTATCTAATCAGGATGGCTCCCACTGTTTTTATCAAATCTTCCTTCAAACCCTAAAAGGAAGGACTAGCCGGGATTAATTACACTCTACAAGTTCGCCAATCTTTCAGCCAGGCCAGTGTCGGTACTTTGAGGGAGGTTCCCCGTGCTTTCGCACGGACCTAATTACTGTAAACCTCGTTTTCCCAGAGGCATAACCCCGTTGACACCTTTCTAGACACCTACTTGATCGACTAATTGCAAAGTGCAAAACTCTCCCAGGAGTAACAATTACTCGCAGTGGGTATCGGGATCCAACTATCATATAGAAGGTATTCAATCTCATTGCAAATTTCAACACTTGAAACTCCCGATAATGGTTTTTACCCCTAGCACCTATGACCTTGGCTAAGGTCAAAAAATCATAGGTACTAGTCAAGTTCTACCCGTCATTTCGTGATTAATTAGACCCACCCACATGACCCTTGGCTAAGGTCAACAAAGCCACATGACTGTCCCAACTAATCGCATCATATGCGGTGTAGGAAGACATCACTTAGCTACCGTACACTGTGCCTTGACTATGGTCAACAAACACAGCACGAATACTAAGTACTCTACTTCCTAAAATGACGGAGGGTTGCGGCTGGTTTTTGTGAAAACCTTTAACGCTTTGAACTTGATCTCGTTGCGGAATCAAATTGTTTTTAAATGGAATGTTTTTGAAGCTTTTCTAGTTTTGCTAAAGGGGTCACTCCCGGTGAAGGGATCGTCGTCCCTTTCCTCGTCGAATGAGGTGCGGGATATATCATATATATCACTGTGCAAAGCGGAAACTATAGAAGCGATCAAAAGACAAACCGAGTGATGTAGCATCTGCCAGTTATTGCTAAAGGAGTCACTCCCGGTGAAGGGATCTCGGTCCTTTCCCTATCGAATAAGGTGCAGGATGTTCTACAAGGAACACCACGATGCAAACCAAGAACTGTAGCTTCCTGTTTTATTTTGAAATTCGATTCCACAACATCAATTAGGTTTATTTTCTTTCATTAATCTCATTAATGAATATCCCATCATTTAAATTACCTAAACATCACAGATAAATATAACGTACACTTATGCCATCCGCATTCGCCTCGATGTCCCCTCGTGCACCGTTAGGTTAGGTAACTAACGGCAGAGCGGGGCAGGGCTAGCGCGGGTGTAAAACATAAGTAACGTCTATATAATATATCAAATATACTATATATAATATCTGTCACAGAACATCACATGATCACATCACAGATAAATCACAGCAGAAGAAACATATGAAATATTGGATATACTAGGACGTCCGTGTTTTCGATACGAGCCAGTATAAAACACGGATTCCACGGTCGTGATGAACAGCCAATCCCACACCACTAGACCCCTACGAGAGCGGCAAGCAACCCTACCAATTCTAGGGTTAGGAGACCCGGACTCGACTCCTCGAGTTGGTCTCCCACTGGACCCCAGAACCCGGTTACTTGTGCTCCCCTCCTTGGGTCTATCCTAATGCGGAAAAGTAAATAATATACATCAACGGTGACGACTTCCGCAACCTGGAAGTGCCCCAATAAAAGAATATTACATACAAGTTATTACATGAAGGAAAATGGAAAAACACTCATCTCACATAAAAACCCCCGGCTATTTAAACACGACGATCCAATATAACATATCCAGCAACACATAACATCAACGTAAGTAAATATGTCCATCCCAATTGTCGTTGACATATAGCAACGAAACCGGCGATATCACATATTACACTTACGGTCACAGAAAAGAAAGTGTAAAACTACAACAGTTGGAATCCGCAACCATCTCAGACATCGCATGCCTGACCAAATGAATTACTTAGACATCGCATGCCTAACAATTATAAACCCCGCATTTTAGTCTCTAAATCGAAAACACTTTTCAATATCAAGTCGGGCAATTCAACAGGATTCCCGACATTCTGATCGAATGCTCGTCGTAAACTTCAGTAGACGGCCGCACACCCGATGCCGTCGACGAAGTGCACCAAGGCGGAACACCACTGCCGCGAGCACCCGACCGGATGCTTTCGGCGACGGGGTTCTCCTACAGTCACTTGGTCGGGGCTATGGAGTGAGGCTGTCTATTAAGTTTACCCGGCGAGTATCCGCGTACGCTACGTGATTGCGACGGACTTTTGATCACATCAAAATTCCGTGGCAACCGATCAAGTGAGACTAAACTGCTATGTTTATAATATTCATTCCGTTATCTCATAACAATTTGTGAATTCCAATTATTGTAACAAATTCCGGATAAATAGAAAATGCTAAACTTTTCGATCGAACAATCGAACACCCAAGTTTTCCCAATACAGCTCAACACATGGAATAAGTCTAACAACATTCAGTTCGTGACTCAGTACCAACGGTCCAGCCGTAGAAGGGTCAAGCCAACGCCTCACATGTGGCACGCAGTACTGCCCCCAACCCGAAGGTTCAAAGGGCAGTTCAAGACGGTCACATAATCGAGTTAAAGTTTGTTGTCTTCTAGAGGGTCCATCGTGTTACTTGCACTACTTAGAACGTCGTTAAACTACGGAAAAATCCAACAATTGGAAATTTCCCGGCAGGGGAAAAAGTGGGTATTTATATCCGGTCGAACTTTTTAACATATTCTAAAATTACCCGGAAAGCCACACCGACAAAATTAGACATTCCGATCGAATATACAGAGTTCCCAATACAACCCAGAAAATAAAACTCTGGAATAAATATTAAAATATTCCTAGGAAAACCAACACCAGAAACTAGGAGTTACTGTGCAAACTGTATTGGGCATTGTGACTATACTGCCGCGGAACCGCCGCAGAAGCCATGCTTCTGCCGCGGTTCCGCCGCACTGTTGTCGAATCATAGACACGTGTTGCACAGTAATTCTTAGGATTCCCTGCTGATTTTTCTGGATATTTTTAATTTCGAAAAATCCACATTTTACAGAAAAGTCCAGAGAGCATTTTTCAAGTCGGGTTTTGGGTCGATCGGACTTCTAACTCCGTCGGGACTTCGCCTAAGGCTCTAGCTAGGCGCTGATACCACTGTAGGATTCCTAAGCACCCTAGTGAGGTCTACCAAGTGATCAAACACTCAAATTTCTAAAAATTACGGTGCCGAGAAAACCTAGAACGGATCGTTAACTAGATAAATAGGCGAAACAAGCATGTAAACGGAAATACAGAAATAGGGAAGGGGCTACAACCTCTGTAGATCCGGTCCACCACCTCCTAGGCTCCGTGATGAAGTCCCCTTGCTGTCCAAACTGAATCCCAGACTCTAGCATTGGCATCATCGAAGAATAGGCGGGCTTGATCGTCGGTTCGATGCCGAAGATGATCTACGTCGAAGCATCACAAGAACAAGCTCCAACTTCACCAAGCTTTGAAAACTTGTGAAGTAAACACCCTATACAACTTGGCAAGAGGTAGAGGATGAAGAAATAGGAAGTGGGTAGACTTTAGTTTTGGATTTCTCACTAGTTTTCATCACTTGCCATTGGAGTAGCAAGCTTTCTCTTTTGTTGAAGAAGATGAAGAAGAAGAAGAAGATATGATAAGTCTTATATTTAAAAAGGAAAATAAAAAGAATACTTATCATACCTTCAACCATGGTTTAGTGTAGAGATTTAACCAAGGTTTAGATGAGTGGTTAGGGTTAAAGAAGAGACAAGAATGGTTGACTTGTTCAAAGCTACAAGAAGCTTCAAAGAAAAAACAAACTAAGCCACCATTTCTTTTTCTCTTTATCTTTTCCAAAACAATAATAAATGGATAAATAAATAAGAGAAAAGAAACCCTAACCATTCACTAAACATGGTTTAATCTTTACACAAATCCAAAAGAGAAAGTATCATCAAACATGATACAATCTTGTGCACAAAAGTATATCACATATACAACTTGCACAATTCAAGTGAGAAAATCCTTTTAAAGTGAACCAATACTAGTTAATGCAAAGTAATATATCAAATATATATAATTATGCATTAAATCATTAAATCAACACTTGATTTAACGATCCGGTCATATCGCATATAACCGACTAGTATCCAATGTATCGGCTTATCGAATCAATGCATGATTCGATAACTAGGTTATATCGCATATAACTAATCGATACATTCATCACAAGAATATAATACGGTATCATATACACGCATTATTCTCGGTCCCGCACATATCTTATATGCGGTCCTATTTCGTTTCGCTTGAGCCAGGAAACCTCTATGTAGGACACTAAAGACTCGTCAATACGCCGGCAGCGGATGATGATCATATCAAACACCCACAAGCCGCAAGCGGTCTGCTAAACGTAACGGCCACCCGGGTATTGAGCGATCAGAAGATCGACGAGCAAGCCCGCTCACACTCCTGTGAATCCAACCAGTAACACTTACCGTACAGTCCGGTCTGTTCGTCTGATATGTCGCATATCTCGCCTAGGGGTGGTCAACGTCAGACCCCAATAGCTCGATAAGTCATGCCGACGTAAGGTCCATAACATTCATGAAACTACTGATAACTCTTACCAGTATATCACTGCAACCCTGGCCAGGGATTTCCTGTTATGGCCAGTCGAGCATTGCATAACATCAACCCCCAATACCGGGAGAGACGAATCCCCTCCTATCGCTCATTGCCTCCATTTGAATCGGGACTGTACCCAAAAACCACCTGTTTACACGACTCAGTAGAGCCGTGGTAGGGTGGAAATCAAAGCACAGTGGGAGACACACAAGACTCTATGACGATCTCGGGTCAACAGACTAAGTTGTACCAGTGTCACCAGAGAACTGCCATCTGACGTGAGGTATAATACCATCTGGGAGTTCTCGGCGAGTCCGTTCAGTGTACCCAGTCTCCGCTGAGCACCCGCATACCATCTTCGATGTCAAACACCAATGGATATGGGATCATCCATCGCCCATCGCATGGGTCGAGAAGATATGCGCTAGTCTACTCTGGAATATCGATGCCCCGTCTCGATATTCCCTCGACTAGGAACATTTCAAGGATGTACTCATAGACTATCCAGGCCCAACTAGTATGATCTGCATCACAGCCCTGGAAGACGAGTACACATCCTAAGGGCTTTATCAACATGTAACAGAGAGACGGAAAGTATATATGTTAAGATAAAGAGCAACCAGATAGCGTACTATCATGTCGAGCAAGAAAGTCCTATCTATATATGTCCCAGCATCCACTACAATATACATCCAATGTACAGTAATGGCCTCTAGGGCATACATATAACTAACATACGATACTTTGATGTGTAGGTACCCCATGAAGACTTCGGGACGACAAGTAAAGCGTGTGGAGACGTCGACAAATGAAGACGCAAGGTGAGTAGATTATATCTTCAGGGGAAAGTCGGGTGGATGGCGTATAGCACCCCCGCAGTCCGTAGTTGTTATATTATATATTTGATAGTTTGGTGTATTATGGATAGTGTAGGGTTAGAAGTGACTAGTGTAGTTCATAGTCGCGAACCCTAGAATAGATTTATACCTACATGCACACCCTTGCATATTCCTTTTATTTACATTGTGTTGATGATTATAATGGATGATATTGGAGATGAGTCGATGGTTTGGGCCTTGTGCCGTGAGATCGGTGATTTGATATGATTCGTATTTAGGATACGACATGTGATTCTTGCGGGCTTTGGATGTGTGTTTACTCGCGCATTCATATTTTATAAATGGTATCGATTTGTACTAGACTTAGAATTGTACCCCAGATTATATGATATGATGATAATGATACCTGATATTTGATGAGAGGAATGTGATGCTGACCCGTACCCAGCTATTGGGATACCGTAAGACGATTTACCGTACGAGCCTATTTTGATGATAGATCCGCACTCATGGCTCGAGGATGTCTTACGATATATTGTATCGTACGCGATATTATTGAGGCGGGATCACCGACTATTATATCTATATATATATCGACTCAGATTTAGGTGGTTTCCATACCTCTCCCGATTGACTTGATACTTAGATCTGTAGTTGCATAGTAGATTCTTCACTGTGGTGTTGATTATTTGATTTCCGCATATTCATGCTATTCGCATTGCTTGCATATGGCTATTGCTATATTATTATCATGCTGTTAGGACACCGGCACCATTATCGATGATGCGTATGTTCCACGTATACTATTTGCCGGCTCACACACTTCATCATCGATAATTGCCATGCCACTACACTGTAGTACTGTTGCATTCATGATATGATTCTTGCATAGCATATTGTACACATACACCTGTACACAAACATAGATGATTCTGACTTGATTAGAGATTTGGGGAACTGCAAGATGTTCTTCAAAACTGATTCGTTTTAAAAGAGCGGTTTCCCTCAACATGTGCACATTACTTTTCCATGTTGCATGAATTCTGATATGCTTACCTTTCTTTACATGTCGCATACATCATGTTTTGATTATACGCATTGAGATATGTTGTTTCCATGATATTTCTGGATTTGGGAACCGTGGGTATTTTAAAACAGAATATATAATTGTTTTAAAAACACGATTACCCTTGATATGATATTTCAGTGCGTCCACCATGTGTTTTCTCGGTGCTGAGAGCGACATGTGAAACCCGATTCGAGGAGGCGGATGAAGCCGATTGCGGGTACATGGTGGACCCGGTATGGTACCCCGGGGCGAGAACGGTTTCGCTGTGTAGTAGACGGTGAGCCTGGCAGAGGGACTACTACCTACCGGTGATTGGTTGGACCTGGCGGTTATCCAGAGGATACTGACCAGAGTCGATAGATTGATATGGGCGTACTGCCGGGGCCGAGGGCCGATTCCGCAGACATAGCCTGTGGGCTGATCCGGACTGACGGAGCCCGATAGATGAGGATTTACGTGTCGATGCTAGGCACGGGTTCTATGACGATTTCCATGATTTTGATTATATCCTCATATTTGCATGCATGACGCTTATTGTCATTGGGTGACGGGTGGACGGGTTCCGCGCTTATTATCATTGGGTGACGGGTGGACGGGTTCCACGTTTATACAGATTTGGTCACATATAGACTGGATTCACATTGATCATACTTCATGCAGACATACCTTATACTGATGATATCTTATTACCTGAGTGCTTGGCACTATATACATGTTTAGATGTTACATTGCCACCTTATAATGCTTCAGACGTACTCTTGTGGTTTATATTTTACTGATCGTATTGTCCTAGGATTATGTCTTGCTTTCGGTTTCTGCTTGTAGATATTTCTATTCACGAGTTGGAAACTCACCCCCGTTGTGCCACAGTTCTTGCAGGTTTTGCCGTACAGGTTCCATTGCGGCATTTTCTGCACACTGCTTCCTTGCGGGTGAATTGCTTTTGGTAGGTGGGTTATTTTGCATCAAGAACCACCATTGTACTTGTATTATTCATTGTATCTAGAATTCCATCAACCAAAACTTGTATATTGTTTCAGACTCAGACACTAGTGATGTATTATTTCGACCTTAGAGTCGCGCTTAGTAGTGTTACAGTTTTCATGCTTATCTGGGTTTCTTTTGAACTTTGATCCTTGCCATTCGGCGTTGTATAGTATATTGCTTGTTTGTTTATTTATCCTTAAAATGGTTTTAGATTTCTGGGCTTTTGGCTTACTTGGATCAGATGAGTCCTATAGACTTCATATGGTTCAAAGGCCAGTCACGTGCTCTTTCGGGTCGTGACAAAATTGGTATCAGAGCGCTAGCTTGACCTTGGTTCGAGTCTAAGTTTAACTATGTAGAGCCTAGGGCGTCTATATATATACGGAACTTAAGCTTGACTTTACGGAACTTAGACTTGGTCGAGGGGTTATTAGACCCGAACTTTCGTCGCGTAGGATGACCATTGGTTGATGGAATAGGTGACTAAAGTAGAGTGACGTACCGTGGGTATGTTCCGCGGCATACTTACGACACGCCACTCCGCTTAAGGAACCTTAGGATGTACATATTTTCGTGATCAGTGACTCTCTTCATATCCATGATTATACATCCATTTGAGATCCCCGATTCTATTAGTTTCATGATCATACCTTTATTGATGCTATTCCTTCTTTTGATCATGTATCCACTCTGGATCTATTGTTCTCTTCTTGCCATTGATCTGCTCTCTTCGATACTAGATTGAGGTTCCTGTCACCATGTTGAGCGCAGTTTGAGTTGCTACTAGGGTTACGGTCAGTGCGAGCTCGTCTGGTACGAGGTCCGACCGTTGTGTTTTCTAGTGACATGGGAACGTCTCGAGTTAGTATTGGTGACTGTGACCTCTAGTGGTGGCGAGTGCTTGTTTTTGCACAGGATGATCGGGCCATTGTTAGAGATGCCAGTTGAGAAAGGACTATTGATGTACAACATACCTCAGAGATTATGATGTCGCCTACCGTGCAGACAGATGGACCAGCTGTTGCTGAGATTGACAGGATGTCGCTTCCGGAGCTTACGAGCAGAGATTGCCGGAGAGCTACTGCAGCATGAGCATATACTTAGAGATATGATGGACGGTCGCTAGTCACCTGAGGATGAATGACTAGGACATGTGGTTCGTTCGTTTACCGATGCGAGGTCATCAGATAGATTGTTTCCAGCTAGAGACGACTTCACTCAGGTTCATTGAGAGTCGATAGAGACGATCGAATGTCAGGAGCCCATTTTCCAAGTTTAAAGTATACGGGAAGACATGCAGGTGATTCTATGGACCCTCTAGAAGAATGAAACCCTAACTCAACTTAATGACCGTGTGAAAGCCTTTGAGCCTTAGGGTTTGCGGCAGTTCCACGGCGCTATTAGTGAGGCTTGGGTTTGCCCTTATACGGTTGGACCACCGACGCTGTGGCATGTACGCTATACTATTAAACTGTGCTCAAGATGTTGATCTCTTGGGGGATTATAAGATTCTGACGAGTCGATCGAATGTTTCGACATCATTCGGATATCATGTGATAGGATGCTTTGCTTGGGAGACTCCAGATACGAGTATATCCATTGGAGCATAGTCCATGCAGCCACTATGAGACGAGTCCGAATCAGTCGACATTGAAGCAGAGTGAAGAAAAGAGTTCGCAAGAGATTTCGACGAGATGACGTCCCACTCCGCTGACATCAGAGATGTGATACACACCCAGAGGCGTTGTATATGGATATATCTTCCAGAAAGAGGCGCGATAAGTATGCAGCCGTTCCGGAATAAGAATTTGCTTCAGCAATGGATGATGACTTCCGGGCAATCCGGCAGGAATGAGATTTGAGAGTGAAATCTCGACAGGACCTTTCTGGAATACGATACGAGAAGACCTAGACCCAGGGGTGGTCATTTTGCGCACACCCAGCAGGCCAGAGTTTGGTATCGTCGACAAGGTAGTTGACCAGGTTCGGATAAAGGACCTTACCCAGATGCATTGCGAATTGATCAAGGACGGACGAGTATTGAGTATTCCTCCGATGGTTGGGACGCGTTCCCAAGGACCTGTTCGGCCAGACACCTTCTATAGAATGATGAAGCTGTGCGTACGCGCTTTCGAGTCCGTGTCAGAGACTTCGGATTGACCATGGCCGAGAACAGCGCAGTGCGTAGATAGCATGGTGTGACGTCATAGTGGACGATGATAGAGACAAGTGGAACTAGAGGTTCGTGCGAGACGCTGACGAGCTGTCATTACTTCCCGTCGAGACTAGAGACCTGATATGCTTACAGAGGCGTTGGGATGCGACCAATTTCCGAGAAAATGTTCTGCTGAGGACAAAGATATCTATCGAGTGAGAAGAGATTATGCAAGAGAGCCAGCCTCCGTACAGTTCGGCATAGGCAAGATCGGAAGAGACCTTGAGCAGGATTCCTTCCAGGACATTGCTGCAATGATGTTTGCACCCAGGATCAGATGTGTGATGTGCATTCAGAGAGCCAGAGGCCGACGCCAGTGACATGCTGCTTTACGAGTGGTCGTGAGGATTGACCGAGAGATGACCAGAGAAGTGCCAGAACAGAATCTTCCCCGTTAGCACACCTGACAGGGCCGATGAGCCGATTGACTGCAAGATAGGTAATCCGCAGAAAAGATATGGATCCAGAGTCAGAGGACGCCAGACCGTGAGCAAGAGGCAAGTAGATATGTTGCGCTGCTAGCATTGGATGCACCGACTCCTTCTTGACCTTGAAGGAGGAACTACCGACGACGGTACTTATGATTTGGTTTTGATATACGATCTTGGTGCACGCCAGATGCACTAAATCAAAATTCTTTGTGCATGTCAAATGCGCCTGATTTTGCTGTCAGGCACACACGTTGCTTATGACAGATGTTTCGTGCACACCAGTTGCACCTAGATGTTGTTTTGTTCACCTGTATGACACATACATGGATTTTGATTCCGTGCGCACCAGACGCATCGGATATTCTTATATGCATTTTTCTGGATTGATTTTTAGTAGAGCAGTACACTTTGATGATATTCGCTATGTATTGATGTTTTCGGAGCCCCGACAAATTGGATTTTGCTGAAATGTTTTAGTATTGGAGGTTTAAATTTAAATTCGGGGACCGAATTTATTTAAGGGGGGTAGATTGTAACATTTCGAAATAATAAAAATATTATTTTTTGGAAATTAATAATTTAATATTATTTTATTGAATATTTTAATAATTCGGTATAATTAAATACAAATAAATGGGGAAAATTTTTGGAAAATTATGGAAAATTCTAAAATAGGGTAAATTAGAGAATTATGCCATTTCTAAGTTTAATTGATTAGTTATATGCTAAATTAGTGCTAATCGCGATTAATAATCGCTAATCGGTTTTTTAGCAATTTGTGCAAAACATGCACATATCATTCTTCTTACACTTGTGCATTTTCTACCATGGTTTCTCATTTGGGTTTACTATTTGAGTGAGAAGGAATTTAGAGAAAAGAAAAGAAATGGAAAAGGGGTTTATATTAAAGAATTTAATAGTTGGTTAGAGAGAGAGGTATGGGCTTCTTTGACTAAAGACTTAGCCATTTCCTCTTCAACATTCACTCATTTTTCTCCCTCTCCCTCTTGTTGCTGCTGCTACTCCTGCTCCTCACCTCCCTCCCCTCTTCAACTCCTCAAATCACCTCTAAAACAACTCCAAAACCCCACCCTCATTTCATTAGAAGTGTGCACAAGCTCAAGATCTACACATTGGACCAAGGAAGCAAGGATTTTGGCCACTAGGGGCAACTCAAGAAAATTCTTGAGTTGCCAAATGAGGTATTTTCTGGATCATTAACTTAGTTTTAGCATTTCCTTTACCCCATGTTATGATTGAACCGATATTGTGTGATTTTGGTGACTTGAGGAAAAACCTAGTTAGGGTTGTGAAGAATTTTGTGTTGTATTGTGAAACTAAGCTCAGTAAAGGTTATACTATAATCCTAGTGCATGAATTGAGACCCTAACCTGAGAGTTGAAACCCGAAATACGGATTTAGAATCCGATATCGGAAAATTTGTGGAATCTGTGTAGGGTATATTGAATCTGCTATCACCCGGGACATCCTAAATTAAAATTGATTGGACAGTGACATGTGCAGGCACCCAGGAAGCTACCACCAAGACCCCAACCCCTAACTCATCAACCCGGCCGCAGATTTATTCCTATTGGCCGCAATTTACGGCCATACCTGCCCTAATTTGCCTCGTTTTGGTTCTGCTGCTCTTACATGTATAGATTAGACCCCTGGTATATATAGATTTGTCTAATTTGGCCTAGGGTGAAATCTGGAGCCTATTTCCTTAGTTGCTGTTTTGGATTCGTGTTTCCGTATTCCGTATTTTTAGTTCTGAATTGTGTATTGTGATTTACCTCGACAATTTGGCGTTTATACGACGGTATCGAGGATTTGTTGATGGTTTTGAAGGCGTGCCCATAGGTTCTAACCTATAGGCCCCTTATCGTATAGTTTTGGGTTTCGTGCGCCGTGTTAGCTTTGATTATTTGGTTTTAAAACGCATATACGATACTTTGATGTGTAGGTACCCCATGAAGACTTCGGGACGACAAGTAAAGCACGTGGAGACGTCGACAAATGAAGACGCAAGGTGAGTAGATTATATCTTCAGGGGGGAAGTCGGGTGGATGGCGTATAGCACCCCCGCAGTCCATAGTTGTTATATTATATATATGATAGTTAGGTGTATTATGGATAATGTAGGGTTAGAAGTGACTAGTGTAGTTCATAGTCGCGAATCCTAGAATAGATTTACACCTACACGCATACCCTTGCATATTCCTTTTATTTACATTGTGTTGATGATGATAATGGATGATATGGGAGATGAGTCGATGGTTTGGGCATTGTGCCGTGAGATCTGTGATTTGATATGATTCGTATTTAGGATACGACATGTGATTCTTGCGGGCTTTGGATATGTGTTTACTCCCGCATTCATACTTTATAATTGGTATCGATTTGTACTAGACTTAGATCTGTACCTCAGATTATATGATATGATGATAATGATACCTGATATTTGATGAGAGGAATGTGATGCTGACCCATACCCAGCTATTGGGATGTCGTACGACGATTTACCTTACGAGCCTATATTGATGATAGATCCGAACTCATGGCTCGAGGATGTCTTACGATATATTGTATCGTACACGATATTATTGAGGCGGGATCACCGACTATTATATTTATATATATATCGACTCAGATTTAGGTGGTTTCCATACCTCTCCCGATTGACTTGATACTTAGATCTGTAGTTGCATAGTAGATTCTTCACTGTGGTGTTGATTATTTGATTTCCGCATATTCATGCTATTCGTATTGCTTGCATATGGTTATTGCTATATTATTATCATGCTGTTAGGACACCAGCACCATTATCGATGATGCGTATGTTCCACGTACACTATTTGCCAGCTCACACACTTCATCATCGATAATTGCCATGCCACTACACTATAGTACTGTTGCATTCATGATATGATTCTTGCATGGCATATTGTACACTTATACCTGTACACAAACATAGATGATTCTGACTTGATTAGATATTTGGGGAACCGCAAGATGTTCTTCAAAACTGATTCGTTTTAAAAGAGCGGTTTCCCTCGACATGTGCACATTACTATTCCATGTTGCATGACTTCTGATATGCTTACCTTTCTTTACATGTTGCATACATCATGTTTTGATTATACGCATTGAGATATGTTGTTTTCATGATATTTCTGGATTTGGGATCCGTGGGTATTTTAAAAGAGAATATATAACTGTTTTAAAAACCCTATTACCCTTGATATGATATTTCAGTGCGTCCACCATGTGTTTTCTCGGTGCTGAGAGCGACATGTGAAACCCGATTCGAGGAGGCGGATGAGGCCTTTTGCGGGTACATGGTGGACCCGGTATGGTACCCCGGGGCGAGAACAGTTTCGCTGTGTAGTAGACGGTGAGCCTGGCAGAGGGACTACTACCTACCGGTGATTGGTTAGACCTGGCGGTTATCCAGAGGATACTGACCAGAGTCGATAGATGGATATGGGCGTACTGCCAGGGCCGAGGGCCGATTCCGCAGACATAGCCCGTGGGCTGTTCCGGACTGACGGAGCCCGATAGATGAGGATTTACGTGTCGATGCTAGGCACGGGTTTCATGACGATTTCCATGATTTTGATTATATCCTCATATTTTCATGCATGACGGTTATTGTCATTGGGTGACGGGTGGATGGGTTCCACGCTTATTGTCATTGGGTGACGGGTGGACAGGTTCCACGTTTATTGTCATTGGGTGACGGGTGGACGGGTTCCACGTTTATACAGACTTGGTCACATATAGACTGGATTTACTTTGATCATACTTCATGCAGACATACCTTATACTGATGATATGTTATTACCTGAGTACTTGGCACTATATACATGTTTATATGTTACATTGCCACTTTATCATGCTTCAGACGTATTATTGTGGTTTATATTTTACTGATCGTATTGACCTAGGATTATGTCTTGCTTTCGGTTTCTGCTTGTAGATATTTCTATTCACGAGTTTGCAACTCACCCCCGTTGTGCCACAGTTCTTGCAGATTTTGCCGTACAGGTTCCATTGCGGCATTTTCGGCACACTGCTTCCTTGCGGGTGAATTGCTTTTGGTAGGTGGGTTCTTTTGCATCAAGAACCACCATTGTACTTGTATTAATCATTGTATCTAGAATTCCATCAACCAAAACTTGTATATTGTTTCAGACTCAGACACTAGTGATGTATTATTTCGATCTTAGAGTCGCGCTTAGTAGTGTTACAGTCTTCATGCTTATCTGAGTTTCTTTTGAACTTTGATCCTCGCCATTCGGCGTTGTATAGTATATTTCTTGTTTGTTTATTTATCCTTAAAATAGTTTTAGATTTCTGGGCTTTTGGCTTACTTGGATCACATGGAGTCCTATAGACTTCATATGGTTCAAGGGCCAGTCACGTGCTCTTTCGGGTCGTGACACTAGATACAAAAGGGGTACAATAAAAGTAATCAGATACCATAACCCACCTAAAAGCAAAACAGCTCTCGCACCAACTGTAGTGGTATCTGTTGCCAAAGGATGCAAAAAGGCAGCCTGTCGCGACTACTCTGAGGGGCAACCTGCAAATACTGTGGCACAACGGGGGTGAGTTGCCAACTCGTGAATAGAGATAACATATAAAGGTAATCGCGAGCATGCACGTACTGTGCTCCTCCATCATATGCCAGCGAGTAAGATCTATATGCGACAAGCAGTAGGTGCAATAATCATGCAAATGCTCTGTCAGGTAAAAAAACTACAAGATGAGATATATGGTAATCAATGCTGAGCATAGGATAAATAAAATCTATATGGAATATCAACGTAGAAAGTTAATCGGTGCCCAGAACTGCACCCCAAATCCCAAATAACTCAGGCGCCGGCACTCTCCTCGGCCCTCAAATCCTGTAAATCTCTGAGAATCACGAGTGCCCAACATCGGCACTCAAAATATCATAAAATACTCGTGTCCAGTATCGACACGCAAATCCTCATATATCGGCTCCGTAAGTCCGGATGAGCCCACAGGCTCCGTTTGCTGTATCGGCCCTCGGCCCCGGCAGTATGGATCATCCCGAATCCATCTCTCGACTCTGGTCGGTATCCTCCGGATAACCGCCAGGTCCAACCAATCACCGGTAGGTACTCGCCCGCCTCAAGGCTCAATCGGCAAAGTCCATCGACCATCTTGCCGAGGGGAACCATACCGGGTCCACCACGAACCCGCAAACGGATCATCCAACACCTCGAATCGGGTTTCAAGCACACGTCTCAGCACCGAGAAAACGCGTGGTGGACGCACCAAAATATCATATCACGAGGAACCGGGTTTTTCAAATAGTGCATCTTTTCTTAAATAATTCCACGGTCCTCAAAAACAGAAATCACATGAAAATCTAACACCAATAAGTAAATCAGATGTGATGTGCTATGTGTTAGTGTATATGCCCTAGAGGCCATTACTGTATCATACTAGTTTGTATATTACTTAATGGAAGCTTGGGATATTCACCTTGTATATACAATCTTGCTCAAAATAGTAGTATGCTACTTGGTTTATTTCTACTTCAATGTGTAAATGTGTTTATTTTAGTATATCACCTATACACATTAGTGGAGCCCTTAGGATCTTTGCTTGATTACCAGCGATGTGATGACAGTCACACTAGTGGGGCTGGGTAATCTATAAGCACATCCTTATGCAGGTCCCTAGTCGCAGGACTATTAAGACAGGGCATCGATACTCCGGAGTAGACTAGCACATGCGCTTCTCATCCCAGTGTAGGAGACGGTATGTCCTACAGCCGTCAGTACGTCGTACTTGAGATAGTATGCGGGTGCTCGTTAGGCTATGGGTACACTGGACAGGACTCGTCTGGAACTGACTAGTTGGTATTATGCCTATCGTCAGTTATCAGTTCCTAGGTGACATGAGTACAGCTTAGTCCGCTGACTTGACACTGTCACTTCGCCTCGAGTGTGTTCCCACTGCACTTTGATTACTACCCTACCACGGCTCAAAGGAGTCTTGCAAACAGGTAGTAGTTGGGTGCAGTCCCGAAGCACTTGGAGGCAGTGACGGTTATGTTGGAGATAGTGCCCTCAGAGTCAATTATTGGATCACAGGCACGTGATTGCAATGATTGAGGGAGGACCTATCCCGGTAGGACAGTCTTACTCAAGATGATAGTAAGCTATCTGGTTTACCTCTATCATCGTGTACTGCTTTAGGTGACCTGACATGTCGCTATTGCACGTTGATAGAGCCCCTAGGATTCTTGCTTGACTGCCAGCAGTATGAGGGCGATCATATAAGTGAGAGCTGGAGTCTATAAGCACATCCTTAAAAGGTCCCTAGTCGTGGGAGTTTCGAGAGAGGGCATCGATTCTCCAGAGTAGACTAGTGTATACAGTTGAGACCCCGACGAGGGGCGGTGGCCGGTCTCACAAGCCACTGGTGTCAGTAGGTTCACCTAAGATGTATACAGGTGCTCATTGGGTTATGAGTACACCGGACAGGACTCGCCGGGAACATGCTAGTTGGTCATATACCAGACGTCAGATGGCAGTTCCCTGGTGACATGTGTACAGGTTAGTTCATCGACCTGGGGATCGTCATTTGTCTCGTGTGAGTTCCCACTGTGCTTTGATTACTACCCTACCACGGCTCAAAGGAGTCGTGCAAACAGGTTGTAGTTGGGTACAGTCCCGAGCCACATGGAGGCAGTGAGCGGATCTTCGGGGGTTTCGTCTCTCCCGGTATTGGGGGTGAGGTCGCGCTGTGTCTAGGAGAGCCATTACACGAAGACCTTGGCCAAGGCAGGAGATTTACTGGTAGGTATTCCAGTAGTATCTCAGGGTGTTCTGGGCTACACTCCGACACGACTTGTACCGCTTTTGGGGGTCTGACTTTTACCAACCCCCTAGGCCCGCCATGCGATGCTCATAGACGAACGGACCGGACTGTACGGATATTGTCACTGACAGGCTCAGTTGGGTGTCGGGGTGAGCTTCCTCATCGACGTCCCTTTTGGTCAATAGCTGGTGGCCCGTCACGTATTGGCTTATACCTCTGACGTGCTAGTGGTTAAATCCACAGCCATAGTATTGACGAGTCTTTAGAGTCCACCACACTTTCAGTTACTCAAGCTTTCGGGCGAAACGCTGTAGAGGCCGTATGGAGATATGGCAGGGTCCGATCAGATACGTGCGGTATTGCACGGATCAGGATCGGACGGTTTTGTACTAGTGGCCGTATAGTTATATGGCAGCATTCGATCAGATACGTGCGGTATTGCACGCATCAGGATCGGACGGATATTACTAGCCGGCTTTGGCTTAAGCCGGTCCTAGTTTAGTACAGTGTAGATTTTGTCTCTTTGCATTTGTATCCGGACGGAATACAAATGCAGGTGTGTATGCACAGTATCGGGGTTATCCTGTAATTTATTACGGGACCAGTTTTCTGGAGTTGCCAGTTTGCTTTCCGTTCCGGCCGGTTTTCCTTTGTTCTTTCCCGGCCGGACTTTTCTGATGGAGGGGGTTATTTGCAGTTTCGCAAATAACTCTTTGTGGAGGTCTTATTTGCATAAGGTGTGATATGATAAGCATCTTTGCTTTTCATGTATTTATGAGAGTAGGATGGATTTGAGGTTGACGTAAAGTTTAGTGATGATTATGTTTTTGGATGTGGTCACCCTCCTCCTTTTACTACGATCACCTCCCTTCTTGCTACTTATTCTTTCTCCACCATTTTCTTAGTTCATAGTTTTATCATGGTTGAAGTGAGAAGAAGAAAAAGAAAGAGAAGAAGAAAAGAAAAGAGAGAAAGAAAAAGATGAGAGCTTCACCATGAGAGTTTCATTCTTGATCTTCTTTCCATGATAGAAAAATGCAAGCACCATTTTTCTAGTCTTGATTCCTCCATCATCTTCAATGGCAACCAACCCCAATGTGAGACATACATTCTACATTACATTCCCTACAGTATATCTTGAGCATGTCGAGTAGCCGGCTTCATGCGCGAGTTGCCTCGGTATTGAGGTGGGAGCCCGTAAAAGTACCCGGCTTCGTGGTGCCCTTTCCGACGAGGAGGAGACGGACGGAGATCCCGCGAGGAGATCGGAGTGGAGATGAAGACCGGAGGACTTGGATCGTATGGTATACTTCTCTACCCCCTCTCTAGATAGCTTAGACTAGTTTAATGGCACGATCCGGAGTTTAGTGCGCGGTGGTGCCGGTTTGCTAAGTCCGCAAATTTTAAAGTTTATCACCGTTTCCGCGTTTGGCCGTCGGATTGACGGCCGGGGCTCCGCCGTGCACTTACAGTGGTATCAGAGCCTCGCCATTAACATAGTCTAGCTTGGTGTAATGTGTTTTTCTGTTTCGATCGATCGAATGTTCCAAAACTGCATTTTAGTTCGAATCAGTTTCTGTTGAAAATTTTTGGTCTCGAAAAATTTTTCTGGTTGTAAAATATTGATGTACTGGGAAATCTAAGGGTTCTGTAAAAATTTGACGATGTAACTCCACAGTTGGAGCGCGGATCCGCCGCGAAACCCCACCTCGTGCGGCCCTTCCGCCGCGCACTATTCATGTCACATCACCAAATTTTTTCAGAGACCTTCTGGGCTTAAAATATGGGTTTTGGAATATTAAAATTGGGCCCAGGGTTTCTGTGAGTGCTACAGTTTTGTTTGAGGGCCCACTTGTTAATTTTTGATCGATCGGATATTTCAAACACATTATTTCACAGTATTTACATTATATCTGCGACCGTGAATGTCACTCGATCGGTAAATCCGGTCTAACTGCTATAGCCCGGTTAGACGGATTTGCGAACGTGATTTTCACGTTGATGTTCTATGTTTATGCTGTGATGTTGCGGATCGGTCGTGGGGATAGCCTGGATGCAATGCTAGTACAGTTGTGGTGGTATTATGTACTTTTGATATTGCGGGGCGAGCGTCCGACATGTGGACTGCCGTCACTGCCTGATTGTATTATTCTTTTGGGGCACGACCTGGTTGCGGTCGATGTACCCGGTGTATGTATATTTTACATTCTGTACTAGGATTACCCCGCGGTGGGGTGCACGGATGGCCGGGTTCTAGAGGGCAACAAGCCCGCATCTCATGGCATTGGGACGGAGGGGGCTTCACTCTGGGATTGGCGGGCTATTCGCCGCACTCGTAGGGGGTACAGGTTGACCCAGGAGGGGTGCCCAAGTTGCCGGATTCCGTGGAGTGCTGGGTGGTCCATTCACGGTGCTGAAGGGGGCTGCCTCGCTTCAGGTTTTGGCGGGTGACTTGCCGCGCCCGTAGGGGTCTAGGTTTTCATTGCACAGGCTATCCACACGACCAGGGGAACGTCGGGTTTCAGTAGTGGCTCTGTGAAACCCGGGGATCCCAGATATCTGTATTGTTCTGTGATGCTATGCATTTCTGTGATGTTGCATTTCTTTTCACGCCTTGAGCGAAATATAATATATTGGTATATATATTAGTAGATGTTGTATATGTTTTTCATCCGCGCTAGTCCAGTCCCCGCTCTGCCGTTAGTTAGCTAACCTAACGGGTGATGACGGGACCCAGTGGCGAATGCGGATGGCATATACGTACGTCAGTATATTTTCGTTCTTTATTGGTGTGATCAATTGATGGGACTGCGTTGATTCGGATCAATGCAAGTTAAACAAACCTAATCTGATGTTGTTGGAACACTTTTTCAAAAAGCTGTTATTGCAAGGACGTTCACTTTTGTTTTGCATCGTGATATTCAGTTGGAATATCCTGCTCCTCAGTCGACGAGGCAAGGGCCGAGATCCCTTCACCGGGAGTGACCCCTTGGACAGAAGTTTGCATCAGGGCATTAACTTCACTATAGCCGATTACTTTTGATTTGCATCGCGGTATTCATTTGGAATATCCTGCACCCCATTCTACGGGGAAAGAGCCGAGATCCCTTCACCGGGAGTGACCTCTTTAGTAAAGGTTTTCGTCACTATATTTTATAAAAAGCTATCCGTTCCTTCAACGATATCAAGTTCATTACGTTAAAGGTTTTCGCCAGAAACCATTCGTAGCCCTCCGTCATTTCAGTTAAATATTCGGTAGTATTCAAGCTATGTATTTTGACCTCACGCCAAGGCATAGTGATTGGTAGCTGCCGGGTATTTATCTGTTGCATAGATAGATGCGTTGGTTTGGGACAGTCGTACTACTATTTTGGCCTACGTCAAGGGTATGTACGGGTGGATTCAAATTAACCTGGATAATGACGGGTAGAACTTGACATGTGACTTATGATATTTTGACCTCACGCCAAGGTCATAAGAGCATGGGGCAGAAATCACATCGGGAGTTTCAAAAGAACTGAAACTTGCCAGATATGCGCATACCTTCTGGAGTGTGATACCGTGAGCGGATTCCGTCACGTTATCATGCGATGAGAGTTGGATCCCGATTCCCACTGATGAGTTGGTTTACTCCTCGGGTGACCCCGACTAATTCTTCTTTCAGGTTTGGAGAAGAATTTGAGGTACAGTAGGAGGTTTCCTGATTAGAAAAAGTGACAACCATTCTGATCTAGGTTAGAGTGCACGCTGAGTGTTTCTTTTCTCTCTCTCTTTGGCAGCGACCTTTGACCCGACCCTAGACTATGACTCAGTGACCAAGTTGACCGAACCTACTTAACACTGGCTTTTGGATTGTCAGAGTTGCGAACCTCATTGCCACTCCTACTTTTACCCTTTTCTCCAGGACACCCCGTATTGCTACGAACGTCCACTTCCATTGGACAAAACCATCGTATGGTTAGATACGAACTCGAAGGACTTCGAGGATGGTTTCCGGTTCTGGAGAAAACGGATAGGATTATTCAGTTGTCTTTTCCTTTTACCCTCTCTCAGGTTACGAGTACTCCTTGGTTTAGGGGTAGTACACCTATTACGCAAATTGGATAATCTTCTTCCAAACCTTAGGCTGGTGCCGATCGGTAGGGAATGAAGAAAACCAATTAGCATAACGATGGTGTGCAGAAGGTATTAAGTTCAGACAAAGCAAGGGATTAGTAAGAGGGCAAAGTAAATTGCGACTGCTATTTACGACCAAACCAAGTATTTCTTCGCCAATCCTAAATCACCTTTGTATTTCTCCAGGACACTCCGTATCACTACGAAGATCCCATTTTATTGGATAATCCATCGTATGGTTATATACGAACTCGAAAGGAACTCGTTCCAGTTCGGGGATGGATCCTGGTTCAGGAGGAATAGGAATAAAGTACATTCAGGTGTCTTTTATCTTCACCTTCTCTCGCGATGCGAGTGCTCCTAGGATTAGGACAGTACACCCTTTATGCTTTTTGGATAGTCTTCTTCCAAACCATAGGCTGGTGCCGAACGGTAGGGAAGGAAGAAAACCATTTGGCCTAAAGGGGTGTACAGAAGGTAAAGACTAAAGACATATGAAGGGATTTGGAGAGGTGGCAAAGAACTATACGGTTACAGTCGTGAATCTGGAAGAGGCATTACTACGAATACCGGGATACCCCATCGAAACATTTCAATGTTTCAGTCTCACTGTGTAATGTTAAAAGAAAACTGATTTCCCGATTGGACACTTGCTCCAGGGTATGTATTTACCAGGTTTGATTCTCACATCTGTATGGTTTTACAGATGATGAGTGGGAGTAAGTTATTGGGAATTGGGTGATCATCCTCATTATATCGGGATTCGTTGTAATCGGTGATATTTGAGGAGATCACCTGGGCTGTTTGCCGGTTGGCAAATATTTGGTTTTGAATATCCGCTGTTGTGCACCAATTTCAAATTGATATATCTGTACGTCTATTTTCATAGAGTGAGATATACCTTTTGATATTATGTCGATGACATTTACCTATATCAGTGGATGGTTAGGTAAGGAGCATTGAACAGCGGTGTAATTCTTCTTAACCAAAAGTACAGTTTTCAACCTACGACACACAGTGATTGAGTCGCAAGACTCAGGGGACTTATACAGAGTATTGTATATTGTCCAGTGTCCACTAGGACAGAGGGGTTGGTCCTCGTACTGTATTCTGTTTACTTATGACTTCTCTAGTTCTTAGACAGGTGTTTCGTAGAAACACAGGGTCGAAGTTTTGAGAAGTTATAGGTATAAGAATAAAGTAGAGAACCAGGTGTTGCAAGTATCGGGATTCTTCAAAGTGATCGAAGATGTACATACTTGTGTATGGTATTCAGTTGATAGTAATGATAAAGAGAAATTGCTTCTCTTTCAGGTTACTCATAATTGGAAGCATTCCTAAGTTGAGTAACGCTGATCGGCCTCTCTCCATTTAGTTGACATGCACTGGAGACAGCTGCATGATTTGAATCTGGTTCAATTAAATCAGTGCCTCTGGTTCTATATTGGATATAGAACAGTTCATATCTTAACGTTGTTAAGGTACGGGGAGTTGTCTGGCTTATGATTAAAACCAGACTCTGGATAACTCAAGGCACGTTTCTGTAATGGCTGTTTGTGGGTTGACCCAGGCTATGACGAGGGTTGACTTTCTACCATCTGGGAGATCAATAGAAATATTGTTCAAGACTCGCCACAGTTTTATTAAAAATGGATTTTTTCAAAAACAGTAGTGGGAGTATGGTAGAACTGGAAGTGATTCCAGAACCGCAAACGATTACTGAAGATTTGATAAGGAACCTAAACATTCAATCTGTTTTGACATTCCATTGGCCACTCCGCAGATAAGGTGGGTAGCTTCAGGCACCCGAGAGGTACTCCGGTAGCCTCAAGGACGGTGACAGGGAAGTTCTTGTTTACCCACACTTGCCATTGTTGTTGTTCCAGGCTGCGAGACCCGGCAGGAGGATGAGTATAGCGTCGTTCTAAACTTGCTTTAGAAGTGCACGTCTATATGACTCTGCCAGTGGGTTGTCGTAGTCAGTGGGAGCAGCGGAAGCATTGGTGGACATCAGGCTTATGTCTATTTATAGACTAAAACAGATGTAGCGGAGATAGATCATCTATTTCTGATGTGACAGTCATAGGTTTGACGTCATCAGAATAGGGGATGGATCTGTTGAGAAGGTAGTAGGAAGTGATATTCCTATACTACGATTGGTTATACTTTGGTCGTCACACAGTGGTTTCTCCACAAAGGACTTGGACATTATATCAGACATACTGGTTACTAGATCTATAGTTTTAGATCTAGATTTGGGTGGTTTCCTAATCTGGGTACCTTGACAGCATTCTATGAGTATTTAGAATGGACGACTCCTGGCACGGTAGTGTACCTGCAAGTAATGGAGTCGCCCTCTCTAAAAGTGTCTTTTAGACTAAAGTAGAGAGGGATGTGCATGATTGGCAGATCACTTGCTTAGGCAATTGAGTCAATCATGAGATGTCAAGTACCACACCAGATGTTGTTCTTGCACTAGATGCAATAAGTTGATATTGATCCAATCCTGGAGAAACAGTCGGAAGCAGTTTTAGAACATAAGTGGCTGTTCTAGGGATATGACAACGACAGCCTCATTAGGGAGACAGTTATCATTCCAGGCTTCCAAGGTGACATGGACGACAGGGTGATCGTCAGAGTTATAGTTTTTCCCTCTGACGAGGGGCAGTATTTTGGACGGGTGGTCCAAGGCAATACTGAGGGTGGCATGGCGCAGGATACTGATTAAGTTCAGTTGACGATACAGTCTAAGAAGTTTGGATTTGGAGTTCATTTATGAGCTAAGTCCCATCAGACATCCAGACATTCTAAGACAGGTATTGCTCATTTCGGGAGATGGCTTTCTCCGCGAACTTGAGATATAGAGAGACATAGAAAGAAACATCAAGGCGGATCCACTCACTGACGCTATTCCTCGAACGCAATAGTTTCACAAACGAGTTTTGTGAGACTGACAAGTAGAGGAGTTGGATGTTCGGTATCACACGGGCTGTGAGTATGCGACATCGCAATAATTAGCCTTGAGTGCAAGTGGGAGATTGTTGGAGATAGTGCACTCAGAGTCAATTATTGGATCACAGGCACGTGATTGCAATGATTGAGGGAGGACCTATCCCGGTAGGACAGTCTTACTCAAGATGATAGTAAGCTATCTGGTTTACCTCTATCATCGTGTACTGCTTTAGGTGACCTGACATGTCGCTATTGCACGTTGATAGAGCCCCTAGGATTCTTGCTTGACTGCCAGCAGTATGAGGGCGATCATATAAGTGAGAGCTGGAGTCTATAAGCACATCCTTAAAAGGTCCCTAGTCGTGGGAGTTTCGAGACAGGGCATCGATTCTCCAGAGTAGACTAGTGTATACAGTTGAGACCCCGACGAGGGGCGGTGGCCGGTCTCACAAGCCACTGGTGTCAGTAGGTTCACCTAAGATGTATACAGGTGCTCATTGGGTTATGAGTACACCGGACAGGACTCGCCGGGAACATGCTAGTTGGTCATATACCAGACGTCAGATGGCAGTTCCCTGGTGACATGTGTACAGGTTAGTTCATCGACCTGGGGATCGTCATTTGTCTCGTGTGAGTTCCCACTGTGCTTTGATTACTACCCTACCACGGCTCAAAGGAGTCGTGCAAACAGGTTGTAGTTGGGTACAGTCCCGAGCCACATGGAGGCAGTGAGCGGATCTTCGGGGGTTTCGTCTCTCCCGGTATTGGGGGTGAGGTCGCGCTGTGTCTAGGAGAGCCATTACACGAAGACCTTGGCCAAGACAGGAGATTTACTGGTAGGTATTCCAGTAGTATCTCAGGGTGTTCTGGGCTACACTCCGACACGACTTGTACCGCTTTTGGGGGTCTGACTTTTACCAACCCCCTAGGCCCGCCATGCGATGCTCATAGACGAACGGACCGGACTGTACGGATATTGTCACTGACAGGCTCAGTTGGGTGTCGGGGTGAGCTTCCTCATCGACGTCCCTTTTGGTCAATAGCTGGTGGCCCGTCACGTATTGGCTTATACCTCTGACGTGCTAGTGGTTAAATCCACAGCCATAGTATTGACGAGTCTTTAGAGTCCACCACACTTTCAGTTACTCAAGCTTTCGGGCGAAACGCTGTAGAGGCCGTATGGAGATATGGCAGGGTCCGATCAGATACGTGCGGTATTGCACGGATCAGGATCGGACGGTTTTGTACTAGTGGCCGTATAGTTATATGGCAGCGTTCGATCAGATACGTGCGGTATTGCACGCATCAGGATCGGACGGATATTACTAGCCAGCTTTGGCTTAAGCCGGTCCTAGTTTAGTACAGTGTAGATTTTGTCTCTTTGCATTTGTATCCGGACGGAATACAAATGCAGGTGTGTATGCACAGTATCGGGGTTATCCTGTAATTTATTACGGGACCAGTTTTCTGGAGTTGCCAGTTTGCTTTCCGTTCCGGCCGGTTTTCCTTTGTTCTTTCCCGGCCGGACTTTTCTGATGGAGGGGGTTATTTGCAGTTTCGCAAATAACTCTTTGTGGAGGTCTTATTTGCATAAGGTGTGATATGATAAGCATCTTTGCTTTTCATGTATTTATGAGATTAGGATGGATTTGAGGTTGATGTAAAGTTTAGTGATGATTATGTTTTTGGATGTGGTCACCCTCCTCCTTTTACTACGATCACCTCCCTTCTTGCTACTTATTCTTTCTCCACCATTTTCTTAGTTCATAGTTTTATCATGGTTGAAGTGAGAAGAAGAAAAAGAAAGAGAAGAAGAAAAGAAAAGAGAGAAAGAAAAAGATGAGAGCTTCACCATGAGAGTTTCATTCTTGATCTTCTTTCCATGATAGAAAAATGCAAGCACCATTTTTCTAGTCTTGATTCCTCCATCATCTTCAATGGCAACCAACCCCAATGTGAGACATACATTCTACATTACATTCCCTACAGTATATCTTGAGCATGTCGAGTAGCCGGCTTCATGCGCGAGTTGCCTCGGTATTGAGGTGGGAGCCCGTAAAAGTACCCGGCTTCGTGGTGCCCTTTCCGACGAGGAGGAGACGGACGGAGATCCCGCGAGGAGATCGGAGTGGAGATGAAGACCGGAGGACTTGGATCGTATGGTATACTTCTCTACCCCCTCTCTAGATAGCTTAGACTAGTTTAATGGCACGATCCGGAGTTTAGTGCGCGGTGGTGCCGGTTTGCTAAGTCCGCAAATTTTAAAGTTTATCACCGTTTCCGCGTTTGGCCGTCGGATTGACGGCCGGGGCGCCGCCGTGCACTTACAGGTTAGACAGGATTCGTCTCTTCCGGTATTGGGGGTTGACATCGCGTTGTGTCTAGGAGAGCCATTACACGAGTAGTCCCTAGCCAGGGCAAACGAGATATACTGGTAGGCTTCCAGTGTTATCTTAGGGTGTTTTGGGCTTCACTCCGACACGACTTGCACCGCTATTGGGGGACTGACGTTTACCGCCCCCTAAGCCCACCATGCGATGTATCAGACGAACAGACCGGACTGTACGGAGAATGTCACATTCAGGCTCAGTAGGAGTTCAGATGGGTTTCGCCTCGTCAGTCTTCTTGTCGGCATCTACCTGGGGACCGTTATGCACAGCTAGTGCCGCTTGCGGTCTGTGGTTAAACCCACTGCCAGCGTAGTGTCGAATCTTTAGAGTCCCACACAGAAAGCTGTTCGCCTTTAGGCAAAAGAGTAGAGGTCGTATGGTTTTGCGACAGGTCGCATGGTTTTGCGACAGGGTTCGGTCACATCCGTGCACTTGTGCACGTACAGTGTCCGGACAGTTCACACTAGCAGGCTTTGGTTTAAGCCAGATCTTAGTGTACATTTTGGGATTGGTTTTATCCAGAATGCATTCGTGTTCCTCGGAACGCGGATGCGGGTGTGTATGCACAGTTGACGGAGAGACAGAGGCAGAGGATTCTCATTAGGGTTGTTGACCGTTGACAGTTGACTATTGACTTTTTGCTCAACCCTAATGAGAATATGATATGTGATTAACAATTATATTAATTAAGTATTATGGTGACATGGTTGTTGAGGGATTGACTTTGTTGACTTGTTGACTTTGTTGACCGGTTGACTAGGCTTGACTAGTTGACCATCATGATAACTATAGCTATCATTTCATGGCAAAGACTTTTGCTTGCTTGCTCTTTTGTGCAAAATGAGTGCATGAAATGATATGGCTATGGTTTCTTAAACCATCATATAATACTTGATTGATATAAGGTGCTATGATTGTTTTGGATTATGAGAGCCAAATGAGAAAAGTCTTCTCTCATTCTTTCATGCTCATTCTCTCTCTTGTTCTTGAGCTCTCATCTCCTCCTCTTGCTCTCCCTCTCTTGACTCTATGGTTCACTTGTCTCATGAGTTGAGAACCAAGAACCATAGATAAAATCCCATACAAACTCTTCTCTACTCACTCTAGTTCACAAGGTTTAGCAAACCGAGTGAACCAGTTTCTTCAAAGTTCGAAGAAGGAGCCAAAGGTTGAAGCTTTTAGGTGGATCTATCTTCGGCGCAAGGAGACGACGGGGAGAAGCCGATTCGGACGACCATCGAAGCTTGAAGACGAAGGAGTTCGAGAAAAAGAAAGGTATAACCCCCTAACCGAGTAGTTAGCAACTCGTAGTTAGGTTGTTAGTTAGATGTTTAACAAAGATCCGGGTTTTAAGTCCATGTTACCATCTCTAAGAAAATCGTTTTTTATCAAATTCCGCATGCCCGAAAGTACCGGGATAGGTAGCATGGACTTACACTATGTACATCAAGGCATAATATAGGTACAAGGGGAAACTGCTTTTTAAAATAGTTCCAGTTTTTAAAGACATCATGCGGCTCCCAATTTCTATGAAAATCATATGTGAAATGAACTACAACAATATAATCATGACAATTCTACAGTGAGTGTGTCATGGCAATTACTAACGGTGTGTGTGTAACATGCAGATTAGTGCTCGTGCAACATGAACCGTAAGTAATAGTACGGTGTTCTTTCAATTCTAAGTTTACATAAATATAGCAGGGAATGCAGTATGCAACAACAGTATCCATGACAGTCAATAGGGTAAATGCAACATATAGCTATAAGGTCCTATCAGCCCTGACACATAACGCCAAGCGGGCGATATCCCCGTAGATGTTAAATCTACTCACCGAAGTCTCGCGCTAAGTGTAGCCGACGACTTGCTTCCCCTTCTTCGCAGCGTCCGTCTCACTCTCCTGCGTACCTAGAATCACACAATATATCACATATAAGCTCAAATCCATAAAAACGTGATATTAAGGTCAAACTAGAAACCCGCGTCGCAAACTAAGCGCGCGTGTGTGCAATACGCTAAAACGTGTGATTACGGGCATAAAACTACCCCGACGCGTCGCGATACGCAGAAACCCCAAACCCACACACGTATCAGGCGTGTCGCGACGGTTTAAAAATACGAGAAATAGGTATTTAGCTACAGATTTTTCTACAGCAACAATTGAATAAAATTATACATGTCATGAGTCTAAGGGTAGCAGCATACACCTACAGAGCCAAACCCAACCCCATTCCCTCCCCATCTGGCCGCAAATTGCGACCATAACTAATATTTCGTCGGCCATAGTACGGAATTTGGGGGTCGTCTTCTACACATGGGATCAGCACCTCAAAACTATACTGTCGTCTTCTTAATTTTAATCTGAACTCACTGGGTCGATAGCAGTTTGCAGAAAGCTAGATTTTGCTCAAAAACGGTGAATTTGAATCAAATAGAAATCTGGGGGTATTTTAGTGCAATTGGGGACTAAGCTAGGTTAACATGGCCCTAACAACACTCCATCAACTTACTAAAACCAATTCATACATCACTTGGTCAAAGTTCCCCCTAATTACCACATATCGCACTAAAACGCACTATCACACTAATCGAAGCTAAGCTACACTAATTAATCAAACTAGGGGGTAAGTTCAAGAAGTATACTCCACACTCGACCCTAGGGTGCTGGAGGAAGAAGAAGAAGTAGAGGGAAGGAGCTGCAGTTGAAGTTGTGTTGTTGCTGCTGCTCACTGCTGCTGTGGCTGCTGCTCACTGCTGCTGTTGCTGCTGCTGTGCTTGCTGGCTGCTGTTGTGCTTGCTTCTGCTGCTGCTGTGCTTGCTTCTGTTGCTGCTGTGCTTTCTTCTGCTGCTGCTGAGATGGTGGGGGTGTGAGTGTGAGAGTAAGGTTGAGAGAAATGAGCACAAGAATGAGAGGAAATGATAACTCCCAATGTCAACCTCTCCTCTCTCTCTCATCATTAAATGCAAGCATGGGCTTTGCCATGATCCATTCTTTCTCTCTCATTCTCACCAAGTCAACACTCCAAAAGAAAATTCAAATTAAAACAACCACCAATTACTAAATTAACTTAAATAAAAACCCAAAAGACTTAATCCCCATTATTAAACCCACCATGGTTGCTAATCATGGTATAACCTTATTTTAAACCCTAGTTTGCATGCACAAGTGTGTGCAAGCCTAGAAAAATTCTAGAAAAATATTTATTAAATTTGGAAAAATATTTGAAACTCAATTTGGTAAAATTTTTATTAAAAACCCTTTATTTAAATATAATTAGCCACTAAACACATCCTGAGGTGTTACAATCTCCCCCTTTAAAAGAAACTCATCCCCGAATTTGGAAATATAAAGCTACGCATAGCTTCAAAGAGATGAGGGAACTTGTTCCGCATCTCGCCCTCGGCTTCCCAAGTGATCTCTTCGCCACTCGGTCAGCGCCAAAGCACCTTCGCTGATGGCAAGACCCTCGATCTAAGTTTCTTCACCTGCCGGTCCAATATCACGACTGGCTGCTCGGTGAACGAAAGGTCGCGCTCGAGCTGAACGGTCTGATGCTGAATCATGTGCGAAGGGTCATGTAGGTATCTGCGAAGCATCAACACGTGGAACACGGGGTGAACATCTGGGAAGTCGGTTGGAAGAGCCAAACGATAAGCCACTGCGCCCACACGCTGGAGGATCTCGAAGGGACTTATGAATCTGAGGCTAAGCTTCCCATTCCATCCAAACCTCATCGCTCCCTTCATTGGAGAGACCCTCAGAAAAACGTGATCTCCAACTGCAAACTCTAATCTGCGGCGGCGCCTATCAGCATACGATCTCTTCCTTCTCTAAGCTGTCATCATCCTGTCTCGAATCAGCTGTATCTTCTTGGTCGTCTCCTGTACGATCTGGGGCCCCAAAATACTGCTCTCACTGAGCTCTGTCCAGCAGACGGGCAATCTACATCTCCTCCCATACAGAGACTCAAAATGTGACATCTGAATAGTATCCTGGAAACTATTGTTGTAGGAGAACTCCACCAAGGGTAAATGATGATCTCAGCTACCACCAAAGTCTAAAACGCATGCTCGGAGCATGTCCTCGAGAGTCTGAATCGTCCGCTCTGACTGGCCGTCGGTCTACGGATGAAATGTTGTGCTGAAACTCAAGCGTGTGCCCAAAGACTCCTGAAGTCTCTGCCATAGTCGGCTGGTAAACTGGGTGCCTCTGTCGGACACGATACACGTCGGGACTCCATGCAGTCGTACAATCTTGTCGATGTAAATCTGGGCATACTTAGGAAATCCGAAAGTCGTCTTCACTGGAAGGAAGTGAGCTTCTTTCGTCAAACGATCCACGATCACCCAAATGGAGTCATACCCTCGCCTAGTCCTGGGTAGACCCATAACGAAATCCATCGAAATTTGCTCCCATTTCCACTCCGGAATGGGTAACGGCTATAGCTCAACCGCGGGCCTCTAGTGCTCGGCCTTGACTTGCTGATAAGTCAGGCATCTCGACACGAAATCTGCGATGTCCCTCTTCATTCTGTTCCACCCGTAAACACCTCTCATATCGTGATACATCTTGGTGGAACCGGGATGGACACTGTACACTGATCGACATGCCTCCTGAAGAATCAGACGCCGCAGCACCTCAGCATCTGGTATGCACAGTCTAGTCCCAAATCTCAGCATCCCCTGATCATCGATCATGAACTCAGAAAATTTACCATATCCAATCTGCGTCCTGATCTCTGAACATCGGTCATCACCGTGTTGTGCCTCATGTATATGGTCAAGCAACTGTGGGCGTGCACGAACATGCGCAATCTGTCCTACGATTGGTGTGAAGTTAAACTGCACTCGGCTGTCGCAAAATATCTGCCAATCTGCCGACGACTGCCCCTGTACTGCACTCAAACAAGATAGACTTCCCCCGGGCCTTCTGCTCAAAGCATCCACCACTACATTCGCCGAGCCCGGGTGATACAAGATCTCGCAGTTGTAATCCTTCACTAACTCCATCCATCGGCGCTGTCTAAGGTTCAGGTCTCGCTGCTGAAATATATACTTTAAACTCTTGTGATCAGTGAATATCTGGCATGACTCGCCATATAGGTAATGTCGCCAGATCTTAAGTGCAAAGACCACTGCAGCCATCTCCAAATCGTGAGTGGGGTAGTCTGTTCATGTTTCTTCAATTGTCGCGAAGCATACGCGATCATCCTATCATGCTGCATCAATACGCACCCTTGCCCTACTCGAGAAGCATCACAATAGACCACAAATCAGCCTGATCCTGAAGGCAATGATAACACCGGTGCCGTAGTCAGCCGAGTCCATAGCTGCTGAAAACTGTTCTCGCACTCCTCCGCCCAATCGAAAGGAACTCCCTTCCGGGTCAACCCGGTCAAAGGTGTAGCAATACTGGAGAACTCCTGCACAAATCTCCTGTAGTAACCGGCTGATTGATGATTTTTGTTGTGTTTATCAAATGATCCCCGGCAACAGCGCCATTTGATTGAAAAGAATTCTTGTTGTGTAGTATTTGAAATTGTAAAGAAATCACAACCAAAAATTATTTGACCGCAATCAACTACGGTGTCGGATGTAGATTGTAAGTGAGTGCGGATCGTCCACAGGGATAGTGTAATCGTTCGTCTTTTGAATTAGATGAGTCGAAACTTTAATGAAAAGAAAACAAAAAAATTCATGATTTAAAGAATTGAAGCTCAAGAATTAGAAAAATCTAGATCTAATAACAAGAAAAAAAGATAGAATCAAGAATTGATAGTTTGTTGATTTTTCCAAACCAAATATCAAGAATCGAAATGAGGCTCGTAGGAATCGATCGGATCTATAGATGTGATGTAATCTTATAATGACGTATTCTTATCCTTCGATGAATTGATACTAGATCGATGATGATCGATCGAGAATTAGGGATTTCTTATGAAACTAGGGTTTCATCTTATCCCTTGTTCTTTCGTCGATATCATTCACATTCTAGCCTCTAGTAAATTCAAGAAACGATCGTAAATCCCTAATTTCGAGCGATCACAATCAAGAAAGTATCGCAACGAAACTAGGTCATCGATTCTTGAACTTGCTAGGGTTTACAAAACTCGCAGGACTTAAAAATCGTATTAAGATTTGTTACATCATCATTCTACAATCGTCTCGACTCCTTTACGAGCGGAGTTTTACTCAAACATCACAACAAGAAAACAATTACAAATTGAGATCTAATCATGATGCAAGAATTAAAAGAAAGCAAGATTAAAGAATTTCACCTTTTATTTATTGTCACGACTCGCACGGTACGGAACGTGACTGGCACTTAAGTTTACGAAACGTCTCAAGGCGTCCGTAAAATAAGTAAGCCAAAGCCCAGAAACCAAAACCAAATAAGCAAAAGAGTGAAGAGAACCCAATCAATTGAAAACGAGTTTATCAATAAGTCACATAAAAACCTTTTTTAAAAACAATGCAAATATTTCCGAAAATTTCGGCAGAGTCTCCTTTGTAAATACTGGGCCCCAAAATGGGTACAACAAGAATATATATGAATCCAACAAATAAGGCATCCCCAAGCGGGAGCTAGCTCTTCGCCACAAGGCGGTCACAAATCCCACGCAATTTAAAACAACAACATGCAAAATAATAATAAAGGAGCATGAGAAAACAACACGTCGACTCAAGTGAGATCGACCCCAAAATACAGCATAAAAAGTCCACAAATCTCACAGTCTCATCTCTAGGTCAATATACAACAATACTGATAGAAACAGTAGATGGAGTACACTAGATACAAGAATATAAAAGATGGTACAAAAATAATGATATAACCCACCTAAGAGCAAAACCTCGAGTCCAGGCAAAAGAAACAAGAGCGCCCGCCGCTACTGCACTGACGGAGCGGACCTGAAAAAGGCTGTGGCACAACGGGGGTGAGTTGCCAACTCGTGAGTAATAAATAACATCTACACAGGCTATCGAATGCATACACACAAGCATCCTAGCATCTATAATACAGGTATGGCAGGACATAATGGCAGGTAGGTATGCATTATGAATATACTAGCAGGTATGAATGCAATGCGAATCAACTCGTGATCTGAATGTGTAAGTATAAGAAATCATGTTTTTCCCTTTAAGAATCTCTTTTGAAATACCAGCACAATACCAATAGAATCAACAAGAACCTGTGTCCAGCAACGACACCTCAAAACTATCACAAATCTCATATATCCATGTCATAGTATCTCTGGCCTCAGCCATCCGGCCGACCCAGCTCAATATCAAAATCTCATCATCTCGCGGCCACGGTCGGTATCCTCTGGATATCCGCCGTGCCAAACAGTCACCGGTAGGTAATCCATCCCCTGCCAGGCTCAACGTCAACACCACATTCATCTTGCCCCGGGGTACCATACCGGGCCCACCATGTACCCGTGACGGTTCCTCCACTCCTCGACACGGATCTCGAAAACCACAGCAAACTCATGGTGGACGACACTTTACATCACTAGAAAACCGCAATTACATATTTTAAAAACATAATAAGTTTAGAATTTTGCGACTTTCCCCCGAAATCCAGAAATATCATAAAATCTCAAGAAATCCTCATAAGTGCATATATCAATGGTGATGAATGCATATGGTCTCAATAATTAAGCTACGATGTGTGAATAATAGATTAGGCATGAACAAATAATATGATGAAGCACATGCACATGAATAGCAGTCCTACGATTTCATTTTAAGGAATTAAAGGCAATAGCACAGGTTTAAACATCAATTAGTAAAAGGTTTCAAATTATAGGTTATCTAGTGTGGTGGCATGGCAATTACCAGACCGTGTGTGTAAGCATGAATGGTGCTCGTGCTGCATATAAAAACCCTGGCAATGGTGCAGGTGTCCTATAAAAAGGGTTCGCATATGTATGTCAATATAAGGCATGGATGCAGCAAATAATCATATAAGTATTACACCCCTAATTACTAACATCACTAAGAATCTTTTAAGTTACTAAAACTATCGGGCGGCTTGCGCCATCCAACGATAGTCCCCCGTAGATGTTACATCTACTCACCGGAATCCCTAGCTAGCTGTGTCCAATCACCGCTTTCCCCTTTCGAGCCACGTCTGACGTCTCCGCGACCGAACCTAGAATTTACATCAATACCAAACATAAGGTTACATATCAAGAATGACGCAAAACCCAAACGAAAATACTAACGTTCACAAGCTAGGTACAACGTGCACAAGGTGCGCGGAACACACGCGAAAATCGCAAAAACTACAAAAATCGTCGATTTGGTCGCCCGGAAAAACTAAAACCCGATTACCCAAAAATCCGCACTCACACATCCTAAATTTCATAGGATAAGCCAACAATATAATCTAGATACCGCAATGAATTCGCCACAATACTATAATATAAACCTAGTAAGCTAGAAGTTTGCAAATTTGGTGCAAACATCGACAATTTGCGACAAAGTGCACATATTATCACACAAATATCCAAATTAAACCATTAGAAAGCCACTACAATTAAATTAACCCCTTTACCATGCATCAAAACCCACATTCCATACACAAACCTTTTCTTGATTTTGATAATTAGCAACCTTAATGAAAATTTCACACAACTTTAACATAGATTAGCCTAATATGAAGCCACTTAAGCAAAGTAACCATATAAATTGGTTAAGTAAACAACTAGGTTAATTAAAAAGACTTAATTGACTAAAACATGGTTTCAAGAAACCCTAGTTTAATTTTCAATCATTAACTAAAAAAAACTAGATTAGGATTAACACTAAAATTAACACTAAGCAACTAGATTAAAGTATTCTAACCATAAGAAATTAAAAGAGTAGAAATTATACCTCAAACCTATGGATCTAGCAAGAAGAAATTTGCCTCAATGATGGCCTCCTAGCACCATGATTCCAAGCAAGAGAGGTGAAGGAAATAGGGATGAAGAATGGGGTTTTAATTTGTGAGTTTTAGCTTGAATTTGGGAGCAACTTGATGAATTTTTGAACAAGATGAAAAGAAAAATGATGAAGAGTGGAGGGGCTGCAGATTTCAGCCAGAGGAGGGAGAGGGGAGTGGTGTGGGTGGATGGAAAAAGTCATGGTCAACCCCCCTCAAAGTCAAAGCACCATACCTTCAACATACAATATTTTAAACATACACATTCAACTCAATTCATCCTTAACAAAAGAATTTTAAAACAAAAGAGAGAGGGGGAATTTTCTGCAGTTTGGGACAGCCAAGGAGATGTGAGGATGTGTGTGTGAGAGTGCACAAAATTTTTTTTTGCAAAAAGACCCCCTACAAGTCCAAAATTGCAAGTTTAAGCTTAATTTCAATAAATTTCTTTTTCCATCTTAAAAATTAGTTAAAACTTAAAATAAAATACTAAAAATTTATGTTACAACTAGATTTTAATTAACATGATTTTAAAGCTTAATTTTATCCCGTTTAAATTTGTATTTATCGCTAATTTAATGTATTTTCTTACCGGCTTAAAATAATATTAAAAAATTGAAAAAATAGGGAAAAAATTTTAAATGACCAAAATTTCATAAGTAACTCATTAGCTACTAAAAACAAGCAATTAGCTATCCATTTTAGGTATAATTAGTCCTAAACTGCAAAATAACGAGAAAGACGGTTTTCGGAAAAATACAGAATTTTCACCGATTTTCAGGAAAACACCAAAACGACTTTTCAAGGCGCTACAATCTTCCCCCCTTAAAGAAATTCGTTTCCCAAAATTAAAAATATAACTACGCGTACCTTCAAAGAGATGGGGATATTTCTTCCTCATCTCGCCCTCGGTCTCCCAGGTAACCTCCTCGCTGCTCGGGCTACGCCAAAGGACCTTGACGGTCGGTATAACTTTTGATCTCAACTTCTTCACCTGCCAATCCAGGATGGCCACCGGCTGCTCTGCAAAAGAAAGGTCGCGCTCTAGCTGTACTGTCGGGTGCTGAATCGCATGCGAAGGGTCGTGAAGGTACTTGCGGAGCATTGAAATATGGAAGACGGGGTGAACATCGAGAAAGCTGGGTGGAAGGGCCAAACGATATGCAACAACGCCAACACGCTCGAAGATCTCGAAGGGACCTACGAATCTAGGGCTAAGCTTCCCCTTTTGCCCAAAACGCATCACGCCCTTCATCGGTGAGACTTTCAGAAAAACATGGCCGCCAACTGCGAACTCCAATCTGCGACGGCGCCTGTCTGCATAGGATTTCTGTCTACTCTGAGCTGCCCTCATCCGGTCTCGAATCAACTGAATCTTCGCTGACGTCTCCTCAACAAGCTGCGGCCCCAAAATACTGCTCTCGCTGAGCTCTGTCCAACAGACGGGCGATCTACATCTCCTCCCATACAATGCCTCGAAAGGTGCCATCTGAATAGTATCCTGGAAGTTGTTGTTGTATGAGAACTCCACTAGAGGTAAATAACGATCCCAGCTACCGCCGAAGTCTAAAACGCACGCTCTGAGCATGTCCTCGAGAGTCTGAATGGTCCGCTCTGACTGTCCGTCGGTCTGCGGATGAAATGCTGTGCTGAAGCTCAAACGAGTGCCCAAAGCCTCCTGGAGTCTCTGCCATAGTCGGCTGGTAAACTGAGTGCCTCGATCTGACACGATACAAGTCGGTACGCCATGTAGTCGCACGATCTCGTCAATGTAGAGCTGAGCATACTGAGCGAAGCTGAAAGTGGTCTTCACTGGCAGGAAGTGAGCCGCTTTCGTCAATCTATCCACGATCACCCAGATGGAGTCGTACCCTCGACTGGACCTGGGTAGACCCACAACGAAGTCCATCGAAATCTGCTCCCATTTCCACTCCGGAATGGGTAACGGCTGCAGCTCTCCTGCGGGTCTCTGGTGCTCGGCCTTGACTTGCTGACAAGTCAGGCATCTCGATACAAACTCCGCAATGTCCCTCTTCATCCCGTCCCACCAGTAGGTCTCTCTCATATCGTGGTACATCTTGGTGGAACCGGGATGGACACTATACACTGATCGGTGTGCCTCCTCAAGAATGTCATGCCGCAATCCATCAGCATCTGGTACGCACAGTCTAGATCCATAGCGTAAAATCCCCTGATCGTCAATCACGAACTCGGAAAATCTGCCCTGTCCCATCTGTGCCATGATCTCCGAGCAACGGTCGTCACTGCGCTGTGCCTCATATATACGGTCAAGCAACTGTGGGCGTGCACGAACATGCGCGAGTTGTCCCCCTGTCTGAGTGAACTCGAACTCAACTCAGCTGTCACATAAAATCTGCCAATCTGCTGACGACTGCCTCTGCACTGCGCGCAAATAGGATAGACTACCCCCAGGCCTCCTACACAACGCATCTGCCACCACATTCGCCTTGCCTGGGTGATATAAGATCTCGCAGTCGTTGTCTTTCACCAACTCCATCCAACGACGCTGTCTGAGGTTCAGGTCTCGCTGCTGAAATATGTACTTTAAGCTCTTGTAATCAGTGAATATCTGACACGACTCACCGTATAGGTAATGTCGCCAAATCTTCAGTGCAAAGACCACTGCAGCCATCTCCAAATCATGAGTAGGGTAGTTCTTTTCGTGCTTCTTCAACTGCCGAGAAGCATAAGTGATCACCCGGCCATGCTGCATCAATACGCATCCTAACCCTACTCGCGAAGCATCACAGTAGACCACAAATCCGCCTGATCCCGAAGGCAAAGATAATACCGGCGCCGTAGTCAAATATGTCCGCAGCTGCTGAAAACTGCGCTCGCACTCCTCCGTCCAGACGAAAGGAACTCCCTTCCGGGTCAAACCGGTCAAAGGTGCAGCTATACGGGAGAAGTCCTGAACAAAACGCCTGTAGTAGCCTGCCAGGCCTAAAAAAACTACGGATCTCAGTAACCGATGTAGGTCCGGGCCACTACTGAACAACCTCAATCTTCTTCGGGTCCACACATATGCCGTCTCTCGTAACCACGTGACCCAAGAATCCGACGCTGTCCATCCAGAATGCACACTTGGAGAACTTTGCGAATAGCTGGTGCTCCCTCAGAGTCTGTAACGTAATCCGCAAGTGCTGCTCGTGCTCCTCTCTGCTCTGGGAGTATACCAAGATATCGTCGATAAACACGATGATGAACGAGTCAAGATACGGCCTGAATGTACGGTTCATCAAATCCATGAATGCTGCTGGGGCGTTGGTGAGTCCGAAAGACATCACCAAAAACTCGTAGTGGCCATAGCGTGTACGGAAGGCTGTCTTCGGTATATCCTCCTGTCGAACTCGCAGCTGATGGTATCCTGATCGCAAGTCGATCCTCGAAAAATACCCCGCACCCTGAAGCTGGTCGAACAAATCATCAATGCGCGGAAACAGATATCTGTTCCGCACGGTAACCTTGTTTAGCTGGCGGTAGTCGATGCATAAGCGCAAACTTCCATCCTTCTTCTTGACAAACAGGACCGGAGCACCCCACGGAGAAACACTAGGTCGAATAAGCCCCTTATCTAACAAATCCTGCAACTGATCCTTCAGCTCTCGAAGCTTTGCCGGGGCAATCCGATAAGGCGGTATAGAAATAGGCCCCGATCCGGGAATCAAATCAATGCAGAACTCAACATCGCGCTCAGGTGGTAGCCCAGGTAGCTCATCAGGGAAAACAACAGGGAACTCACAAACAACCGGGACCCGGTCCAACGGAACCTCTGCAGCTGGAGTATCATAAATATACGCTAAGAATCCCTGACATCCCTCCCGCAAGAGCTGACTAGCGCGAAGAGACGAAATCAAGCTGGGAAGGGTGACGCTGCGGTCTCCCTGAATAACAAGGACTGGCTCTCCCGGAAAGCTAAATCTGACTGCCTTCTCACGGCAGTCCACCGAAGCATAATAAGTGGCTAGCCAATCCATGCCCAGAAGCACATCAAAGTCCAACATATCGTGGAGAATCAAATCAACCGATGAATCCCTCTCCCCAATATGAACGGAACACAAACGAAAAACAAAACGAGCGACAAACGACTCGCCTACCGGAGTACTAACAACAAGCGGATGATCTAACGACGATGACTCACGGCCCAACATCGGAGCAAAGTGTGTAGAGACGTACGAATGTGTGGAACCTGGGTCAAATAATACCCGTGCGTCGAAAGAGCAAATTGGCAAGGTACCTGTCACAACGGCATTGGATGCCTGCGCATCCTGCGGTGTCAAAGCAAATACTCGGGCCTGTCCTCCACCGATAGCGGGCTGACCTCGACCTCGGCCTCTGCCTCCTCATCCTCACTGAACAGGACCGCCGCGTCCACAGCCTCTGGGTGCACCTAACTGGCATGGAGCATCGCCTGTGGTAAGAAGTAGGGCTCTCTGAGGAGGGGGTGGTGATGGTGGTAGGGTCACATGCGGAACTGTCGCTGCTCCCTGTCATCTCGCCGGACAGTCTTTGACAAGATGGTGCGGACTCCCGCACCCAAAACACCCTGGCGACGGCTGCTGTCCCTGGGGATAGGAACCATATAACTGTCCCCGTCCAAATCCTCTGCCAGGCCTATCTCTCGGAAAGAATCTGGCGCGCTGCCTCTGAGACGGTACATCGGTGCGAATCCTCTTCGACCCAGAAACGGCCGAAGTCTGTGATATGCATGCCTCCATCCGTAATGCCGTATCCATAGCAGCTGAATAAGTGTCGTAGTGCTGGGCGCCAATGGCAAGATATAGCAGGGCATCAGGTCCCTGTACGAACCTCTTCACCATCTTCTCTTCGGTATCCACCAAATACGGAGCATATCGGGATAACTGCGTAAACTGGATGTCATACTCAGACACCGTCATCCCAGGTGTCTTGACTAAGGCCTCGAAGCTACGAGCTCTGGCGTCACGAACGTTCTCTGGGAGGAAACGAGCTAGAAAGACCGCTGTAAACTCGGCCCAAGTCATAGGCGGTAGACCTGCAGCTCGACCTCTCAAGACTGACTCCCACCATGTCTGCGCGAGACCCTCTAGTCGGAAACTCGCAAGCTCTACCCATCGATCATCCGAACATCTCAGTGAACGGCAGATCCTGGCTAAACTGTCAAGGAACGTATGTGGGTCCTCCGCTGCCTCGGTGCCGGTGAATACTGGAGGTCTCAGCCTCATGAAATCCTGTAGTGAAACCGGAATGGCCACGGTGGTAGTAGTAGGAGCAGGTATCATGGTCGTCTGTGATGTAGTAGGTACGTCATCCGGCCTCGGTGTACGACTGGCTGCAACTAGGGATCCTACCATCTGATGTAGCTTCTGCATACTCCCCATCATCTGTCGCAACTCCTCCATACCAGTCTCGAGCCTATCCATACGGCCTGGGGAAGGTGGATCGGTCTGTCCCTGCGGCGTAGGCATACCACCCTGCTCAGTCCTAGTCTCGGACGAGCCAGCTCGAATCTCGTCTCGGGCGGCAGCCCTCTATGCCCTCGTAGCCTTCGGCGGCATAGTGGCTGTTACAGGAAAACGGATAATAAGAGCAGTGCAATAGGATCATAGTATACACGGAATTGAAGAAGGAATTTCAAGCAAGTATATCCTAAAGTCACTTAGGCGGAGTACCGTATCGCAAGTATGCCGCGGACATACATACGCTACGTTACCCTACTTAAGTCACTTACTCCATCTACCAAGGGTCATCCTACACTCAAAAAGGTAAAACCTATCGCTCTGATACCAACTTTGTCACGACCCGCAGGGTACGGAACGTGACTGGCACTTAAGTTTACGAAACGTCTCAAGGCGTCGATAAAATAAGTAAGCCAAAACCCAGAAACCAAAACCAAATAAGCAAAAGAGTGAAGAGAACCCAATCAATTGAAAACGAGTTTATCAATAAGTCACATAAAAACCTTTTTTAAAAACAATGCAAACTTTTCCGAAAATTTCGGCAGAGTCTCCTTTGTAAATACTGGGCCCAAAATGGGTACAACAAGAATATATATGAATCCAACAAATAAGGCATCCCCAAGCGGGAGCTAGCACTTCGCCACAAGGCGGTCACAAATCCCATGCAATTTAAAACAACAACATGCAAAATAATAATAAAGGAGCATGAGAAAACAGCACGTCGACTCAAGTGAGCTCGACCCCAAAATACAGCATAAAAAGTCCACAAATCTCACAGTCTCATCTCTAGGTCAATATACAACAATACTGATAGAAACAGTAGATGGAGTACACTAGATACAAGAATATAAAAGGTGGTACAAAAATAATGATATAACCCACCTAAGAGCAAAACCTCGAGTCCAGGCAAAAGAAACAAGAGCGCCCGCCGCTACTGCACTGACGGAGCGGACCTGAAAAAGGCTGTGGCACAACGGGGGTGAGTTGCCAACTCGTGAGTAATAAATAACATCTACACAGGCTATCGAATGCATGCACACAAGTATCCTAGCATCTATAATACAGGTATGGCAGGACATAATGGCAGGTAGGTATGCAATATGAATATACTAGCAGGTATGAATGCAATGTGAATCAACTCGTGATCTGAATGTGTAAGTATAAGAAATCAGGTTTTTCCCTTTAAGAATCTCTTTTGAAATACCAGCACAATACCAATAGAATCAACAAGAACCTGTGTCCAGCAACGACACCTCAAAACTATCACAAATCTCATATATCCATATCATAGTATCTCTGGCCTCAGCCATCCGGCCGACCCAGCTCAATATCAAAATCTCATCATCTCGCGGCCACGGTCGGTATCCTCTGGATATCCGCCGTGCCAAACAGTCACCGGTAGGTAATCCGTCCCCTGCCAGGCTCAACGTCAACACCACATTCATCTTGCCCCGGGGTACCATACCGGGCCCACCATGTACCCGTGACGGTTCCTCCACTCCTCGACACGGATCTCGAAAACCATAGCAAACTCATGGTGGACGACACTTTACATCACTAGAAAACCGCAATTACATATTTTAAAAACATAATAAGTTTAGAAATTTTGCGGTTTTCTCCCGAAATCCAGAAATATCATAAAATCTCAAGAAATCCTCATAAGTGCATATATCAATGGTGATGAATGCATATGGTCTCAATAATTAAGCTACGATGTGTGAATAATAGATTAGGCATGAACAAATAATATGATGAAGCACATGCACATGAATAGCAATCCTACGATTTCATTTTAAGGAATTAAAGGCAATAGCACAGGTTTAAACATCAATTAGTAAAAGGTTTCAAATTATAGGTTATCTAGTGTGGTGGCATGGCAATTACCAGGGCGTGTGTGTAAGCATGAATAGTGCTCGTGCTGCATATAAAAACCCTGGCAATGGTGCAGGTGTCCTATAAAAAGGGTTCGCATATGTATGTCAATATAAGGCATGGATGCAGCAAATAATCATATAAGTATTACACCCCTAATTACTAACATCACTAAGAATCTTTTAAGTTACTAAAACTATCGGGCGGCTTGCGCCATCCAACGATAGTCCCCCGTAGATGTTACATCTACTCACCGGAATCCCTAGCTAGCTGTGTCCAATCACCGCTTTCCCCTTTCGAGCCGCGTCTGACGTCTCCGCGACCGAACCTGGAATTTACATCAATACCAAACATAAGGTTACATATCAAGAATGACGCAAAACCCAAACGAAAATACTAACGTTCACAAGCTAGGTACAACGTGCATAAGGTGCGCGGAACACACGCGAAAATCGCAAAAACTACAAAAATCGTCGATTTGGTCGCCCGGAAAAACTAAAACCCGATTACCCAAAAATCCGCACTCACACATCCTAAATGTCATAGTATAAGCCAACAATATAATCTAGATACCGCAATTAATTCGCCACAATAATATAATAAAAACCTAGTAAGCTAGAAGTTTGCAAATTTGGTGCAAACATCGACAATTTGCGACAAAGTGCACATATTATCACACAAATATCCAAATTAAACCATTAGAAAGCCACTACAATTAAATTAACCCCTTTACCATGCATCAAAACCCACATTCCATACACAAACCTTTTCTTGATTTTGATAATTAGCAACCTTAATGAAAATTTCACACAACTTTAACATAGATTAGCCTAATATGAAGCCACTTAAGCAAAGTAACCATATAAATTGGTTAAGTAAACAACTAGGTTAATTAAAAAGACTTAATTGACTAAAACATGGTTTCAAGAAACCCTAGTTTAATTTTCAATCATTAACTAAAAAAAACTAGATTAGGATTAACACTAAAATTAACACTAAGGAACTAGATTAAAATATTCTAACCATAAGAAATTAAAAGAGTAGAAATTATACCTTAAACATATGGATCTAGCAAGAAGAAATTTGCCTCAATGATGGCCTCCTAGCACCATGATTCCAAGCAAGAGAGGTGAAGGAAAAAGGGATGAAGAATGGGGTTTTAATTTGTGAGTTTTAGCTTGAATTTTGGAGCAACTTGATGAATTTTTGAACAAGATGAAAAGAAAAATGATGAAGAGGGGTGGGGCTGCAGATTTCGGCTAGAGGAGGGAGAGGGGAGTGGTGTGGGTGTATGGAAAAAGTCATGGTCAACCCCCCTCGAAGTCAAAGCACCATACCTTCAACATACAATATTTTAAACATACACATTCAACTCAATTCATCCTTAACAAAAGAATTCTAAAACAAAAGAGAGAGGGGGAATTTTCTGCAGTTTGGGACAGCCAAGTAGATGTGAGGATGTGTGTGTGAGAGTGCACAAAAATTTTTTTTGCAAAAAGACCCCCTACAAGTCCAAAATTGCAAGTTTAAGCTTAATTTCAATAAATTTCGTTTTCCATCTTAAAAATTAGTTAAAAATTAAAATAAAATACTAAAAATTTATGTTACAACTAGATTTTAATTAACATGATTTTAAAGCTTAATTTTATCCCATTTAAATTTGTATTTATCGCTAATTTAATGTATTTTCTTACCGGCTTAAAATAATATTAAAAAACAGGGAAAAATAGGGAAAAATTTTTAAATGACCAAAATTTCATAAGTAACTCATTAGCTACTAAAAACAAGCAATTACCTATCCATTTTAGGTATAATTAGTCCTAAACTGTAAAATAACGAGAAAAACGGTTTTCGGAAAAATACCGAATTTTCACCGATTTTCAGGAAAACACCAAAATGACTTTTCAAGGCGCTACATTTATATCAACAATTTCGTTATAATCGCTCAAGAACTACAAGAGGAAGAACTCGATAGTCGATTTGGCTTCGCTCGGCTCCGTGAGTCGCGGATCGGCTTGGATCACTTGCTCGGTTGGTGATCGGCTCGGCTCCTAAAAGGTTGAAGGGCTTCTTGCTTGATTGGTACTCAAGATCTTGAATTTGGAGTGGAATTAGGGTTAGGGTTTCGCACAAGCCTAGTCACTAGACTTGTGGAAGAAGATGAAGAATTGAAGAAGACTAAAGATTAATGAAGAATTAGCGAACTAAAGAACAACCTCAACCCTTAGATCTAGGTTCTTATTTATAGCCATCTAAACGCTAGATCTAGGATTTAAATTTTAAGTTTCCCTCCAAAATTTTGTTGAGAAAATTTGAATTTCCCTCCAAAAGTTAGTTAGAGGAGAAGCTTCTAGATGTGATTAGTTAGGAGGGAGCTTCTAGAAGAGGTTAGTTAGGAGCTTAATTAGGATTAGCGTTGCTTAATGATCTTTGCTGATCTGGCAGAAGACTTTGGAGAATTCTGGAATTTGACGGGTCAAAATGAGGTGTAGGACTTGAGATAGGAGTTTTGCACTGAAAATGGAAGCTTGATCTGACCAAACCACCGCGGAACCGCGGCGCAAGCCGGCTCCCGCCGCGGTTCCGCGGCTCTTTTGAAGCTTCAGGGCTTGGTTCTTCTGGTGCTTGTTGGGCTTGAGTTGTGGGCCTTTCTTTGATATGTTGAATTGTATTTCTCCCTTTGGATTGCTACCAGATCTCAAAACTTGGAGTTGGTGTAATGTTTGATCAGCAAATTGATAATTTTGGCTTTTCTTCCGGATTTTCCTGCACAATTTCTCAAGACAAGTGTTGCGCAATATAGAGATGATGCAATGCCATGAAATGCAGTCAATTTCCCTTAAAGTGCCGGTTTAAAAGTCTAACACATGAAATCTGATATTTAACGACCGATTTACTAATATGTGAAATATGAATACCGAACACTTCTAAATGAATGCAAAAGATAGGGAAATTGTCGTGTTAAAAATACATTATTTTCGACTGATCAAATACCCCCAAACTTAATTTCGATCATCTCGAGCGAATGTTTTATTAAAAAAAGAGAAGGAGAAAATAAAGAAAGAGAAAAACTAACTAGCACACTTTCGTAGGCAACACGATTGCACTGAGCACGTGCAACAAGCCTTTAAACCTCTAGGTGTCCCTAGTAGGAGGAGTGTTGTCTCCTGAGGGTTTTCAGTGGATTGCACCCACAAAATCTAATAATAAAAGTAAGATCATGAATATTACATTTAAAGAAAAGAATTGTAAAAGAAAAGCCTTGAAAATTAGGGTTTCCAACTAAGCTAGTTTTTCGGTTGTCATGAGCCCTATCTTAATGGTCATGAAAAGATGTCAGAAATCACGTCCTCCCTCAATAAAACATCGTCTTATTCTTCATTCCTATCTTTATTCCAAACATCAATCATATCACCCTGCGTGTGTATAAAGGACATCCCTACACCCAGAGAATTCAATTCAATCTATCATACTCTTGCCCATCAGCCTCAGTACTTTTTAATTAATGAATATTTAGATGAGATTGCTCACACACTTTCATGCGAACATTAATACTTCTTAAGGTACTAACCGACCGATTACTCATGTGTTTGCTTATTTGGTGTATTTTCCTCGTCTTGCACCACCTCAGGCATAGCAGTGACTCCCAGACCAGTTGGCCTTAGGGCACTAGGTGAAGAAGCACCCTCGCTATACATTTTTTATTGCCCTTGGTGATAACAAAACCAGTGTCCATTTTTCTCACAACTTTATATTTTTTTTATTCATTTTTTTTAAATTTCCTTCATACTTTTGGCTTTAAGACAAGAGCATTTCAAGGTATCCTCTACTATCCTATGCTTCAAGACGTGTGCAAGTGCGAATAGCAGGGTAGCAATGTTCAAAATGTTTGGCTTCCAGAATAGAAACTATTTTTCAGACTTATTTTTATCCTCAGATTAGTGACGTCTTTCATCTTACTAACCCTTGGGACAACGGCTCATAACTACTTATTACTAGTTAGTATAAGAAAACTTCTAATTTTCTTAGTTTTCTTAAATTTTTCTAATCTCATGGATGTAATTTTTCACTATCTAATCTTTTATTATCTTATTTATGTACAAAAAATATTTTTATTTTTATATTTTTATTTTTGAAATTTTTTTAAAATTTTTTTATATGTTTTGAAAAATGTTTTGTGCTTATGCAAATGATATGCAAATGATGCGAAAATAAGCACAAACCTCCCCCAAACTTGTTTTCAACAGTGTCCTCACTGTTGCTATCTGCTAAACCTCCAAAAAAAACTGTAAGCTTGGGAGAACATTTATTAATGGGGGCAAAGTATTTAAGTGAAGATCCTCCCCCAAACTTATTTTTGACTCTCAATATTGAGGACAACAGTTATTGCAAGAGCCAAAAATACACCCCCCCTCAAACATGAGTTAAACAATTAGAAGCAATTTAAGAGGGGGTGAGTCATTTGGTCAAAATAAGACTTTACAAAGACCAAAAGTTAACACCAACCATTCAAAGATTTTATCGGTAAAGCGTATAGGTTGGTGGAAGAATGTGTTGTATCGTGTCAAGAAAAAGTGGGGAAGGGATAAGAGATGGTCTATAAAGGTTTTGAATTTTAAATTAGAGAAAAGAAAGAATGAGGATGAATGTGAATGATTAGGAGAAGGAATGGTGCTGGTTCATCTTCGATAGGTTGAGGTTGATCAATCACAAAATCCGTGTTGTTTAAAGATTCAAGTTCGTCAGCAAAAAGTTCTTCAAAACTTTTATCAATGGTGTGATCAAACATTTTGCTGTCAAAAAGTTTTGTGCCAGAATTTATCTTACTTGATTTGTCAATATATGTGGAGATGAAAAACTCATCTACCTCATTTTCAAAAATATCAAAATCAAGTTGGCTTTCTGGTCTTGTTGAACTTGAACTATCGAATTATGATTCATCAACACTCACTATCATTTCAGGGACAGAAGAATAACCAGAGGGAGTGGAAGATGAAATGGGTGAACGTATCGATGTGTCGAGTGTCGGTAAACCAGATGTAGGAGATGAAGGCTGAGTTTCGGTCTGGTCTTCGGGTATACAATTTTCAAGACGTATTTGGAGTTCGGGAAGAATTAAAGGCTCAAGATGATGACCACAAGGAAGTGAAAGGATTTGATAAATTGGTGGGACAAAATCATCCAAAATTTCGGGTTCATCAATTAATATATCCCCAACGTCAATCACCTTATTCAAGTGAAGGTTAAAATCCTCAAACAACTCATCAAAAGCACAGTTTTCAATCAGTTTTGGTTCAAGAGTGGAGGTATAGAGATCACACGGTTTTGGCATGGTTTCACTTGGAATGGACCCATCACAGTCGGGTAAATCAAACATCGCATTATTACACAACTTGTCATACATTCTATCGTCAATTGGTGTATCCTTTGGTGCACTCGATGAATCTGTGAAACTAGAGTTGTGGATTTCAGTTTGGAAAGGGAATGTTTGATTGGGAAAGGTGTACATCTCTCTCTCACTACCCAAATTCTCATTTTGTTCCATACCCGAATTATATACTGGAAAATTTTGGGCTGGTTCGGGATTATTTGCTTGTATCCATGCTGTTAACTTCCTAAATTGGTTCTTCAATTCCACATATTGCTCTAATGTCTCCTCAAGATTAGACTTCGGTCGATAAAGAGTTTCGGGATAAGATTGAAATTCTTGTGGACAGTTAAAACTTCCAAATGACTGAGCAGAAGGACTATTTAGAGAAGGTGGAAAAATTGGATTTGATTGATAGGAACAGAATGGTTGTGAAAGTTGGGTAGGAGTAGGGTCAGCATTATGATAAGAAGACTTTTGATATTGGTTCGTCGGTTGGTTATTGGACATCATACATGCCTCAAACTGCCTATCAAACTCTTCTTTGGAAAGTGGAGGTGATGGTTGATATTGGTCCGGGTTGAAACTTTGGCCTCTAGCCCTAGCTATATGCTCAGCAATGGAAATTCGTCTCGGGGCTTCCTCACTCAGGATATCAACGGGAACGGATGTGAAATTGGGATACGGTTGATAGGACCTAGACTGAGGTGGCCAACTGTTTCTTCCTGTTTGTTCTATATGATCTTTTATGGACATGGAAGATTCAGACGGTATACCGAAGGGATTACGAAAACATTTAATATCTGGTTCTGGACACCAATGCCGGCAAAATATTTTCTATTTGGGTCACCTATTGTAAGAAGGGAGGAGGAGGAAAGGGTAAGAGGGTAAAAAGAAAAAAGGGGGGGAAGAAATTAATTGGTTTGTTTGAAAAAGAAACGGAGTTTTGAAAATATGTTGCAATCACAAAAAATGCAACACACAAAACCCTAATTCTAATGGTCACCTAGGTCAAACTCTAGACCGCTCCTAACTGCCAAAAGACAAGTCGCAGGATAAATCCTCCACTGCCTCTTTGTCCCCCTGTGGCCAGGTAAGTGCCGGGTAAGTGGGAAGGTACTCCACTACGTAAGTAGTGGGCCTAATTAATAACCACTAGCCTTAGTCACACTTTCCTTAGACCCCACAAGAAAACGCGGATAAGCAATGAATTACCCACGGCCTTCTCTTGTCCTAAGTGAGCGCGACGGTCTTTAGAGTCATCTCTAGATATTTTTTAATTAATGAGGGTCAATGCGGATGCAAATTTTGTGATTTTCGGGGCCTAGGAAGGGTAATGAACTCCCCACCTAATCTGGATTTGATCGTGCCCCTTAAATTCCGTATTAATTATGCAAACAACCAAAAATCAAAAACACACACAAATTTTAATTTTGCTTTTGCGGCGCTGCGATTATTTGCAAAGAAACCTGCACAAAATTTGTTAGTTGGAGCTAAATGAAGAGAGAGAAGAAGGTAAGAAGGTACCTGAAGAAGTTTGGCATAGAAAAGCCTTGAAGAGGCCGCGGAACCGCCGCACTTGGGGACTTACACCGCGGAAACGCGGTATGGTAGTGAGATCTCTGCACACAATTTTAAAAGTGAACTTCTGTTCACTCCTTCAGCTCTCTGGAATATTCACAAAAATTTTATCCAAGCTCCAATGATTCCAGATTTCCTCGCAATCAAATCACAACATACGTATTAGTATTTGCACGAATTTTGATCACAAAAGTTAGATGGAATAAAATTTTCAACTTAAATTTCAAAATACGAACAATTAGTGCACTATCCCCGGCAACGGCGCCATTTGATTGATGATTTTTGTTGTGTTTATCAAATGATCCCCGGCAACGGCGCCATTTGATTGAAAAGAATTCTTGTTGTGTAGTATTTGAAATTGTAAAGAAATCACAACCAAAAATTATTTGACCGCAATCAACTACGGTGTCGGATGTAGATTGTAAGTAAGTGCGGATCGTCCACAGGGACAGTGTAATCGTTCGTCTTTTGAATTAGATGAGTCGAAACTTTAATGAAAAGAAAACAAAACAATTCATGATTTAAAGAATTGAAGCTCAAGAATTAGAAAAATCTAGATCTAATAACAAGAAAAAAAGATAGAATCAAGAATTGATAGTTTGTTGATTTTTCCAAACCAAATATCAAGAATCGAAATGAGGCTCGTAGGAATCGATCGGATCTATAGATGTGATGTAATCTTATAATGACGTATTCTTATCCTTCGATGAATTGATACTAGATCGATGATGATCGATCGAGAATTAGGGATTTCTTATGAAACTAGGGTTTCATCTTATCCCTTGTTCTTTCGTCGATATCATTCACATTCTAGCCTCTAGTAAATTCAAGAAACGATCGTAAATCCCTAATTTCGAGCGATCACAATCTAGAAAGCATCGCAACGAAACTAGGTCATCGATTCTTGAACTTGCTAGGGTTTACAAAACTCTTAGGACTTAAAAATCGTATTAAGATTTGTTACATCATCATTCTACAATCGTCTCGACTCCTTTACGAGCGGGGTTTTACTCAAACATCACAACAAGAACAACAATTACAAATTGAGATCTAATCATGATGCAAGAATTAAAAGAAAGCGAGATTAAAGAATTTCACCTTTTATTTATATCAACAATTTCGTTACAATTGCTCAAGAACTACAAGTGGAAGAACTCGATAGTCGATTTGGCTTCGCTCGGCTCCGTGAGTCGCGGATCGGCTTGGATCACTTGCTCGGTTGGAGATCGGCTCGGCTCCTAAAAGGTTGAAGGGCTTCTTGCTTGATTGGTACTCAAGATCTTGAATTTGGAGTGGAATTAGGGTTAGGGTTTCGCACAAGCCTTGTCACTAGACTTGTGGAAGAAGATGAAGAATTGAAGAAGACTAAAGATTAATGAAGAATTAGCTAACTAAAGAAAAACCTCAACCCTTAGATCTAGGTTCCTATTTATAGCCATCTAAACCCTAGATCTAGGATTTAAATTTTAAGTTTCCATCCAAAAGTTTTTTGAGGAAATTTGAATTTCCCTCCAAAAGTTAGTTAGAGGAGAAGCTTCTAGATGTGATTAGTTAGGAGGGAGCTTCTAGAAGAGGTTAGTTAGGAGCTTAATTAGGATTAGCTTTGCTTAATGATCTTTGCTGATCTGGCAGAAGACTCAGGAGAATTCTGGAATTTGACGTGTCAAAATGAGGTGTAGGACTTGAGATAGGAGTTTTGCACTAAAAATGGAAGCTTGATCTGACCAAACCACCGCGGAACCGCGGCGCAAGCCGGCTCCCGCCGCGGTTCCGCGGCTCTTTTGAAGCTTCAGGGCTTGGTTCTTCTGGTGCTTGTTGGGCATGAGTTGTGGGCCTTTCTTTGATATGTTGAATTGTATTTCTCCCTTTGGATTGCTACCAGATCTCAAAACTTGGAGTTGGTGTAATGTTTGATCAGCAAATTGATAATTTTGGCTTTTCTTCCGGATTTTCCTGCACAATTTCTCAAGACAAGTGTTGCGCAATATAGAGATGATGCAATGCCATGAAATGCAGTCAATTTCCCTTAAAGTGCCGGTTTAAAAGTCTAACACATGAAATCTGATATTTAACGACCGATTTGCTAATATGTGAAATATGAATACCGAACACTTCTAAATGAATGCAAAAGATAGGGAAATTGTCGTGTTAAAAATACATTATTTTCGACTGATCACCGGCCAACCCTAAAAAGCTGCGAATCTCCGTAACTGATGTGGGTCTGGGCCAACGCTGAACGGCCTCGATCTTCCTTGGGTCTACACATATACCATCTCGTGAAATCACATGCCCTAAGGAGTCTACGCTGTCCAGCCAGAAAGCACACTTGGAGAATTTCGCGTAAAGCTGGTGCTCCCTCAAAGTCTGCAGTGTAATCTGCAGGTGCTGCTCGTGCTCCTCACTACTCCGGAAATACACCAAGACATCGTCAATGAATACTATGATGAACAGATCCAGATATGGCCGGAAAATACGGTTCATCAAATCCATGAATGCTGCTGGCGCATTGGTGAGTCCGAACGACATCACCAAAAACACATAATGGTCGTAGCGCGTACGGAAAGCTGTCTTAGGAATGTCCTCCTGTCGAACCCGCAGCTGATGATAGCCCGATCGTAAATCGATCCTCGAAAAGTATCCTGGCCCCTGAAGCTGGTCGAACAAATCGTCGATACGTGGCAAGGGATATCTGTTCCGCATTGTCACCCTGTTCAGCTGGCGGTAGTCGATACACAGACGCAAACTGCCGTCCTTCTTCTTGACGAACAGGACTGGAGCACCCCAAGGAGAAACACTGGGTCGAATAAGTCCCTTATCCAGTAAATCTTGCAACTGACCCTTCAATTCTCGAAGTTCCGCTGGGGCCATCCGATAAGGTGGTATGGAAATAGGCCCCGTGCCAGGAACCAAATCAATACAGAAAGAAATGTCGCGCTCGGGCGGTAGCCCAGGAAGCTCGTCAGGGAACACATCAGGAAACTCGCTAACAACCGGAACCTGATCCAATGGAACCTCTGTAGTGCTAGCATCGCAAACATAGGCGAGAAATCCCTGACATCCCTTCCTCAAAAGTTGTCCAGCGTGAAAAGAAGAAATCACCCTGTGAGGGGCGGCACCACGGTCCCCCAACACAACAAAAACCGACTCGCCGGAAAAACAGAATCTAACTGTCTTCTCACGGCAGACCACAAAAGCATAGAACGTGGCTAACCAATCCATGCCCAAAAGAACGTCGAAGTCCAACATCTCAAGAAGGATCAAGTCGACATGCAACTCTTTCTCGCCAATACAGACGGTACAGAATAGGAACACGTGCCTAGCAACAAACGACTCTTCCACAGGAGTGGTCACAACAAGCGGCTGATCAAGAAAACTGGACTCTCTACCCAAACTCGGCACAAAGTGTCTGGATACGTACGAGTGCATGGATCCGGGATCGAACAACACGTGTGCATCAACAGAACATACTGGAAGGATACCTGAAACCACTGCATTGGACGCCTGCGCGTCCCGATGCGTCAAAGCAAAAACCCGCGCCTGCCTCCACCGGTGACTAACTGCCCTCTGCCTCGGTCATCCCGTCCTCTCTGAGCAACTCCTCCATGCTCACTACCTCTCTGTGTATGAGTCTGATGCGGAGCGACAATAGGTACAACCGGCAACGCCCTCTGTGGTGGTGAAGGTGGTAAGGTAACATGCGGTGCTGCTGTCTCCCTCCGGTGTATCTCAGGACAATCTCTGACGAGGTGAAGTAGACTGCCACATCTATAGCAACCCCGCGACGACTGCTGACTCTCCTGTAGATACGAACTAAATATCTGGCCTCGTCCCGAATCTCTGCCACTCATCGTACCTGAACAATACTTGCCGCGGAGTTCTAATGTCTGTCTCCGTGCTGATATACCGGTATGAACTCTCTTCGGCTCTGGAACTACCGAAGTCTCAGCAAGGCGCTCCTCGACTAATAGGGCTTCGTCTACCGCTGCCGCATATGTCTCGTAATGCTACGCGCTGATCGTAAGGAACAGTGGTGTAAGCAAGCCTCGAACAAATCTCTTGACTCGCAACTCCTCGGTAGCCATTAAATACGGGGCATAAACTGCTAGCTCTGTAAACAGCACGTCATACTCTGCCACTGACATCTCCGGAGTCTGGCGTAAGGACTCGAACCTGCGTGCTCTAGCATCTCTGACACTCAGTGAGAGAAAGCGAGCAAGGAATAGTGCCACAAACTCTGTCCAGGTCATAGGAGGAAGACCTGCTGCTCTACCCTTCTCAACGGATTCACACGACTTCTGCGCAAGACCTTCCAGGAGAAAGCACGCGAACTCAACCCATCTCGCATCTACGCATCTGAGGGAACGGCATATCTGAGCCATCCTATCAATGAAGGACTGTGGGTCCTCGCCTGTATCAGTGCCTGTGAAGACCGGAGGCTTCAGCCTCATAAACTCTGATAGCGATACTGTAATCACCTCCGTGGCTGCAGGGGCAACTGGCTGTGCGGTAGGTACCATCGCGGTCTCTGTAACGGGTGGAGCTACCTCTGTTCGCTGCGCTCGAAGAGTCTCAACTAGCGATCCTATCATCTGGCGCATCTCCTACATGCTGGATCCCACCGTCTGGCGCATCTCCTGCATACCAGCACCTAGCGTGGCGATCTGATCTGTCACGAGAGGAACAACCTGCTCTGGTACAACCGGTGTACTACCCGGATCAGTCCTTGTCTCAGACGAGTCAACTCGAATTTCGGCCCTCACGGCCGCTCTCTGCGCCCTCGTAGTCATTGGCGGCATAATGGCTGAAAGGAAATTAGGATTCGATAAGAATACGGAAATCGAATCACAAGAATATATATACTCAAGAAGGAATTTAAATCAATAAGTCCTAAGGTCGCCTTGGCGGAGTACCGTGTCGTGAGTATGCCGCGGAACATACACACACTACGCCACTCTGCTTCAGCTACCTACTCCATCATACCAAGGTCATCCTACACTTCGAAGGGTAAAACCTACGCTCAGATACCAACTTTGTCACGACCCGGATATTTCGACTCATGACCGGCACTTAACCACGCTACGTCTACAGGCGTAACGCGACTAAGTAAGCCGAACCAAGAAATCAAAACCATATAAAAGTAGGGAGTGTTGAAAACATTTAGTTAAAACATTTAGAAGACCTTAAATAGTTCAAAAAGTTCTTTCAAAGTTACGTCATCATTTAAATAATTTTAGCAGCATTTCCTTTGTAAAAGTAACCCCAAAATCGGGTATAAAACAGGATATGAGTGAAAATGAGATATAATGAAACAAAACATTCCCAAACGGGAGCAATCACGCTCAACGGCGGAAACCATCATCACAAGAGTAATATACAAGGCCGTAGCGAAGAATGAGCAATAAGTAAACATCACAGAATAATAAACTGCATATAAAAACAGTCGGCTCCCACGAGCTCGACACCAGAATACAAAATATACATCATCATCCTCACACTGTATCTAGGTCCAGTACATAAATGGTAGATGGAGAATACTAGATACAAAAGGGGTACAATAAAAGTAATCAGATACCACAACCCACCTAAAAGCAAAACAGCTCTCGCACCAACTGTAGTGGTATCTGTAGCCCAAAGATGCAAAAAGGCAGCCTGCCGCGACTACTCTGAGGGGCAACCTGCAAATACTGTGGCACAACGGGGGTGAGTTGCCAACTCGTGAATAGAGATAACATATAAAGGTAATCGCGAGCATTCACGTACTGCGCTACTCCATCATATGCCAGCAAGTAAGATCTATATGGGACAAACAGTAGGTGCAATAATCATGCAAATGCTCTGTCAGGTAAAATAACTATAGGATGAGATACATGGTAATCAATGCTGAGAATGGGATAAATAACATCTATACGGAATATCAACGTGGAAAGGTAATCGGTGCCCAAAATTGCACCCCAAATCCCAAATAACTCAGGCGCCGGCACTCTCCTCGACCCTCAAATCCTGTAAATCTCTGAGAATCACGAGTGCCCAACATCGGCACTCAAAATATCATAAAATACTCGTGTCCAGCATCGACACGCAAATCCTCATATATCGGCTCCGTAAGTCCGGATCAGCCCACGGGCTCCGTCAGCGGTCTCGGCCCTCGGCCCCGGCAGTACGGATCATCCCGCATCCATCTCTCGACTCTGGTCGGTATCCTCCGGATAATCGCTAGGTCCAACCAATCACCGGTAGGTACTCGCCCGCCTCCAGGCTCAATCGGCAAAGTCCATCGATCATCTTGCCGAGGGGAACCATACCGGATCCACCACGAACCCGCAAACGGATCATCCAACACCTCGAATCGGGTTTCAAGCACATGTCTCAGCACCGAGAAAACACATGGTGGACGCACCAAAATATCATATCATGAGGAACCGGGTTTTTCAAATAGTGCATCTTTTCTTAAATAATCCCACGGTCCACAAAAACAGAAATCACATGAAAATCCAACACCAATAAGTAAATCAAATGCGATGTGCTATGTACATCAAGCCATAATATAGGTACAAGGGGAAACCGCTTTTTAAAATAGTTCCAGTTTTTAAAGAGATCATGCGGCTCCCAATTTCTATGAAAATCATATCGAATCATATGTGAAATGAACTACAGCAATATAATCATGGCAATTCTACAGTGAGTGTGTCATGGCAATTACTAACGGTGTGTGTGTAACATGCAGATTAGTGCTCGTGCAATATAAACCGTTAGTAATAGTGCGGTGTTCTTTCAATTCTAAGTTTACATACATATAGCAGGGAATGCAGTATACAACAACAGTATTCATGACAGTCAATAGGGTAAATGCAACATATAGCTATAAGGTCCTATCAGCCCTGACGTATAACGCCATGCGGGCGATATCCCCGTAGATGTTAAATCTACTCACCGAAGTCTCACGCTAAGTGTAACCGACGAATTGCTTCCCCTTCTTCGCAGCATCCGGCTCACTCGCCTGCGAACCTAGAATCATACAATATATCACATATAAGCTCAAATCCACAAAAAACGTGATATTAAGGTCAAACTAGAAACCCGCGTCGCAAACCAAGCGCGCGTGTGCGCGCGATACGCTAAAACGTGTGATTACGCGCCTGAAACTACCCCGACGCGTCGCGATACTCAGAAACCCCAAACCCATACACGCATCACGCGTGTCGCGATGGTTTAAAAATATGAGAAATAGGTTTTTATCTTCAGATTTTTCTACAGCAACAATTAAATAAAATTATACATGTCATAAGTCTAAGGGTAGCAGCAGACACCTACAGAGCCAAACCCAACCCCATCCCCTGCCCATCTGGCCGCAAATTGCGGCCAGAACTAATATTTCGGCGGCCATAGTACAGAATTTGGGGGTCGTCTTCTACACATGGGATCAGCACCTCACAACTATACTGCAGTCTTCTTAATTTTAATCTGAACTCACTAGGTCGATAGCAGTTTGCAGAAAGCTAGATTTTTCTCAAAACGGTGAATTTTCATCAAATAGGAATCTGGGGGTATTTTAGTGCAATTGGGGGCTAAGCTAGGTTAACATGGGCAACACTCCATCAACTTACTAAAACCAATTCATACATCACTTGATCAAAGTTCCCCCTAATTACCACATATCGCACTAAAACGCACCATTACTCACTAATCGAAGCTAAGCTACACTAATTAAGCAAACTAGGGGGTAAGTTCAAGAAGTATACCCCACACTCAACCCTAGGGAGCTGGAGGAAGAAGAAGAAGTAGAGGGAAGGAGCTGCAGTTGAAGTTGTGCTGTTGCTGCTGCTCACTGTTGCTGCTGTTGTGCTTGCTGGCTGCTTCTGCTGCTGCTGAGATGGTGGGGGTGTGAGTGTGAGAGTGAGGTTGAGAGAAATGAGCACAAGAATGAGAGGAAATGATAACTCCCAATGTCAACCCCTCCTTTCTCTCTCATCAATAAATGCAAGCATGGGCTTTGCCATGATGCATTCTTTCTCTCCCATTCTCACCAAGTCAACACTCTAAAAGAAAATTCAAATTAAAACAACCATCAATTACTAAATAAACTTAAATAAAAACACAAAAGACTTAATCCCCATTACTAAACCCACCATGGTTGCTAATCATGGTATAACCTCATTTTAAACCCTAGTTTACATGCACAAGTGTGTGCAAGCCTAGGAAAATTCTAGAAAAATATTTATTAAATTTGGAAAAAATATTTGAATCTCAATTTGGTAAAATTTTTATTAAAAACCCTTTATTTAAATATAATTAGCCACTAAACACATCCTGAGCTGTTACATGAATTAAACCAATTAGCCGAACGATGGTGTGCAGAAGGTATTAAGTAAAGAAAAATAAAGGGATTAGTAAGAGGGCAAAGTAAATTGCGACTACTACTCACAACCAAACCAAGTATTTCATTACCACTCCCATTCACCTTTGTATTTCTCCAGAACACTCCATATTACTACGAAGATCCACCGTTATTTAGATACTCCATCGTATGGTTATATACGAACTCGAAAGGAACTTGTTCCAGTTCGGGGTTGGATTCTGGTTCAGGAGAAATAGGAATAAGGTTTATTCGGTTGTCTTTTATCTTCACCTTCTCTCGCATTGCGAGTGCTCCTAGGATTAGGACAGTACACCCATTATGCTTATTGGATAGTCTTCATCCAAACCATAGGCTGGTGCCGAAAGGTAGGGAAGGAAGAAAACCATTTAGCCTAAGAGGGTGTACATAAGGTAATGACTAAAGACATATAAAGAGATTTGGAGAGATGGCAAAGAAATATACGGTTACAGTTGTGAATCTGGATAATGGAAGAGGCATTACTAGGAATACCAGGATACCCCTCCGAAACATTTATATGTTTCACTTTCACTGTGTACTGTTAAAAGAAAACAGATTTCCTAATTAACCCTTGCTCCAGGGTATGTATTTACCAGGTATGATTCTCACATCTGTATGGTTTTACAGATGATGAGTGGGGGTAAGTTATTGGGAATTAGGTGATCATCCTCATTATATCGCAATTCGTAGTAATTGGTGATATTTGAGGAAATCACCTGGGTAGTTTGCTGGACGGCAAATATTTGGTTCTGAATATCCGCTGTTATGCACCAATTTCAAATTGATATATCTATACGTCTATTTTTATAGAGTGAGATATACCTTTTTGAAATTATGTCCATGACATTTACCTATATCAGTGGATGGTTAGGTAAGGAGCATTAAACAGCGGTGTAAATCTTCTTAACCATAAGTACAGTTTTCAACCTATGACACACAGGGAATTAGTTATTAAAACTCAAGGGACTTATACAGAGTATTATATGTTGTCCAGTGTCTATTAGGACAGAGGGGTTGGTCCTCGTACTATATTCTGTTTACTTATAACTTCTATAGTTTTTAGACAAGTGTTTCATAGAAACACAAGGTCTAAGTTTTGAGAAGTTATGGGTATATGAATAAAGTAGAGAACTAGGTATTGCAAGTATCGGGATTTTTCAAGGTGATCGAAGATGTAGATACTTTTGTATGGTATTCAATTAATAGTTTTGAGAAACTTGTTTCTCTTTCAGGTTACTCATAATTGGAAGCACTCCTAAGCTGAGTAACGCTGATCGACCTCTTTCCATTTAGTTGACATGCACTGGAGACAATTGCATGATTGGAATCTGGTTTAATTAAATCAGTGCCTCTATTTCTGTATTGGATATAGAACAGTTCATATCTTGACATTGTTAAGGTACGGGGAGTTGTCCAGCTTATGCTTAAAACCAGAGTCTGGACAACTCAAGGCACGTTTCTGTAATGGCTGTTTGTGGGTTGACCCGGGCTATGACGAGGATTGACTTTCTACCATGTGGAAGATCAATAGTGATATTGTTCTTGACTCGCCACAGTTTTAATAAAAATGGATTTTTTCAGAAAACTGTACTGGGAGTATGGTAGAACTGGAAGTGATTCCAGAACCGCAAACGATTACTGAAAATTTGATAAGAACCTAAAGATTCAATCTGGTTTGACATTCCATTGGCCACTCCATAGATAAGGTGGGTAACCTTAGGCACCCAAGAGGTACTCCGGTAGCCTCTAGGATTGTGGCAGGGAGGTTCTTGTTTACCCAGACTTGCCATTGTTGTTGTTCCAGGCTGCGAGACCCGGCAGGAGGATGAGTATAGCGTCGTTCTAAACTAGATTTAAAAGTTTACATATATATGACTCTGCCAGAGGGTTGTCATAGTCAGTGGGAGCAGCGGAAGCATTGGTGGACAAGTGGCTTATGTCTATTTATAGACTAAAGCAGATGTAGCGGAGATAGATCATCTATTTCTGATATGACAGTCATAGGTTTGAATTCATCAGAATAGGGGATGGATCTGTTAAGAAGGTAGTAGGGTGTGATGTCCTGGTATTTGGATGACATAAACAGAGTAGGAAGTGAAATTCCTATACTACGATCGGTTATACTTTGGTTGTCATACAGTGGTTTCTCCACAAAGGACTTGGATAATATATCAGACATTCTGGTTACTACATCTATGGTTTTAGATCTAGATTTGGGTAGTTTCCCAATCTGGGTACTTAGACAGCATTCTAAAGGTATTTTAGAATGGATGACTCCTGCCACGGTAGTATACCTGCAGGTGATGGAGTCACCCTCTCTAAAGGTGTCTTACAGACTAAAGGGGAGAGGGATGTTCATGATTGGCAGATCACTTGCTTAGGCAATTGAGTCAATCATGAGATTTTAAGTACCACACCAAATGTTGTTTTTGCAGTAGATGCAATAAGTTGATAATAATCCAATCCTGGAAAACCAATCGGAAGCAGTTTTAGAACATAAGTGGATGTTCTACGGATATGATAACTACAGCCTCATTCGGGAGACGGTTATCATTCTAGGCTTCCAAGGTGACCTGGATGACAGAGTGGCTGTCAGAGTTATAGTTTTCCCTCTGACGTGGGGAAGTATTTTGGACAGGTGGTCCAGGTGGATACTGAGGGAGGTATGCCACAGGATACTGATTAAGTTCAGTTGACGATACAGTCTAAGAAGTTTGGATTTGGAGTTCATTTATGAACTAGGTCCCATCAGACATCCAGACATATTCTAAGACAGGTATTGCTCATTTTGGGAGATGGGTTTCTCCGCGAACTTGAGATAAAGAGAGACATAGAAAGAAACATTAGGGCAGATCCACTCACTGAGGCTATTCCTCGAACGCAATAGTTTCGCAAACGAGATTTGTGAGACTGAATAGTAGAGGAGTTGGGTGTTCGGTATCACACGGGCTGTGAGTATGCGACATCGCAATAATTAGCCTTGAGTGCAAATGGGAGATTGTTGGAGATAGTGCCCTCAGAGTCAATTATTGGATCACAGGCACGTGATTGCAATGATTGAGGGAGGACCTATATCGGTAGGACAGTCTTACTCAAGATGATAGTATGCTATCTGGTTTATCTTTATCATCGTGTACTGTTTTAGATGACCTTACAGGTCACTATTGCGCGTTGATAGAGCCCTTAGGATTCTTTCTTGGCGGCCAGCAGTATGATGGCGATCATATACGTGGGAGGTGGGGTCTATAAGCACATCCATAAAAGGTCCCTAATCGTGGGAGTTTCGAGACAGGGCATCGATACTCCAGAGTAGACTAGTGTATACAGTCGAGACCCCGACGAGGGGCGGTGGCTAGTCTCACAAGCCACTGGTGTCAGTTGGTTCACATAAGATGTATACAGGTGCTCATTAGGTTATGAGTACACCGGACAGGACTCGCCGGGAACATGCTAGTTGGTCTTATACCCGACGTCAGATAGCAGTTCCCTGGTGACATGTGTACAGGTTAGTTCATCGACCTGAGATCATCATTTGTCTCGTGTGAGTTCGCACTGTACTTTGATTACTACCCTACCACGACTCAAAGGAGTCGTGCAAACAGGTTTTAGTTGGGTACAATCCCGAGCCACATGGAGGCAGTGAGCGGATCTGCAGGGGTTCGTCTCTCCCGGTATTGGGAGTGAGGTCGCGCTGTGTCTAGGAGAGCCATTACACAAAGCCCTCAGCCGAGGCAGGAGATTTACTAGTAGGCATTCCAGTAGTATCTCAGGGTGTTTTGGGCTGCACTCCGACACGACTTGTACCGCTTTTGGGGGTCTGACTTTTACCAACCCGCTAGGCCCGCCATGCGATGCTCATAGACGAACGGACCGGATTGTACGGATATTGTCACCGACAGGCTCAGTAGGGTGTCAGAATGAGTTCGCTCACAGACGTCCTTTTTGGTCAATACCTGGTAGCCCGTTACGTATGGCTAATACCTCTGACGTGCTAGTGGTTAAATCCACAGCCAAAAGTATTGACGAGTTTTTAGTGTCCCCCAGGGACAGTTACTCAAGTTTCGGGCGAAACGCTGTAGAGGCCGTATGGAGATATGGCAGGGTTCGATCATATACGTGCGGTATTGCACGAATCATGATCAGACGGATAATACTAGCGGGCTTTGGTTTAAGCCGGATCCTAGTATTGTACAGTGTAGATTTTGTCTCTTTGCATTTGTATTCGGTCGGAATACAAATGCGGGTATGTATATACAGTCGCGGGGTTTTCCTGTAATTTATTACGGGATCCGTTTTTTGAAGTTGCCAGTTTGCATTCTGTTTCGGCCATTTTCCTTTGTTTCTTTCCTTGGCTGAAAATTGGTGGAGGAGGGCTTATTTGCAAATGTTCAAATTAGCATTATGGAGGGTGGTCTTTGTATATTGTTGCTTCATGATGGTTCAACCATCATTCGATTCTTAGTTCATCATGGCTTGACTTTCGAGATATGATGAGTGATGGGCTTTTTGACCTTTTTGTGATCATGACTTTTCTCATCATCATCACTCATCATTTTTCTAGCATGACACCCACACTCCCTCCTCTTTTTTCATAGAGGCCGGCCACTTCTTTGATGGGGGTTGTCCAATTTTTGTGTGGGGGGTTTATCATCTAATTGGCTCACACAAAAAACCCAGAGCACCATTTCAAAGCACATCTCCTTCTACACTTCAAAATGGCAACTTCTAGTAACCCCAAGAGACATATAGTTCTACACGAGCCTACAGCAATCTTGGACACGTCGACTCGCCAACTTCGTGCCCGAGTTGCCTCGGTCAAGAGGTGGGAGCCCGTAAAAGAACCCGGAGATGTGGTGCCCTTCCGACGAGGAGATGAAGACCGGAGATTCCGCGGGGAGATCGGGATGACGACGAGAAGAACGAAGGACACGGATCGCTCGGTATATCTCTCTACCCCATCTCTAGTTAGCTAGGAGTAGGTTAATGGCCCGATCCGGGTTTATAATCCGCGGTAGCGCCGGTTTCTTCTTTAAAAAAAAGTTTTGATTCCGCATTTTGGCCTCAATCTGACGGCCGGGGCGCTGCCGTGGCCTAACAGGTCGGTTATATGTGATATAGCCAGGTTATCGGATCAAGTGTTGATTCGATAAGTTGTTACATATGATATTAGTCGGTTATATGTAACATAGCCGGATTATTAAATCAAGAGTTAATTTGATAATCTAATGTATATTTATATATTTGATATATTAATTTACGTTAACTAGTATTAGCTCACTTATGATTTCTTTTCTCACTTATTTTGTACCTATGTATATATGTGATATATATTTGTGTACATATTATTGTGTCATGTTTGATGATACATGTAACTTAGGTGTGTGTATGACTTACACCATGCAATGAATAATGGAGGGTTTTTATTTATTTTGGTAAATCAAAATGGTGGCATTTTGTCATGGCAAGAAGCTTTGAGAAGCTTGAATTTGCATTGACTAAGTCCACAAGTTTTGTTATGCCTAAGATATTTATTAAGCCTACCATTAAACCTAGCCATGGTTAACTCTCTACAAAGGTTAAGTATATGATGCTTAACTCACCTAAGGTTGCCATTCTTCACTTGAATAATTTTCATAAGAGCTTTCTTCTTTTTCTTCCTCAAAGCTTTCTAGCTTCAATGGAGATGTGAGGAAAAATGTGAGAAAATCAATTCTAAAGTGAACCCACTTCCTACTTCATCATCCTCTACATTTAGTTTAGGGTGTTTGCTTCACTAATTCCACTATTAGTGAAGAGATAACTTGGGTTAGTGTCTCCTCGACGTAGATCATCTTCGGCCTCGAAGACTTCGATGCAAGCATGTTCATTTCTTCATTGGAGCCTCTCTAGAGTCTGGGACATCATGATTACAGAGAAGAGACTACTACACGGAGCAATTGAAGTGAAGGACCGGTCTACAAAGGTTGTATTCCTTGCTCACTTCTTATGCAAAGTTGTTTGCATTTCATTCCATCGCTTTTTCTAGTAGACGATTCTAGGGGTAGGGTTAGCTAGAACGACAAAATTTGAAATTGGAATGTACAATGCCTCCTAAAACCTAGTTGTCGTCCTAGGGAACCCTGCAAGGTCAAGCCTAGGTTCCGAAATATTTACACCCCAGACTCCACATAGTCAAACCTAAACTCGAACCAAGATTAAACTTAGCGCTCTGATACCAATTTTGTCATGACCCGAAATATTAGCTCGTGACCGGCACTTAAATCACGCCACGTCTAAAGGCATAACGTAAATTAAGTAAGCCGAAGCCCAGAAATCTAAAACCATTTTAAAGAAAATAGAAGAGGTGAAGTTTTGAAATAAAGGTATGATGAAAATCAAATCATTTTCTTAAATGCATAAATGGTGGGACATGAAAAATGCAAGTGAATTTTACTAGTTGAAAAACATGTTTCGTCTTTTAAAAATTTGGGGAGCACCTCCTTTGTATATTTTGATCCAAAACCACATACACATGATAATATAAAAGGCATCCCCAAGCTGGAGCTAGCTCTTCGCCAATCGGCGGATCACAACCACGCAAGACAGAATATATGTATACGACGCCTAACGGCGAAGATCAACACAAAGGATAATGAGTAAAGCAAGACATCAACCCAATAAGCGAACATAAACCCTCGCTCTAAGTCTCGCAACCACAAGTCTCACTAAGTTTTACTACTTATACAAATTCTAGTTTCTGATTTGATGGAGTTAACTAGATACAACAGGAATAATAAATATAAGAGGGGTACGATCCAACATGTACCATCTACCAAATCAAAACACCCGAATGCAGCTGTGTGCCAGCGATGCCGCTACTGATCCATGCGTTCAACCTGCAAGAACTGTGGCACAACGGGGGTGAGTTGCCAACTCGTGAGTAGAAAACATCAACTGGTAGAAATCGAATAAACAACAATTCCTAGGTCAACTATATCATAAAAGTAATACTATGATATCTAGGGTGACTGTATCTGCATATGTGCCAACAATATACTCAATGCCTATCTGCGTGTGGATATCATCCAACCATATAATCAATGCATCTATGCATATGGATCTCATCCACGTGTCCGTCAATGACACAACAACGTCATGCATGTAAATATCATAAAAGCATATGCACGAAAGTATGAGGATATAAATCAACATGTGTCCCTCGCGACACATCAAAATCATGGAACCTGAGTGTCCAGCATCAACACTCGAAATATCATGAAACCCGTGTCCAGCATCGACACGTAAATCCTCATATCTCAGGCGCCGCATCGTCAGATCGGCCCTCAGGCACCGCATAATCTGGTCGGCCCTCATATCCATCTCATGACTCCGGTCGGTATCCTCTGGATAACCGCCAGGTCCAAATACTATCATCGGTAGGTAGTGGTTTCTCTGCCAGGCTCATCGTCTACACCATGAAAATCACATCTCGCCCCGGGGTACCATACCGGGTCCACCATGTACCCGCAGACGGTGCCTCACGCTCTTTGAATCGGGTTTCACATGCCAATCTCAGAACCGAGAAAACACATGGTGGATGTCTCAAAATATCATATCAAGAGAAACCGGGTTTTTAAAACAACACATAATTTCCTTTGAAATTTGACCACGGTTCTCAAATCCAGAAATCAACATATCTCAATGCGTATAATCATAAAGCATGATGTATGCGACATATGACAGAAATGTAAGCATATCCATATATCATGCAACATGGAACTGTGATGTGACAATATCAGTATATCATGCGACATATCATAATGATGTGAACATAGCAAGTAAATCATGCAAGGAGCCATATCATGATGCAGCAATTCTACTGTGTAAGTGGCATAGCAATTATCGATGATGAAGTGTGTGAGCCGGCCAATCTGTGTAAGTGTAACATACAGATCATCGATAATGGCGTAGGTGTACTAGAACAGGTATACGTAATGCAATGAGAATAACATGGACGTAGCATAAAGTAAATCGTCAGGTAAATGATATAAGGTATACGTATCTAACATGACTAAGTCGGTGAATCTATCAATCGGCATCCAGCCTCCCATGTCACGTACGGTATAATCCATCGTACGGCATCCTCTAGTCAAGGGTATGGATCACTCATCAGATAAACTCATCACGTACGGTAAATCATCGTATGGCGGCATTAACAATTTGGGATCCTAACAACCTATATGACAATGAGGGTATGGACCTAACGTCTCGTATGGAATATCACTTATGATTCACAACATTATATATATATATATATATATATATATATATCAAATTAACTATATCCCAGGTCGCATCCATAACCATCTCATATCAGGGGACCAGCAAAGGTATCAATCATCTCTTATCGACTCGCATCCGTATACCGACATATCAATCAAGTCATCATATCACATTGAATACTCTTTTCATCATATTAAGTCATCTTACATCAAGTCAATTTATATACACATTCTACCTTATTAATCTCGTTTCATGCTACTCTAAATCTCCTACTTATTCTCGTGCACTACCTATCTATGTGTCGTGATTCACGTTCACTTATCATCTCTAACTATCTCTTTAACCCTATCCATAGGTTTCTAATCTAGGTTTCCTTAACCATATTCTATATATCGGTTTCCATCAAAAACTTGCGGGGGTGCTATACGCCATCCACCCGACTTCCCCCGTAGATATAGATCTACTCACCTGCGGAACTCCTTGTTCAGCCGTAGTCGATGTGCTCCGTCGTCTTGGAATCCATGCGAAGGTACCTACAATAAATACTCAATCACAATTGCTATTAACATCAAGTCCGGAAAACCAATACGACACACGGTGCGCTCATAGATTAGAACCTATAGCCTACGCATGCAAAATCAACCAATTAACCCTCGTCGTTGACGTACAAACATCCAACGACCCAATACAATATCAAATACCAAAACCCAAGTTTCAGAATCGCAATCCACGAAAACAGCAACCTAGGAAAACCACTCCCAGATTTCACCTTAGGCCAAACTAGAACATTTTGCATATTTGGTTGCTCTAGATATCAGATAAGGAAGCTATGGTCCAAAAATCACACGGAACCACCACGACTTGGCCGCAATTTGCGGCCAAATCCCTTAAATTTGCGGCCAGAAAAACTCAATAAGGGCTAGGGTTTCACGTGTTGCTTCATGGTTGCCTGCACGTCTCACTGTCATGGGAACTTAATTTATGGTAGTCTCGGGTCACTCCAGATTCCCAGATACACAAATTGTCTAATTTACCGATGTCGGAAAGTTCTAAGTTCGTGTTTGGGTTCTATTTTCTTTTCTAGGTCATAAAAACACCACTCAAGTCTTGTAACAGCCCCTAAACATCACCAAATCCACACAAACACCCAAACCCTTCTCTTGAAATTTCCAAACATTCCATACCCTAACCAAATCACATTCTAAACTAAACTAAAATACAAGAAAACTCAAACTAACTAAATGGAAGAGGATATAGCTCATTTGGGCAACTCAAGAAAAACCCTAGCTTCTCAAAGTCTTCAAAATCTAACTTTTCTTGGTCCAATGTGTTGAAGATGAGGTGGGGATCATTTTACTGAAGAGGGTGTAGGGTTTTGATGAAGATTTGGAGATGATATTAGTGTATGGAGGTGGAGGGAAATGAGTTGAGGATGATGAAGGAAAAACAAATGGGAAAGGATGATGGCCGCCCTCTCTCTCTTTCCTTCTTATTCTCACTCTCTTTCAACTCATTTCTCACTCACTCTCTCCAATCATTCTCTCTCTTTTTCTTTTCTTTTTAAAACCAAACCACATAATACCCCAAAAACAACACAAGAAAGCAACATGTGACTAAAATGCAACTTGACATGGTGGACTAGCCATGGAAAACTGTAGAAACACGGATTTGGCTTAATCGCAATTAGTAGTGCACTAATCACTTTTTATTTAAACTGCATTTAATAAATTATAAAAATGCCAAATCCAATAAATATATTTTTAAATGAATAAATCATTTCAATCTCCAATTATTTCACAATTTTTGGTATATATTTATACCATTTTACGAAAACCCCAATTTCGCAAATCGGGTAATTTTCGCGAAATATATTATTTTAATATTAAATTCCAAAAATAATATTTTATATTTTTTTCTGAAATGTTACATCTACAATGCCAAAGAAAAGCTTCATTTGTATCTGAAAATTTTCTTTTATTAGTGTGTTGTATGTTGAAAACTGTGTGTTGATTTAGAACGTATATCCCATTATTTAGTGTACCAATTATAATCAACTTTTGATTTAGGTTAATATTCACAACATTATTATGCAGCACAAAATTATATCCTTCACTGTCCAACAAAGAAATGGATATTATATCATACAGCATACTAGGTACATAATAACACGGGTTCAAAAACCAATATACATCCCGATGGCAACACCAGATGATACTCTCCCACTAATACTGCATGTATATTGGAACCATTTCCAACCCGGAGAGTGTGATCACCAGTCTTCAAAACTTTGCTACTTCTCAATCCCGGCATACATTGCAGATGTGAGAACCCGAACCGGTATCCAATACCCAGGATGCAGAGTTTATAGAAAAATAGTTTTCAGTCACGAACACACTTAAAGCGAAAGCATCACCATGCTTCTTCTTCTTGAGATCAGCAAGGTACTCTGCAAAATTTCAATTCCAGTGTCCCGGCTTGTTGCAGTAGAAACATTCTCCTTTTCCTGACTCCTCGGCCCTGGATTTGTCTCCCCCTTTTGCCTTTTTGATTCCACCTCTCGGTTTGGTGGGTTTCTTCTTCCCCCTTCCCTTAGCCTTGGCTTTTGGGAGAGATGAGGAAGATAGCCCAGCAAGCAAAGTGGGAGTTTTCGCTGTCTTAAGCGTGCTCTCTGCACTTCTTAACATATTGAGAAGTTCAGGTAGTGACTTCTCCATGTTGTGTATGTTGAAGTTTACTATGAACTGAGCAAAGGCAAGGGGGAGACTGCAGAACAATATCAATATATTGTTCATTCTCCATTCTCCATCCGAGGCCCTCAAGCTCTTCAATAAGAGCTATCATCTTTAAGACACGATCACCTACTGGTGTGCCAAGAGCCATTTTCATCTGAAACAACTTTTTAGATGTCTCGTAGCGTAGGGTACAAGATTGCTCTTCATACAACTCCTTTGTATGGAGAAAGATGGATTGAACGTCCATCTTCTCATGCTGCTCTTGATGTACATTATCCATCGAGGCGAGCGTGAGGCATTTGGCAGTAGCACAGTCAGTATCCCATATCTTGCAGATCTCCCTATCCGCAACAGAAGATTCAGGGCTTGGGCTGGGAGGGGCTGAGGCAGTGAGGATATATGATACCTTATCATATGTAAGGGCAAGGTTTATGTTTCTCATCCAGTCTTTATAATTGGTCCCTGTCAGTTTATTTTTCTCTAACAGAAGCTTAAGTCCAGTCATGGGTATCTACCATTAGGAGAGAGAAAAGAATACACTCAGCGAAAGCTCTTGTAAATATTAGATTGGTTATTATCTTATCTAATCGATGTCTCCCACTGCTTTTATCAAATTTTCCTTCAAACCCTAAAAAGAAAATTAGCCAGGATTAATTACATTCTACAACTTCACCAACCGTTCAACCAGGCCAGTGTCGGTACTTTGAGGGAGGTTCCCCGTGCTTTCGCACGGACCTAATTAAAGTAAACCTCATTTTCCCAAAGGCATAACCCCGTTGACACCTTTCTAGACACCTAATGGTTAGCTAATTGTAAAGTGCAAAACTCTCCTGGGAGTAACTCTTACTCACAGTGGGATCGGGATCCAACTATCACATAGAAGGTATGCAATCTCATTGCAAATTTCAACTCTTGAAACTCCCGATATGGTTTTTACCCCTAGTAGCTTATGACCTTGGCTATGGTCAACATATCATAAGCACTAGTTAAGTTCTATCTGTCATTTCGTGATTAATTAGACCCACTCACATGACCCTTGACTATGATCAACATAATCACATGAATGTCCTAACTAATTGAATCATATGTTGTATAGGAATACATCACTTAGCTACCGTATACTACGCCTTGACTATGATCAACATACGTAGCAAGAATACTAAGTACTCTACTTCCTAAAATGACAGAGGGTTGCGGATGGTTTTTAAGAAAACTTTTAACGCTCTGACCTTGATCTCGTTGTAGAATCAAATGATTTTAAAAGGAGTTGCTTAAGCTCCGCATTTTTGAAACTTGCTTTTTCATAAAAAGGCCGAGTGAGTTTCAAATTCAATTCTGCAACATCTTTTAGGTTTCTTTTTCTTTACATTAATATCATTAATTTAGTCGCATCATTTAAGTCCTTAAGCCATCACAGAAAAGAAACGAAAATAGAACGTACGCTTATGTCATCCGCATTCGCCACGGGGTCTCGTCATGCACTGTTAGGTTACTTAACTAACGGCAAAGCGGGGGCAGGACTAGCGCGGATGCAAAACATAAGCAACGTTTATTATATATCATATATATAATATACCATTCGTCTCAGCATATAAAGTGATCACATCATAGAATAATAATAGCAGAAGCACATATATGAAAATATAGGATATACTAAGAGGTCCGTATTTTGTATTTATCCAACGATAGAAAATACGGATTCCATGGTCGTGATGAATAGCCAAGCCCACACCCCTAGACCCCCTACGAGAGCTGCAAGCGACCCCGCCAATTCTAGAGTTAGGAGACCCGGTCATGACTCCCCAAGATGGCCTCCCACTACACTCTAGAACCCGGTCACTTGTGCTGCCCACCTTGGGTCTATCCTAATGCGGAAAAGTAAATAATATACATCAATGGTGACATCATCCTCAACCCGGAAGTGCCCCAATAAAAAAATATTACATGCAATAAATATTACATGAATGAAAAGAAAAATTCTCAACTCACATAAAACCCCGGGCTATCCATTCACGGCGATCCTATACATCATATCACAGCAACACATAACATCACATGTTGTCAACGTAAGTAAATATGCGTATCCCATTTGACGTTGACGTATAGCAACGAAACCGGTGATACACTACATATTACACTTACGGTCGCAGAAAAGAAATGTCAAACTACAACATTTGAAATCCACACTTTCCTCAGACATCATAAAACCAGAATATCTCATATTCCGGCTTTCATGCCTAACATTGTAGATCTTACATTTGGGTCTCAAAAATAAAAACACATTTTCAAAAGAAATCAGGTAATTCAACAAGATTCCCGATTCCGACCGAGACCGAAATGTTAAATTTACAAGCAACTAATTAATTTTCTCAAAACTAATTAGTGTAGATTCCAAATATTGTATCGCATTCATAAAAACTAGGAGATGTTAAACATTTCGATCGATCAATCAAAAATCCAAAATTCTCAGAGACCTCAACACTTGAGACGGATTCAAAAATACCCAGACTGTGCCAACAGTACATACGGACCAGCACAAGAAAACACGTCCCTTGCCTCACCAACGGCTCCGCGGAACCGCTGCCAAAAGCATCTTTTGCCCACGGTTACGTGGTCGTTAGGTCGAGTTAGGGGGTTGTTTTTCTAGGGGGTCCACACAATACCCTGCACGATATTCGTAATATTTTTAAACCCAAAAATTCTAACTTTTGGAAAATTTCCACAGAGCATGTCAAGCATGGGTTTCGATGTTCGTTTGAACACATTAACGTCTTCTAGGTCACGCCTAATATTCTAGCTTGGCTCTGATACCACTTTTAGGGGTTGCTTAGTACCCTCACTAGGTTTTAACAAGCATCAAACATGCAACTTTAAAAATCTAGGGTGCTAACCAACCCGAACCTAGAATCGAAGTAGAGGATAAGGCGTAAGGATAACAAGTATCACATACTAGCAAGTGTCTAACACTAAGAGGAAAGAAATACAACCTTTGTAGTGTAAGGTTCCCTTGCACGACAACAAGGTTTCGGGAGGCATCGTCCATGCCATTTTAAAAAAATTGTCATGCTAAACAACTCTAATCCTAGAATCTTTTACTAGAGATTTAGACAATACCAAATGTAAAGTACTTTACATCTAGAGAACAAGAATACAACCTTTATAGACCGATCATTCTCTTCACTTTCTCCGTGTAGTAGTTCTGCGACTCCACTAGGCTTCTCTTGAGACTTTGAACTAGGCTTCTCTCCGAGACTTTGAAAGACCTAGAATGAATGGCAACTCTTGACCCCTCACTCATTCAAGCATGGAATTATGCAATATAAAATTGCAACCATACTTGAATAGTGAGTCAAGATGAATAAACTAAAGTTAATCCCATGCTTGCAACCATGCTTATACTTTCCACCTCATTTCTATTTTCACAAAATATAAATTTAAATGCCATGCTTCATTATATTAATATATACATAATTAAGAATTAATAATGAGCTAATGATATTAGTTAAGATATAATTATATCACATATAATATATATCACATTATTAAATCAACACTTGATCTAATAATCTGGTTATATCACATATGACCGGCTAATATCATTTATCTGTATATCACATTATCGAATCAACACTTGATTCGACAATCTGGTTATATCACATATAACCGAAACCGATAACAGACGACTGCCAGATTACAATACGGAATCACATACTCGTATTTAATCAGGCCCACACACATATCACATATGTGTCCTACTTCATTTCACTTGAACCAGGGAACTTCTGTGTGGGACTCTAAAGACTCGTCAATACGCCAGCAGTAGGTGATGATCACATCAGTCACCTACAGGCCGTCAGCGGAACTAGCTGGACGTAACGGTTATCCGAATATTGAGCTATATGAAGATCAACAAGCAAGCATGTCCATAGTCTCCATGAAACCTATCAGTAACACTACAGTACAGTCCGGTCTCTTCGTCTGATATGTCGTATATCATGTCTAGGGGTGGAAATCGTCAGACCCCAGTAACGTGATAAGTCATGTCGATGTCTGGCCTATAACGGTTCGAAAAACTACTGATAACACTTATCGGTAAATCTCGGCGGCAGCCCTGGCCAGGGACTTCCAGATATAGCCAATCGAGCATAGCGCAACATCAACCCCCAATACCGGGAGAGACGAAACCCTTCCTATCGCTCATTGCCTCCATGCGACTCGGGACTGTACCCAAAATCCACCTGTTTGCACGTCTCCTTTGAGCATGGTAGGAAGGAAATCAAAGCACGGTGGGAGCCGCACAAGACTCTATGGCGATCTCGGGTCTACAGACTAACATGTACCAGTGTCACCAGAGGACTGCTATCTGACGATAGGTATACTACCACATCGGAGTCCTCGACGAGTCCTGTTCAGTGTACCCAGTCTCCATTGAGCACCCGTATACCATCTTTGATGTCAAACACCAATGGATGTGGGATCTTCCATCGCCCATCATATGGGTCAAGAAGCGTATACGCTAGTCTACTCTGGAATATCGATGTCCTGTCTCGATATCCCTCGACTATGAACAATTAAAGGATGTACTTGTGAACTACCCTGGACCCACTAGTATGATCTCCATCATAGTCCTGGTAGTCAAGTACATATCCTAAGGGATTTATCAACATGTGAGAGCAAGACAGTATCACAATACAAGTCTACATGTTAATACAAAAAACAACCAGATAGCATAATATTATGTCGAGCAACAATGTCATCTCTATATATATCCAAGCATCCCTATAATATACATCATATGTACAATACTGGCCTCTAGGGCATACATATAACTAACAATCTCTCATTTGCACTAAGGCCATGTGTTGTAGTATCTCATACCCAACATCCCAAAAAGTCTCTCAAATTGTGTCTTGGGGGGCCTTTGTGAGTGGATCCGCTACGTTTTCCTTTGTGTCAACTCTCCTGACCTCGATCTCCCGGCGATCAACTATCTCCCGGATCAGGTGATACCGCCTCAGAATATGTCTAGAACTCTGATGCGACCTAGGTTTCTTGGCCAAAGCCACCGCTCCATTGTTATCACAATACATAGGTATTGGATGCTCAATAGATTGAACCACACCAAGCTCAACAATGAACTTCTTTATCCAGACAGCTTCTTTGGTAGCATTGTTGGCAGCGATATATTCAGCCTCCATCGTCGAGTCTGCAACGGTGTCTTGCTTAGAACACTTCCAACACGCCGCCCCTCCATTGAGGGTAAAGAAAAAAACCGAGACCGACTTACTGTCGTCCTTATCACTCTGGAAGCTCGAGTCGGTAAAGGACTCCACTTGGAGTTCACCGTTACCATACACCAAGAACATCTCTTTAGTCCTTCTCATGTACTTAAAAATGTTCTTCACAGCTGTCCAGTGATTCTTTCCTGGATCTTCTTGATACCTACTCACTACACTTAGTGAGTACGCTACATCGGGTCTGGTAGATAACATCGCGTGCATGATAGACCCTACTGCCGAAGCATAGGGTATCGCTTGCATGCGAGCTCTCTCCAAATCAGTCTTGGGAGACATCTCTTTGGAGAGAGTGAGTCCTGAGATCGTGGGTATATTCCCACGCTTGGAATCTTCCATACTAAACCACTTTAGTACGGTGTCAATATACCTGGATTGGGACAATCCCAGTATCCTTTTAGATCTATCTTTATAGATCTTAATCCCCAAGATGTAGGAGGCATCACCTAGATCTTTCATTGAGAATCATTGTGATAAGAAGAGCTTGACCGAGTGCAGCATAGGAACATCATTTCCTATCAAGAGTATGTCATACAATACGAGGAAGACGACCTTACTCTCTGCAACCTTCTTGTATATACAAGGTTCATCTACATTTTTTATGAAGTCAAACTCTTTGAATACCTCATCAAAACAGATGTTCCAACTCCGTGATGCCTACTTCAACCCGTAGATTGATTTAAGCAGCTTGCACACCTTTCCGCTGCTCCCACTGTCTACGATGCCCTCCGGCTGAGTCATTTACACGCTCTCTTCTAAATCACCATTTAGAAAGGCGGTATTAACATCCATTTGCCAGATTTCGTAGTCATGGTATGCTGAGATAGCAAGTAGGATCCGGATAGACTTAAGCATAGCCAATGGAGAAAAGGTTTCATCATAATCCACACCTGGTCGTTGACGAAAACCTTTTGCAATAAGTCTAGCTTTGAAAGTCTCAACTTTTCCATCTACACCAAGTTTCTTCTTAAAGATCCATTTGCTCCCAATGGGTTTTACCCCTTCCGGAGCATCTTCTAAAGTCCATACTTTGTTGGTGTACATGGATTCCATCTCAGATCGCATTGCATTCAGCCATTTCACAGAGTCCCCACTCGTGATGGCCTGCTCGAAGCTAGTTGGGTCATCATCTTCCATGATGCAATCATCGCTCCCACCATCAATGAGAAAACTGTAGTATCTTTCAGGTGGATGAGGAACCTTACTAGATCTGCGGAGAGTCTGGGGTTCGTTAGAGACAACTGAATCCTCTGAATCCAATAAATCATCAGTTGTAGTTTGTGTAGCTGGAACTTCTTCCAGCTCTACCTCTTTGCCACTAATTTCTTTTACATGAAATTCCTTTTCCAAAATGGTGGCGTATTGAGAAACAAACACCTTTTGTTCCTCAGCGTGGTAGAAGATATATCCTTGTGAATTCTTTGGATATCCCACAAACTTGCAAAGAACTGATCGTGCCTCGAGTTTTTCTGGATTTTGCCTTTTGACATAGGCCGGACAACCCCATATCATAACACGTTTAAGATATGGTCTCTTTCCACTCAATATCTCATATGGTGTGGTAGGTACCGATTTAGATGGAACTTGATTCAATAAGTATGCTGCTGTCTCAAGTGCATAACCCCAAAAGGAAATATGTAACTCAGCGGTGCTCATCATAGAGCGCACCATATCCAATAGGGTGCGA